>BSBM01000097.1:3187500-3832500 GCA_027924585.1 Larix kaempferi
TCAAGGAACTTATTATTTACTGACACATGTTTTAACATAGTTTGCAAGGTACAATCCATTAGCTTACTGAAATCCAAGTTACGACAATTCATACATCACTGATTTACGACACATACTAATAAAGGGCTTTACACACCTATGGTTAGATCCTGTTTTCACCCCTACTTCACGCTACACCTATCTACCTACATCATCACTAACTTCCACATCCTATCCTGTCCTCTGCTAGACTACCCTGAAATCTCAAGTCATGACCGGTTCCAGCTAGAACCCGTAAGCGGAAGTGTCGACTACATCGACCAAGCTTCCCCAGCAGGAAACCACCAGTCATCATCACACACCTTGGGGAGCGCGCCGTAGCATAGCCCTCCCATGACTCTGGGTTTTGGGGATAAACGGTGGGTAAAGCCTCCACCCCCCCCTAATGGAACAAGGGACTATGTCTACTCGACATAACAACAGTGTTGCACTTGTACTCGGTCTATGATCGTATAACCAATCTCGTCGAATAAAAGCAAAATGGTTGGCACTAGTTAACTTGAATGCCGCAACCGATCGGCACCGAATCGTTGGAATGTTGCGAAACGACCGACACAATTCACCTAAAAACTTCAAAACGGTCGGTGCACTTCGCCACAATACTGCGAAGGGTCGACGAAAAATCATCTAAAAGTTGTGAAACGGTCGGCGAAAACTCGTCCAAAAGATGCAACCGTTTCAGAGTAAAAACCCGAGTTTGTAGTTAACCCAAAACTTGCTTTTCCTCTAAAACTTTTAAGCCCAAGTTCTAAGTGTTAACAGAGAAAAAATTTCAAGAAGACCTAAAACGCTAACTTAAGCATGCAGAGAGACAAATTGGAAGGATGATAAGCCAGTGAGATCAACCACAGAGCTAAAGGCATCTCAACTAAATCAAACAGCCTTGACACCCACAATACATACCACACCCAACACAAGGAAGGTCCCTTTCTCTGTTGCACAGTCCCTCGGGCGTCCCTTCCTTCCAGTGCTCTTCAGGGTGGGCATAGAAAGGTTGAAGTTGCTGACTCTCTGAGATTCTATCCTTCACTGGGTTTATCAAGCAACTCCAACCTTTGTTCTCTCTCCCATTCTATCATCCACACTCGGATTTTCTAAGCTTTTATTTCCAAAACAAATCTGTCCTCCACGCTGCATTCCTTGCTAACAATCTGTGTCTTCTTCTGGTTCGCTTCTTCCTCCTTGTGCCAAAAGTTACGACATCTTCCTCCGTTTGCGTTTTTATTGAAGTTTCCCCCCTTCAATTTTCCTTTCCACCCCGTTTCGTGGGCGTTTTGGCCACTCTGTCAATGTGACTTCCACCCATAATCGTGACCCTTCCTCTTCGATCTTCCTGCTGGAAGTGTAACGCTTGGAACTGATCCCTATTGTCCCACGATCCCACAGCCCCCTCACCTCTCCCTAGTGGATACACATGTCCCACTTTTATTGGTTGCTTCCATAGCCTTTTTTTTTGTATTTTTATTGCAATATATTATTTATTTGCATCATTTTTACAATTTCCATGGCTTAATGGCACATGGCTAATAAAATATCAAATACTTTTCGTTTTAATAGAATCCCAACATCCACTAGTGGGTCCTTGGCCTTGAGCTCCATGCTAGGGAAAACATACAGCACATGTATACATTATTTATATTAAAAGAAAAAACACCCTAAGGGTCAGAATGGGGTATTACATTTAACGCCTTATTGTTCACCATAATTGAAAAAAATACACTAAAATCTGACGCTAAATCTGGTGCAAATTCCCATTTTTGTTGTAGTGTGTGTGTGTGTCTATATATATATATATATAATTGAAAGAATAAAAATTGAAATAATTCTCAGGGTGTTGTACGACTCAGTATGGCCGAGATGTTGTCACATTACATAGAAAAAATTTACACCTCAACAAATTGGATCCCTCTCGGTTCTTGGTAGATCGGAGTTTAAGATGGATGTATGTTGGTAATATTATAAATGATAATTTACGTCATAACACAAAGCACATGTATATGTGTGTATTGTAAATTCATTTTTTTTACAAAACATGTAAAGTTATATTAAAAAGAAGCTAATAAAAAATAAAAAAGATATATAAGTTTTAAAAGAGTCTACATCTACAACCCACCATGTAGTTTTTATCCAGCTATCCTCTATAAGCAGCCTCAGGACTATGTCACGTACAACAAAAATTCCTTTACCACTATAAAACTTTACATATTGACTTACTAACAAAACACACAAAAAAATCATCTACTAGACTTGATAGATCCTAGACATTACCAAATTCTTCCTACGAAGAAGGAGAGCTTGTGATTTCAATAGCATTGATCATCAATTTAGAAACCAAGGCTTCATCGATGGTTCCAGAACCAACATTATTAGTCACTTGAGATTGACTTGCATCTAACAAGACCTGCTATGCTTCCACTATGACATACAATTTTTTCAGCTATGCACTTTGCACCAGAGCTTTTTCCTCCAAATCGTCAAAATGGTGATCAAGAATGGAGACATGGTCAGTTACCTCACTGATGACCAAGAGCACACCCTCTATTTGCGAGTTGAAGAGCCACAGATTTGACTACAAATCTATGATATCTTCTTTCATGCCTCGAAATTCCGCAATGAGCTCAGAAATATATGGAGCTTCACCTTCTGCATAGTTCATATTGCGATCCTCCTCCATTACCATCAAAACCAACCTTGAAAGAGTACTCACCTAAGCTAAAATATCGAGAACGAGATTCACAATGAGCTTGGCAATAAAAATTCAACACACCATCAAAAAACCAGTATACCATAAAAGAAGAAAACCGAAGTTCATCTCCCGCAATGCAACCCTCTCTACCATTAATACGCTAGCGTCTATACTCCCAGAGAATACCCTACCCTTGTTCCTCAAACCACACCAAATTTTTTGAGCCCACACACCCGATTGAAAATGGAAAAAATCCCACCACTTGCAAAGATTTCTAATCATCAGAGGACCAAGCACGACCTATTGAATCAATCGCCACTTCCCCCACATAGGTTGCTCCCCTGAAACACAAAAATACAGAGCTTGCACACATAAGCCGGCAATAGACAAGCTTTCATTGAGTGCCACAAAAAACCTCCATAAAATGACACAACCTCGACACCACTGGAATTGATAGATTGGATTCTCCACCTTCAATCGTGGCATAACCATAATTCAACCTCGTAGCATCCCTATTTGATCTCTTTATGGTTCCAAACTAGTTTGAATACAAGCTAGGAAAGATCCCAAATTGATGCCCCGGATCAAACCAAACTACCATAACAACACACTAGAGCGTCTTCTTAACCATAATGCTTCTTTGGGATGCTTCTACCATGGGTGAAGGGATGGCTGCTTCAACTCCCACACTTGAGCATTCAAACCGCCACCATATGTAATGCATGCACATAAGGTGGGTATAATTGATAGTTTGAAATTTGAATTAACACCCATGGGCTCCACCTAGGATAAGGGTCCCCCCCCATTTTCAACCAATTGCCCTTCACCAAGGGCCATGGATGGATTTTCTAGCTCATCCACTTGGTTGTTAGCTTGGTTGTTATTGCTTATGTAGTCCCCAATATGACTTTCCTATTTGACAATAGTGTGTTGTAAAACCATTGATAGCTCATCCGCTTGGTTGTTAGCTTGGTTTTTATTGCTTATGCGGTCCTCAATTTGACATTCCAATTTGACAATAGTGTGTTGTAAAATCATTACAACTCTCATTTGATATCTAATCATATATTTTTTTATTTTACAAAATCTGAATTTAATAGTATTGATTCAACACCATCAAAAACCCTTGGGGCACCCAAGAAAAATATGTCTGATTTTTTCAAAATGTATCAGAAAAATCGAGATTTTCCATTTTGGAATCGTAAAAATTTTAGACTACGCCATGGACAATTAAGAATTTATACTTTTATATGGTAAGATTCCCCATTGATGTTGGTAAAAAATAATTAAAAATGATATTGTATAAATGTTTTTTTGTTTTTGTTGGCAAAGTGGTGGAACCTCCTTGACTAGCAAGTTTGCCTTTGGCTAAGTTACCACGAACCAGGGGCATCTAAGCCGTCAAAATCACCCGAGGATCGCACCCAGCTTGGACCGCACCAACCCTTAACATGGTTGGATTTTTTGGTATCCATGAGATTAGAACCGACGACCTTTCCGCTTAGGGGGTGTCGTAACCATACCCCGCCGCCAACTATTCTACATTTCACGGATGATATTGTATAAATGTTAGTGTATATTATTAAGTATTTATATTTTTTATTCTCATTGATGTTGATAAAAAAGTAATTAAAAATGATATTAGAAGAGAATTATAGTTATTCTTGAATCAATGCAAATATTAATTATATATATAAACTCTATTTTGATATAAATTGACATTTATATGGTAAGATTCCTTATTGGGGTTTGTAACAAATAATTAAAAATGATATTGTATAGATGTTAGTGGTATGTTATTTAGTATTTATATTTTTTATTTTCATTGATGCTATAAAAACTAAATAAAAATGATATTAAAAGAGTATTCCATTATTCTTGAATCAATATATATATAAAATAAATTTTTTTTATAGTCAAATACACAGGGATTAAACAAGAGCATTATGTTACTTACAAGATCTTCCAACCACACAAACTACATCCAATGGATAATTAAAAATTTATACTTTTATATGGTAAGATTCCCTATTAATGTTGGTAAAAAATAATTAAAAATGATATTGTATAACAATAAAATGTTATTACGTATTTATAATTTTTCAGAGGAAAAACACTTACTTTTGTTATTTCTAAGAAATCAAAAAGTACATAACAAGCCAAGTACTAAACCTGGGCTCATACATATCATTGATACATATACATATCATTTTTCTAGTTCATCATCCACTATCAAGTAGCTAGTAAAATATACTCGTTTACTAGAAAGCAAAAAAAACGCCATAACAGGCCATCCAAAACATAGAAAAAACAACTTAAAACACTTTGGAGAAAAAGGAAATACTAGAACCAAAAGAAGTCTTTTGTTCATCCACCCATTCTTCCGAAAGGAGAACACCAGGATCACCATCCAAAGCTTCTTTTGACATGGAATATTCTCATTGCTCTTGATAAAAAGTAATTAAAAATGATATTAAAAGAGAATTATAGTTATTCTTTAATCAATCCAAATATTAATAAGATTTCCCATTGATGTTGGTAAAAAATAATTAAAAATGATATTGTATAAATGTCAATAGAATGCTATTAAGTATTTATATTTTTTATTCTCATTGATGTTGATAAAAATTATATGGGGAGAGTAACAACCATTCTTTCTACATCTGGGAAACTTTCCCATCAGGTACTTATATCGTAAGATTCCCTATTAATGTTGGTAAAAAAAATTAAAAATAATATTGTATAAATGTCAATAGAATGTTATTAAGTATTTATATTTTTTATTGTCATTGATTTTGATAAAAAGTAATTAAAAATGATATTAAAAGAGAATTATAGTTATTCTTGCATCAATGCAAATATTAATAAGATTCCCCATTGAGGTTGGTAAAAAAAATTAAAAATGATATTGTATAAATGTCAATAGAATGCTATTAAGTATTTATATTTTTTATTCTCATTGATGTTGATAAAAATTATATGGGGAGAGTAACAACCATTCTTTCTACATCTGGAAAACCATCAGGTACTTATATCGTAAGATTCCCTATTATTGTTGGTAAAAAAAATTAAAAATAATATTGTATAAATGTCAATAGAATGTTATTAAGTATTTGTATTTTTTATTGTCATTGATCTTGATAAAAAGTAATTAAAAATAATATTAAAAGAGAATTATAGTTATTCTTGAATCAATGCAAATATTAATAAGATTCCCCATTGAGGTTGGTAAAAAAAATTAAAAATGATATTGTATAAATGTCAATAGAATGCTATTAAGTATTTATATTTTTTATTCTCATTGATGTTGATAAAAAATAATTAAAAATTATATTAAAAGAGAATTATAGTTATTTTTGAATCAATGCAAATATTAATAACTAAAATTATATGGGGAGAGTAACAACCATTCTTTCTACATCATGGGAAACCATGAGGTACTTCCCCTCATTTCGAGGATGGTACCCATTAAGGGGCCTAACTCGGTGGGGGCCTGCATATTGGGTGGGGGCCCTATATAGCCATCCACGGGATTTGACCCCTACCCTGATTAGGGGGCCTAACTGGGTGGGAACATCAAGTGAGGCCCTTAAATATCTATGCATAGCCCGAGACCTTCTGCTTACAACTCACAACTCTCAACCACTTGAGCTAACCCACCTCCCTATATATATATATATTACAACTCTTTTTTTATGTTTATTAGTAAGAAATATGTTTATCATTCTTCCAACCACCCAAGATATATATATATATATATATATTACAACTCTTTTTTTATGTTTATTAGTAAGAAATATGTTTATCATTCTTCCAACCACCCAAGATATATCCAATGGACAATTAGACATTTATATTTTTATTTGATAAGATTCCCTATTAATATTGGTAAAAACTAATTAAAAATAAAATTGTATAGATATTACTGATATGTTATTAAGTATTTATATTTTTTATTCTAGTTAATATTAATAAAAATAATAAAAAATGATATTAAATTTTTTTATAATTATTCTTGAATTAATATAAATATTAATAATACAAATTAATTATATATATATATATATATATATAATAAAATTGTGTTTATAAATAAATAAAGAATAACGCAATTCTATTTTGATATCATTTTTAAATACATTTTAACGACATCAATGGAAATCTTACCATATAAAAATATAAATGCTTAATAAATATTTTTTTGCCAACATTAATGGGAATGTTAGAATATAAATTTAGAAATTCTTAAGATCATACGGCTTACCTCTATAGGTATATTGTTATTATTATTTACCGTGTGAAAAAAAAAAATATTATTTTAAACAGCCATATATTTAAAATATAAGACCCATAGGAATTAGCCATTTTCTATTTTCTTTCATTTTTTTTTAAAAAAAAATTATATAAAAAAAAATATTTTTTCATTTTCTTAACTTGTATTTAAAAGAAAAAATATTTAAAAAATAAAAAAGAAGTAAGTACATGGTAAAATTGGAGTAATTTATGGTAGAATTGGAGTAACGTGGCCAACATTTATGATAGTTATGACTATTCATTAATCAACATTAATTAAATCAAGTAACGCACATTTGACTCTTAATACTTGCAAGGAATTTATGCTATCAAATCTCCACCATCAGTTTGATGAAGACTACTATGAATATTCCTTATTATGAAATCAAGACCACTGAATTCATAAATACAATTAAGAACATGCAATCCCAATCCATGTATTGAAATAAGTACAAAATTTCCCTTCCTAATTGCCTAAACGACCTTTTGAGTCATATATATATATTAATTTTTCAGAAAACGCAAAAAATGGAATTATATTTGTTCATTTGTTCCATTGAATTTCCTACACTAGTTTTGAATTCTGCATTAACCATGAAATCCAACATTAATAGTTTTTCCATTTTATCAATGTGAACTGAGTTTACAAAATTCGGGATTGGTTCATATATTAATTGTAACTAGCACATCCACTTAATTTGTGGTCGGTGAACACTACTTGATCTCCATGTTTAATTGTAATGACTTGCTTTCGATACCTAAGTTATGTATTATCTTCTTTAGTTAAATGAGTTCTCTATATCTTTTCTTATATAATTATTTATTTAGTATTTTAAACCACAACCACAAAATCAATCGTACACTTGTTTAGTTCTCCTTCGATCTAGAAAAACCATAAACAGTAGTCCACCCCAAATTCTTATTTATTGCTATCCATGTAAATATATTATTGCTCTTTTGTTAGACTGTGCATTGTAAACATACAGTTCGAAATGGGTTTTGATGATTTGCTTCAGACTTTGACACTCTCAGCAACATTAATAACGGGTGGATTAGGTACTGCGCCAATGGCTATTATTATTGGAGTTAGTGTGGCTCTGATATTCTTCCGGATATTGCTACAAAAGAGTGAAAGGCTGCCTCCAGGACCCTATTCATTGCCAATCATTGGAAATCTCCATCAATTGAGACTGCCTGCTCATCGGAGTCTGAAAGATCTTGCTGACAAATATGGTGCCATTCTGTTTCTGCGCTTCGGCTCTGTCCCTACCATTGTCGTTTCTTCCTCTGAGATCGCCAAACAATTTCTGAAAACTCACGATTTGGTATTTGCCAGCCGACCTCCAACGGCGGTAGGCAAATACTTCTTCTACAATTTCAAAGATATCGCGTTGGCTCCGTATGGAGATCACTGGAGGCAAATGAGAAAAATATGCGTGTTAGAGCTTTTCACATCCAAGAGAATCGAGTCCTTCAAGGACGTTCGAGAGGAAGAGTTGTCTGCGGCGATCCGTTCAATTTGGGATAAGAGCGAGAAGGGCACAGTAGCCTTCAATGTGAGCAGAGCCATCACAACCCTCATCTCCAATGTAATTTGGCGAATACTGGCCAGTCAGAAAGTTTCTGACGATGAATTGGCCGGTCCGGATGACAAAGGATTCCAGCATTTGGTACAAGAGTTGTCAACTGCCGTGGGAGAATTTAACATTGGAGACTTTATTCCTTTTCTGGGTTGGCTTGATTTGCAAGGTCACAATCGGCGCCTCAAGAAAGCGAATAAAAGATTCGATGCATTTGCTGAGAAAATGTTAGAGGATCATCTTCATCATCGCATGGCCGCCGCCGAGACCTCCATTAATGGCCATGACGAGCCAGAGCCAGAGCCTGTTAAAGACTTCGTCGATGTGCTTCTCCTCAAGATGGCTGACACAAATATAAACACCAAGACCAAAGTGACACGGGAAACGATCAAGGCACTTATATTTGTATGTATGCAGGGCATTCGCCATTCTGTTCCATTTCTCAAACTACAATGATTTTGAGTTGTTTTTTCATTGTAATTGTAGAATCAAGATACTTTTTATATAGTTAATCATCATCATTCTGCCAAGAGGCGTTTTACAGCACTTTTTATATAGTTAATCATCATTATTGTGTCTAGAGGCCCTTTAAACTAGCACTTTTTATATAGTTAATCATCATTATTGTGTCTAGAGGCCCTTTACAGTTTAGTATGGGGGAGATCTTGTGAGTCGATTGTTTATCGAGTAACAAATTAATACAAAGTAAAAAGTAAATATGAGACTTTAGAGTGTTTGTCCAGTAACAAAATAATACAAAGTAAACAAAAAATAACAATACAAAGTAAAAAGTAATAAATATTATGTCGGTCATAAACAGAAAAGAATAATACAAAGTAAAAAGTAAATATGAGACTTAAACTAGAAACTTTAGAGCTTAGGATTAGGTGGGTCAGGTATTGCACTCAAGGAATTATTCAAAGAGAGGTTTGCACCTTAGACATTTGATAAAGCCTAAGATTTGGATATAGGCTAGTCATAAACAGTCTTTTTCCGGATCAAAATACTCATTTACTCCTACAAAACAATTAACTTTCTCTGTATTTGTGTAGGAAATGTATGGTGCTGGAATGGACACAACGTCGACTGCATTGGAATGGGCAATGAGTGAGCTGCTCAGACATCCTCACGCGATGAAGAAATTGCAGGAAGAAATCGAATCGGTTGTTGGTCAACATCGAAGAGTAAAGGAATCGGATTTGGCAAGGCTGAAATACCTCCACTGTGTAGTGATGGAGTCGTTACGCTTATACCCACCGGTGCCGCTGGCCCTTCCCCATCAATCTCGAGAGGCTGTCACAGTCGCAGGATACTATATTCCTGAGAAGACAATGCTACTTGTGAATTTGTGGGCGATAGGAAAGGATCCCAATGTGTGGGGAGCAGATGCTTTGGAATTTAAACCGGAGAGATTTATGCAGGAAGAATATATAGATTTAACGGGTCAATCGGACTTCAAAATGTTTCCGTTCGGGTCGGGTAGGAGAGGATGCCCAGGGTATCCCATGGCTATTCCGATGGTTGAGCTTGTATTGGCTGAACTGGTACACGTTTTCGATTGGAGAGTTGAAGGGGATCCATCCCAGCTCGATATGAAGGAAGCGTCTGCAATTACGATCCGAAGACAAGTACCGCTCTGGGCTTTTCCAAGGTTGAAGCTCGATGAAGGTTGCCTTTAAAATCCGCTGCTGATGATGTATTATGTGAATGTTGTGATTGAAAGTGTATTATGTGATTGTTGTGAGTGAAAGTGTGTGCAACTTTGTAATCATTCATAGAATTGGTAAATTTGTCTCTCATAACAGTATACTTTTATGGTTAAGCTACTCTTTAATTATATTAATGGAATATTTATGTCCTTTATGGTAATTTTCAAATGAGTAGAATTGCAATATAAGTAAATTTGATTAGGATTTATGTATTTATTTTTGGACTAAAATATGGATATCAATATTTTTTAAGTTTTTTTTTTTCAAAGATTTATCAAAGTTTTATACTTTAAGAATATGAAGGATCCTATTTAGTTATACTATCCTAAATAAGTATAATTATATATTTCTTACATTGATTGTAGTATTGAAAATTGTCTGGTTTATTAAACCTTTTACCCACCAAACCATTTGTCAATAAAAGCAGACCTTATACCACTTGATATGATAAGTTTATCATAATAATTTTAATATTTTTACTTCTAACTTATTCAAATGAAGAAGGATACGGTGGTCCATTGGTGGGCATAGATGTATTTCATTCCATCCATCCTAGTTCAATTCGGTTGAGACATCTAAAAATCAATCTCTCACATTGTCATATTTATTGCAATGTTCACAAAGATCCAATATCTCTTAACTTAAGCTATGGTTTTTGCAAGAAGAATGGGTCCCTTTTCTAGAGTTTTCTTAGAATAATTGCACTTTTTAAGGCACACTCCATATGATCAACTAAGGTTTTGCAACACTTTTTTATTTTTTTTAAAGATATCAAACACAAATTGGAATTATATTTTCTGTATGCTACCTTGGTTGAAAGAAGAAAAATGACATCAATCAAATGTATGAAACACAACATAATTGGGTAATAAATATACTCATCATCCTAAATTTTTAAAAAAGTTTTACGTTCATCCTTCCCAAAAACAATGTGGATTTTTCTACAAAGAATTTGTTTGTTATGTGTATGTGATCTTGCTTAAGTTTTTAAAGAATTTTTATGTTTATCCTTTCCAAAAACAATGTAGAACAAAGAATGTGTTTGGTATGTGTTTGTGATTTTGTTAAGCGTGTGTTTGGGCTCATTTGATAAGGGCAATGGGCATTTTCCTAATTTGTTTTTAAATTTTACTCTTCTTTTGATTTTGAAGTTTTGTATTTGGATCTACTCACATTTCATTCTTATAAATAGATAAACTTTTCATAAATTTAAGGCTCTAAAATAGTTATTTTTGATATGCATATTATATATAGTTGACTTGATGGTTACATTTGTTGCATGATGGTCATTAGACCAAAATCCGCGGCAAGCGAAACTTAGTGGAGCGTTGACGGCAAATGCCAACAACTAGTATCATTTTGGTTTCCAATAGTTAGTTAGAATCTATGAGTGGAGCAACGACACCTATGGTGGGGCTGTAAATCCTGGATTCCATTCATAGGAGGACTTGGAACTACCCTTATTTCTAGGATAGAATAGAAAGATAGTGTTAAACAAATTTTAAAATATAGATAGATGAGAAGCATATCGACGAAGTAACAGACTCTAGCTCCACCTTGACCTGGGCATTGGAGGTATCGACGACGGCCATGAGTTGTTGAACATGCTCCTCTCTCATTTTCTCAGCGAATGCATCGAATCTTTTATTCTCCTTCTTCAGAACTTCTAATTAGATAACTTGCTTCGGGATCTCCCAGTTTCATTTGGGAATCCAAGCTTCCGGAAGTTAAAACCTCGCTCAAAAGTTGGGCTAAGACCTCATTCAAAAACCCCTGTCATGTTAAAGTTAACTTGCTTTCAAAGCTAGCTGCACTCCATTCAAAGATGGAGATGGTGGAATGGATCTCCCAGTTTCATTTGGGAATCCAAGCTTCGAGATGTTAAAACCTCGCTCAAAAGTTGGGCTAAGACCTCATTCAAAAACCCCTGGGCCCTCGCACGAAGTTGAGGGACCTTTTAGATGCAATGGGTAAATGTGAAATGCGCAAGAATTGTGTAAATCAATAACGCTCGCGAGTTATGTAAAACTAGGAATGACGGCCTCTGAACCTGCCATGTCATTTAACATGTAGGATAGGATTACAAAATGCGCGCACGTTATGGTGATCCATAACGCGCGTGCGTTATGGATCACCATAACGCGCGCGCATTTTTGTTAATATAAAAAAAAAACGGAACGAACCATAGAATGACAACCGTGGCTCGGATCGACAAACCGTCAACTCCGTTGGATTCAAGCTGACATCAGGATAGTGCTAGAAGTGCCCCTCTCTGTCGGTCCCATGGCCAGCCAGTTGATCGAGCCTGCTTACACATGATCGATATCTCGATCCAAAATTAATGTGATTTTAAAGAGGGGATCATGAGCGTATTTGAACTAGGAAGAGGTAAAATGAGCTAGGTTGAGGGCAATAAATGTTGTATTTGTATGATGTTGCAAGGATTTTGTAATGTGACAAGGTTTTTCTCTATGCTCCGAAATGGAAGCCATTAACTAATTAATGCTGACATTAAATGTAGGGTAAGCATCCCTATAATGCCATAAATGAAAGAGTTCATCATTTAAAGCATCAATGTACCGGATGTTCAGCCATCGTCCAAGTGGCTTGCGTATGCATCTAGAGTTTAATTTTAATCATTCATGTCACATCCAATTGAATTTTAATGGGTCCAATTAAATTTTAATTGGTCGATCCGAGCCATAGTCGTCATTCTATGGCTCGTTCTATACCCCTACGTCCTGAGAAGGTTGAAGCTGTAAAGCAACAACTCTCTAGTATTCATCCTGAAGCTCTTTTGTTTATGTCTAAGATAAAGAAGCTCTCAATTCGTGAGCTGGAACATATCGATCTTAACAGGATTTATACAATCTCTGTTTTACAAGAAACTGACCTTAGAACTTCTCATAACAATGACAATGAATCCTTCATTTTGCATTTGTTAGCAGAAGAAGATCAATTTTTGACAAAACAATGTAGTTATTACATGTGGAGGCAGCGTTTTCCCGTGGAAAACAAGTGTAGGGTTGAGCAAAGGAAAGATGTTGGGAAATGGTCTATTACATTAGCTTTTCCGATGGGTGAGCGGCTTACAAAAGGAAATATGGCGGTTGTAAGTATCTATGCTTTTCTTCCGACAGAAATTGTAATAGGATTTCCATTTATAACACAGGCAGATTTTTTACTGGTTTCATCAAGAGAAAGTATCATTTTCAATAACAAGTGGAACTAGGGAATCCTTCGTTGTGTTCCATTAGCCTTTTGTTCATCATTTCATGCTCTGATAAGTGGTAATTCACCTCTATCATCAAAACATTTATGTAAACCAACAGAAGCTCGAACAATACTCCCTACTTTTAAATGCATTCTAGAGAAAGCAAGAGGACAAGTTCATCGAAGTGACTTCATTCATCTATATTCTCGTAATGTACACATAGTCCATCCTTATCTTGATAAACAAGAGCTTTATAATAGCTTGAATTTTTTGGGCGTGGTTATCTCCCTATATTCGGTTGTCTGATTGGTTGACAAGCTTTCCTGAAAATCTATATGTTGAACTTCTTTGTTTTATTGCTGAAAATTGGAAAGGATTTCCAAGTCACCTGCAAAACACTCCTTTGTTGAGTGGTTGAATCAATATCCTAAAATTACAGAGCTTTCTATCTCAAAGTTTGTTGAGCGGCTCCTAGATGTAGTATCAGACTCAACAGACAGTAAACATGTTATCACCACTACACAGTGGCCTGGTCTCTCACGAATCGGAGTTATGCATTGTCCATTCATCAAACTCCTTCTTCATCCGATCAGCGACCACTACCAGTTAAGAAACTCCTTCATGCTTGTTTTGCGCTTGCTTGTTTCTTCAAATTAACAACTCTAAGAATTGGGCGACTTGCTTTGTTGATCAAACATTTATAATTGCTATATTTCGACCATTGTTTCTTAACTACAGCTCATGCAACTGTTCGGTGGTTGGGCATTGAGGCCACTTGAGTCCAAGAGAAGGTCGATGAAGAAGAAGGCTTCCCGGAGGGGCTGCTGCATTTGCATTTACACTCAGATTGCAATATTTGTATGATATTTACCTAGATTGCAATAGCAGCGCTTACCACTATAGAAACTATGTTATCTAAAGTTTGATCTTAGTTGTAGCGAATTGACTGTTTGAACTAGTTGTTGTCTATGGCTATGATATTTAGATAATACGTGTCTATTGAAACGAGTCATCAAGCCATTTCGAAGACTGTTCCTATTAATTTGTTTGCTTCATCATTTTGTTTGTGTAAAATATTTGGTAAACATAAAAATAGGGAAGGCGGGGGGAGAAAACACAGAACGCGGGAGGATAAAAGAATTTTGCTAATATCTTTGCACAGACATAACGCGGGAGGATGAAAGCATTTTGCTAATTTATTTTTGCACAGACATAACGCGCGCGCGTTTCTAGAAAATAAAAAAAATTAGGTATTTGATATGTCTGGTGCATGACTCAATAACACCTGGTTGCACACAACATGCACGCGTTTCTGTATTCATAAACGCGCTAGCGTTATTGAAATAATCAAAAAACATTATTCAATAGTTTATTTAATAGTTTCTATGGGTTAGGAGGTTAAAGAGGGATTTAGTGTTAGGGGTTTAGGGATTAGAGATGGGAGGTAGTTAGGTAGGGGTAAGGGGCTAGGAGGGGGGGTTAGTTAGGGGTAAGGGGCTGGGAGGGGGGTTAGCGAGGGGGAGAGAGAGAGAGAGAGAGAGACTGAGAGAGGGGGTTAGTAATGGTTGGGGGGGGGGAAGGAGGGAGAGAGAAAGTTGTTAGGATATTCCTATACTCCATCCTAGTCCTTCTAACATTCCTGTCATTTACATTTTCAGTCCTGCATGCAAAATTAGGGTTTGCATGCATTTTACATGCATCCTAGTCATCAGCACCAGCACCTAGCCCTCAGAAAACTAGCCCCAGGAGCTTCTCTCGGATCAGTCTTAGCTCTCCTAGAGCTTAGTGCGCCCTCTTTTTAGTTATTGCATGAGAAGGGTGCCTTTCTTCATCTGCCAGTCCAGTTTAGTTCAGTTATCTTCAATTCTTCCTTGATTTAAGGATTAACTCACTCCTAACTGACCTTATCACTCTTTTGGACCTCCAGTGTGACTAGATAGACTGTTTTGACTCCAGTTAGCTCCATGAGCGCCATCCACTGAGTCTCCTTCACTATATCAGTGCTTCCATGTGCCAGTTACACCAACCACACTCAGTTAGACTCAGTTTGACTCCCGGTTGATCACTACTTGTGCATTGATGACTTCACTAATGATGGGATAGACTCCTAGTTTGGCACTGATGACTCTCCACTGATTATGGATCTATGCATGAAGGATAATTCGAATTACACTTAGTGAATTCGAATCCTCATACTCAGCATTGTATATTTAGCCGATTACTATTCTGATTAATAAAGTGTGTGTAATTATTCTTCCTCTATTGGATCTATGTTCTATTGCTTCTCTCTTCTTCCTTAATTCCTTAATTCTTTCACTGTGAGGTTACATTATCTCTTTGGATCTTATGTTGGCAATCTAACATGGTATCAGAGCCATTTGAGAGTATATTCTACCTCCATTCTTGAGAGTTTTTTTGCAGGTATTTCGAAGTTCTAGCAGTTGCATCAGCAGATTCAGCAGCTCTCTATTTGCACTTATTCAAGCAGTCAAGATGAGCAATTCGAATGCTCCTTGTTCTCCTATACTTCTCACTCCTTTCAATTACTTCGAATGGAGGGATGAGATGAAGATTTTCTTGATGACAAAAGGGTTTGAAAGATTGGTTTATGAAAGAGATGCCACACAACATATAGCTAGAGATAAAGTCAAGCATCTAACCAAATTGGATGAAGCTTTTGGATACATATGCCTTTACATGTCCAGAGATCTATTGTTCCATGCTGAAGGTTTGAAGTCTCCAAAAGAGTTATGGACCAAATTGGAGAGCCTTTTTGGAAAACAAGATGGGATGAGAGGCTACACTCTTGAAAACGAATTGGCCTCTCTACAACCTAGCAATTTTGAGAGCATTCAAACATTCATCTCAAAATTTCAGAATTTGGTTACTCAATGCAAGCATTGTGGGATCACCAAAAGTGATGAGCAATTAGTACTCTCCATTTTGAGCAAACTTGGATCTCAATTTTCTGTTTTTGTCTCTACTTTCCATTCTGGGCGAATGTCAATCCCTGGATGGAAGTTTCCTACCTTGGAAAAATTTACTACCGCTCTCATTCAAGAAGAAGACAAATTGATTCAAATGGGTTCCATCACAATCTCCGGAGATCTAGCTCTTTTAGCTGGTGAATCAAGTGGAGCGAATGCAAGGGGGGGACAAAAAAGGCAAAGGAAAGAAACCTTCAAGATCCAAGAATGACAAACAAAAAAGACCTAATTGTACCTACTGCAAGAGAGGAAACCATCCTGAGCATTCCTGCATGCATAAGAAGATTGATCTTCTAACCAAGCTTCTTGAACAAAACCAAATTGTTGTTCCAGAAGAAGCAAAGATGTCTGATTCTGGAAGTGGATCTGATGATTGTCATGCATTGATGGTTGGTTTTTCAAACACAAAAGCTCTCCTCATAGATTCTGGAGCTTCCAACCACATGATGGCACAAAAAGAATCTTTCTCTTCTCTAGATCTCCATGATGGGCCTACCATTCACATGGGAGACAACACTCAGGTTTCTGCAAAAGGAGTGGGTACAGTGCATATGGAACATGGTAAGTTCAAAAATGTATTGTTTGTTCCTTCTCTAACTGCAAATTTATTATCAGTTTATCAGATGACCCATACAGGATCTCCAAAGGAAGTTACTTTTGGTCCAAACACTGTCGAGATCACAGAAATATCCACTGGAAAGGTTATAGCGAATGGGATTGCTAATCATGCCTCAAAGGCATATGAATTTTCTCACTTTATGCCTTTCTCTCCAAGTGTTTCTTCAGATTCCGATCAAGATCAGAGTGACTTCTCTTCCAATGAAGAAGAAGAGCAAGATTCTGATGTAGAAGTCATAGTTCAAAAAGATTGCAATCCAGAATCAACACCTATTCTCAGTCCAGATACAAGGTCAACATGGGCTCACACAGCTCTTGCTACTACTGAGAACACTGTTGAGGATCATCACACTACCAGACTTCCACACCATGCCAACCTTGCATTATTCCATCCACCTCTCCATGAGAGATGCAGCATGATGATGGGGTTTACTCTTCCATTCTTTGGGAAAACTCATCATGATACATTCGCTCCAGTGACAGAAAAGGTTCCTTAAAGACTTGCTACATTCAACACATTCTCTAGCACTTGCATTCGCACTTTACAGAGGATCAGCTTACCAAGTCTCTTTGCAAAGTTTTCACTGATGAAAGCTTGCTTCTTTTCTGCTTAGAGTGATGGCTCCTTGAGTTATTTAAAAATATAAAACAAAAAAAAATGAAAAAGAAAAATTGAGGCAGTATTTTTTTATCATTTCATTGATTGTATGGGTGACCTTTGGTCCTAGTTACCAGGGCCCAGGATGGATTAAGGGGGGGTGTTAGGATATTCCTATACTCCATCCTAGTCCTTCTAACATTCCTGTCATTTACATTTTCAGTCCTACATGCAAAATTAGGGTTTGCATGCATTTTACATGCATCCTAGTCATCAGCACCAGCACTTAGCCCTCAGCAAACTAGCCCCAGGAGCTTCTCTCGGATCAGTCTTAGCTCTCCTAGAGCTTAGTGCGCCCTCTTTTTAGTTATTGCATGAGAAGGGTGCCTTTCTTCATCTTCCAATCCAGTTTAGTTCAGTTATCTTCAGTTCTTCCTTGATTTAAGGATTAACTCACTCCTAACTAACCTTATCACTCTTTTGGACCTCCAGTGTGACTAGATAGACTGTTTTGACTCCAGTTAGCTCCATGAGCACCCTCCACTGAGTCTCCTTCACTATATCAGTGCTTCCATGTGCCAGTTACACCACCCACACTCAGTTAGACTCAGTTTGACTCCCGGTTGATCACTACTTGTGCATTGATGACTTCACTGATGATGGGATAGACTCCTAGTTTGGCACTGATGACTCTCCACTGATTATGGATCTATGCATGAAGGATAATTCGAATTACAATTAGTGAATTCGAATCCTCATACTCAGCATTGTATATTTACCCGGTTACTATTCTGATTAATAAAGTGTGTGTAATTATTCTTCCTCTATTGGATCTATGTTCTATTGCTTCTCTCTTCTTCCTTAATTCCTTAATTCTTTCACTGTGAGGTTACATTATCTCTTTGGATCTTATGTTGGAAATCTAACAAAAGCGAGAGAGGAGAGGGTGTTGGTTGTAGGGACTGCGAAAGAGAGATGGAAGGCGTGGTTAGAGGTAGGTGGAGGTGTAGGGAAGAGAGAGAGACTGAGAGAGACCGGGTTAGTAAGGGCTACGGAGAGGAGGGGAGAGAAATAGAGAGGAGGGGGTTTTGGCTAGGGGGAGTAGCAAATGATAAAGACGATGATGATGAAGATGAAGACGATGATGAGGATGATGATGATGATGATGAATATCAGGATGATGATGATGATGATCAATACCATATCATGATGAAGATGGTGATGAAGATGGTGATGAAGATGATAAAGAAGAGAATGGCAATGATGATGATGATGATGATGATGACGGTGATGATGGTCATCATAAAGAAGAGGATGATGATGATGATGATGATGGAGATGACGACGACGACGATGACAATGACGATGATGATGATGATGAAGATGAAGTTGGTGAAGATGAAGTTGGTGATGAGGATGATGAGGATGATGAGGAGGATGATGATGATGATGATGATGATGATGAAGATGACGACGAGGATGATGAGGATGATGAGGATGATGATGAAGATGATGATGATGATGATGATGATGATGATGATGACGATGATGATGTTGAAGACGGTGATGAGGATGATGATGATGATGATGATGATGATGAAGATGGAGATGACGACGACAACGATGATGATGATGATGATGATGATGGTGGTGGTGGTGATGATAAAGAAGAGGATGATGATGATGATGATCAATCAGCAATCATGATGAAGATGAAGATGGTGATGAGGATGATGATGATGATGAAGATAATGATGAATATGACGACGACGACGATGATGATCATAAAGAAGAGGATGATGATGATGATCAATAATCAATCATGATGAAGATGGTGGTGAGGATGATGATGATGATGAAGATTATGATGGAGATGACGACGATGATGAGGATGATGATGATGATGATGAAGATGATGATGGAGATGATGACGACGACGATGACGACGATGATGAGGATGATGATGATGATGATGATGACGACGACGATGATGATGGTGATGACAGAGAAGAGGATGGTGATGATGAAGATGATGATGAATATGACGATGATGGTGATGATGGTGACGAGGATGATGATGGTGATGATGGTGATGAGGATGATGATGGTGATGATAAAGAAGAGGATGGCGATGATGATGATGATGATCAATCATCAATCATGATGAAGATGAATATGGTGATGAGGATGATGTTGATGATGATGATGAAGATGATGATGAATATGACGACGACGATGATGAGGATGATGATGATGATGGTGGTGGTGGTGATGAAGAAGAGGATGATGATGCTACTATCGCTGATGATGATGGCGATGATGATGATGATGATGATGAATCAATCATGATGAAGATGGTGATGAGGATGATGATGGTGATGATAAAGAAGAGAATGGCGATGATGATGATGACAATGCTAATGATGATGATGATCAATCATCAATCATGATGAAGATGAAGTTGGTGATGAGGGTGATGAGGATGATGAGGATGATGATGATGATGATGATGATCGGGATGATGAGGATGCTGATGAAGATGATGAGGATGTTGACGACGATGATGGAGATGATGAGGATGATGATGACCATCATCATCATCATCATCATCATCTTCATCATCATCATCATCATCATCATCATAATCATCATCATGTAGTGGTAGGGGAAGGGGGATTACGAGAGAGAGAGAGGAGGGAGAGAGAGAGAGAGAGAAAGAGAGAGAGAGAGAGAGAGAGAGGTGTAGAAGCAAGGAAGAGAGAGTGAGAGAGGGGGGCTTAGTTAGGGGTAACGGGCTAGGATGGGGGTTAGAGAGGGGGGGAGAGAGAGAGAGAGAGACTGAGAGGGAATTAGTAATGGTTGGGGGGGGGGGGAGGAGGGAGAGAGAGAGCGAGAGAGGAGAGGGTGTTGGTTGTAGGGACTGTGAAAGAGAGATGGAAGGTGTGGTTAGAGGTAGGTGTAGGTGTAGGGAAGAGAGAGAGACTGAGAGAGCCCAGGTTAGTAAGGGCTAGGGAGAGGAGGGGGTTTTGGGATATGGGGAGTAACAGGGAGATAGAAAGAGTAAGATGGTTAGGGATGGGGGAGAGGTTAGGGAGAGGGAGAGGGGGTTTATAGAGAGAGAGAGAGAGAGAGAGAGAGAGGTGTAAAACCATAGAAGAGAGAGTACATCATCATCATCGTCATCGTCATCTCCATCTTCATCATCATCATCATCATCCTCATTGTCGTCGTCATCTCCATCTTCATCATCATCATCATCCTCATCGTCATCTTCATCATCTTCATCATCTTCATCATCATCGTTGTGGTCGTCATCACCATCATCTTCATCGTCATCATCACCATCATCTGCGTCGTCATCATCATCATCATCATCATCATCTACGTCATCCTCATCCTCATCATCTGCGTCATTATCATCATCATCTTCATCATCATCCGCGTCATCATCATCATCATCATCATATTCATCATCATCATTATCACCATCATCATCTTCATCACCGTCATCATCTTCATTTTCATCACCATCATCATCTTCATCTTCATCATCCTCATTATCGTTATCTTTATCTCACCCAATCTAACACTTCAAAACATAAATTTGTGAAGATTATAACGCGCGTGCGTTATTGAATCCCATAACGAGAGCGCGTTATGTACACATAACGCTAGCGCGTTGCTTATAACATTGAGCGCCAAAACACTAAAATTTGAATTTAAATATAATGCGCACTCGTTATTTGAATTTAAACATAATGCGCCTGTGTTCCTTAGACCTTATCATCGTTTGATACTTAATTGGTATTACCCTTCCAAGTTTACTATTATCCTTACTAGCATTACAAACCCTTTTAACATTTAGCCCTTGGTATTTTATTTTACTAATCAACTCATTAACATTCAATTAAACATTACTAACCGATTGCATTATTTACTTAAGCTAACTGTAACTTGTTTATTAATCAACATTAATCAATCATTAATGGACAATAATTAATCATCAGTCAACATTATTAACCCTAATCATCATTGTTAACGTTAATCGACATTATTTAATCGTTAATTTATATTATTTACAGGAATCATCACTATTAACTTTAATCGACATCATTAACACTGGTCAACAATAATTAAATGTTAATCGACAATAACTAAAACTATTATTCAACAATATTTCACACAATTTATAAATATGTAGGCGAGTTATGTAAGCGTAGCTACTGCTTACATACCTCGCGTAAGTACACTAACGGTAATAATTCACATACATCAATCATAGTCAAGGAACTTATTATTTACTGACACATGTTTTAACATAGTTTGCAAGGTACAATCCATTAGCTTACTGAAATCCAAGTTACGACAATTCATACATCACTGATTTACGACACATACTAATAAAGGGCTTTACACACCTACAGTTAGATCTTGTTTTCACCCCTACGTCACGCTACACCTATCTACCTACATCATGACTAACTTCCACATCCTATCCTGTCCTCTGCTGGACTACCCTGAAATGTCAAGTCATGACCGGTTCCAGCTAGAACCCATAAGCGAAAGTGTCGACTACATCGACCAAGCTTCCCCAGCAGGAAACCACCAGTCATCATCACACACCTTGGGGAGCACGCCGTAGCACAGCCCTCCCATGACTCTGGGTTTCGGGGATAAATGGTGGGTAAAGCCTCCACCCCCCCTAATGGAACAAGGGAATATGTCTACTCGACATAACAACAGTGTTGCACTTGTACTCGGTCTGTCATCGTATAACCAATCTGGGCGGTTGAGTTTCCTGAAACCCTACCCCACCCATGTCATAATATTCATCATAATAAACAGCATAATAACCATATGAAAGTAAATAATGCATCACTCGCATACCATTTTATCTTTCGAAGTCCATGTCCCCGAGGCCCTCCCACCTCGTAGGATCCAGCTATCACTTAGTTGTTTCAACCTGTAAGTCAGTCCTCGACATACAATATAGAATATCGTGCATAAATCCTCGATATGTACACATATATTTCATCATAACATAACAACAATAAACTCATTCATTCGCCATGCACCTGGCATAACATTCATTATTTCAACGTATAACTGTAATGGTATCCACGTACCCATCATTCAGTAATTTCCATATATTTGACATAATTAACACATGATACATATCTAAACATGACTACCGATCATAATACTATCATCACACACACACATATATATATCGGCAAAATAATAGAACCATATGTCCACAGTGTCGTCAAACCGACGAGGTCTCACAGTCAAACAAATACAACATATAATAGTAGTTCAGGTAGTAATATCAAAACGGGGTGTTACATACACCCACCCTTCAGGAAACTTCGTCCCGAAGTTATGATCAAAATAATGTGGGAAAATCACGACGCATAGTCTCTGCGTCCTCCCAGGTAGCAGAACCTGGGCTATATCAGTCCCACTAGACTTTAACTTGGTCCACCAAACGGTGCCTCAACTGTTTAACCCTGCGGTCCAATATAAGTAATGGTTCGACGCTGATGGTTCCCTCGTCTGAAACCTGCAGTTCCTTCCAATTTATTTTATGTGACTCATCAGCTACATAATGTCGTAAAACAGATACATGAAAAACATTATGAGTTTTGTGCAAATGGGGGTGGCAGCGCAAGACGATACGCGACGGGTCCAACCTTTTCTAAAATTTCAAAGGGTCCTATAAATCGTGGTGACAACTTTGTCCCTTTCCCAAACCTGATGATACTTTTGCTAGGCCTGATGCGAACGAACACTGCATCACCAACCTTATAGCTTCGGTCAACCCTATGCGCATCGGCATAACTCTTCTGCCTATCCTGGTCTTCCTTTAACCGTTGTCTAATTTGAACAACCTGTTCTTCCATCTCCTGAATCAACTCAGGTCCTATAATTACTCAATCCTCTAACCTTTCCCAACTCAATGGTGTCCTGCATGGCCTTCCATATAAAGCTTCATATGGAGGCATCCCAATTGAGCTATGGTAACTGTTGTTGTAAGCAAACTCTACCAAAGGTAAGTCCTTTTCCCAATGAGTTTGTTGATCCATGACATACATTCTAAGCATGTCCTCCATCACCTGATTCACTCTTTCTGTTTTCCCATCTGTCTCTAGATGGTAAGCAGTGCTTAGGTTCAACTGAGTACCCAATGCTGACTGCAAAGTCGTCCAAAACCTGGATGTAAACCTGGAATCTCTATCCGATATAATCTTCTTGGGAAACCCATGGAGACGAACAACTTCATTTATGAACACACGTGTTACATTCGTGACATCATAGGTCTCCTTAACTAGAATGAAGTGAGCAGTTTTGGTCAGTTTGTCAACGATGACCATAATGGCATCATGCCTATGAGAGGTAAGAGGAAATCCCACCACGAAGTCCATGGAGATAACCTCCCACTTCGACATAGGACTGCCATGCGGCTGTAACAGTCCTGCCGGGTGGTGATGATCAACTTTTACCTGCTGACACTCAAGGCACCTAGCGACAAATTTGACCACGTCGCTTTTCATCCCTGCCCAAAAGAAGAGTTGCTTCATGTCTGCATACATCTTCTTTACACCCGGGTGTGCACAATACACTGCTCTGTGGGATTCCTTAAGGATAGTCTCTCTAATATCTCCCTCCTCAAGAATATACATCCTCCCTTGATACCGTAACAAACCATCGGCTTCCAACTCATAGCCTTCAAACTTTGGTCCCACCGGTTTCCCATTCTGGAGTGCCGCTGTGACCTTTAGGTACCAACTATCCCCGAGTAGCTGCCCTAAAATTCTTTCCCTCAAATCCACCTTCAAAGGTATAAGAGAGAAAAGTCTTGGTTTTCTGCTTAAGGCATCCGCTACCACATTCTCCTTCCCCTTGATGTAAGAAATCCCAAAATCATACTCGCTCATGAATTCACTCCATCGCCTTTGCCTAGCATTTAGGTCTCTCTGAGTGAAGATATACCTTATGCTTTGGTGATCAGACTTGAGTTCAAAGCTTCGTCCAACAAGGTAATGTCTCCAAAGCTTCAAAGCTAACATCACTGCAGCCAACTCTAGGTCATGAGTAGGGTAATTCTCTTCATGTTTTTTTAGCTTTCTCGATGCATAAGCTATTACCCCACCTTCCTGCATCAACACTGCTCCCAAACCTTGCCTTGAAGCATCGGTGCAAACTGTGAATTCCTTTTCCATATCTGGAACTCGTAGAATTGGTGCACTCGTCAATAGTCTTTTCAGCTCGGCGAATGCGGCCTCGCATTCATCAGTCCATTCGTACCTAGTGCCCTTACGTTGTAGGGTTGTTATGGGTTTCGCAATTTTTGAGAAACCCTCAACAAACCTTCTATAATACCCGGCTAACCCCATGAATCTCCTTACTTCATGCGCATTCTTTGGCACAGGACAATCCATTATGGCCTTCACCTTTTCAGGGTCAACAAAAATTCCCTCACCGGAAATTATATGCCCTAGGTAATGGATCTCCTTCTGATAGAATGAACATTTGGACAACTTACCATACAACTGATTCTCCCTTAAGCATGACAACACTATTCTCAAGTGTTCCTCGTGCTCCTGTTCATTCTTGGAGTAGATGAGGATGTCGTCCAAGAAGACTTGCACAAACTGATCTAAGTATTGTCGAAACACGCTATTCATGAGACTCATGAATACGGCTGGGGCATTGGTCAAACCGAAGGGTACCACCACAAACTCATAGTGCCCAAACCTTGTTCGAAAAGCAGTCTCAGGTATATCACCTTCCTTAATCCGTAGCTGGTGGTAACCTGATCGTAAGTCGATCTTTGAGAAGACTGTCACCCCTTTCATTTGATCAAAGAGGTCATCAATTCGAGGTATCGGGTACCTATTCTTCACAGTGGATCTATTCAAATCTCGGTAATCTATGCAAAGACGCAAGGAACCATCCTTCTTCTTCACAAAGATTACTGGCGCACCCCAAGGTGAAATACTTGGTCTGATGAACCCTAGATCTAGCAGTTCCTTCAACTGCATTTGCAACTCACAAAGTTCTGGGGCCGTCATCCTGTAAGGTGTCTTCGAGGTTGGCTCTAAACCGGGTTTTACCTCAATGGTAAAATCAAGTTCCCTCTTAGGAGGTAACCCAGGTAATTCCTTTGGGAATACATCACTGAACTCGGCTAACATTGTTTAGTCATCAAAGGAGGGTCCCTTCTCACTGTTTACCGCTTCAACAATGTACAACTGGCATCCCTATCGCATACATCGCTTTACGTTCATCGTTGATATGAACCGTAGGGACACCTTCCGTTTGATACCCTGGATCTTGATGGCCTCTCCATTGTCATTAATGCAAAGAAATTTCTTTCCATAACAGTCCAAGAAAGCTCGATGTTCCTCAAACCAATTCATACCTATGATGAGATCATAAGTTCTGAGGGTGGTGATGTACACTTTGACTTGTGTAACACACACCCCGAGATCCACTACACACTTATCGACACTAGGTCCTACTGCTTGCTTTACCCCTGAAGCCATTTCGACTAAGCTGAAATCGTCATGCTCGTAGGCTGCCAACCCGCATTTGTCTAATGCATATGGAGAAATGAAACTATCAGTAGCACCAGGATCAAACAATATTCTAAGCTTGACATTATTGACCATACCTGATGATTCCACCACAGTGGATTGGTGCTCTGCCTGATGGTTGTTTACTGTAGTCGAGATCTGATGCGTACTACCCCCACTCCCCATTGGAGCTTTTCCTTCTCGATGCACTGTATCGGGTCATAATTCGGGACAGTCGCGCTGGTAATGTGGACCTCCACATCCCCAACAAGCAACCTGTAATGGAGTGGGCGAGATAACCTGTTCAGACCTCTGAGAGGGGTTCCTCCCCCTAGGACCCCTTCCCCTACCGGCTGATCCTCTGAAATTCCTCACACCCTGGTGAGCTCCTGTGGTTGACTGGGGCACCGCCCTAGTTGCCACTGATCTGTCTACCGCTGCGACTCTTGGTGTGCTCCTGTTCCCGTAGGGAGGTGGCCTCGCATATCCTCCCCGAGGGTAGCTTCGAGGGGCCTTCCCCACAAACCCTGACTGCTGAGAGTTGAATGACCTAATGGGCTTTGCACCCAACATCTCCTCAGTGTAATGAGCACAATCTACTACTTCGGCAACCGAAGTTGGTTTCCACATCCATACTTGAGCCATGATCTTGGTATTGAACCCATACACGAAGTGCTCAACCTGGCGTTTGTCATTGTCCAAGTAAGGGACATACTTGACTAATTCCATGAACCTCTCTTCATACTCCTCCACAGATAGATGCCTTTGTACCAAGGCATGAAGAGCCCCTGCTTGTTCTTCCTGGTAGGATGCGGGTAGGGACTTCCCTTTGGATTTTTCCACAAACAGTTCCCATGGAACCGTGTCTGGTGTAAGGTGTAGCTACCTTTCTTGGTTTCCCCACCAGTTCAAAGCGGCCCCCTTTAGTTGAAATATGGCCAGCTTGGACTTGGACGTGGAGGTGTACTCCTGCAAAGTCAAGCACCTGGTCATCTCTTCCAACCACGACTCTGCTCGTATCCCTAATCGACCCCCCGAAAATTCTGGAAGCCTTATCTTCTGAAGTTCCCTGTTGATATCCTAATGCGGATTTCATGGTACTGTATTCACTTCTACCACAGGAACTTCCTCCCTTAGTGGAGGGGCATCCACTTCTACCTCTGAGGTAGCACTTCCTCTCTGTGCTAGTCCCCTGAGTGTTTCGTTTATTGCTTCCAACGAGCGCAGTATAAGGATGGTCTCTGGCGATGGTGCTGGCACATTCGGCTCAGGTAATGTCGTAGCCTGACCTCGCCCCCGACCTACTCGCATTCTTACCATGTTTATCCCTGTAACATGGAATAATAAGATAATTAGCATATGACGACATCATGAATAATTTACCATCAAACTCAACAATTAATTCAAAAATGCGTCATGACTAATTTACGAGCGTTTTACTCTAAGAGCTATAGTTCAGGACGTTTCGATCAGGCCATCTTGAGGCCACCCGGTACTAGACATACTGCAATAGTTCTACGTAGGTTTAGGTATTGGATTCCACGCAATCCTCATTACGTCACCAACAACTCTTCCAGATATTAAATTAAGGTTTATTGTCTCATTTTTCCTTAATAATTTATAATTTAATAATAACATTATTAACCTAAGTTTTTTTTTGTCTAGATCTGCATTTATCAAACACTTTGTCATGGAGTATAATCGGTGTCTCGGTGATCAGCTCGTCATGTTGGTCTCCGTGGTGTCCTGTTTTTGAGATTTTGGGACCGTCGTGCCCCTTCGACTATACGTCGAAGTTTCGGCAAGGAGTATTCTCAAGGAGAGGCTAAGCTAATTAGTGTTAATTTAGCCCCCCCCCCCCCAATTTTATAAAATAACTAATTAGGTTAACACTAATCAATTGATATGCTAACCCTAATTAATAAATACTAACCTTAATTAAGACTAATTAATTAGTATCATTATTTAATATATATAGAGAGAGAGAGAGAGAAATTTAATTTATCACTTAGTTATATGACATTAATGTATTATTATTAATTAATTTTATTTTTTTAGTATAAAAGTTAACAAAATTATATATATATATTGTTATAACAACATTATAACAAATTATTAAAAGTTAATAAAATTAATTTTTATAACAAAATCTATTTATAATTATTATATTTGTTATATAACAACATTATAACAAATTTTAATTATAACAAAATTAACTTTTATAACAAAATTAACAATAATTATAAAATAATAAATAATTAAAAAAATGACTTAACCTAACCCTACGACTCAATGTTGCATGTGGCCATGCGGCTGGCATGCCCTCAAATAAAATAATATTAAAAATTTTATAAAACCGTCAAGCCTCCCCCGGCAGCTCATTTCCTCATTTGATTTTCGAGAGCACAACGACTAGTGAGCTCTGCAACTCCACCACCACCAGCCGGCTCAGGTCTCCGCCATGGTGAGCAAGCTCTGCCACTACAACTACGATGTAAGGTATATTTATCCTTCCATTTTATATTTTAGAACGTTTTTTTTTTAAAACACGGCGAGGGAGCTCGGACTGGTCGAGGCCGCAGGCCAAGGCCGCTAGCCTGGCCACGGGCCAAGGCTGCAAGCCTGGTCGCTAGCCGGCCATTCATGGTCGTAGCCTCTGGGCCACAGTTTCAACGCAAATAATTTTTTTTCTCTTTTTCTTAAAGGCAATAATGCGAGCAGGACTAAGCTCAGTGCAGTGGATGCTAATCCCCGGGGCAGTTGGTTTGGCCGGGTTTTCATGGGTAAAACGGGTCTAGTGATCGAGTCCGGTTGGCAGACGAGGCCACGGTTTTCATGGCGGCTAGTGTGCTAACGTGAACCCTAAGTTCTGTTTTCTTTCTCATAAATGTATTTTTTTTTTTTATATTAACAAAATATCCATTTTTTTTTGTTTTACACTCACAGGCCGGCCGCCAATGGCCGTGGCAGCTCCACTGTTGGCCGGGCTACCATGGTCGCGCCCCTTTCTGGGGTTGCTGGCTCACGGCCATGCCGGTCGAGCTATGCGTAGACCACAGGCCCATGGCCGCTGGTCGGGCTGCGCCCAGGCCGTAGGCTCATGGCCATGCTGGCCGGACTCCGTCCAGGCCGCAAGCTCACGGCCATGCTGGCCGGGCTGCGCCCAGCTCCCTGCGGGCTGCGGCTGCGCCCTGTGCCCTGCAGGCTGCGGGCTGCGCCATGTGCCCAGCGTAACCCTAATTTTTTATTTTTTTATTTTTAAAACTTGTATTGTTGTATTTTTTTTTTGTTTAAATTTTGTTCTTGTTTTACTATGTTACGATTTTTTTATTTTTGTGTGTTTGTTTCGTTTTTTTTAATTATTTTTGCAATGGTTTAGGTTTAAATTTTAAAATAGATTTCTTTTGTTTATTTTTTTGTTTTATAAAGAAATTTTTTATTTTTTATTTTTTTTTTATGAAAAAAAAACCCTAATTTCGTATATTTATAACATATATATATATATATATATATATTGCAAAATGTAATAAAAAAAATTTTGTTTCCAACGTGTATATAATATATATATGCATGCAATTTATATATACATATATAGTTTTTTTTTATGAGTTAAAAAAAAAAAATTTAAACTTCAAAAGAAGTAAAAATTTAAAATTTCCTCTTTCGTAGTTCAGATTTACATACAAAAATTTGTCATAGTTTATTTATTTTTGTGTTTTAGAGATGTATCTGTATACAATTTTTTTTTCCAGATTTGTAAATATGGTTTTCTTTATATTTTATTTTTCGCTATTTTGTATATAAAAATTATTTAACTACCCTAATCTTTCCTTTTTCTTTTTTTTTTGCAGGTGTATAAATGGTCCAAGGCTTCTGTGCTTGGCACCTCATTTCATACCCTCTTTTTTGTAAATTTCCATTTTACTCTACTTTTCTTTTTAAGAGTAGTGAGCCCTCTAGTTCCAGATTTGGAACCATGGCTCTGATACCATATGTAAGACCCCAACCTGGGTCTCCTTTAACTCTTAATAAAGCCAGATATTTCACTTCTTGTCAAAATTTCTATTTTTGTTTCTGTTTCTTCTATTTTTGTTTCTGTTTCTAGTTTTGGCTATAAAATATAACATTTGCATTTACAGATTTGAGCAATTAAAATTCTGTTTTATCTACTTCTAACCATTTATTGTTTGTGCAGGAGTAGCAGATATAATAACAACATATAATCATTTTTAATTAACTTAAAACCGAATTGACAAGGTAGAAATGATCAACATACCTGCTGGAAAAGACCTATGGATAGCTAGTAGATCCACCCTTGTTGATGTCCCCGTTTGTTGTTTCTCCTTGCTTTTCCCTGCAGCCAAAACCTTTCCCACAGTTCTGAAACTCAACCAACCCAAAACAGTCTTGCCACCCTGCCAACTGGCGAGGTCTTGCCGACCACCCAGCTCCAAAGTTACCCCTTTGGACCCCCGAGCCCAAACCGAGTACAAGCCCAAGCTGTTGTATCCCTTCAGAAAAACAATCTCCAACCAGAACCCTCTTTTCAGCTCTGCTCCCCCAATTCTCCAAGATAAAAGATCATCCCCTCTCCTTCCTCCCTTCTCCATCTTATCCCCTTTGTTCCTACCGACTCTATCCCTCATTACTACCCCTATCACTAACATAAATGTTTCCACCCCCTTCCATCTACCATGTTAGTCCTCGAGCCCTCAACTTGGACTCGTATTAATAATTTAAATTAATATTAAAATGTGTTGGTTGGGGTCACTTCTCAACCATAACTTCCAATTCAATTAAATTTAATCATTTTATTTCATATAATAATTTTAAACATTTCCTTACTCATATTTCAATATTTAACCATTTAATTAATATTTTAATTAATTAATCCAAACACATTTTTATAACTTATTAAATAATGGTATATGGCATTGTTCGTAATTTACATCATGGTTATAAACAACTACGACATAATTATAATAAATTAGTAATATATATAAATTAAACCTTATCCCCATATTTCAATTAATTAATTATCATCGTTTGATACTTAATTGGTATTACCCTTCCAAGTTTACTATTATCCTTACTAACATTACAAACCCTTTTAACATTTAACCCTTGGTATTTTTTTTTACTAATCAACTCATTAACATTCAATTAAACATTACTAACCGATTGCATTATTTACTTACTTAAGCTAACTGTAACTTGTTTATTAATCAACATTAATCAATCATTAATGGACAATAATTAATCATCAGTCAACATTATTAACCCTAATCATCATTGTTAACGTTAATCGACATTATTTAATCGTTAATTTATATTTTTTACAGGAATCATCACTATTAACTTTAATCGACATCATTAACACTGGTCAACAATAATTAACTGTTAATCGACAATAACTAAAACTATTATTCAACAATATTTCACACAATTTATAAATATGTAGGCGAGTTATGTAAGCGTAGCTACTGCTTACATACCTCGCGTAAGTACACTAACGGTAATAATTCACATACATCAATCATAGTCAAGGAACTTATTATTTACTGACACATGTTTTAACATAGTTTGCAAGGTACAATCCATTAGCTTACTGAAATCCAAGTTATGACAATTCATACATCACTGGTTTACGACACATACTAATCAAGGGTTTTACACACCTACAGTTAGATCTTGTTTTCACCCCTACTTCACGCTACACCTATCTACCTACATCATCACTAACTTCCACATCCTATCCTGTCCTCTGCTGGACTACCCTGAAATGTCAAGTCATGACTGGTTCCAGCTAGAACTCGTAAGCGGAAGTGTCGACTACATCGACCAAGCTTCCCCAGCAGGCAACCACCAGTCATCATCACACACCTTAGGGAGCGCACCGTAGCATAACCCTCCCATGACTCTGGGTTTCGGGGATAAACGGTGGGTAAAGCCTCCACCCCCCCTAATGGAACAAGGGACTATGTCTACTCGACATAACAACAGCGTTGCACTTGTACTCGGTCTGTCATAGTATAACCAATCTGGGCGGTTGAGTTTCCTGAAACCCTACCCCACCCATGTCATAATATTCATCATAATAAACAGCATAATAACTATACGAAAGTAAATAATGCATCACTCACATACCATTTTATCTTTCGAAGTCCATGTCCCCGAGGCCCTCCCACCTCGTAGGATCCAGCTATCACTTAGCCGTTTCAACATGTAAGTCAATCCTCGACATACAATATAGAATATCATGCATAAATCCTCGATATGTACACATATATTTCATCATAACATAACAACAATAAACTCATTCATTCGCCATGCACCTGGCATAACATTCATTATTTCAACGTATAACTGTAATGGTATCCACGTACCCATCATTCAATAATTTCCATATATTTGACATAATTAACACATGATACATATCTAAACATGACTACCGATCATAATACTATCATCACACAAACACATATATATATCGGCAAAATAATAGAACCATATGTCCACAGTGTCGTCAAACCGACGAGGTCTCACAGTCAAACAAATACAACATATAATAGTAGTTTAGGTAGTAATGTCAAAACGGGGTGTTACACATATCATATGATACATATACATATCATTTTTCTAGTTCATCATCCACTATCAAGTAGCTAGTAAAATATATAATTCGTTTACTAGAAAGCAAAAAAAAATGCCATAACAGGCCATCCAAAACATTAAAAAAAACAACTTCGAACACTTCGGAGACAAAGGAAATACTAGAACCAAAAGAAATCTTTTGTTTATCCACCCATTCTTCCCAAAGGAGAACACCAGGATCACCATCCAAAGCTTCTTTTGACATGGAATATTCTCATTGTTCTTGATAAAAAGTAATTAAAAATGATATTAAAAGAGAATTATAATTATTCTTGAATCAATGCAAATATTAATAAGATTTCCCATTGATGTTGGTAAAAAATAATTAAAAATGATATTGTATAAATGTTAATGGAATGCTATTAAGTATTTCTATTTTTTATTCTCACTGATGTTGATAAAAATTATATGGGTAGAGTAACAACCATTCTTTCTACATGATGGGAAACCATCAGGTACTTCCCCTCATTTCGAGGATGGTACCCATTACGGAGCCTAACCGGGTGGGGGGCGTGCATACCAGGTGGGGGCCCTACATTTATATCGTAAGATTCCCTATTAATGTTGGTAAAAAAAATTAAAAATAATATTGTATAAATGTCAATAGAATGTTATTAAGTATTTATATTTTTTATTCTCATTGATCTAGATAAAAAGTAATTAAAAATGATATTAAAAGAGAATTATAGTTATTCTTGAATCAATGCAAATATTAATAAGATTCCCCATTGATGTTGGTAAAAAATAATTAAAAATGATATTGTATAAATGTCAATAGAATGGTTTAAGTATTTATATTTTTGATTCTCATTGATGCTCATAAAAAATAATTAAAAATTATATTAAAAGAGAATTATAGTTATTTTTGAATCAATGCAAATATTAATCACTAAAATTATATGGGGAGAGTAATAACCATTCTTTCTACATCATGGGAAACCATTCATTTCGAGGATGGTACTCACGGATTTTACCTGAGACCTTCTGCTTACAACTCACAACTCTCAACCACTTGAGCTAACCCACCTCCCTATATATATTACAACTCTTTTTTGATGTTTATTAGTAAAAAATATGTTTATCATTCTTCCAACCACCCAAGCTATATCCAATAGACAATTAGGCATTTATATTTTTATTTGATAAGATTCCCTATTAATATTGGTAAAAAATAATTAAAAATAAAATTGTATGAATATATATTTTTTATTCTTGTTAATATTGATAAAAATAATAAAAAATGATATTAAATTTTTTTATAATTATTCTTAAATTAATATAAATATTAATAATACAAATTAATTATATATATATATATATATATATATATATATATGTAATAAAATTGTGTTTATAAATAAATAAAGAATAACGCAATTCTATTTTGATATCATTTTTAAATACATTTTAACGACATCAATGGAAATCTTACCATATAAAAATATAAATGCTTAATAAATATTTTTTGCCAACATTAATGGGAATGTTACAATATAAATTTATAAATTCTTAAGATCATACGGCTCACCTCTATACAAAAAAATTATTATTTTAAATAGCCATATAAAAATATTGGCTCTGATACCATAAACGTCAGGATCTCCACTTCAAATTTCACACAGCTTTATTCATCCTTCAATACATTCTGGAAAACTTAAAGACTCGTGGATCGACCTCGGACAGCGAAGTTCGTCACCACATACACACAAGACTGAATGCCTAAGCACAATGTCACTGGCCCTTTTATCTTTCAGAACTTCCCGAAGGCATGAACTTACTTGAAGGCTCCTGGGTTTCCAGTGATATGCCCACTAACATTCATTTACAGACTCAAAATTTACAGAGTCGGGCTTCGACTTTCTGATGCTATGTTATACCGTTTACGGCAACTAGCAGAGCATATTACCTCGTCTCTCACACACCTATGACTCTCTGAGTTTCCAACTACCGGAACAACTCAGACTGGACTCTACTCACTTGCAGAGCTCTTAGCTAGCTCGATGCAAACACTCGAATAGAATGCCAAATGACTCCTCGGGCCTTCAATATATAGCATGAGAGTAGGTTACCCGGTAACACAAAACTTACACTTACCGGTCAAAAGGCATGGAATCTGAGGTCATGGTGGGACTACACCATGATTATCTCGTCCCTTGGAGGCAGTGCCATGTGGGGACTCAGATTCGACACGAACACTGGCCGACAAGTCTATGGCCTAGCAACCGAAAGCAAAGATGCTGACTGACATAAATGGCCCACAAGCTGAAAGTAAATTCGATGGCCGTCAAACATGGCCGACAAATACAACTGTGGAGCTATTATACGACCCACTACGGCTTCCATTAAGAAAAGCATCATTATGTATAATTATTACAAAAAAGGACCATTGGCTTCATTCCGCTTCATTCCGGCACTAGTCATCACCGGACCGGCAGACGCAAAACAATTCAGGGTTGCCAGGTGGACCAACTAGTTGGCCGCCGCATACACAGTCTAGGACACCTTCATCAAAAATATTTTCTTCAATCTCTCTCTGTGCAAGATCATCTTCCCAATTATAATAAGGCTGAGAATCATCATATGGAACATAGTCATCTTTATAAACTGGTTCTGGATACAGTAGTTCACTGAAACACTGCTCATCTTTATAAACTGGTTCTGGATACAGTAGTTCACTGAAACACTGCTCAATATCAGAACCATGCAGTGCATCATTCTTTTCTCCAAGGAACTCGCTTGCAAACATAGATTCCACTCTGTAAATTTAGTGGCAGAGTTCTACGGTGTATTCTGGTATCCAGCCTTTTACCATCAGCATCCCTTTTAATATATTTCTGGGTCACATTTACAGTGTGCTCTAGTGGAGTATACCTACCACCATGATGCCGAAGAAGAAACTTGAACCATAAATTATGTTGATCTACAGCTTGCATGTCAACTTCCATATGAAGAATAAAATTAGCTCTTCTGTTTGTCCAATCAACCCTTGGACAAAACTTATCAAGGAAGACTTCTGTCCAAACTGACCATTTCTTATTGCGCATATTCCCTGGGTCTGCACAAATAACAATTGCAGTCTGCTCCCTGCAAAATTGCAAAATTAGATTATATGAAGTCCAAGTGAGGTTACCCTCACCAATATCAACATACCACACAGGGCCATTTTCTTCATCATTGCAATCAATCCATAGCTCACGACACTTTCGTAGCTGCTCCTGTGCTTTAGTAAATCCATTAAAGGCTTTCTTTTCCCACCTTTCAAGGATATGCAGTTTACATGGATGCAACTGTATTTCTTTTATCAATGTTAAACTGAGATATTTCTCAGCTTGATGCCTGTCTGCATAATCCAATAGTTCTCCTCCTTTCAGCAGGAGAAAGAGTATCATCCCACGACTTTAAAAACAAAGCATTCTGTGGCAAAGTAGAATCTTCAGCTGGTGCAGGGCCTTTGCCCTTGTCATCTTTGGAACCTGAACTGGAACCAGCTATAAACATATTTAAACTGACTGATCTACTATCTTCTTGCTGCAGATTTTCACGAGTAAGCACATCAGCCAAGCAATTTAAATATCCTGGTTTATACACAATATCATAGTCAAAATTAGACAACTAGATAAACCATTTTAAAATCCTGCTACTGTTTTCTGCCATCAAATTTTCATTTTTGAAGATGCCAGGCATGATCTTCAAATCGGTTCTAATCACAAATCTGACAGGTTTAAGAAACAGGATGAAGTGCTGAACTGTCTTCTTGACAGCCAATATTTCTTTGTGGTTGCTGGGATAATTTAACTCGGCACCTTTGAACGAACCAGAAGCATAACCACAAACATTTTCCTTTCCCTCTATTTCCTCTAACAGAACACCACCCCAAGTAGTGTTAGATGCATCAGTTTCAACAATGAGCTTTCCATTACCCTGAGGGAGATGAAGGGCAGGAAGATCTTTAACTCTAGTTTTAATTTGCTGCACTGCTAGAGTCATCTCTTCAGACCAAGCTGCAGGCTTCTTCTTTAGTCTTTGCTGCAGACAATGAATATCAGAGGCCTGTCCTCTGTAGAAAGGTCTGATGTAATTTAAACATCCTATAAATCTTTGAAGTTGGGTCTTTTCTAGGATCTTGTCAGGAAACTGATCAAAGGATTTAAGAAAATGATCTTGCAGAACAACTTGACCATCTTTAATATAAAATCCGAGAAAATCCATCTCTATTTTCCCGATTTCCATTTTAGAGGCAGATAGGACCAAACCATGCTTGAATACTAAATCATAAAATTTCTGCAAATGCTTCAAATGGTCCTGCAGATTATTTGAACAAATTAGAATGTCATCAATGAAAATAATAAGCCATGGAATATCTCTGAAGATGTCTTCCATCCTTTTCTGAAACTCGGATGGAGCATTGTTTATACCAAATGGAAATACTTTCCATTGATACTGCCCATGAGGAACAACAAAGGCAGTTTTAAATCGATCTTTGGCCTCTATTCCAATCTGATAAAAACCAGATTTAAGATCAAATTTGCTAAACACTATGCAGCCTGTTATCTTTTGAAGCAAACTTGACTTATCAGGTAGTGGGTATCTGATTTTCTGAAGAACGGCATTCAAAGGCTTAAATTCACCACTAACCTTGGTTTACCCCTTTTTTGCTCAGAGTGCTTATTCACCACAAAGCTCTGCAAGCCCAAGGGATTTTTGATGGGTTCAATGAGACCTTTATCAAGTAACTCTTTTATCTCTTTTGAGCAAAATTCCCTCTCTGAAGGACTCATCAATCTGGCTGATGCTTTCATTGGCTTGATCTTTTGTAGAGGGTCAAAGGGTAAGGAAACAAAGTATTTTTCCCTATCCTGTCTATGGCTTTGCCTATCAGAATGACTACCTGGATAATCATGATATAGTTCAACAGGGTTATACTGTACATCTGGGGCTTTGCCTTTTCCTTTGCTTTCTTTCAGGGTTATTAACTGGGATTGCAGTTGCTTCTTTTCTTCTCTTAACTCTATTCTCTCAGCATGTCTATATATAGGAATGGAAGATAATTGCAAATCAATGTTGGCTATTTTCTTTTCTATTTGATGAACTGAAGGAAGACGAGAATAAAGCATATACAAGGAAAAATCATATTCTGGGCGACTACACCCCCCTAAATGTGCATCAATATCAGACTCTGACTCAGAAGAAGAGGAAGGAGATTGATCACATTTAGCAATAATAGGATGATCAGGCTCAGACTCAGTATCAGAAAGATCAGAAAAATCAGAATCAAAATCAGGCAAATATACAGTTTCGCCGGAAGGTGGAGGAGAATCAGAAGAAACTTTATACAAATCCCACCATGCGGGATCTAGATTTTCACAGAGGGCGGCAAGTCTTGGTTTAGACTTTCTCTCAGGACACTTACTAGCCCAATGACCACTTTTTCCACAGATAAAACAAGTATCTTTAGAACCCTTTTCTGTTCTGCGCTTAACAAATCTTTTGGATTTGTACTTAGACTTTTTATAGGGTTTCTTATACCTATACTCTTTGTATCTGTGCCTGGACTTATGCTTGTAGGGCTTGTCAGGATGATATCTGGAATCAGAAGTGTAGAAACCTTTCTTTTTCTTTTTACATTTACACTCCTTACCAAAGTGACCTCTGTTGTGCGCACCGCACCCCCAATCTGGCATCCCTGCAACATCTTTGCAGAAAGATGCAGAGAACATTTTTTGGTGTCTTTTGAAATCCTTACTCACTCTTCTTTCAAGGCAATGCTCTTGCCAAGTCTCAAGAATATGTCCATGTAATTGAGCAAGTGAAAGACTTCTTAGTTCAATCTTCTTATCTTTTAGTGCCTGCTCAACAGCATCAGGCACATGACCAGGGTAACTTCTCCGATAATGCTTGAGATAAGCAGGGTTCCCTGATTTACCAGAAGATATTAATAATTTCTACATATAACAGAAATATTCCTCAGCTTTAATTAGATCACACAGTCTTGCAGACATGAAAAGTGAGGCAAGGTGATCATAATCTTCACCTTCTTCTGGTCCATAAAATTCACGACCTAAAGCAGACAAGATTTGTTCATCAGCGTCATCTGCAGAAAGCATTTCATTTCTTGCTTCCTGTGGTAACCAACGCCACCACTCATAGGCTAATCCAGACAGACCAACAATTATTTGGGTTCCTAATATTTGACCTGTGACATTATGATCTTGTTGCTTTTTATACAAAGTCCAATGTGAAAGCAACTGAATGGAATTTTTGACATCTTCTCTGGACTGACACTGAATATTGAGCACTGGTTGCTCAGGCATTTGAGAAATCAAATTATTCATTGAATTTATTCCAAAGTTAAACACTTTGGGAGGAGAGACAGAGACTGGATTGGCATCTGGCATATGGGTGTCAAAATGTTCATCAGGAGGAGCTTGAATTCTTCTTTTGTTGGAAGACTCTACTTCCATTGCATTCAAATCAATAAGATACTTTGGATCTAGAACTGGTCTAAATTTCTTGAATTCTACGATCCAATCTTCAACTTCTTGCTTGATAGAATCACTAACCCCAAAATCCCATACAGGTTTCTCATCTTCAGGTATAACATTGAATTGACCTAAAGATTTACTCTTAGAGTGGCCTCTAGTAGCCTGTCTTAAAACATGATCAGGAACAAAATAATGTTTTCTTTTTAGTTCTTCTGTTTTAGAACTAATATCATTTAAGACAACTAATCTTCTTTCTAATTTCAAAGAGGCTTCTTCAATTGCTTTTTGAATTTGGGTAGTGTCATGCAACAAATGATCAAGCAATTCCAATTTAGTTTGTACTTTATTAATTTGCTCCTTTTGCTCTGAACATTGTTGTTTTAGCATCAAGATATCTCTTGCCATATCATCAATATTTCTTGCAGTATACAATTCCTGCAAGTTTCCCCAATTAGCAAATTTAATCTCATCAGACACATTCTGATCAGCAGCAGACGATTTTGAAGGTAGAAACTCTCTTTTTGTTGCACCATCCTATGCATATTGCCTAAAACCTGAGTCAGGCAAATTTCTACCAGGGACATATGATTTCTTGCCATTATTATTAACTTCTAGACTGTCATGTTCTCGAGGCAAAGAAAACATACCAAGGGAAGGATATTCATGCTGCTTTTGCTTGTGTTGCATTTTTTGTTTAATTTTCTGACATGCCTGACAGGCGGCATGTTGACCTCTATGTTCAAACTCTGACAGACCAGAAAAAGAAGTAGTATTTACAAAAGATACAGATGCAGGGGTTTTCAGCTTTGGCTTTGGCTTTAGCATTAGATTCTTTACTCAGCTGATCTGACATGGCTTGTAGCTTCGCATTATTATGTGAAGAAATAGAAGTTGATTTGATGAGAGGAGGGACAAAACGCTTAATAGGTTCTTCTTGGGAAAATCTGAAAGAGCTAGAGGCTTCATCAAATATCAACAGCTTAGGGTTGAAGGAAGCAGCGACTCTTTCTTGGCTTCTTAACTCATTGTATTTTAATTCCCAAGAGGTAGGATACTTAATACTTGTCCAATTGAATGTGATTGGAGTAGCATGTTTGGATTTAGAATTGGGCTACTCCACCACGTTGGGTGTCTGCAGAACTCTGATGGACATGAGTTCGCAGTTGTGGCAAGGTATCATTACCAAATCGAACACATACACCGCCTTTTAACTGGATAATCCGTGATCCAGTTTCCATATCAAAGCCACGAGGAAGGATATATGCCTCAAGCAAATTATAGATATGAGGGTCTTTAAGGCTGACTGAGAATTTCGGATAGACTGTGCCAAAGGCTAGACCATCATGTAACGGGGCAATAAAACCACCGATTACTGCATCAGAAAACTTTCTATGTCTAGTATCTACTACACAACAAAGAGATGAAACTTGTAAACGAGGGCGAACCAAAGGACCAAGGCCAAGTTTAATGGCTCCAAAATGGGCATAGTTATAACCTTTATCTTTAGCCCAATCAATTTGACTTTTATCTAAAAGATTGATATGAACTGGTTCTTGTTTATCAGTAAATGCCACATCAATGCTAGACACTCTAATGTATGTAGAGGCTGTATATATTATATTATATCATATAATATACATTATCTACACATGACTCAATATATATAACTATATATATACAATTCATATACTATATCAATAATATATTATATTATTATTAATTTATATATACAATGATATTAAAATTATACATATAATATATATATATATATATATATATATACCTACTATATATATACACATACTTATATATACATATATATATATATACCTACTATATATATACACATACTTATATATACATTATATATATCATAATACACAACATATATTAAATAATAATATACATAAAATACAATACATACATACCCATATTTTTATATATATATAATATACTAATCAATCAGATACATAATATAATATATATATATATATATTATTTTAAAAGATAAGACCCGTAGGAATTAGCTATGGTCTATTTTCTTTCATTTTTATTTTAAATAAAATTATATAAAAAACAATATTTTTTCATTTTCTCAATTTGCATTTAAAAGAAAAAAAACATTCAAAAAATAAAAAAAGAAGTAAGAAGTACATAGCAAAATTGGAGTAACTTATGGTAGAATTGGAGTAACGTGGCCAACATTTATGATAGTTATAACTATTCATTAATCAACATTAATTAAATCAAGTAACGCACATTTGACTCTTAATACTTGCAAGGAATTTATGTTATCAAATCTCCACCATCAGTTTGATGGAGACGACTATTAATATTCCTTATTATGAAATCAAGACCACTAAATTCATAAATACAATTAAGAACATGCAACCCCAATCCATGTATTGAAATAAGTACAAAATTTCCCTTCCTAATCGCCTAAACGACCTTTTGAGTCATATATATATATTAATTTTTCACGCAAAAAATGGAATTAGATTTGTTCATTTGTTCCATTGAATTTCCTACACTAGTTTTGAATTCTGCATTAACCATGAAATCCAACATTAATAGTTTTTCCATTTTATCAATGTGAACTGAGTTTACAAAATTCAGGATTGGTTCATATATTATAACTAGCACATCCACTTAATTTGTGGTCGGTAAACACTACTTGATATCCATGCTTAATTGTAATGACTTGCTTTCGATACCTAAGTTATGTATTATCTTCTTTAGTTAAATGAGTTCTCTAAGTACATGTTATTATCCATGCATTAACTACAAAGCATTAACTACAAGTTATTTTTTATATATCTTTTCTTTTATAATTATTTATTTAGTATTTTAAACCACAACCACAAAATCAATAGTAAACTTGTTTAGTTCTCCTTCAATCTAGGAAAACCATAAACAGCAATCCACCCAAATTCTTATTTATTGCTATCCATGTAAATATATTATTGCTCTTTTGTTAAACTGTGCATTGTAAACATACAGTTCGAAATGGGTTTTGATGATTTGCTTCAGACTTTGACACTCTCAGCAACATTAATAACGGGTGGATTAGGTACTGCGCCAATGGCTATTATTATTGGAGTTAGTGTGGCTCTGGTATTCTTCCGGATATTGCTACAAAAGAGTGAAAGGCTGCCTCCAGGACCCTATTCATTGCCAATCATTGGAAATCTCCATCAATTGAGACTGCCTGCTCATCGGAGTCTGAAAGATCTTGCTGACAAATATGGTGCCATTCTGTTTCTGCGCTTCGGCTCTGTCCCTACCATTGTCGTTTCTTCGTCTGACATCGCCAAACAATTTCTGAAAACTCACGATTTGGTATTTGCCAGCCGACCTCCAACGGCGGTAGGCAAATACTTCTTCTACAATTTCAAAGATATCGCGTTGGCTCCGTATGGAGATCACTGGAGGCAAATGAGAAAAATATGGGTGTTAGAGCTTTTCACAGCCAAGAGGAATCGAGTCCTTCAAGCACGTTCGAGAGGAAGAGTTGTCTGCGGCGATCCGTTCAATTTGGGAAAAGAGCGAGAAGGGCACAGTACCCTTCAATGTGAGCAGAGCCATCACAACCCTCATCTCCAATGTAATTTGGCGAATTCTGGCCAGTCAGAAATTTTCTGACGATGAATTGGCCGGTCCGAATGACAAGGGATTCCAGCATTTGGTGCAAGAGGTGTCATATTGCTTGGGAGAATTTAACATTGGAGACTTTATTCCTTTTCTGGGTTGGCTTGATTTGCAGGGTCATAAGCGGCGCCTCAAGAAAGCGAATAAAAGATTCGATGCATTTGCTGAGAAAATGTTAGAGGATCGTCTTCATCATCGCATGGCCGCCGACGAGACCTCCATTAATGGCCAGGACGAGCCAGAGCCAGAGCCAGAGCCAGAGCCTGTTAAAGACTTCGTCGATGTGCTTCTCCTCAAGATGGCTGACACAAATATAAACACCGAGACCAAAGTGACACGGGAAACGATCAAGGCACTTATATTTGTATGTATGCAGGGCATTCGCCATTCTATTCCATTTCTCAAACTGACAATGATTTTGAGTTGTTTTTTCATTGTAATTGTAGAATCAAGATACTTTTTATATAGTTAATCATCATCATTGTGCCCAGAGGCGTTTTACAGCACTCTTTATATAGTTAATCATCATCATTGTGTCGAGAGGTTTTTTACAGTTTAGTATGGGGGAGATATTGTGAGTCGAGTGTTTATCCAGTAACAAATTAATACTAAGTAAAAAGTAAATATGAGACTTTAGAGTGTTTGTCTGTCCAGTAACAAAATAATACAAAGTAAACAAAAAATAATAATTCAAAGTAAAAAAGTAATAAATATTATGTCTGTCATAAACAGAAAAGGATAATACAAAGTAAAAAGTAAATATGAGACTTAAACTAGAAACTTTAGAGCTTAGGATTAGGTGGCTCAGGTATTGCACTCAAGGAATTATTCAAAGAGAGTTTTGCACCTTGGACGTTTGATAGAGCCTAAGATTTGGATCCAGGCTAGTCATAAACAATTCTTTTCCGGATCAAAATACTCATTTACTCCTACAAAACAATTAACTTTCTCTGTATTTGTGTAGGAAATGTATGGTGCTGGAATGGACACAACGTCGACTGCATTGGAATGGGCAATGAGTGAGCTGCTCAGACATCCTCACGCGATGAAGAAATTGCAGGAAGAAATCGAATCGGTTGTTGGTCAACATCGAAGAGTAAAGGAATCGGATTTGGCAAGGCTGAAATACCTCCACTGTGTAGTGATGGAGTCGTTACGCTTATACCCACCGGTGCCGCTGGCCCTTCCCCATCAATCTCGAGAGGCTGTCACAGTCGCAGGATACTATATTCCTTTGAAGACAGTGCTACTTGTGAATTTGTGGGCAATAGGAAAGGATCCCAATGTGTGGGGAGCAGATGCCTTGGAATTTAAACCGGAGAGATTTATGCAGGAAGAATATATAGATTTAACGGGTCAATCGGACTTCAAAATGTTTCCGTTCGGGTCGGGTAGGAGAGGATGCCCAGGGTATCCCATGGCTATTCCGATGGTTGAGCTTGTATTGGCTGAACTGGTACACGTTTTCGATTGGAGAGTTGAAGGGGATCCATCCCAGCTCGATATGAAGGAAGCGTCTGCACTTACGATGCGAAGACAAGTACCGCTCTGGGCTTTTCCAAGGTTGAAGCTCGATGAAGGTTACCTTTAAAATCCGCTGCTAATGATGTATTATGTGAATGTTGTGACTAAAAGTGTATTATGTGATTGTTGTGAGTGAAAGTGTGTGCAACTTTGTAATCATTCATAGAATTGGTAAATTTGTCTCTCATAACAGTATACTTTTATGGTTTAGCTACTCTTTAATTATATTAATGGAATATTTATGTCCTTTATGGTAATTTTCAAATGAGTAGAATTGCAATATAAGTAAATTTGATTAGGATTTATGTATTTATTTTTGGACTAAAATATGGATATCAATATTTTTTAAGTTTTTTTTTTTCAAAAATTTATCAAAGTTTTATACTTTAAGAATATGAAGGATCCTATTTAGTTATACTATCCTAAATAAGTATAATTATATATTTCTTACATTGATTGTAGTATTGAAAATTGACTGGTTTATTAAACCTTTTACCCACCAAACCATTTATCAATAAAAGCAGACCTTATACCACTTGATATGATAAGTTTATCATAATAATTTTAATATTTTTACTTCTAACTTATTCCAATGAAGAAGGATACGGTGGTCCATTGGTGGGCATAGATGTATTTCATTCCATCCATCCTAGTTCAATTCGGTTGAGACATCTAAAAATCAATCTCTCACATTGTCATACGTTTATTGCAATGTTCACAAAGATCCAATATCTCTTAACTTAAGCTATGGTTTTTGCAAGAAGAATGGGTCCCTTTTCTAGAGTTTTCTTAGAATAATTGCACTTTTTAAGGCACACTCCATATGATCAACTAAGGTTTTGCAACACTTTTCTATTTTTTTTAAGATATCAAGCACAAATTGGAATTATATTTTCTGTATGCTACCTTGGTTGAAAGAAGAAAAATGACATCAATCAAATGTATGAAACACAACATAATTGGGTAGTAAATATACTCATCATCCTAAATTTTTTATAAAAAATTATGTTCATCCTTCCCAAAAACAATGTGGATTTTTCTACAAAGAATTTGTTTGTTATGTGTATGTGATCTTGCTTAAGTTTTTAAAGAATTTTTATGTTTATCCTTTCCAAAAACAATGTAGAACAAAGAATGTGTTTGGTATGTGTCTGTGATTTTGTTAAGCCTGTGTTTGGGCTCATTTGATAAGGGCAATGGGCATTTTCCTAATTTGTTTTTAAATTTTACTGTTCTTTTGATTTTGAAGTTTTGTATTTGGATCTACTCACATTTCAATCTTATAAATAGATAAACTTTTCATAAATTCAAGGCTCTAAAATAGTTATTTTTGATATGCATATTATATATAGTTGACTTGATGGTTACATGTGTTGCATGATGGTCATTAGACCAAAATCCGCGGCAAGCGAAACTTAGTGGAGCATTGACGGCAAATGCCAACAACTAGTATCATTTTGGGTTTCCAATAGTTAGTTAGAATCTATGAGTGGAGCAATGACACCTATGGTGGGGTTGTAAATCCTGGATTCCATTCATAGGAGGACCTGGAACTACCCTTATTTCCAGGATAGAATAGAAAGATAGTGTTAAACAAATTTTAAAATATAGATAGATGAGAAGCATATCGACGAAGTAACAGACTCTAGCTTCCGCCTTGACCTGGGCATTGGAGGTATCGACGATGGCCATGAGTTGTTGAACATGCTCCTCTCTCATTTTCTCAGCGAATGCATCGAATCTTTTATTCTCCTTCTTCAGGACTTCTAATTAGATAACTTGCTTCGGGATCTCCCAGTTTCATTTGGGAATCCAAGCTTCGGGAAGTTAAAACCTCGCTCAAAAGTTGGGCTAAGACCTCATTCAAAAACCCCTGTCATGTTAAAGTTAACTTGCTTTCAAAGCTAGCTGCACTCCACTCAAAGATGGAGATGGTGGAATGGATCTCCCAGTTTCATTTGGGAATCCAAGCTTCGGGATGTTAAAACCTTGCTCAAAAGCTGGGCTAAGACCTCATTCAAAAACCCCTGGGCCCTCGCACGAAGTTGAGGGACCTTTTAGATGCAATGGGTAAATGTGAAACGCGCAAGAATTGTGTAAATCAATAACGCTCGCACGTTATGTAAAACTAGGAATGGCGGGCTCTGAACCTGCCATGTCATTTAACTTGTAGGATAGGATTACAAAACGCGCGCGCGTTATGGTGATCCATAACGCGCGCGCGTTTTTTGTTAATATAAAAAAAAAAAAAACAGATGGAACGAACCATAGAATGACAACCGTGGCTCGGATCGACAAACTGTCAACTCCGTTGGATTCAAGCTGACATCGGGATAGTGCTAGGAGTGCCCCTCTCCGTCGGTCCCATGGCCAGCCAATTGGTCGAGCTTGCTTGCACATCATCGATATCTCGGTCCAAAATTTATGTGATTTTAAAGAGGGGATCATGAGCGTATTTTGAACTAGGAAGAGGTAAAATGAGATATGTTGAGGGAAATAAATGTTGTATTTGTATGATGTTGCAAGGATTTTGTAATGTGACAAGGTTTTTCTATATGCTCCAAAATGGAAGCCAATAACTAATTAATGCCGACGTTAAATGTAGGGTAAGCATCCCTATAATGCCATAAAGGAAAGAGTTCATCATTTAAAGCATCAACGTACCGGATGTTCAGCCATTGTCCAAGTGGCTTGCGTATGCATCTAGAGTTTAATTTTAATCATTCATGTCACATCCAATTGAATTTTAATGGGTCCAATTAAATTTTAATTGGTCAATCTGAGCCACAGTCGTCATTCTATGGCTCGTTCTATACCCCTACATCCTGAGATGGTTGAAGCTGTTAAAGCAACAACTCTCTAGTATTCATCCTGGAGCTCTTTTGTTTATGTCTAAGATAAAGAAGCTCTCAGTTCGTGAGCTGGAACATATCGATCTTAACAGGATTTATACAATCTCTGTTTTACGAGAAACTGACCTTAGAACTTCTCATAACAATGACAATGAATCCTTCATTTTGCATTTGCTAGCAAAAGAAGATCAATTTTCGACAAAACAATGTAGTTATTACATGTGGGAGGCAGCGGTTTCCCGTGGAAAACGAGTGTAGGGTTGAGCAGAGGAAAGATGTTGGGAAATGGGCTATTACATTAGATTTTCCGATGGGTGAGCGGCTTACAAAAGGAAATATGGCGGTTGTAGGTATCTATGATTTTCTTCCAATGAAAATTGTAACAGGATTTCCATTTATAATACAGGTAGATTTTTTACTGGTTTCATCAAGAGAAAGTATCATTTTCAATAACAAGTGGAACCAGGGAATCCTTCATTGTGTTCCATTAGCCTTTTGTTCATCATTTCGTGCTCTGATAAGTGGTAATTCACCTCTATCATCGAAACATTTATGTAAACCAACAGAAGCTCGAACAATACTCCCTGCTTTTAAATGCATTCTGGAGAAAGCAAGACGACAAGTTCATCGAAGCGACTTCATTCATCTATATTCTCGTAATGTACACATAGTCCATCCTTATCTTGATAAACAAGAGTTTTATAATAGCTTGAATTTTTTGGGCGTGGTTATCTCCCTATATTCGGTTGTCTGATTGGTTGACAAGCTTTCGTGAAAATCTATATGTTGAACTTCTTTGTTTTATTGCTGAAAATTGGAAGGGATTTCCAAGTCACCTGCAAAACACTCCTGTGTTGAGTGGTTGAATTAGTATCCTAAAATTACAGAGCTTTCTATCTCAAAGTTTGTTGAGCGGCTCCTAGATGTAGTATCAGACTCAACAGACAGTAAACATGTTATCACCACTGCACAGTGGCCTGGTCTCTCACGAATTGGAGGTATGCATTGTCCATTCATCAAACTTCTTCTTCATCTGATCAGCGACCACTACCAGTTAAGAAACTCCTTCATGCTTGTTCTACGCCTGCTTGTTTCTTCAAATTAACAACTCTACGAATTGGGCGACTTGCTTTGTTGATCAAACATTTATAATCGCTATATTTCAACCATTGTTTCTTAACTACAGCTCATGCAATTGTTCGGTGGTTGGGCATTGAGGCCACTTGAGTCCAAGAGAAGGTCGGTGAAGAAGAAGGCTTCCCGAAGGGGCTGCTGCATTTGCATTTACACTCAAATTGCAATATTTGTATGATATTTACCTAGATTGCAATAGCACCACTTACCACTATAGAAACTATGTTATCTAAAGTTTGATCTTAGTTGTAGCGAATTGACTGTTTGAATTAGTTGTTGTCTATGGCTATGATATTTAGATAATACGTGTCTATTGAAACGAGTCATCAAGCCATTTCGAAGACTGTTCCTATTAATTTGTTTGCTTCATCATTTTGTTTGTGTAAAATATTTGGAAACATAAAAATAGGGAAGGCGGGGGGAGAAAACGCAGAACGCGGGAGGATAAAAGCATTTTGTTAATATTTTTGCACAGACATAACGCGAGAGGATAAAAGCATTTTGCTAATTTATTTTTGCACAGACATAATGCGCTAGCGTTGTGTAAACCCATAACGCGCTAGCGTTATTTACATCCAAAATCCGGTGCGCATTTCTAGAAAATAAAAAATAAAAAATAGGTATTTAATATGTCTGGTGCAGGGCTCAATAACACCTAGTTGCACAAAACATGCCCGCGTTTCTGTATTCATAAACGCGCTAGCGTTATTGAAATAATCAAAAAACATTATTCAATAGTTTATTTAATAGTTTCTATGGGTTAGGAGGTTAAATAGGGATTTAGTGTTAGGGGTTTAGGGATTAGAGATGGGAGGTAGTTAGGTAGGGGTAAGGGGCTAGGAGGGGGGGTTAGTTAAGGGTAAGGGGCTAGGAGGGGGTTAGCAAGGGGGGGAGAGAGAGAGAGAGAGAGACTTAGAGAGGGGGTTAGTAATGGTTGGGGGGGGAAGGAGGGAGAGAGAAAGCGAGAGAGGAGAGGGTGTTGGTTGTAGGGACTGCGAAAGAGAGATGGAAGGCGTGGTTAGAGGTAGGTGGAGGTGTAGGGAAGAGAGAGAGACTGAGAGAGACCGGGTTAGTAAGGGCTACGGAGAGGAGAGGAGAGAAATAGAGAGGAGGGGGTTTTGGCTAGGGGGAGTAGCAGATGATAAAGACGACGATGATGAAGATGAAGACGATGATGAGGATGATGATGATGATGATGAATATCATGATGATGATGAATATCAGGATGATGATGATGATGATCAATACCCAATCATGATGAAGATGGTGATGAGGATGATGATAGTCATGATAAAGAAGAGAATGGCGATGATGATGATGATGATGACGGTGATGATGGTCATCATAAAGAAGAGGACGATGATGATGATGATGATGACGACGATGATGATGTTGAAGACGGTGATGAGGATGATGATGAAGATGGAGATGACGACGACGATGAGGATGATGATGATGATGATGAAGATGGAGATGACGACGACGACGACGACGACGATGACGATGATGATGATGATGATGATGATGATGGTAGTGATGATAAAGAAGAGGATGATGATGATGATGATCAATCATCAATCATGATGAAGATGAAGATGGTGATGAGGATGATGATGATGATGATGAAGATAATGATGAATATGACGACGACGACAATGATGATCATAAAGAAGAGGATGATGATGATGATCAATCATCAATCACGATGAAGATGGTGGTGAGGATAATGATGATGATGAAGATGATGATGGAGATGACGACGATGATGAGGATGATGATGATGATGATGAAGATGATGATGGAGATGATGACGACGACGATGACGACGATGATGAGGATGATGATGATGATGACGACGACGACGACGATGATGATGGTGATGATAGAGAAGAGGATGGTGATGATGAAGATGATGATGAAGATGATGATGAATATGACGATGAGGATGATGAAGATGATGGTCATGATGGTGACGAGGATGATGATGGTCATGATGGTGACGAGGATGATGATGGCGATGATGATGATGATGATGATCAATCATCAATTATGATGAAGATGAAGATGGTGATGAGGATGATGATGATGATGGTGGTGGTGGTGATGAAGAAGAGGATGATGATGCTGCTATTGCTGATGTGTTGACGATGATGATGATGATGATGATGAATCAATCATGATGAAGATGGTGATGAGGATGATGATGGTGATGATAAAGAAGAGAATGGCGATGATGATGATGATGATGCTAATGATGATGATGATCAATCATCAATCATGATGAAGATGAAGTTGGTGATGAGGGTGATGAGGATGATGAGGATGGTGATGATGACCAATGAGGATGGTGATGATGACCAGGATGATGAGGATGTTGATGAAGATGATGAGGATGCTGACGATGATGATGGAGATGATGAGGACGATGATGACCATCATCATCGTCGTCATCTTCATCATCATCATGTAGTGGTAGGGGAAGGGGGATTACGAGAGAGAGAGAGGAGGTAGAGAGAGAGAGAGGGAGAGAGAGAGAGAGAGAGAGGGAGAGAGAGTGAGAGAGGGGGGGTTTGTTAGGGGTAAGGGGCTAGGACTGGGGTTAGAGAGGGGGGAGAGAGAGAGAGAGAGAGAGACTGAGAGGGCGTTAGTAATGGTTGGGGGGGGGAGGAGGGAGAGAGAGAGACTGAGAGGGCGTTAGTAATGGTTGGGGGGGGAGGAGGGAGAGAGAGAGCGAGAGAGGAGAGGGTGTTGGTTGTAGGGACTGCGAAAGAGAGATGGAAGGTGTGGTTAGAGGTAGGTGGAGGTGTAGGGAAGAGAGAGAGACTGAGAGAGCCCGTGTTAGTAAGGGATAGGGAGAGGAGGGGGTTTTGGGCTAGGGGGAGTAACAGGGAGATAGAAAGAGTAAGATGGTTAGGGATGGGGGAGATGTTAGGGAGAGGGAGAGGGGGTTTACACAGAGAGAGAGAGAGAGAGAGAGAGAGAGAGAGAGAGAGGTGTAAAACCATAGAAGAGAGAGTACGTCATCATCATCATCATTGTCATCTCCATCTTCATCATCATCATAATCATCCTCGTCGTCGTCGTCATCTCCATCTTCATCATCATCATCATCCTCATCGTCATCTTCATCATCTTCATCATCATCGTTGTGGTCGTCATCACCATCATCTTCATCGTCATCATCACCATCATCTATGTCGTCATCATCATCATCATCTACGTCATCCTCATCATCATAATCATCTTCATCATCATCTACGTCATTATCATCATCATCTTCATCATCATCTACGTCATTATCATCATCATCTTCATCATCATCTGCATCATCATCATCATCATCATCATATTCATCATCATCATGATATTCATCATCATCATTATCACCATCATCATCTTCATCACCGTCATCATCTTCATTTTCATCACCATCATCATCTTCATCTTCATCATCCTCATTATCGTTATCTTTATCTCACCCAATCCAACACTTCAAAACATAAATTTGTGAAGATTATAATGCGCGCGCGTTATTGAATCCCATAACGAGAGCGCGTTATGTACACATAACGCTAGCGCGTTGCTTATAACATTGAGCGCCAAAACACTAAAATTTGAATTTAAATATAACGCGCACTCGTTATTTGAATTTAAACATAACGCGCCTGCGTTCCTTAGCGCCTAATCACCCGCTCTTCCCGCGCCCGCCTATCAGCCACTATCCTATGTGGCTAGTTCGGACTTACCAAACCTATGCTAAGGAATTTTTAGACCATAGCTAATTTGACATTTTCAGTATTTTTCTGAGTATGCCTGTTTTCCACCGCCCTTTACAGCATGACACACCTGACCATTAGTGACGAAATTTTAGGGATAGATAGAATTTTTTATACAGATTCCAAATATGTAATTTTTTTTAAAAAATATTGAGATTTTCTATTTATTTCCTAATTTTCTTGTGTCATCATTCCGTTGGTCAAAAAACATACTGTTAGTGTTTATTCCGTAACTTTTTCATTTCACAACCATTTTTAAAAAAACTTGTATGCTGCACTAGAGGACACCGACCTCTACATGCTGTAAAAACTCCAAGTCAAAATAACTACATTAAGACCTTCAAAGGCTGCACCCACATTTGACGTACCGTTCTCGAGGTTTTCCCACTTACATAATTTAAAAAAATAAAAAATTAAACATTTAATTTTGGAAAAATAGCGATGCACTAGTGCTACGGGTTCTATACATGTATACCAGATTTTGTAGCCTGAAACCGTCATTTAGGCAGTGAAAGGCTGCACCCACAAAAACATATACCTTATCATTTGCAAAAAAATAAAAAGTGACTGTTAGAAAAAATGAAATTTGACATAGTTATGTAGATTTTCAATACTTAAAAGTTATATATTCGGAAACGTGACTCAATTTCCTACGTTTCATATTTTTTACTCGATGCAAGATATCTTGTGTAAGCATCTCAAAAAAACCAAGTAAGTTGAGGGATGCCTGATTTTTCAGCTTTCTATTGCATCTAACGTGCCAAAAGTGACCCTCATTAGCTTGCACATGACCCCCTGTCATGTTAAAGTTAACTTGCTTTCGGAGCTAGCTGCACTCCATTCAAAGATGGAGATGGTGGAAGTGACACCCACCCTTTTAAGTCAGGAAAAGGATCTGGATCTAAATATCCTCATAGCATCCAAACAAGAAGAAGAAGAATGGAGAATCAAGTCTCGGCAATTATGGTTGAAAGGACGGGACAACAACACGAAATACTTCCATAATCAGGCTTAAGCTCGTCGCAGCAAGAATGCTATCAAGGATCTGAAAGGCTAGAATGGCGAAAGGATTAGCGGGCAGGAAAACTTAAAAAATCATGCTTTCAATCATTTCAACGATCTCTTCATGGACAGTGGGGACTCTGATCCTGCATCTCAAGCCGATCTTTTGGAAAACATCCCCTGTCTGGTCTCGGACAACGTTAATAGAGATCCCTCCAAACCGATCTTGGAACATGAAATTTTGAATGCCATTTGGTCTCTTCAGGATGATAAGGCTCCACGACCGGATGGTTTCACCATCAATTTCTATAGAGCCACTTGGGAAATCATCAAGGAGGACCTTAAGCGTATGCTCAACTGGACCAGGAAAAAGGACAAAATTAGAGGTGCCACCAACTCCTCCTTTCTTGCTCTAATACCCAAAGATAAACTCCCCTGCACAATTGACCGCTTCAGACCGATCTCCCTATGCAACACCTTATAAAATTGTCACTAAGATCCTTGCCACCAGAATGAAGAAGGTAATGGGGAAACTCATCACTAACGCACAAGAGGGATTTATTGTTGGTCGAAAAATCCTGGATAATATCCTCATCGTCCAAGAGGCAATACACTCCAGCATAGAAAATAAAAACCAAGGTATGGCCATCAAACTTGATATGGAAAATGCTTTTGATAGGGTTAATCATCACTTTTTCTTTGAAGTCATGTCTAAATTTGGTTTCTCAAGAAGATTTGTTCGGTGGGTTAAAGCCTGTATAAATAGCCCCTGGATTGCCCCCTTCGTCAATGCCAGACCCACCAATTTCTTCTGTGCCTCCAGAGGTTTGAGACAAGGATACCCTTTGTCCCCCTTCCTTTATCTCTTAGCTGTTGATTCCATGAGCAGAAAGCTTCAAGTGATGCAAGATTCAGGAGAATTAAAGGGAATAAAAATTGCCCGAGGGGTCAAGCCATCTAGTCACTCTCAATTTGCATATGACACCATCCTTCTAGGGGGGGCCTCCATCACCATTGCTGAAAGATTCAAGCATGTTCTCACAAATTTCCTTAAAGCTTCTGATGGAAAACTCAACGCTGAAAAATCCAAAATCTATAGTTGGAACTGCTCTCCAAGGGTCCTTGCAAGAATAGCTAGAATTTTGGGATTCGAAGGAATCTTAGATTGGAACTCCTTCAATTATCTAGGCATTCCTATTTTCAAAGGAAATAAAAGAGTTGTTGATTGGCAAGGGCTGATTGATAAAATTGAAAAAAAAAATCAATTCTTGGGGCTCTAGGTGGCTCAATCCTGCTGGCAAGTTGATCTTGATCAACTCCATCCTCTCAACCTTTCCCCTCTACACTTGATCCATCTCTCTCGCCCCAAAAACTGTGATGCTGGAAATTGTCAAAGACCTAAGGAAATTCTTATGGCAAGGAGGTAAAACCAATCAATCCAAAAAAAATCACCTGATCAGCTGGGACACTGTGTGCAAACCCAAGTTGTGTTGGGGGGCAGGGATCAAAGGTCCTTCACTTATGAACCTTTCTCTTGGCACCAAACTTCTCTAGAGGATTAGTTCTGGTAAAAAGGCCTGGTGGAAAGATATTTTCTACAAAAAATATATGACTGGAAGCAGAATCCGTTGTGTGGAAAATATTGACCAAAATAAAAAGGGACTTCTATCTGGAAGCTTTGCAAGTGAGTAGCCTTCATCATTCAAAATAACCTCTACTAGGTCCCAGGCAATGGCAAACAAATCCATATCTAGAAAGACAACTTCTGCGCCAGGTCCCCGTCGACTTCACTCAGGAGTTTCATGAGCTAAAAACTTGGATGGAGCAAGGCAATATTAAAACTTTGTTTGACATATCTTCTTGGTCCAATCAAGGCAAATGGACGGGATGGATTGAGCTTGATCTCCTGGAGCAACTTCGGCAGGATTATCACACGCTCCTGTCTTTGTTTCACAGCTCTCTCCCAGTTCATTTAAATTTGAGGGACAAGCAGGGATGGGGGAAAACGGGCACATATACGGTCAAGGCAGGGTATAGGTTTCTGGATTCCTATAACAATCTCGGCATCAAGGACAGTAAGTGGAACAAAGTCTGGGACAGGGATGGGTTTCCAAAGGTTAACGCCTTCTACTGGATTCTAGCGCACAGGAAAACCCTCACTGCTGAAAATATTAGGAAAAGGGGGATTGAGGGTCTAGCAAGATGTATCCTCTACAAGAAGGCCGAGGAAACAATTGATCATCTGTTCCTAGAGTGCAGTTTCTCTAAAGAAGTTTGGCATTGTGCTTATCAGGAAATTCAACCAAATTTAATTCTCCCAACCAACTGGAACGACCTCTTTGATAACTGGAACAACTATTACCACAAATCGATGATTAAAATGCCAGACTTCAAAAGAGCCTGGGTCGCCTTTCCTAAATTCATTTGCTGGAAACTCTGGACAGCCAGTAATAAAGAAATTTTTGAAGATATAAAGGTTACACCTGGTAAAGTTCTCTCCTCCGCTAAAGCTCTTTGGATTGACTCTCTTTCCACGAGTTGTCTGAAAAATATTCACAAGGAGCCCTTAAACGTGGAAGAAACAAACTGGGTGGCCGATCTTCTAAATTCTCCTAATTGTTCTCTCATGGACCATACTTTCAAGGAGCAGAAACCATAAAAGTGGCATATCATAATGGATCAGAAGGAGCTCCATAGTTTGGTCAAAACCTTCAATAGTGATATTTTCCCTTTGACGGTGCCTCGAAGGGAAATCCTGGGTTGGCAGGTGTGGGAGGATTTCTCCTTGAATCTCGTGGAAACATAAAGAAATATTATGCCTGGGGAATTGGCAGGAGGACCAACAATGAGGCGGAATGGCTCGCTTTGATCAAAGGAATGGAAATTTCCAGGAATGACGAAGTCAGGGACCTAGTGGCCTTCAGCGACTCCATGCTATCATCAGGGAGGCTAGATCTTTGGCTATCAATCGCAAAAAACCAGTCACCAAACTACAACACCTCTTCACCTATGTGGCCAAAGAATTTAACTCCATTTCCTTTCTCCACATCTTGAGAAGCAACAACAGAGAAGCGGATAACATGGAAAACATTGTTGTTGGTCTGGATTGTGGTTTGGAGACCATTAATGGTCGAAACATTGTGATAAATTAGGTTCCCTAGCCCCCATTCTCGTTTGATCATGTTTCCTAAGACCCCTCTCATGGATTGGAGCCATTTTCCTCAACTCTTAAATTATAGAGTTGTGCATTTCTGTTTTTGTATTAAAGGCAAGATTTCCTTGGGATCTCCCTCCCATCATTGATCCTCTCCCGTGTCCTCCTTGAACACCTGGCGCTCCCTCCGGTCTCATCCCACCTACCTCGCATGCAGGCATTTATTTCCACCACCCTCTGCCCTGCCATATAACACGCTTCAGGGTGGTAAGTTCAGCAGTATGCAATTTCAAATTGCTGCGAATTGGGTTCTTGCTGTGGATTGGGCTCTGTGTAAATTGGGTACGCTCAGGCTATGCATGGAGGACAAAGGTCTGAACTCCTCTTCTCTACAGTGTTGTTGTTGCAGGAAAAACATCCAACACAATGCAGGGGGGGTTGGAACGAAATGCTAGCTGTCTGCATTCGACATGGTTCAGGGACAGGGAAATTGGCAGCTTCGTGGTGGCTCAGCTCAAAACTTCCTTCGTGGTCTCACCAGAGTTGACGAGCCCGGCATTGGAAGAAATTGGGCTCCTCTAGAGCTAGGCTTACGTCAGAGCAATGGCGGTGTAGTGCATCCTATTGCTAGTGGTCTCTTCAACGAGCCGGGAATTGGAAAGAACTGGACCCCTCTCGACTTGGGCAGCATCCAGAACCCGGGAGGGATAGTTCAAAACTCTGCTTGTGGGCACTCTAGTGAGCCTGGAAACAACAAGAACTGGACCTCCTCGCATGGTTTGGATAGTGGGTTTGTTAACTTGGAATATCCACATGGGAAAGATAGTCATTCTGAATTTCATTCCCATTTGTTGGAGCTGGAGAGTCAGGTTCAATGGCTCAAGAGTGAATACACTGATCAGAAGAAATCCCTGTCTCATCTGGCCACCTTCGTCGAGCTCTCAACTGCAGAAATTCACAACGATTGCAGCAAAATGAAGGAGTACTTTGATGTGCTTGTTGGGAAAATGGATAATGGTTGTCCCTGCTCAGGGGATATCAGCACTCAAATCAACTTGTTGCACAACAGTATGAAAGTGGTCAAATCAAAGCTCGACGGATTGAGGTCTGAAGCTAGGAACAACGAGGAGAACTTAGGAGCTGTGCATGGAAGCAAGGAGAAAACTGGTCACCAGTGTTCGGTTTGATATGCCATGGTATTTTTCAAAACTGCTAAGTTATTGTCCTTTTGTAATGGCTCAAGAAGCTAGTTTTTTGTCTACATTCTAGATATGTTTTTCTTTTGTTGTCTCTTGTTAGGAAAGTTTGTAAGGTTCTATAGCTGTAGCAGGTTGAAGCATAAGTGTGAAATGCTAAGACATGAAATGGATGAGCTTGCTATGATAGCTCTCCAATTTTGTAAACAATCTTCCAGCTTCTATTTTGTAACTCTGCTTATCCTTTTTTAATACAAAGCTCATCACTCGTTCTTGTAAAAAAAAAAAAATCCTTCTTCTACCAACAACTCTTGATCATGCTTAAATGCTTCTTGTTGATTGATAATCCTTGGCACATGGATTATTGCAGGTTTTTTCTTAATAAAAACTTGCAAATCTATCATTGACATTCAATATTAAATGTTGTCACTACAATCAGCTAGAAAAGTACTCACTTCAAAACTAACTCCTTAAGCATTTCCCCCGCAACGGCGCCGAAATGTTGGCCAAATTATATAACATAATTTGAGAACATTAAATTGTCAACCTAGGGAATCATAAGCTTGTGAAGTGCTTAGTAAAATATATGCAGAGGTGAATCTTAATGTGCTTCAAAATCTATCTAAATCACACCTCTACCCTTCAATAGCCAAACCTAAAAACAACAAAGTTGGGATCCCTCACACTCAAATAAAATATTCACACAACAATCACACTCCTTTTGAAATTAAGCATTATTTAGCATGGCTATATGAGAAAAGTGCTTAGACTCTCCGTGAACCTTTGAACTACTGATGTTATTCCCAAAAGAAGTTGTTACACCAAAGCAAATACGAATAACTCTTCAAGTAATATAGATAATATTTTGGAACTAATACTAGTGCAACATGGCTATGTAAGCAGGATGCTAGACCCTCTGTGAACCTTAGAATTGTTAATACTAATTCCTAAATAAACTATCAAAAGACATTCTGAAACACTCTCCAATAAAATTCTATAGTATTTTGGAACCAACACTATTGCAACATGGTTATGTAGTAGAGCGTTGATTTCTCTATAAAACTTTGATTGTTGATATAAATTCCACAAAGATTCTAGTGATAAACCATCACACCATTGCAATACGCTCATAAAATGAAATTAAATGGATACACACATGCATCTGTAATCACACAATTGAAAGAGAAAGCTTATTGGGCAGCATATACCAGAGAAGGGGCCCTGCCTCCCTTGGCATATAGTGCCAAGAATACTACAGCAGGAGAATCACAACTTGCAGCAATAAACTCTTTCTTCCAGCATAAATAAATTACATAATGATATTTACTCTTCAACATTTCCTACCTCCAGCCTCTTCCCTAACTCTCCTACCTCTATAATCTAAATGAATCTCACATGCTTCTATGCTCTCTTATTTATACGTAAATATCTCATTTCATAAAAAGGAAAGGAGTTACAACTAGATCCAAGAAAAGTGGATCCAACAGCTTAAGCATTTCCCCGGCAACAGCGCCAAAATGTCGGGTAAATTATATGATACAATTCAACACAATAAATTGTCAACCCGATGGCTCTTAAGCTTGTGAAGTGCTTGGAAAAATATATGCAGAGATGAATCTTAAAATGCTTCAAAATCTATCTAAATCACACATATCTCCTTCAATAGACAAATATGAAAACAACAAAGATGGGATACCTCACACTCAAATAAAATATTTGCACAACAATCACACTCCTTTTGAAATTAAGCATTATCCAATACGGCTACATGAGCAAAGTGCTTAGACTCTATGTGAATCTTTGAACTATATATATTATTCCCAAAAGAATTTATGGTTACACCAAAGCAAATTTGAATAATTCTTCAAGTAAAATTATAATCTTTTGGAACTAATAATGGTGCAACATGGCTATGTAAGCAGGATATTAGACCCTCTGTGAGCCTTTGAATTGTTGATACTAATTCAGAAGAAACTATCAGAAGCCAAATAAATTCTGAAACACTCTCCAATAAAAGTCGATAGTCTTTTGGAACCAACACTATTGCAACATGGTTATGTAGAAGAGCGTTGGGATCTCTATAAACCTTTGACTGTTGATATAAATTCCACAAAGATTCTAGTGATAAACCAACACACCGTCACAATTTTCTCATAAAATGAGATTAAATGAATACGCACATGCATCTATAATCACACAATTGAAAGAGAAAGCTAATTAGATAGCATATACCAGAGAGGAGGCCATGCCTCCCTTCGCATATACTGCCAAGAAGACTACAACAGGAGAATCACAACTTGCAGCAATAAACCCTTTATTCCAGCATAAAGAAATTACATAATGACCTTTACTCTTCAACCTCTCCTACCTCCATCCTCTTCCCTAACTCTCCTCCCTCTATAATCTAAATGAATCTCACATGTTTCTATGCTCTCTTATTTATACATAAAGCTCTTCTTTCATAAAAAGAAGAGTTACAACTAGATCCAAGAAAAATGGATCCACAACCAACCCAACTAAATTAAGACAATAATTGGTTGAAGATCATTAAGAGCAATATTTATCCATATCCCAAATTCGTTGGTGGAAATATAAGGGAAATTGCTAGTTGCAAGAACAGACAGACGTTGCAGGATCAACACAGATGAAGGATTGGACACAGACGTTGCAGGATCAACACAGATGCTGCAGGATCGGACACATACGCTACAGGATCAAACACAGACGTTGCAGGATCAAAACAGTGTTGCTGCAGGAACATGGAAATCGTTGAATCCTGCCAGATCCTCAAGGATTTGGTTAAGAAACAAACTTATATGCTCCAAACAATCATTAAGACATCGAATATTCATATTTTTAGCATTATTAGGCCTTTTAAATTTCATGAGGGAAAATGGATCATGATGGATGATGTAGGTAAATATGTTACAATGAAGGTGTAAATTAATGAAATATATAGAGAAAGTGATACACAACTACGTAAAATAATACTTCAAAACATGTTAATTATGGAGCTCAACAATAAGGTTATAGAGTAACAAAATAAATCGAAAAACAATTTAATTTAAATGACATGCATAAAAAATGATCCCGCCTTGAAAAAAAAAAATTATACCTTGGATAAGTATTGTGGATCAAGGATTACAACATGCAGGACTTTCTCCACTGTCAACTACTCCTTCTTCTTGTTAAACTTCAGATCAAGAAAATGAGACTCTTTGAGTTTCTATAATAGAAAAATAAACATTTCAAATTCATGTTCCTGAAATCTAAAGAAAGAGAAAAATAATTATTAATTAACAAAGACTACTTTTATGAAAAGATCAAACAGTAATCCAAATTCACGGAATCTAAATAAGTACATCTTAAAAAAATCAAAATTATAACAAAAATTCCTATCCAAATTCACGGAATCTAAATAAGTACATCTTAAAAAAATCAAAATTATAGCAAAAATTCCAAACCCATTGTTTCAACCCTGTAAGCTAGGATCCCTAAGCTTCTAACGATATTTAAAAGCTAAAATTCACTCAAAATAGTTAAAATTAAATGAATTGGATCAAAATAGTTAAAATTAAATGAATTCGATTAAGACACTCAAAAGGTAATATCAAGTATTTATAAGCACAAGAGTTTTATTGCATCGAAGAGACGCATTTTACAGCCCAGTAGGGGGGAGATGTGCAACTCCTTCCGTGCTCATCCTATAAATGACACGTGCCTTTTATAATAAATAATAAAATATTATAAAAAATAACATGTCAACTCAGATCAAATTTAAAATATTTGAAACTACATATGTATAAAACTACATAAATGAGATAAATTAAAACCATAAGCATTACATTACACACTTCGTCAACATTTCCCATCTAGAAAGGATTTTTCACTTCTGAGAGTTTTGATCCCTCTCAGCGCTTGGTAGATCCCCTTTTAGATGGATCTATGCTGGTATTTTACCAATTTTTGTTATCGACTCCTTTGGAGCAAGGATATCGCTTGAAAGTATCATAAAACAACTCTTAAAAGCATTTGTTTGAAACTGCAAGCATCATTCAAAAACAATAGCAAACTATTGTTGAATGGGATTTGGCATTGATAGAGAATGTATACATAACTTCCTAAATCTCATTGTACTCTTCTGGCATGAAACTTGAGTGAAGCCAAGTGACCGACTGATATTCTTTATCCTCACAACGCTGGAAACTTACTTCCAGGTTCATCTATACAATTATAAAAATAGCTTCAATTTTAAATCAAAATAAAAATTGCAACAATACTACAAGAGCTATCAATATGTGCCCTTGGTTTTGAAGGATTTAAATCCTAAGACCCAGGGAAAGGGAATTTTTTATTGACTGGGAGTAGCGATTATGATTTCTTGGCGTAATATCTACCAGAAAATCGTGTAGCTCGGTACGTTCCCACTACTAAACTACCTGGTAGTAGCTCTCATGGCGATATGGTTTGTAAACTTGTTAAATGCGGTTGACGTCCACCCGTTTTTGGGCCCTGGGCTACAGAAACCAAGGCTCACATCATCAGTACATATCCAATGAAATTCTAAATAAATAATTAAAAAAAAACGATTTAATATTAAAAATAATCACTATTATAAACTTCAGGTTTCAAAAATATTAGCTCTTGTACGACAAATTAATAGCACAGACCAATCGTTATATATCCCTGCGCAGGGAAATAATAATTAACTAACTTAAAAGAGGCTTATATAACATAGTATCGCTCTGTGGCCTCTCAACAAATATTCTCAATCTACATATATGTTCATAATTAAAAAGAAAACAAATGTTATTAACTGACCTTAGCAAGTTGCCAATTAGGAGAAAACAAAGAACACATGTTCACAAGAAGTTATGGAATCCTTCTTTTGTTTCACAAAAACAATTATAAAATTTACCTATTTAAACGAGGCTTAAGAGGAAAATGGAAGTTTTCCATTAGAATTTTTAATTCTTATATAAAACTTCAATTTCATTTCATGTTAATATACCATACACATCTAGATGGTCTTTTAGGATTTGGCATAAGATAAGAAGAGGTTATATTAGCATGGGCATAGGATTTGGAAAACAATGGAGTCTCATACACCAAATTGGTTTGGTCTATTATTTCCTCCATCATCGTAATCAAGCCATTTCTTTCTTCTTGAGTGTCCAAGAAGGCCTTACTCGGCAGAGATTTTATTTTCAACCGCAACGCTATAGTATTAAGGTGCTTGGTATCCCTGGCCCTTGTGTTCCTTGGGTCTTAAACATAGTCCCCCATTTTTTCCTAAATATCCCCATCGGAAGTGCAGTCATCAGAGTAAATTTGAGGTCTAAAATGGGCCTCCTAAGGAAAATAATAAAATAATATTTATGAATTTTGGAGGAAAAGAGAAAAAAACTACTTTTTTCTTCATATTTTCAACATATCTCCTGTCATTTTACTCAAATTTCGAGCAGGGGCACTCATTGGATGCGGAATTAAATTTTGTATTGTTGAGCATTCAAGGTTGTCATTGATGTCAACTCAAGAAGATGTCAAGTGTTTGACCATCATCCAATGTCAAAGATGATGTCAACTGATTCAATGTAAGTCATTGATATCAGCACTAGTCAAAGTGGACACAGCATTCCAGCAAAAGTATGAAGAAGCCACTTTGAGGTAGTCTATGCGCATGATAAAAAGAGCATGAACATCAGACATATATGCGCAGAAGTGAAGGTGATAGATATGCAACTGTGGAATATATCTAAAAGTACAGACATCTGAAGAAGAAGACAAGAAGCATATGTGCAAGGTAACAAACATGGATTCCAATCTGAGAAAGTATATCTAGTTACTGCATCCATTCTGAAGAAGGTTGAAGTTGTGAATCAAGAATGCATTATGTATGCAACTTTGGAGAATATCTAAGAATGCATTTAGTCTAAAGATGTATATCAAGGATACAACACTCAAGCAACTTTGGAGTATATCTAAGAGTGTATCAAGAATACATCATACATGAACCGGTGTGAAGAAGTGCATAAGATGAATACATCATACAAAGATACTTCATGAAGATCCAATCCAAGAAGTAACAAACAATGTATCATGAATCATGAAGTCCTTGTGCAGAAAGAAAGTCCACCAAGTTACACCTTCTCATGTAAACAGCCAAGGAGTTGGTTGGACAATGGTACAAGTGCTCAAACAGCCAAGAAATTGGTTGGACAAATGGGACAAGCAAGCAAGCAAGTCGAAGCATTTCTTGGTTGATAGTTGGGAAGTGCGCGGGTAGAAAGAAACAACGGATGGTCGAACAATCCTGAAAGCGCGCAAGCAAGGCCAATCAGAAGATGTCTTTAGGTGGTGAAAAGTGCACAAGTTCCTAAATGGGTACGAGCGGTTGAAGATCACATATGTGCAAATTCCACAGCCGATGAACCGCAAGTGCGCGAGTCCCACAAGTAATGATAAGGAAGAGTTCAAATTCCCACCAAAGAGAAGTTGGAGTGTGTGCAGATTCCATAAGGTTTCAATACATCAAGGGAACATCACCCAAATGCAATGATGAAGCATGGGTCATAATCCCACTAAGCAGAAGTTGGAGAATGCGCAGGTTATGCAAAATGGTGATAACACAAGGGCACTTTACCCACAAAGGATGGTACATCAAGGTCATGGATATATCAAAGATGAGGTGGAAGATTGCGCATATACCGTAAGGCAACGGTACATCAAGAGCACAATTGTACACCACCAAGGTGTAAATTCCCACTAAGTAGTGGACCTTAAGGGCGCTTGATACATCAGAGTTAGCACATCAATAGTGTAGATGTTGACACGTGGCATATGCACAATCCGTGAAATATGGAAAAAGGGATGCCATGACCAAATTGCAAACATACAATCTGTGTAGGACATGTATAAATATAGATGCAAGTTGGAGAATTGAAGTAAGTTGGAAGAAATCGGAAGAGAGAACACAAGTAAAAATTTTAGTTTGTTATGGGGCATCAAGGGGCTCGTGGATAGAACATAATGATCTAGCGAAGAGCTGAATGCGTATTTGAAGCAAAACAAAGTTTTGATGGTGCGCAGAAAGATGTCGTAGATTTGTGACAATTACGCAAACAGTGAAAGGAAGAAATATTGAAGAATGTGCAAGTGTTGGACATCTCACAGGACAGTATCACAATCAGCACGTCGATAGTCATAGAAGTCAAAAAGACAGAAACGCAGAGACATAATTGAAGGTTATCATATATTGCGCGGATGTCTAGCTGATGCATATGAACTGAAGTGAAAGTGTGTGAAGTTGAAGACTCCATCTGATGCGCAACAACAATAGAACAACAGCAGAATCCAATAGGCACATCATGATGCAGATGATCTGAGGCAAGTGCGTTAAACTGAACGGACCAATCATCTGATGCATAGGACGTCGTAGATTGTTTGGGAGACTTGAGCACTCAATCAAAACGGACACATCATAAAGTGCGCAATTACCTCTATTACCGGTGCTCCATTTCAATACAGCAAACGATCAATTGAAAGCACAGTATCAGTTGATCATTGTAGTCATGTAAAGAAGAATGTTGAACCAGAAGCACAGACTACAACATCAGCAGAGCACACTATCCTTGAATTAAGTCATCAGCTGAAGTGTAATTTAAAGAGGAATGATAATTCAAGTGATGTATGCAGCGCAGTTACAGAATACAGTATGCATACGAAGGAAGCACACAACAGTATTATAAGAAAAATATCTGAAGAAGTGCAGAGATTTGAAATTTGATAATATAGCAACATATATTGGACATCAGGGCGGTCGGACGGGGCAAGGAGACAGGGAGTTGGAGCTTCCTTCAGGTTGGTTCCTGTAAAACAACAAGGAGACAGGGAATCCTGCAAAACAAAGAGATAGGGGGTCGGTCCCTCCTTCCAGTTGGTGCTGGAGAAAAACAAATGGGGTCGATGCCTCCTTCCAGTTGGTGTTGGTAAATACAGGAAGTTGGTGCTTCCTTGAAGTATTATTTTTCACTATAAAGAAGCATTTCGTGGTTTTCTCTCGTTCGGGTTTCCACGTAAAAATTATGTGTTATGTGTTGATGATGTGGTACATATATGTGTAAATTTTATTTACTGATGCATAATAGATGACAAAAATTAAATAAACGCTAATCTATTAAAGAAGGTAAAATCTGCTAATAACTGCACTAATACCGATTTACCCCCCTTCTCAGTATTAAATTGATTCCAACACACATCCAACGAGTACCCACACAACATACTTTTGAGGGACCCAACCCCACAAAAAACGAGAAATACATAAAAAAAAATGTGTTACTTTTACCCCACAAAAAACGAGAAATGCATAAAAAAACGTGTTACTAACGTGAAATACATTAAAAAAAAAAAAAAAACGTGTTACTTTGAAAAAGTAACATGTTTTTCTATGTATTTCTCGTTTTTTGTGGGATGGGGTCCCTCAAAAGTATGCAGTGTGGGTACTCGTTGGATACAAAATTTAATTTTGCATCCAACAAGTGCCCCTGCTCGAAATTTGAGTAAAATGACATTGAAATATGTTGAAAATACGAATTAAAAAAAATAGTTTTTTTAATGTCAAATATGCCAACTCATCCATTATGGTTGACTCCTTTCTTGAAATTCTATTGGTTCTTGAATTCAATTGCTTGTTTTCTTACGAGGTGGCTCATTTTCTTATAAGGCCCATTTTAGACCCCGAATTTGCTCCAATGCCTATTCTAGGCGAATTTGTTCTTCTATTTTTCTCTGAATATGAGTTGGGGTGAGGCGGAAGTACAAAAGTATGTGCTCTTCAATCTCTCGCTTGAGTCGATTATCACTAATAGGGGATTTGTCGTTTCAGGGGTCCCAAGAGAGGGGCACTCTAGGCATGGTTGATGGAAGATGTAATCTCAGAACAAGGAAAGGAGTAAATGACAAAGTTGAACCCACAAGAAGGGAGAGAAGGGGTGAAATCTTGATGACAAGGTACAGGGGAACTGAAAGATTGAAAGCCATCAAGGTGAAATTGAGGGAGAAGAGAGGATTTCCGAGCAATGTCTTGACAGAGGGAATACTAACCGGAGCTCCAGAGCAAAGGTTATAGTCTTGCGAGGTAAGAGAAAAAACAAAGATGAAGTCGGAGAGAACAAGATAATAAACAACCATGATGGAGTTCAACCTTGAAATGTACCTTGCAACTGAATCTGTTCCTACCTTCATGGCCACTAGACTCCATTAAGCTGCTACCCATGTACCCTCATGATGTGTGGTTTAGAGGATTGGGTGGTCGTCATCTATTTGGGAGGTGTTTCTCATGCCTATAACTATTCTTGTACTAATGCCAAGGTCAAAATCGAACCTCATCATGTTGGTGTAGATGTTAAAACCATGATTACACATGTCTTTTCCACATAAGAGTCGAGCTAGTGCCATAATTTCCTTTATCGTATTCATGTGGAGCAGATGGTTCTCGCACTTCAACGGAGTTGGTAGCAGTAGGGCGGTGTAGTTCATAATTCATAAGGCGGCGAGGTGGTAGTCCTCTCTACAAGAGGGTTGACAGGTGTCGCAGATCTTGTCCTTTCTTGGGGATGTGTCATCATGTTGTTAGGTTGTCTAGAAACCACTCAATCCAAGGAATTCAAGTTAGAGATTGATCAAGAAAAATCTTAGGATTTTTTTCATGGAGCTACCCAAGGAAGCCTAAGTATTTGTGGAGCAAGCGCTCTTCCTTCTGGCCAAGGTGCACTAAACAATCTTCTCTTTGAATTTTGTTGAAATATGCAAAGTATAGAGGCCTAAAATGCTCCCAGGTATTCAAAGATTCAAAATCCATGTTAGACTAGCTTCACCAAAAGTGCCACATTAATAATCTAGGCCTACTTTCAATTATGAAATTGGTTTTAGAGGCAAAAGCTTCCTTCGATGACATTTCTTTCATACGTCTACAGTGAATTCAATACATTTGTTTATAAGTTGTCTAAAAAAGTTCTACAACTTTAGGAGGATATTGTGTTTTTTATCTACAACAAAAATTAAGTCTCTTATGACATATTTGATATGCTTTGGATGGGTTTTTTGGTATAGTGGTCTTTTAGACACTATAATAAGATTGTAATTTAATAGGGGACAAATATGGAAGGCATACATGGATGTGTTTAATCCTTGCTATCTCTGATGAAGTCAAGTCAAATCTCTGAAAAGGGATAGAGTGGGCAAATTTATGCATAATTTGATTTCCTTCTCATCAAAATAAAATATATGGATTTGTTTTTGGAAGAAAAAAAACATATATTTAATAATTATAAAATATGAATACTTAGTGACGCAGGTGTCGGTGGGGTGCTCTACAACTCCGAAGGAAATAAAGCACTGACTTGTGCATGGGGAGCTGGAGGAGCCTCCAATAATCAAGCGGAGATCCTAGCGCTTTGGAAAGGTGTAAAGCACCTGCAACAATTAATTAATAAGAATATGCGAAATAGCAGAAATGACAGAACTCAGAATCGCTTTTATATTGATCATAGGCCACTTCGAGTGGGAAACCTCCTATGAGCAAGCTCAATACAAATAACCTCACGGTGCCTTCATAGGTCTCAACACACATTTATATACTAAGTCTAGGCGCCAATACTATGGGTCAAAACCATGGGCCACTACAAACTATGGATCAACAATACTACAGGCGACTTACAAAGCATATGCACCAACAAACTATTGATCAACAAATACTACAGGACGACTTACAAAACATATGCGTCCAACAACAATATACTAACAAAGTAAAGACATGAGTTCCTAACATCCCCTCCCCCTTAAAAAAAGCTTTGTCCTCAAAGCTTTAGATGTGGAAATTGTTGTTGAATCTGAAGGAGTGGTTCCCATGTAGCATCCTCTGGTTGCATGCCGTGCCACTGAATTAAGACCTCTGTGAGAGAGCGAGAGCGAAGCTGACGAGTGCGCCGATTGAAGATGGCCTCCGGCTCCAAAAGGATGGATCCTTCATTATCCAGTTCGGGTAAAATCGTTTGTCCACTGATGTTGGTGCCAAGAACTTTCTTCAGACAAGAGACATGAAAGACTGGATGAATGCGGGAAGAAGGAGGAAGTTCCAATTTATAAACAACGGACCCAATCTTCTGAAGAATCCGATATGGCCCATAGAACTTTGGAGCGAGCTTGTGACGCCCTTTGAGTTTCAGGGAGGATTGCTTGTACGGATGGAGACGAAGAAAAACCATATCGCCTACTTGAAAAGTACGCTCAGAACGGTGCTGGTCAGCTTGTTGCTTCATGCGATTTCTTGCCATGTGAAGATTGTCCCGCAAAATGCGAAGAATCTGATCGCGGTTTCGAAGGACCGTGTCAACTTCCTGAACTGGTGAACTGTTGGGGGTGTATTGGAAGAAGAACTGGAGGTGCCTAACCATAGACTGCTTCAAACGGGGTCATTTTAGAGGCAGTGTGGTAAGAGGTATTGTACCACCATTCAGCGAGAGGGAGCCACTTTTCCCACTGATGTTGTTGTTCAGAGGTGAAGCAACGAAGATAAGTTTCCAAGCATTTATTGATAATTTCAGTCTGACCATCTGTTTGTGGGTGATACCCTGAACTCATCTTCAATTTGGTGCCAGTGTGGCGAAATAATTCTGTCCAAAAATGACTGGTGAAAGTCGCATCACGATCCAAGACAATAGAAGAAGGGATGCCATGAAGACGAAAGATCTGGTCCAGGAAAATTTGAGCGACTGAGGAGGCTGTATAGGGATGGCTGAGAGCACAAAAATGACTATATTTGGAGAGGCGATCAACCACAACGAGAATCACTGTCTTCCCGCCAGATTTAGGGAGCCCTTCAATGAAATCCATAGAAATATCTGTCCAAATCCGTGTAGGTATGGGCAAGGGTTCGAGCAATCCTGGAAGGAGTGTTGTTTCACCCTTATTGCGCTGGCAGATATCACATTCGACCACCATCTGTTGAATTGTCCTTTTCATGCCCTGCCAAAAGAAGTTACGCTGTGCCCGTTCATACGTTTTGAGGAACCCAGAGTGCCCTGCCGATGGAGAAGCATGGAGTTCATAGAAGACAGCCTGTTGAAGATCTGTGCTCTGGGGAAGCACCAGACGACCCTTGTATCTCAGAGAAGCACCATCCCAAGAGTAATGTGGTACAGCAGAAGGGTTGTTGGTCAAGCGTTGGATGATTTGAGATAAGGAAGAGTCATTGACATAACCCTGTTGAACAGATTGCAACCAATTTGGAACAGGCATAGAAATAGCTGAAAGAGAACCTTGGGCATCAAATGTGCGAGAAAGAGCATCTGCCACAATATTGTCTTTACCCTTCTTGTAAGTGATCTCATAGTCATAACCCATGAGTTTGCTAACCCATTTCTGTTGTGTTGGGGAGGAGACACGCTGTTCCAAGAAATATTTCAGACTCTGGTGATCAGTGTTCATGCAGAAATGAGTCCCTAATAGGTATGGTTTCCACTTCTGTACTGCATGCAAAATAGCCATCATTTACTTCTCATAGGTAGAGGCAGCTAAATTCTTACCGGAAAGGGCTTTGCTGGTGAACGCAATGGGGTGTTCATCTTGAAGGAGAACAGCACCAAGTCCATTGCCGCAAGCATCACTCTCAATAGTGAAGGGCTTGGAAAAATCGGGCATAGTTAGAACAGGTGTAGTACACATAGCTTGTTTTAGTTTGTCAAATGCACACTGAGCAGCATGTGTCCATGTAAAAGCATCATGTTTCAATAGAGCAGTTAATGGAGCTGCAATCTTTCCATAATCCTTGACAAACTTGCGGTAGTAGCCAATCAACCCCAAAAAACCACGAAGGCTCTTGAGTGTTTGAGGATGCGGCCAATTGTTCATGGCATCGATTTTGGCAGGATCCACGCGAAACCCTTGCGCTGAGATAATGTGCCCGAGATACTCAACTTCCTTCTGTCCAAAAACACATTTAGACTGCTTGGCGTGGAGATGATGGTCAGAGAAAAGTTGCATGACAAGATCCAGATGCTGGAGATGTTCATCCCATGTTTTACTGTAGATGAGGATATCATCAAAGAATACCAGAATGAATTTCCGCAAGTAGGGTCTAAATATTTTATTCATTAAGGCCTGGAATGTGGAAGGAGCATTAGTGAGGCCAAAGGGCATGACCAAAAACTCATAATGGCCATCATGTGTGCGGAAAGTTGTTTTAGGGATATCATCCTCATGCACCCGAATTTGATGATACCCAGAACAAAGATCCAACTTGGAGAAAAAGTGAGCCCCATGAAGCTCATCAAGAAGCTCATCAACAACAGGAATTGGAAACTTATCCTTGATGGTGAGGTGATTAAGTGCTCGGAAGTCAATGCAGAGGCGCCATGACCCATCTTTTTTGCGGACAAGAAGAACTGGAGAAGAAAAGGAACTAGTGCTTGGGCGAATAATACCTTGCTTCAATAAGTCCCGAACGAGCATTTCAATCTCCATTTTTTGGTGAAATGGGTAGCGATAGGGCCTGATGTTGGGAGGAACGCTGCCAGGAAGGAGCTAAATACGATGGTCTTCTGGTCTGGAAGGTGGCAATCCCACTGGTTCAGTAAAGACACCTATATATCGATCCAGAATTTGTTGTAGATCCAAAGGAGTAGTGGAGACCGCTCCTGGTTGCATCTGAATGGAATGGATCTGAGCGATGACACCATGTGAATTCTTCTTGAGGTGTTTTTCCATGCGATGTGAACTGATGATGCTGAGAGAACCTGGTTGTAATCCTGTCAATGTGTGTTTTTGTCCATTGAGGGAAAACTGCATCCAAATTTCAACAAAATCCCATAAGATAGGGCCAAGTGTGCGTAGCCATTGAGCACCCAAAACCACATCACATCCGCCTAAGGACAAGGCAAACATGTCAGAGCGCAAGGTATAATCTCCCATAGAGATACGCACATTTCGACACTTCCCTTTGCAAGGTAAGGTGCCCCCATTGGCAACCATGACTTCAAAGTTGGAGCAAGGTTGGATAAAACAATCAGCTTGTTTGGCGATCCGAGGGTCAATGAAATTATGAGTGCTACCAAAATCAATGAGTATTGTAAAAGGAAGCTTCTTGAAGTAACCCCTGACCCACATTGTTTGGGGGGTGGTGATTCCAGCTAAAGCATGGAGAGATATCTCTGGCTAGTCATCTTGAGACGGAGGGTCAATAGGCGGTTCCTGAATGTCGACCGGAGCATCCATTGTTTCTGGATCTTCGTCACCAATTTCAGAGGCAGGCAGAGAATCCACATCCAAGAGATAGAGCTTTTGCTGAACACATCTATGTCCCCAAGTGAATTTCTCCTCACAATTATAGCAAAGCCCCTTTTCTCTGCATGCTTGCATCTCTGTTTCAGACAAACGCTTGATAGGAGTTGGTCGAGGAGCCTGCGGTATAGGTGGTCGTTGAGAACCCATATTTCAGAAGGGAACAAAAGTGGGCTTGGAGCATTGTTGGGCTGCAATATTGTCTTTTGCCAACTTAGCCAACCCTAGGGCTTCCATCATTGTGTTGGGACAGAACATTTTGACCTCAGAGCGGATGGCATCCTTTAGACCACTGATAAAACAACTCCGGTAAAAGTCATCAGACAATCCTTCAGTGTGGTTGGCTAGTTTCTCAAATTCGATTTGACACTCTCTCACAATGCCAATTTGGCGAAGTTTAGTGAGGGCTCCTGTGAAGTCATCAAAAGCACTAGGACCAAATCGTTGCAAAAGGAGCTCTCAAAAGTCTGGCCATTTTGGCTCTTCATGAGCCTTGATGTACCAACGGTCCCATTGAAGAGCTTCCTGTTCCAAATGAAAGGATGCAAGCGGAACTTTGTTGACATCAAAAGTATTATGCATACTAAAATACTGTTCTGCACGATAGATCCATCCAGTTGGATCAGTACCATTGAAGCGAGGAAAATCAAGCTTTGGACCATGGAAATTGCTGGAAGAAGAGAACCCATTGGCTGAATGTTCAAGATGGAGGCTGGGAAATCAGATCCTGGAGTTTGGCTTGGATGGCTGCAAGTGTGTCTTCCATGATTTTTGCTCCTGCACGGTTTTTGGATGGCTGCAAGTGCGTCTTCCATGGTTGTTGCTCCTGCACGGTTTTTGGATGGCTGCAAGTGCGTCTTCCATGGTTTTTGCTCCTGCACGGTTTTTTTTTTTTTTCATTTCAGACTGGAGCGGCTACAGCTCGGAAGGGATCTGGAACAGATAAATCTGCAACCCAGAAGTGAGCGGAAATAGAGGGATCTGAAACGGCGCCGAATGGATTGAAAACGGCTGGATCTGGAACGGCTTTTAGAATGGATCTGAACGGCTGGATCTGGAACGGCTTTCAGAATGGATCTGAACGGCTGGATCTGAAAAGGCGTAGCAGTGATCGACAACAGTTCAGCTGAAAATAGATATGGACCCCAGGTATGTGCAGCTTCCTAACAATTCAGGGGTTTCACTCGGCCACCAATGCTGTCTGACGGCTTGCGTATTGGGGCAGTACCCCTCACTCCACGGCTCAGGTAAAACTGATAACCGCTTTGCCACAAACGACAGCTCTTGGTTTACCTCACGGGTGGAAACTAGTCAATCAGGTAGGGTTCGTTGCCCTTTTCGCTGGCAGGTCCTCTCAATGGGCCAGCTACTTCGGGGTTCCTGTGGTACTCCTCACAATGAGTTTTAGGGCTTATGCCCAAGTAATTCCCACAATTAAGCAGATAGGGATTATTCCCAAATCTGAACCTGCAACAGATGCAAAAAAGAAATTTGGCAGAAATTTCACCCAGCGAGCCCAAGAAAGTGCTCTGATACCAGATGTAAAGCACCTGCAACAATTAATTAATAAGAATATGCGAAATAGCAGAAATGACAGAACTCAGAATCGCTTTTATATTGATCACAGGCCACTTCGAGGGGGCAACCTCCTATGAGCAAGCTCAATACAAATAACTTCACGGTGCCTTCATAGGTCTCAACACACACTTATATACTAAGTCTAGGTGCCAATACTATGGGTCAAAACCATGGGCCACTACAAACTATGGATCAACAATACTACGGACGACTTACAAAGCATATGCGCCAACAAACTATTGATCAACAAATACTACGGGACGACTTACAAAGCATATGCGTCCAACAACAATATACTAACAAAGTAAAGACATGGGTTCCTAACAAAAGGTCGCCAAAAATCCAAAGAACATGGAGTGTCGAACCTAATCGTCATGGGGGACTCTCTAGCTATCATTCGTTTCATTAAGAACAAGAGCAAGCCAAGAGATGTCTACTTGAGAAGGAGCTTAATAAGGATACAGAGCATCATTGAACTTCTTCAACAGGTCACTACCTTCCACGTTTTAAAGGACCTTAACAAGGTGGCAAATGCATTGGCAAAAGGGAGTTGTTTTTTAAAGGTGAATTTAAGGAAAATGGGGGGGAGCATTGGCTCTCATCTCATCCCCTAAGTTGAAGGTAGCTCATTGTCCTTTGGAAATGACAAGCAATAAATTTTGTTGGAAGGTGCGGGATCATATCCACGCGCCCCCATATCCAACCCACTTGGTTAACCACTTATACTATGAAACAAGAACTATATACTATGAACGAGAACTCTAGCCATAAAAAATCACTTTTTAACGTCAAAAACACCAAAAAACAACGTCAAAACGAAAAGTGATGATACTGGTATCAACCTTTTTTGTTTCGAGGTTAAAATTACAACTTTTTGGTAACCCAAGCGGCGATGTCATTGCAATCGAAACCCTAAAACTACAGCGTTTATGACATTGTGGCATAAACAACTAGCATCGTTACAACGAAAATACCAAAATCAAGCCCCAAATCCAAAAGAGGTGCTAGCAATGTCACCTCTTTTTCCTCTTCGATTGTAATTACACCGTTTCGAAACCATTTCTTAAAAATAAATAAATAAACCTCTAATAAAATCTAGAAAAAACATATTTGAAAAAAAAAAATTAAAAAAAAAAATACAAGGAAATAGACAATAAAACACAATTAAAATATAGAAACCCCCACCCCAAAAAAATAAAAACCAAAAACACCTTTAAAAAAAAAAATTAAAAACCAAACAAACTATTAAAAAATACAAATATAATTTAAAAAAAAAAAAAAAAAAAACTATATATAAAAAACAAAATTTATAAAAAAATAAAATTAAAAACCAAACAAAATATTAAAAAATACGAATCTAATAAAAAAGACAAAATTTAAAAAAATCTATATAAAAAAAAACAAAATTTAAACAAAACTATATAAAAAAACAAAAATTAAAAACCAAACCAAATTTAAAAAATACAAATCAAATAAAAAAAAACAAAATTAAAAATATATATATTAAAAAAAAAACATTAGAATTAAAATGTTATGTGGAGTGGTCGAGTAAGGGGGAGGCGGAAGGATAAAAAGCGGGGCAGAGGGATAAGGAGCAGGGCGGGGGGCGGTGGGCGGAGGGATAAGGAGGGAGGCGCGGGCGAAAGGATAAGGAGGGGTAAGGGGGGGGTGGCGCGATGCTGGGAATTGCGCGAGGAATGGAGGGATAAGGAGGGGGCGGAGGGTGGAGGGGGCGGAGGGTGGAGGGATAAGGAGGGGGCGGAGGGGGGGTGGCGCGATGCTGGGAATTGCGCGAGGAATGGAGGGATAAGGAGGGGGCGGAGGGTGGAGGGATAAGGAGGGAGGCGCGGGCGGAGGGATAAGGAGGGGCGGGAATGGAGGGAGAAGGGGGGGTGGCACGATGCTGGGCATCGCATGAGGAATGGAGGGATAAGGAGGGGGCGAAGGATGGAGGGATAAGGAGCGGCGGGATGGAGGGATAAGGGGCAGAGAGGTGGTGGAGAGTGGTGGCACGATGCTGGGGATTGCGCGACCAGTCTTACCCACCCCGTGACGATTAAATGGGGTTATGGTCCCTTTTTTTGGTTTTTTTCGCGTTTTTTTTTGTGTGTTTTTTATGTTTTTTTGTTTTTTTAATTTTAATTTTTGTGTTTTTCTTTTTTTTTAAGTTTTTAAATATTTTTTCTTTTTTTTAGTGTTTTCCAATTTTAATTTATTTTATCCTGTGTTTTTGTTTCTTGAAATTTTTTAAACATTTTGTTATGTTTTTTTTTGTGTATTTTAGTTTTTTTTTTATTTTTTTCACAATTTGTATGGTTTTTTCATTTTTTTTTCTTTTAAAAAAAATTAAAAACCCACTTTGTAACCGGACGAAGGAAAGAAGTGCTACTACAAGCACCAACTTTCGATTTAGAGGTTAATTTTGGTTTTGCTTACAAGGGCAGTGGACGGGTTTTCAAAATAGTTGTAAATTTAGCCCCAAAAAAAAGAGCGAATGATACCAGTAGCACCACTTTTCAACTCTAGCCTTAAAAAATGCCTCAAAATGAAAATGTGTGATATTGGTATCAACCCTTTTTGAAACGAAGGTAAAAATAGCTACTAAAATTAGGAGAGAGAAAAACGAGAACTGTGTCGAGTTCTCGTTTCATAGTGTAAGTGGTTGGTTTCTCATCATGTTATAAACAATAGCGTATGTCTTTCCTGCAACACTTGTTTTTCTCAACATGCGTAGGCATACATGACTAATAATGATTCGGCTTAGGAAATAGGAGGTAATAAGTTTATGGTTCTAGGTGAGAAGGTGGCAACTCTGACCAAGGAGAATTGGGAGATAGACGCTCTTGTCACTTGTTCTGTTGGCGTTGATTACCTCTATTTGTGTGTTTTGCATTCATCTTGGCTGGTAGTAGATTTGAGCCTGGATAATACAAGAATTGTTGGTTTCAAGCGCCTTATGAGTGTCTTGTATTCACCTTGGCATTCGTTGGTTCATGGTGGCACAAGTTTGGTTGTTGAAAGCATTCGGTTTGGGGAGTGGGTCATCCTTGCCGGTAGGAAGCAGCTTGCTCATATAGAGGATAGCAGTTCTTGCCTTCAAAACACCTCCATGGAAGCAGCAATCCTTTTCCCTTGTTCTATTTTCATCTTCCTAGTTATTCCCAGCATTCGGTTCCTCTCAGTAATGTTTTGTTTCCTCATATGGCTCATGTTGTATTTATTTGGGATGGGCAATCACAGTAACTATGTTTATATAAGTAAGAAATGTGGTTGGTTATGAAATGATAGGTCTTGTTGGAAAATGTTGGTTGTGGACATGAGCATTGTTTGTCATTGCCTATATGTTGATAACCCAGTCACGATGTTACTGCCTATAAGTTGATAACTATGTTATTGTCAGTTACTAATTATATGTTGAATTTGGCCACCCCTGCTTCTCTCTATGTGGAGGCTGCATGCCCTAAAAACCTTTTGTCGAATTCTTGGTCCACCCTCATTTTGTCAATGTTATATTCAATTATGAACACAGGCCGAGCACCTCCCTACAATTGTTGTTCCCTCTCATCCCTGAGCTCTGTCATTTTTTTTATTTTGGGCTTCTCAGCTATCCAACCTCGAAGCCTCGATAATGTTCCTTGCTTCATGATGGACTTCTCTAGCGAATGCCTACAAGCAATTTCAGAACTGAAGCCCATCCACCAAGAATGGACTGGAGAAATAGCAAGCTCCATATAATCAAGTTTTAGCCTCAAAAGCCACAGGAACTATCTCAGAACAATATGTATGCAGTTTAATTAAGTTGTTTTGATGTTTTGTAAAGTAATATTAATTTTGGGAGTTTTCTGGAAGTTGTATACTAGCCTTGTGTATGAAAGCAGTAGGGAAGATTCAGGAAAATATCATTTAAATAGTGATACAATAAGAAGCAAAAGATTGCAAGACTTTTTTAACATTGTTTGTATCCATTGTCCAACCGAAACCTAGCTGCAACGCTTCTCCCCCGCTTTTATAGTAATACATATACACAGTTTTTTAAAAAGAAAAATAATATAAATATTAGTTTTATAAACTTGAAACACAAAATATACAAAATTACCACTTATAAATATGAGAATCCTTTGAATTTTTCTAGAGGAATAAATTTAAAAAATATTTAAATTTAAAATATTAAAAAAATTCATATATAGAACCACTTCAATCTCTTCCTACAATATTTATCATTAAAAATGAAATATATTTTCTTTTTTTCAAATGGCGGTTCACCCTTTGTTAGAATTACAATCATTATATAGTCGCCAGCTCCCAAAGAGCAAGGGGACGTTCTATCTATTCTAAAGTACTATAAATAAATAATATGGGATTATTTTTTAAAGCAACTATAATGTCATAAAGAACTAGCACTCCTACTATGAGAGAGAACAATAAAAGGGTCTGGTCTAAAAGGTAATGTGATATTAGTGGAATGTTCGACGGGTATATTCGAGATTTGAACCTAGGTTGATAGGATAACAACATTCCTCCCAACCACCCGATCTACACTCAATTGACAAAAATGAAATATATTTTCTAAACATAGTAAATGCAACATATAAATAACAAAATCTAATTACGGATTTTTTTTAAGAGTCATCTATTCCATAGAATTATATACCTTCTTTAATTAGAAAAAATAAAAATAAAAAATATTTATCATTAAAAATGAAATCAATTTTCTAGGCATAGGAAATGCAACATATAAATAACAAAATCTAATTAAGGATATTTTTTTAAGAGTCATCTATTCCATAGAATTATAGACTTCCTTTAATTAGAAAAAATAATAAATAAATAAAAGTTAGTTAAATTTAATTGAATTGGTTGAAAGGAATAATAGTTATCTTCCCTTCTTGTTCAGTTTCTACCAATAACATGTTAAATTTTTAATAAATTAACATTTATTGGCTTCGACTCTAACAAAATTTTACAAATTTAATTTTTTCAAATATACCTTCTTTAATTAGAAAAAATAAAAATAAAAAATATTTATCATTAAAAATGAAATCAATTTTCTAGGCATAGGAAACGCAACATATAAATAACAAAATCTAATTAAGGATATTTGTTTAAGAGTCATCTATTCCATAGAATTATATACTTCCTTTAATTAGAAAAAATAATAAATAAATAAAAGTTAGTTAAATTTAATTGAATTGGTTGAAAGGAATAATAGTTATCTTCCCTTCTTGTTCAGTTTCTACCAGTAACATGTTAAATTTTTAATAAATTAACATTTATTGGCTTCGACTCTAACAAAATTTTACAAATTTAATTTTTTCAGATTTACCTTGTAATAAATCAATCTTTTAATCTTTACCAATTTAGAATAATATAAAAATGTTATTTTTAAACTACCCAAAAAAAACAACACGAAGAATTTATAAAAACTTCTTTAGAAGTCCTTTACTCTATAAAACTACAAGGAATTATTAATGGCATTCAAACAGGTTGACTTAAGAGTCCTTTAAAGTATAGAACCATGTACTTAGATAGCAAAAAAAAGAAATTACGCCGAAGGCGTTCTTTAAGGGGTTGGCTCCTCTCAAGTCTTCGTCGTCTGTTGATGGCCTATAAGGAGCCACCACCTGTCGAAACACAATCCGTCGCCTATTCCTCCCCGGCCACTAGTGCCTCCACCAAATCCACCGCCAGCTCCACCACCAACTCCTGCACCTCCGCCAAACCCACTACCTAGCCCCGCTCCCCCACCACCACCAGCTCCGTTGCCAAATCCTTCGCCTCCGCCTGCACCACCAAAAAACCCTCCACCCAAACCACCTCCACCTCCAGCGCCACCGCTCAAGCCTCCTCCCGCGACACCACTAGCCCCTCCTCCCAAGCCGCCTCCAAGCTCCTAACCCTCTGCCACCACCAATTCTGCCTCCTCCTCCTAACCCTCCTTCGCTTCCAATACGAAGCCACCATGTGTATCATAATTTGAGTTGACTGTCGATGGAGTGTTCCTCTTGAAATGTCCTGTGCAGGATTGGATAAATGAGCATGTAAGCGTTTTTAATTACAATATAGATCGATCCCGCAAGGCAATTTCTCTTTCTGCGGGTCAATAACGACCGTGTCGAGTCTCGACCAACTGCGATATGTCCTCTAGAGCATAACAACAAGAGGCGTGCTCCTGATGGGAAGCTTCTGCCCAGATTTCGAATCTCCAAGCCTTCCTTCTCCTAAATTTTTAAGACCAAATTATGAAAATTGGGGAAGCGTAAACACTAGATGACTGCAAACCGGAATTTAGACGGAAATTAATGGCTTCTCATGGTATACCGAAATCTAAAGAAAAGGGAGGACACAATATGTAAAACAATCCATGAAAATATTTGTCAGATGATTACTTCCATAATCAAATAAAAGCACACCAAGCTTGGAAATTACGAATGAAGCTTTCTAATTTTGTATTAAAATTCAAGTCTTATGATAGTTACACTCATTATGAATGGAATATATCAAAAGAATTCATTAATCCAATATTGCAACAGGTGATTCATTAAGCATGCAGATTGAAAAAATCAATAAAGTAACCAAGAAATTGACTGAAAGAGCACCTATTTTCCTATTTGCGCTTCGGAGTCCATTCCCAATTGGTAGGCAATGACTGTTATAACGATTGGTTATGTCAACAATGCTATCTAGAGTGACTGATTCCATGATAATATTTTTCCTAAGCGCTGAATTTTTCTATATGGGCGATTTTGTCTACTACGAGTTATTTAGTGTTGTCCATCATTAGACTTGCCATGTCTGCTCACGCCACTAGAAAATAACACAATACACTTCAATTTCTGGAACAATTAAATAAAAATTAAGTTTCTACAGAGAAGTTAATTTGATGTGGAGATTATAAGTAAGGAGGTGAGTAGCACGTTTCAGCGTATAAGAGGGATCAGGCCACATGGAGGCACCACGTATCATTACAGGTGTGTTGAAGTAAATTTTCTAGTTGGCTTGCTTTATGTCTTCTTGTTGCTTGTCCACATAGCTTTGGTTAGTGAGTCTTCTATTGCAAAGAATTTTGATTGATTTTAAAGTCTAATAAAATTGAATATAATATTATTTTGTCATAAGATAGATGTTTTTATTTTATCTCTAATTCATTCGATGTGCAATGCTCGCTTCATTTTGAAATCAATCATGCCATGTGTAATCTACAAGTCGCATAAGCTTTTATATACGTAGCTTAGTCCATGAAAAGATCTAAAAGACACTTTCATAGGCATCGCTAGAATTGTGCTAATTGAGATAGCACACATGTATAACGTTGTACGAGAGCATGGAAAGCTAGCAGCCATTAAACATTAATAACTGTGTAGAAATTATATTTACATCTACAATAAAAAAAACTAATCTCATTTACTCTTCGTTCAAGGATTTTACTGTACAATCTATACACTCTAGGATGTATATTTATGAGTACAATGGATAACATATTTTGCATGTACAAAGAAGAAAAATAGTATGTGCAAGATTAGCATTAGCATAGCTAACATGCATAGCTTGCACACTTGCTCCTTCCCAATTAAACTAAAAGAAGAAAATCTAAAAGCTAACCTTTTAACTATATTCACATTCCATTTGTAGAAGTATGCACACTCTTTACTCGACTATGAAGTGGACTTAGGGGCTCTAATTTTACAAGTCCTTAAAAGGTTTCACTTGGTCGTACTTCTTCATGCATAAATTTGTTCTGGTTAACTCTAGAGAGTTAGAATGAGAGACTAGCAACAAATGAGGAACACTATACTCCGCATATCCAAAATGGATTTTTTATAAACAATACTTAAGTTTGTATTACAGCGATTATGCAACAGACATGCAACTCTTAAAATAATTTGTGTTATTGAATGCGAGTATTGCTTGCAATGTGCTCTTTACAATGAAAACTATTTTTTCCTTGTTGATGCAAGCAAAGCAATGGCATTTGTTTTCTACATTCTAACAACTGGTAATGTGGAAGATCAATATCGTCTTAATTTATGGACACACATCGGTGTCATTTCTTTTCCAGTTGCCGGGGGTTTCTGAGTTGTTGGATTTTAATTTGTACGCTACGGGTGAAGATAGTGTTGATCCTTGATATTATCCTTGGTTTGCCAAATATAAGAAACTTAAAACGATTATTTTCCTGGCAGCTATGACATGCTACTCACATAAGGTTGCCATCGATAATACAATCCCTAAAATCATCCTTTTCATCCCAAATTTACATCAATCTTGATCTCAAAAAAACTAAAGATTTGCAAATATGGTTTGAGAAACGAGGAACATGCCTACAATCCCAATCATTTTCTACACATGGTGCTTCAAAAGGTCATCCTTCCATGTAAAAGAAACTATCTAACATTAAAAATGAAGAAATTAGTTTAAGGCCAGAACCTGCATACATTTTAATCAAGACAACTATTGAATTGCAAAAAACACTCACCTATTGAGGATGTTGTCAAGAATTGTCAATGGTGCAATCAACATGTCTATGTGAATACAGGTACATTTTCCAATTCATCATTGAAGGCCAAACAAACAAAATCAATGTAGTTGCATTCTAGGATGTTGCAGAACACCTTATAAGCATACCTTCTAAGATGTCTTAAAGAGCCCACAAGAGTTCAAAATGCATCAAAGATGCAAGGATACAAGTAAATGTATCATGTCCCCGCTCAAACCTAGCCCCATATTGTTTTACTCACATATGTATACTTTCTCATAAGAAAATTTAATATACATTTCATTTTACTTTCTCATAAGAAAAATTATTTGTCATCTATTACATGGATTTCTATTTATTGCTTATTAGTACTTGCAACATAGTTTTTCATTTCAATTTCATCGACTACAATCCCTACCATATATTAGCTAAACTTACTTTCAAACACACAAAATTGTATTGTCTAAATACACACAACTTTCTCTCATTTTACAATATATTGAAATTCTTCTTGGCATTTCATTTCCCCCATTTTGGAGATATGTTTTGGGGCATGATAGTTAATATATTATAACCCATTATACGATCATTCAAAGGGGTTGGTTTCACAAGTGCATATCTAAATCACATAGGTAAGGCATAATAGTTTATACCAATAATAATTTTAAAATTTAATTTACAAATATTAAAATAAAAACTTTTCTTTATAATTTTTTTTAAATGATACATATTACAATTACAGGTTTTAACAAATCAATTTACAAATATTAATATAAAAACCCTTTTTAATTTTTGTGCTTAAATTTATAAGATCATACATATTACAATTTTTTTTTAAATAAAATGGTCACCACCTGCTATTCTAAAGAATCAAGGTGGCACGAATTACAATCATTACAATATGGGCTCAACAAGAGCAATATGTCACTTACAAGAATTGAACCTGGGTGGGGAGGGTAACAAACATTCCTCCCAATCACCCAGGCTGCAACCAATGGACATCATACATATTACAATTACAAATTGTAGTACTAATATGAAAATATACTTTAAAACTTTTTTTCGGGTTAAGAATTGGATTTGTTATCTATGATTCATTTTGCTCATTTTGTTATCTTTGATTCATTCTGTTCAGAACTAGATTAGCTATGTTTAATTCATTTTTTAATTCTTTGTTATTTTTTCACAGAATATTGTTATCTTTATCATTTTTGTTCAGAACTAGATTTGCTATAATTAATTCATTTTTTAATTCTTTGTTATTTTTTCACAGAATTTTTTCTTATGGAAAAAAAAATTAAACTAGTAAGAAATAAGAATGTATATAAATTTCTGAAATGCATTATAACCAAATTTTCACTTACCATGCAACAGAATCTTTTCCTTACAAGCCCACTCTTAATCATCACTAGGATTCTAAGCTGTATACTCTTCCTCAATCCAGTTGTGCGAGCATAGATTACAATGAATTTCTCTAAAACAAAATTTCCAGTAAATACTCTTCTTAAAAAATTAAAATTTCCAGCAATTACTCTTGTTAAAAAATTTAAAATTCCAGCAAATACTATTGTTAAAAAATTAGAACACAGTAAAATGCATAGTGAAAGTTAACAATGGTGAAGCAACCCTAGAGGTAAGTTAACAATTGTCAAACAACCATTGAGGTATTATCTTTTAAATGATTAGGAGGTCTCTCTTAAAATAAATATTAAAGTGCAAACAAAATTTCAAGTTTATCATCTAGAAGGGTTGGATCTATCTAATTATAAGCTATAAGAGGTTTTCATCATGGGAAACAGTTCAACCCTAATGAAGATTTTTCACTGAGCTATGGAGTCACATAATTTAATATGCGATCAACTCGAATTTATCTAGAGTTAAAAGTTGACTATTAGATCATTGAAAAAGTCAGTATGGATATTCTCACAACTTCATAATACAGGTTCTAAAGGGAGTTTGTTATTGCCTGTGGTACATGATGAATGGTCTCTGGATTTCTCCAATTAGTTCTTTTTCAGTTTCATTGAGCTATGGAGTCACAGTTTGACATCCAATTACTTAGAATTTATGTAGAGCTGAAGTTGATTGAAGAATTCAACAAGGATATTCTGGCAACTTCATAAGACAGGTTCTAAAGGGGGTTTGCTATGAGCTATGGTACATGGTGAATAGTCTCCGGATTTCCCCAATTAGTTCTTACAGTTATTTTTACTGGTGCTAAATTATGTGCTTGTGAGCTGTACTTTCTCTTGATTTACAAATTTTGGACTACTTTTCGAATCTGAGATAGCCATGATTACATTAAATCTAATTGGATTGGAAAACAGACTGGATTTTTCTAATAAAGATTCGTAATATTACTGAAAAAAAACTATATAATTTCCCACAAACTAAATCTACATAATTACCCAGGTAGCCTAAACACTCAATGATTTTAACCTTGACCCATGTAGCCTAAACATTCATTCCACCTTTCCCAATTGATTTTTTTGGCATGATTTTGATGGTGTCCAACAGAAGTTTTACAGAAATTTCTAAAAATCTAAACCATACTTAAATTCACAGAATATGGGTGTCCTAAGGTTTTTGAAAACACTAAATCTAAAAATCTAAACCATACTTAAATTCACAGAATATGGGTATCCTAAGGTTTTTGAAAACACTAAATCTATTTATATAAATTCAGAATCAAGATTTGAACAAACACAAAATTCAGATTTCTTTTAATTAAACATCACCCAACCAAAAACTCACCAGGAAATCAAAATGCTTCTTCCATAATGACCTACCTATTTAATGAATTTTTATAAGCAAAAATGGTGTTAATTGAGATCGAAAATTTTCACCCACTTTGCTTCAAAATCCGTTTTTACTTGTATGTTAAATCAAACAAAGTCGAGGCACTTTCACTATTTTTGGTAACTCAATTTCACAAGGACTGTAAACATCGTAATCCTATAATGAAAAATAAGAAATCTCGAAGAAAATTATAAGAAATTTCCAAATGTAGCCAACAGAAGAGGACTCATCCTATTACAGAAAGAAGAAACCCAATGATATAATCGATAACAGGGATTTCTTTCAAGTAATTCCTGAAAAATGCAATCAGATATTACCTTAAGAATGTAAAGACAGTATAATAAAAATTAAAACGTAACACCTAAGATATAGTCAGTTAAAACTAAAAAGTTGGAAAGATTCATCTCAATGCGTTTGTGGTATTACAAACAGGTTTGTGGTATTATAAACAGGCATAACTTCACAATCTGAACCAATATAACTAAAATTGGAATGTGAAACCAATATAACGAAACACCTAAGATATAGTCAGTTAAAACTAAAATGTTGGAAAGATTCATTTCAATGCGTTTGTGGTATTACAAACAGGCATAACTTCACAATCTGAACCAATATAATTAAAATTGGAATGTGAAACCAATATAACGAAAATATTATAAAGATTGGCAAAGTTACAAAGCCCAGGAGGTTGCTTTTCAGATTTCAATGTCTAGGCATCTGCGACTTTTTTTATTCCAAAAATAAAGCATATTCTAAAGCGTAACTTGCTTTCAATGTCTATCGAATGCAAGTAGTTCAGAAGTGTTTTGACCCTAAAAGGCTACAGGATTCAAAGCCCTTTCACCAAAAAACCCCAATAAAAACAAAAAAAATTAAAATAGTTTAAAGTTTAAACGATCCATAAGATAGCAAATCATTTCACGATCCTCGAATCGAACTCGAGAAAAAATATAAATCACGAGACTTAAAAGACTGTATTCAAAGTTCCATAGCAGGGGTGGTGTCAACAGACACCATTGAAATTTATTCAAAGAAAATACCGAACTCAAGCGCTGGTGAACTTGGTGACGGCCTTGGTACCCTCCGAGACGGCATGCTTGGCGAGCTCCCCTGGAAGAGCAAGCCTTACAGCGGTTTGAATCTCCCGTGAAGTAATAGTTGGCTTTTTGTTGTAGCGGGCAAGCTTCGATGCCTCGCTCGCCAATTTCTCGAAGATATCATTGATGAAGCTGTTCATGATTCCCATGGCCTTGCTGGATATTCCAATATCAGGGTGTACCTGCTTGAGAACCTTGAAGATATAGATCTTGTAGGTCTCCACGCTCTTCTTATGCCTCTTCTTACCCTTCTTGTCTCCAGCTTCCTTGGGAAGCTTCTTCTCGGCCTTGGGAGCGGGCTTCTTCTCTGCAGGAGCTTTCTCTGCGACGGGCTTCTTCTCCGCAGGCTTCTTCTCTGCTGCCTTGGGCGCCATTGCTGAATTTCGAATCACGGGGCAATAACACCTACCTCTCCTATAAATTATGTGGAAGAAAAATGCAAGATGAAGAACCTGTGATGTTTGGCCCGTGTATTTATGATAGGAGAAGTATGTTCTCCTATTGGATGCTTGAGTCCGGCACGGATCGCTAGCTTCTGATTGATCTTGACCGTAGATTGCAATTCCTTTTGATCGGGTCAAATGCCGATGCACGGATTTGATTTAAAAAAGGGAGGATACAACACAAAATAGGGCACGGACATTTTTGAAACTTTAAATACCATGTAAATAGAAAAGTCAAATTCATTTAGACCAAGTTATTCTTTGGATTTAAAATCAACAATTATAATATGTGGTATTCACTTTTTTGGGGGAAATATGCATTTCACAATATTAATATATTTTATTTTATTTCATGTTATATTTAAAAAATAAAGAAAATTAAATATAAATAAATTTTGTTTTATTTTATTATTATTTTTAAATTAAAAAATTTTAATTTTTAATTGTAAATATGGTGAAATGTTTTTAATGAAATTATTAAATTAAAAAAAACTACATTTTTAATAGCCAAAATGATTAATGATGTATGATAGAGTATGTTGAAAATGTTGGGTAACAATAATACAAAAATTCTCCTCCTTATACCTTGTTAAGAGTATGCCTATCCACTTCACAAAATACTAATAGTTATAGATCCAAATAAATTGACCTGGTTGTCTGTTGTATTCACCGAGAATACATGCATTCAAGCACAGCATTAAGCATACAGAGTAAATCCATCAAGAAGAAAGGATTGAAGCAAATTTTCAACTACTTAGCATTCATCTTGAAATGGTATTTCTACATCATAAATGTGGCTGGGGCAGTTACACCCACTCCAATGCTTCTTTAGTTAGATTACATATCATAGATTAATGATGACAATTAAGGACCCCGAAGGGTCCCTCCAACATCTCCCCCACCCCAAAACTCTTCTTGGGATGGGGGAGTTGTTATATTGCTTCATCATATTATAAGCCATGACTAGGCTAGCCTTGAGAGTGTAGAGAACAAGGTTGGGATTTGTATTTGAGTTTGCCTGCCATACAAAAAAAATTGATGTTTATGTTCTTATACTTCCCTTCAAAAAACGTCTTGTGTAAAATTTTAGCCTTCACCAAAGAAGTTTTGATGAGAAATTAACCCTTCCATAATGAAATTTTAATTAAAAACTTAGCCTTCCATAATGAAATTTTAAGTTAAAAACTACCCTTAACATTGAAGAATAGTACGAAGGGATGTGCATTAATTAAATACTTTTGTTTTAAGCTAAATATTAGTGTTCAACCTATATCTATGAGCAAATCATCCACCCATATTACAGTTCAACACTTGAAAATTACCACCTTTTTACTCTAATAACTTTTTTAAACGAGTCTCTTTTTTTTTGCTTTTTTATTATTTATACCTATGCCAATTATATCAAATATAAAGAAAACAATGAATCCAAATGTACCAATCCCATACATTTTAAATAGCAGCCATTACATAGCATGATTTGTAGACCAATATCCCAAGCTATGGCTGAGGATGACACATCTTTGTTTCTAGAAAATCCATACTTTATTCTACATTTTTGCATGCATATATATGTATTTCTCCTCTTAGAAAATCCAAACTTCTACCAGTCATGCCCACAAAAGTCCCCTCCTCTAGCTGAATAATACCTTCTTTTAATGATGAAGAGGTATCAATATCAATTAATAGTGATAGGTGTTGCAAAAGGGTCAATCTTTTTCGATTCCTCAACTGCAATTTTCCTTTTCAATACAACACCCTTCAAAGTATGTAGGTAGATGAGCTTCGATATACCCATAGGCAAGCACTCCAAATGTAGGCAGTGCTTCACATTTAGATGCAACATGAATTTGTGGTTACATATCCCTGAATGCAACATTTTGAGGCGTTTACAACAACTAACATCCAAAAACTAGAGGCACATGAGACCACTGAAGGACTCAGGCAACATACAGATGCTTATGGAGGATAAATTTAGGACCTTTGAATACTTTAATTTCCCTATAGATTTGGGCAATTTGTTGATAGAAGTGTAACTTAAATCTAATACAACTAGTTATGTCAAATTGTCGAAAAAGCTTGCACATATTGTGTAAAATCATTAGTATAAGATAACAATAAATTATGGAGACTTTGGGCATCTAATGGCCTTCTTAATTGTGAGTATATTGTTTTTCATTACTGAAATTATAGACCGACCTCAACACTTTTCCACTGGTAATTTACCAAACATTTAGTTTGCTTAACATATTAAGAAAGAACTAAATCATGCATTTTGCAACAACCACCTAGTGAATCTTCCATCAAGCATCCATTTATAAGTTGCTTCAATTAAGAGCATCCTACATTGTCTACGTCCTATGCAACATTTTGAGTAGAAACAAGTACTTGAGCAAGCCACAAATACACTAAGACTTTGGATTTTATTTCACTATTTTTTGGGAAAACATAATAGTAAACAAAACCAGCAAGTATCGTTGGAAAGCGTCACATTTTGCCACAAATGTGTGGATGTCCTTTTTCGTGCCTTTTGAGAAAAACCGTTGTTTCATCCTTTCAAATGTTTTAATGAAATCCAGAATAACAGATTATGGGGGATAAATGTAGCTCAAATAACACTCACGATTTTAATGTTGACTAATGCAAATATATATGCCCTTCATAGCAAAGCTCGTCATTATGCCAAGTGTAGACCATATATGCCACGGGGTTCCTTTTGAAGTTGTTGAGTTGTGGTAGCAAGTGTGGGATCTGTGAACCATTCATGATGGATGTCATTAAACCAAACTACTATGTTGAAGGAGAGAAAAAATTTGATGGAGTCACAATTTCCAAAGAGGGCATTTGCTACCACATTCTCCTTTCCTTTTTGGTAAATTATCTTCAGACATTTCCCAGCATTATGGTGACCCATCTTTGTTGCTTGGGGGAGGAAGTTCTTTGTTCCATAAAGTATTTCAAGCTGTGATGACCAATTTTGATCAAGAAAAATTGCCCAAGGAGGTATGGATACCAAATGTCCACAACATGAAATCTTGCCATCATTTCTTTTTCATAAGTTGATTTCCCCAAGTGATACTCACAAAGTTGTTTGCTAGTAAAAGCCAATCATCGACCATCTCACATGAGAACTACTATGATGTGTTTACCCAAGGCATCACATTCCATGACAAAGGTTTTATTGAAGTTGAGCAAATAACCTCCTTTAAGTCCTAGAAATCCTTTGCTGCCACGTCATTCCAACCAGAAAGCATTATTTTTAGAAAAGTTGTGAGTGGAGAGTCAATCTTAGCATAGTTCCATACAAAATTTATGTAATAACCAATGAGACCCAAAATTTCCCTGGGATTTTAAGAGTTTTGGGGTGAGGCCAATCCTTAATTGCTTCCTTTTTTTTGGATCCACACGCACACCCTCCTGACTAACAATAGTACCCAAATATTCCACTTTAGAGACACTGAAGGCACATTTGGACCTTTTAAGAAAGAGCTGAATATCCACAAGTAGTTGTAAGACAGGGTCCACATGGGCTACATGGGATTGCCAAGTTTTATTGAAAATCAAGATGTCATCAAAAAATACAAGGACAAAATTTCACAAAAAGGATTTAAATATTTTGTTCAAGAGACTCTAGAAGGTGGAGGGTGCAATGCAAAGGCAAAAGGGCAAACCAAGAACTCATAATGGCCTTCATGAGTGTAAAAAGGAGTTTTGGGAATATCCTCCTCCTTCATGCGAATTTAATGATAGCATGAGCGGTGATCAAGCTTGGTGAAGAATTGAACACCCTTGAGCTCATATAGAAGGTCATAATGACAAGAATGGGAAACTTATCCTTGAGGTTCAATTTTTTCAAGGCACAAAATCCAAGACACATTAACCAAGTGTCTTCTTTCTTGAGGACCATAACAAATGGAGAAAGAATAAGGGATAGTACTAGGGTGGATTACATCAGTATCTAGAAACTCTTGAATTATCTTTTCAATTTCATTTTTTGGGAAAAATGATGGCGATACAAATGTACATTGGGTGGGAGGCTACCAAGTATGAGTGAAATGGAATGATCATACTCATCGTAGGAAGGGGGAAATCCTTCGGGAATGTCAAAGATGGAAGCATGTTTTTCCAAGACTAATTGCATGTTAGAAAGAATGGGAACTAAGCCACAATGCCCAATGACCCTTTTTAAGAAGTGTTTCCATACGATGCGAGTTTATAATCTATGTAGATCCAACTATAACTTCTTATGATAGTGTAGTTATGCCCTGCATGTTGGAAACTCATATACAAGGCACCAAAATCCATGGTGATGGGGCCTAATGTCTGTAACCATTTAGTGCCCAAGATAATATCACAACCACACAATTCAATAACAAACATGTGGGTTTTTGGAATAATCACTCATTTGAAATCGCACATTTTCACAACTACCACCACATTTCATAGTTCCTCTATTGGCAATCATGATTTGGATGTTGTTCATCGCATGGATATAGTAGCGTGTTTCATCAAAATGAAAGGACATAATCACCACAACAATAGACAATTGCATATAACCAAATATCACAATTGCAATACTTTTATTGATGAAAGCAATTTTCACTTGCCTCTTTGAGAAGGTAGCCTCCAAATTAGCAAAGCTCCAATTACAATATAGTTCACAAGACATCTTATTAAATTGTTTCTACTCCTTTATTTCATTTCTAGTGAAAAACTTTATAGTAGGCAGAACCTTTTAATAAGCCTTCTTAGTGAAAGAACTTTCTAGTAAGTGAAACATTCTAATAAATCTTCTTACAAATATTCCTTTCACACTATATCTACTTCATGGGCCTTAGTTAATATGGATGACCTCGGTACATTTTTTTTTCCAAGGAAAAAAGCGTAATTTCATTACGAATAATCAAATTACATATTGCAAAAAAGCTTCTAAGAGCCCTTTCCAGTAATAGCTTTCCAGCTTCATAGAGAACAATAGGTACCAAGGCACCACCAGAAAAAACCTAAATATAAATAACCCTCTTTCAGAGGCAGCCAAGAATGGCTCATGTACAATGAAGAACTAGCTCATTAGGAGTTGGAGAAAACAATAAGGAAAGAAACCATATGAGATGTCGACAGATGCAGAACATATAAACAAAATGCAACAAGTGGTTGCAGAGCCACTGGTTTTCAAAGGCTGAAACCACCGTCCAGGTGACAGGGAAGCCAAAAGAAATATCTCCACCGCACTGAGGGCATCCAACTATTGCCGTCTCCCCTCGACAATGTGATTGCCGTCGCTGCCAAAAGGAAAGAGGAACCCGCAACGGTCTGCGGGGCTCCTCCACCATCAAGCTGTCGTCGATGCCTCATCTTGGAGCACCCTTCCAATTCGCTTGCCTTAGCACGAACCGCTGCCGCCGCCACTGGTAAGCAAGAGGAGCCTGCTACACAATGGGTCCTCCCGCGAAGGCTCCGCCGCCACACCGTTCGCAGAGGGATCGTCCATGCTCGCCTCCAGTCGACCATGTCAAGGTAGCAACTCGATGGGAAGGGGGGATGATAGCCATGGAAGGGATCAATGGCCGCCGAGTTCAACAATCGAATCTCAAAACCCTAGTTGCAAAGCCGTGGAAAAAAAAAACCACCAAATTATTTCGATGACCTCAGTACATATCAAGCTATATATCTATTTAAGAGGTTTAGGGCAGAACTCTATCAAAATGAAAGGAATATGAAATTTATTGTTGCATAAGTTGTAGATATGCATCAGTGTTTTATGTATAATGACGAATTTCAAAGTCAAAGTCAAATTGACTCGTAGAAAAAAACTTTATTTTAAGATTATAGTTTGAATCCACAAATATTATGTTAAGAATACTTAACTCCAATGATATTATTAATAGGAAAAGATGAGTAGCATTGAGAACTAAGTGGTGTAAAAAAATAGATATATCCCTACTTGATAAATCTAAGCTGAATCAATTAGCTTAATAGTTTGGGTTAGGTAAACTCATTGCCTTTATGGTGAGATCCTACTCCGTATATGAATTGATAGTACTTCTTTCTACACAAACTCTGATTTTCCTTTTCTTATGTGTCCATTTTCGAGTTCAATTAGCATTCTCTTTTCCCTGTTTCAACATAATAACTTCATTTTCATTATCTTTCCCCTGGTGCATGAGATGTTCTCAACATGGCCGATTCCTGAATTTTTATTGTGTTAGTGAACTGTATCATTCTTTCCATAGTCACCAATTCAAGCCTACGATATAGATTCAACATAACATAGAGCTTACATGAGGACTATATACCATCAATTACCTATCAAACGTAGTAGCAACAATATCGAAGGTGGTGTCAAGAAGATCTTACACAATAGAATTGGAGGACGAGCTCCACATCTAGACTTAAGAAGATTCAAACCTTGGACGTTTACGAATTGGAAAGGCCTTAGTCGTGGGTTGAAGAAATAACCCTCTCTAAGCCAAGATAAGATCAATATACAAGTATACGCTTGCCAAGGTGAATGATGAAAGATGCTACAAAGGGAAAAATTGCACATTCATTATATGGAAATGGCGGATTGTGGAGCGAGATAAATGACAAAATATTTATGTTACATTCTATTAACACATTGTAATTACTACATATTGTTTTTGCAATATTGAATGCGTGGGTTGTTTAATGCATTTTGGCCATCATTATTTGATGATACATTGTTGATTGCATTTGCATTTCCTTCTAGTCAATTATCATTAAAATATATATGTCCATTCCCAATTTACTTGGACATTCTCATTCCCCAATTAAAGAACATATTAGTTATGTTGTCGTCATTGCTTTGTTTCTATTTATATCACAATGGTGAGTCCATTTGGTTAAAAGATCATTGCAAAGTTTGCATTTTCAAAAAAATGCTTATCATAAATCTACATAATAAGACTTGTTGGATGGGTGGCAACATGTAAGGAAAGTCATAGTGTGCCAAAGGCAATGTGACAAACTTGAACAAGTTTAGACATAATGCGAATTCACAAGAATGTTGTGGGACCCTATAGAAAGGAGACATACCTCTCAACAATCAATAAAGAGCAAAAAATAGGGCAATGCTAAACCATTAGACAAACTTTCTACCCAAAACCTCGATGTGATATGTAGGGCAAGCAAAACCCTGAAAATTTCGTAGTTCCCACCCACCCTTCCTCTCACATGAAGGTTCCATGCAAAAACTCTATTAAGAGGACAATGTTTACCAAAAAATAAGCCCAAGGGGACCAACAAGAAGAAAAAGGTGGGATTTAATGACCAGACAAAACCAGTCCAAATTTATAATGTCCCTTTGAGTCAACAAAAAAGAAACATAGCCCTAAGGCCTCACGAATCATGAGTACAATCAAATTAGCCAACAAACAATTACCTAATTTTATGTTATATCAAAATAAATTAGCAAAGTTTGATTCACAAGCTTTAAAAATGAGCATGCGTGTTCACCCCACACTTGACTTCTCCTAATTCACAAAGGAGATAACGTTGATTTCAACAATCCAAGTGCGCCATAGTTACTTCCTCTTCAAATTGGAACAAGTTTGATCAAAGACACATATGACCCACTCGTAAAAGGAAATGAACATGCAATGAATACCCAAAGCAAAGAAGGGGGTTTAAGTCTAGTGCAAAGAGAGGAGTCATCACCCCTATGCACACTAAAGTTCCTTCGACATGGCCCCAACACCAAGAACCATAACAAGAAGACTCCAAACCCCAAAGTAGTACATATTAACCAAATCAATTACTAAATTAAACCCAAACACATTGTCCTTCACATGGCTAGTGCCCTTCATAATTGTAGGCAAAAAGGATGGGAGGGAGCAACAAAATTGGACATCATTAATTTTTCTTGCATTCAATTCCAAACTGCATGAGATGCTAGGTGGGGAAGAGATATGAATTCATCATAATTCCAATATACATCATGGAGAAGTTGGAAAATACTTCTCCCATTTATCTTACAAATATCAATTGCGAGCATGGCTCCCCTGCTTATGTCTACAAGCAAATTTGGTTTGCACAACACATGATAAAAATCAACCTTTTTGAAATGTCAATATTAGTGAGTTCTTTATTATGAGCAAGTTGTAGGATATGCAGAGTGAATCACATCCTTTTGCAACTAGGGTATACCCTAGTCATTGTTCTTTGCTTACAAGTTCATAATGGATGTGTCCACCATTGTTTGCAAGTTTGTCTATATCTCAACAATTATGGTGTTTGTAGCTCCCTCGTTGTTGTGGATGATGTTAAGTTTAGCATAAAATTCACAACAAGAGCATAATAAGGATCACTGAAAGAAACACAATCACAAGATAGACACGGATTTATCCTGGGAAACCCTCATGGGGTAGAAAACCCAACAAAACTTCCTCAATATAGATGATCAACAAATACAAAGATGTAATCCCCAAATAAGAGCTCCTTCTCCTCCTTCGCAGATCTCTCTCTCTCCTATGCGAGTTTCACAAGTGAGTGAGTGTGTGTTAAATGAGGAACACACCTCATCTATTTATAATTTACTTCACTTGACTTTTAACCCTAATTGGGCCGACTTATCCTATGAGAGTCTAATAACCCCTAACAACTTAACTCAGGGCCGACCCCACTAGGAGATTCTAATAACCCTAGTTATAACATCCCGACGGAGGAATAACACATATTCGGATGAATAATAATATCTCGACGGAGGAATAAAAACATCTCTGGATAATAAAGTACAAATAGAATATTCTTAGAAGTTACAATATTTCAACACTCCCCCTTAACAAGAAGGATATTCTAACAACATCTACAGGAGAAAGGAGTCATCAACAACATCATAGTGATACATCTATAAATCATTGGAATTTTTCTTCAATCATCATCAGTAACTCAAACAGCTACTGGAACATCTTCAATATATTCAATACTGGAACATCAATATCTTCAGTACTGAGTCTTCATCTTCTGTAGCACTCGATCAGCTACAGCAACAACATCATCTGGATCTCTTGATCAACAGCATCATCTGGATCTCTTGATCAACAGCATCATCTGGACCTCTCGATCAACAACATCATCATCTAGATATCCTGATCAACAACATCATCATCTAGATCTCCCGATCAACAACATCATCTGGATCTCTCGATCAACCGCATCATCATTTGGATCTCTCGATCAACAACAACATCATCTGGATCTCTCAATCAACAGCATCATCTGGATCTCTCAATCAACGACATCATAATCTACAACACACATGATCCAATTACGGGATGATCAATCCCTCTCACTTTAGAACATAATTCCAAGGATGATACAATCCTAATCCACTTACGGGATGATCAATCCTTATAAACTTAAGACACAATATCATGTCTAGGGACGATGCAGTCCACTCAACTTAGACAAAGTCTAAGGACCACTTCTCGAAGACACAGGTCTCCGGATCCATTTAGGACTAAATTCCAGGGATGATGCAATCCACTCGTCCACTTAGACAAAGTTTAAGGACCACTTCTCGAAGACACAGGTCTCCGGATCCATTTAGGACTAAAGTCCAGGGATGATGCAATCCACTTGTCCACTTAGACAAAGTCTAAGGACCACTTCTCAAAGACACATGTCTCCAGATCCATTTCGGACTGAAGTCCAGGGATGATGCAATCCACTTGTCCATTTAGACAAAATCTAAGGACCACTTCTCGAAGACACAGGTCTATGGATCCATTTAGGACTAAAGTCTAGGGATGATGCAATCCACTCGTCCACTTAGACAAATTCTAAGGACCACTTCTCAAAGACACCGGTCTCCGGATCCATTTAGGACTAAAGTCCAAGGATGATACAATCCACTCGTCAACTTAGAACAAGTCTTAAGACCACTCATCGACCTCATCGTCGATACAGGTATCCTCATCATCAACCTCATCGTCGGTACATGTATCCTCATCATCGACCTCATCGTCGGTACAGGTATCCTCATCATCGACCTCATCGTCGGAACAGGTATCCTCATCATCGACCTCATCGTCGATCCAAATATCATCATTGACCATATAACTCCCCCTTTCGAGGAGGGTCCTTCTGAACTACACCAAGCTTGTCTCGGAAATACTCAAACTTTACACGAGATAGAGGTTTGGTCAATATGTCTACAACTTGTTCATCAGTGCTCACATACTCGAGCTTTATAGCTCCTTTCTGCACCATATCCCGTATATAGAAATATCGGATCTCTATGTGATTTGAATTATCATGGAACACTGGATTCTCCGTCATCTTGATACAACTCTGGTCGTCACATAGGATCACAGTGGAGTCCATCTCTAAGTCAAATAGTCTTGATAACAGCTTTCGAAGCCATATGGCTTCACAACTAGCAGAGCAAGCTGCTATATATTCCGCTTCAGCTGTGTTGAGATCCACACTAGACTACTTCTTGCTAAACCATGAGATCATAGCAGATCCCAGACAATAACATCCACCCAATGTGCTCTTTCTGTCTGAGACACTTCCAACCCAATCTACATCAGTATAACCATACAATTTGAAGTCATGATCTCCAAGATAATATAGACCAAAATCTATCGTGCCTTTTAGGTACCTCATCTGTAGGACCCCGGTCCTGGATTTTCTGAGTTTATCAATAACTACTCATTTAAACTTGGTGTACAAACTGTGTCAAATTTCAGTTTCTATTTTTTTTGGTTTATGTTTAAGTTTCATGTCTGTAAAAATGTAAAGTTTACATTTAAATTCTAACCTTTACTTCTCATTTGCAGGTGCAACAACATATAGCATATAACTGGAAATAATAATTTGATAGAGTAAAATGATAAATATACCTGCTAGAAAAATACCTGTAGATAGCTGGTAGATCCCCCTTTTGTTGCTGCGTCTTTTGTTGCCCTGTTGTTTCCCTGTTTCCCTACTTGCTTCCCTACAACCAATATCTTCCCAAACCCTTGAAACTCAACCTGCCCAAACAAGTATGCCACCCTGCCAACTGGCGAGGTCTCGTCGACCACCCAGCTCCAAAGGTATCCCTTTGGACCCCCGAGCCCAAACCGAGTACAAGCCAACCGGTATTTCCCTTCTGCAAACTCTCCAACAAGAACCCCCATTCTTTTGCTGCTCTCTCCTGCTGTCTCTACTCTCCCTCCTCTCCCCAAAATCTGCAAGGTGAAGAAGACCCCTTCTCCTCCCCCTCCTCTCGACCTTATCCCCCCCTTTTGTCCTTCCACCGACATCTCCTATCATAACTACCCCTATCTTCCTCATTAATTTTATCCAACCCCCCATTCCTCCTCGAGCCCCCAACTTTGACTCATAAACCAGGACTATATTATTTTATTATTAAATTCAATTTTGGGTTGGTTCATCTTTGAACCTTAAGTGCTTTCCACTCAACCGACAACCTCTCGGCAATATTCTAACATTCTTTCCCTTTTTCAAAATAATAATTAATAATTAATAAAATGTTATATTATAAAATTAAAGTTTTACACCAATCACAAATGTTTTACACTTACACGTTTTACCCCAATAATTACTAGTCCACTCTCGGTGACCTCATAATTAAATGTTTCATAATTAATTCATCATTTTTATTAAACAACTACAAATGTGCATTCCGACATTTTTATAAATTGCATAATATATCTATTTGCAATTTACCCTAGGTTCTAATTAACTTAGACATGATCATAATTAAATTAATAGTTATACATTAATTCTTTATCCATATTTTTTAATTAATTAACTAACCTTGTAATTAATACTAACCTATGAGATTATTATTACTTAAATTAATATTACGATAACCATTAAACATTTTAACCCTTACCCTTGACTAATTAAATTCATAAATAATCAATCAAGCATTACTAATCAATTACATTAGTTGTTACTTAGGTTAATCCATAGTTCGTTCATTAATCAACACTATTAATCATTAACTCATAACGATTAACATTAATCAACATTACTAACCTTAATCGACAATATTTAACATTATTATTCAGTATTATTAACATTAATCAACGACAATTACATTAATCAATATTCTTAACATTAATCGACAATATTTAACATTAATCAACAATGTTAATCATTAATCAACAATGACTAACCTTAATCAATGTTACTAACATTAATCGACAATAATTAACACTATTACTAAACCGTCTTGTATTACCACCTAATTCCTCTATTACCTTATTCAGTTATTAATCCAAAATTTACTAACTCGACATATTAACTTAATCTCCTATTTAGGTAAGTAGTAACAACGTAATTAATGCCTAAACATTATAGTTCACTTTTATTTCATGCAACTTATAAATATGTAGGCGAGTTATGTAAGCGTAGCTACTGCTTACATACCTCGCGTAAGTACACTAACAGTAATAAATCGCACACACATCAATCAAAATCACGAAACTTATTGTTTACCGAGACAGATTTAAACATAGTTTGCGAGGTACATTCTTTTACTAACTGAAATTTTATTAAATTACGACAATTCATGCATTACTGAGTTACGACACATACTCAATCCAGGGTTTTACACACATACAGTTAGATCTTGTTTTCACCCCTACTTCAAGCTACACCTATTTACCTACATCATCACTAACTTCCACATCCTATCCTGTCCTCTGCTGGACTACCCTGAAATGTCAAGTCATGACCAATTCCAACTAGAACCCGTAAGCGGAAGTGTCGACTACATCGACCAATCTTCCCCAGCAGGCAACCACCAGTCATCATCACACACCTTGGGGAGTGCGCCGTAGCACAACCCTCCCATGACTCTGGGTTTCAGGGATAAACGATGGGTAAATCCTCCACCCCCCTAATGGAACAAGGGACTTATGTCTACCCGTCATAATAACCGCGTTGCACTTGTACTCGGTTTGTCATCGTATAACCAATCTGGGCGGTTGAGTTTCATGAAACCCTACCCCACCCATACATCATAATAAACAACATAATAATCATGCGAAAGTAAATAATGCATCACCTGCATATCGTTTATCTTTCGGAGTCCATGTCCCCGAGGCTCTCCCACCTCGTAGGGCCCAGCTATCACTTAGCCATTTTAACCTGTAAGTCAGTCCTCGAAATACAATCTCGAATATCGTGCACAAATCCTCAACATGTATACATGCATTTCATCATAACATAACAACAATAATCCATTCATTATTTTCACCATACACTTGATATATAACATTCTTTCGTTCAACAATAACTTTAACGGTATCCACGTACCCATCATTCATTAACTTGCATATATGAGACATACCTAACACATGATACATATCTAACATGACTACGTATCCTAATACTAACATCGCACACACACATATTTATATCGACAAAATAATAGAACCACCTGTCCATAGTGCCGTCAAACCGTCGAAGTCTCATAATCAAGCATATACAACATATAATAATATTCCAGGTAGTAATGTCAAAACGGGGCGTTACATCATCACATGCTTTGCAGCTATCAAGTGAACACATCTACGCTCAACTAGATACTGGCTCAAGGTGTTCACAACAAAGCATATATTTGGCCTGGTATTCGTCAGATACATCAGTGACCCAATAATCTGTCTGTATTGGGTCACATCTACTAATTCTGACGATTCATCAGCTAACAAATTCTAGTTGGTATCCATGGGAGTGGCCATGGCTTTACATTCCAACATATCAAATCTCTTCAATATTTCCACAACATACTTTCCCTGGTTGAGAAAGATTCCTTTTGGGCCTTGCCATACTTCCAGACCTAGGAAGTAATGCATCAATCTGAGATCTTTCATCTCAAATTCTACAGCTAGCTTCTTCTTGCTTTCCACGATATGTTTCTCATTTCCTCTCAGAAATAGATCATCCACATACAGTAATAGTATGATAGGTTCATCATCCATAACCTTAAGGTAAAGGTTAGAGTCAGCTTTACTTTTGGTAAAGCCCAAGCTTGTCAAGAAGATATCAATTCTCCAATACCAAGCTCTAGGAGCTTGTTTCAACCCATACAAATCTTTCTTCAACTTGCATACGTGAGTTATTCTATCTTCAACCTCAAATCCTTGTGGTTGTTCTATGTACACTTCATCCTCAATTACACCATTCAGGAAGGCTGTCTTCACATTCATCTGGTGTAAACTCCACTTCATCATGGATGCAAGTGCCATGATGGTTCTAATGGAAGTGTACCTTGCAACTGGTGCAAATGTTTCTTCATAGTCAATTCCCTCTTTCTGAGAGAATCCTCTGGCTACAAACCTTGCCTTATACTTTTCAATGCTACCATCCGCAACATGCTTTATCTTGTATATCCATTTGGAGGATACCACACTCTTGTCTTTTGGTTTGGGAACTACATCCCAAACATCATTCTTCATTATTGATTGGTACTCCTCCGTCATTGCTTCTACCCATTCTTTCTTATGAACTGCTTCTTCATAACTGGTAGGTTCTTGATCTACAAGACCTCACATCAAAGCCACATAGTTGGAAAAGGGATTTGGTTTCTTGCTTACTCTTGTGGAGCCTTCTGGAGCTCCATACTTTTATGCTTCTTGTATAATTTCTCTTTCCCATGATGGCTTTATCTTCTGTGATATGTTCATAGGTGGAGGTTCTAGAGGTTCTATCATATCATGGTCTTCTGGTGTTTCCTCTTCAGAGAAGGAAACAACTTCTGTATTTCTAGGAGGTATATCTTCTTCATATACTTCTGCATACTGGTACTTTCTAGATCTTTTGAGAGCAACTTCTTCATCAAAAGTTACATCTCTACTAATTTCCATGTGATGGAATCTTGGGATGTATATTTTGAATGCCTTGGATGCTTCACAATACCCAACAAATATTCCCTTCTTTCCGGAAGGGTCCAACTTAGATCTTTTCTCTTTTGATATGTGGACATATACAGGGCACCCAAATATCTTGAGGTGGCTTACCTCAAGATTCTTCCCTGTGAACATTTCTTCTGGAGTCTTGAATCCAAGGGCACTATGAGACAATCAATTTTGTACATAGATTGTCGTCCTTGCTGCTTCATCCCATAGATGCATAGGAAGATCTTGATCATGTATCATTGTTTTCACTTCTTCCATAATGGTTCTATTCTTTCTTTCCGCAACACCATTTTGTTGAGGATTGTAGGGAGTGGTTAGCTCCCTCTTGATCCCAACTTCTTTACAAAAGACTTCAAAATCCTTTGAAGTATATTCTCCACCATTATCTGTCCTAAGTGTCTTGATTCTCTTTTCTGAATGATTTTCTATCAAGGCTTTGAATTCCTTGAATTTTCCAAATACTTCATCTTTTCCTTTTAGGAAATATATCCAAGTCTTTCTTGAATAGTCATCAATAAATGTAAGGTAATATTCATAGCCACTCAAAGACGTAGAGGACATTGGACCACATAAATCTGAATGGATCAATTCCAAAGTACATTTAGTCTTTGTTTCACTCTTTGGAAATGGATTCTTGATATTCTTCCCTTTTGCACATCCTTTGCAAGTGCCTTTGTAATAAACCTAACTGGTTATTACAAATGTATTTATTATTAGATTAGGATAATTAATTATTTATTATTAAATGTCATGTCTATTCCCGTTAGGCCATATTTAATATCGGCCATTGTTAAAGATGACGATAATAAGGACAATGAAACAGAAGAGTTAGAAGACAAGGATATGGAAGATCAAGATAAAATTGACAATCACAATGTCAATATCAATTGTAAAGAAAATGATGATGTCGCAAAAGTCAATGAAGTCAATAAAGTCAAAGTTAACAGTAATCATGAGAGAATTGAAGTTCTAGAACGATACAATGATGAAAATATAAAAACTAAAAAAGATCCTAATAAAGAAGGAAACTTCGAAGATAAGGCGACACTTGAAAAAGCAAAAGTTTTACAAATTGTCGCATTTCAAGATATTCGAGAATCTCAAGATGGAAAGGATCCCAGGGAACAACTAACGACAAACTTGTCAGACAAAGAAGTAAGTACATTACTAATAGTTGCCTCTACAGATAAGAAAACCATATCAAAACATGCAAAATTATCAAAGATCCACATAAAATTAGAAGAGCAAAGGAAAACCGTCAGATTAGCAGATCTGAAATATACGTTGATTAGTTATTATGCGTTCATCTACATAATCATAAGCATGATAAGATTTGAATGGAAATGTGACCAATTATTCCAAGAACTGCTAAACCGTGGCACAATTATTCGTGGCAAGAATTCTAGTTGCAACACGCTCGTAGAAGATTCGTGGTCGAATCTTTTCAGAGCGGGATGACTTGTAATAAACCTAATTGGTTATTACAAATGTATTTATTATTAGATTAGGATAATTAATTATTTATTATTAAATGTCATGTCTATTGATAAATAAACATGTCTATTCCCATTAGGCCATATTTAATATCGGCCATTGGTATGTAATATTCATCAATTCAATTACAAAAATATATTTATTATCAAGCATGATAATTATGTAAGGATGAATCCTTACAGCTTTCATGATCAATCTTCAAATCTGGTAGTCCTATCACTACTTTGCTCACTGTTGATGCCTCGGTTGTGCAGGTTAGATGCAAAAGGTGTTGGAATGTTCCAAGACACTCAACAGAGGAAGAAAACCCAAGTTGAAAGGCTTCAAAGGACCTTGCGCAAGGGCAATTCTATCCCCAACCTGTTTGGTGTGGTGATCCCCCACGGATATTAGGCCTCCGCTGGAACTCTAAGAGTAAAATGAGTTGACCTATGAGATCAGTTTTCCAGTCAAGGAAAAACAATGTGTGGATATGGTAAAACAAAGCTAACCTAACCTATTTTAGAAAAGGGAAACTAGTTTAAGTCACTCCTATTCTAAAATGAAAGCTTGATCTTGTGCAGATTAACCTTGAGGTGTGATAAATAAGTAAATTACAACCTTTCACAGAAATGCTTATAATTGTTTCACTTATTTACTTAAATCACAATCCATTAACGAAAATTAAAAGATAATAATTCAAGTACTTAAGCCTGTTCAAGATAAATCTGTAATCACTTTGCTAATTGAAAAATTAACAATAATTATTGTGATATGAATCACTTGCAGAAATCGAAAAAGAAAGTATTTAAATTGAAGAAACTCAATTAAACACTTTTCAGCATAAATCAATCATACAAGGGAAACCAATATAACAGATCCATACATTGAAACATATGCAAAAGATATCATGCACTGTAGATGATAATCTGAAGTACACAATCAAAAATTCTCAAATAAACTTGAAGAATAACAAGAGATAGATCAAAAGATCACTTTACTGTATTAAAAGAGGTCTCGTACAAAAATTACAAAATGCTCTGCTAAACAGAGTATCTCCAGTCCAATCTACTGTTGATTTGCAACTCCAAAATTACCAACCCCTAACTACGAGAGGTATCCTTCTTTAAATAATTACAACAGAGTGCCATAATAGAGATCCCTAGAAAACAAAGATTACAAAATTGGATCCAACTATTGATCCAAGAAATCTTGCCATTTCTCATAAATGTCTAACAATTCATCTAAGTTTGGGAAATTGACAGATTCTAAAGATAACTGAGCATTGCACACGTTATTCTCCATGTCATGTTTTGCCAGCTTGTGCCAAGTGCGAAGATACATGTGAATCTTTCCCTCCATGATGACCGGTTCTCTAACCAAACGATCCACATCTTCGATGCTGACTTGTTAAAGATCCCGGATCTTCTGTGCAAACTCCTCACGCCTGCTCTCGAGTTCCTCAAGCCTACATTTTGGTGGTAAAGCTTCCAAGATAAGGCTCATGAGTGGTAAACCCAAGACATCCATAATGTTGTCAACTGCATACCAACGCCTGGTGCAGATGTCCTTGGATTTATTGATAATGTCCTCAGTTGTTTCATTCAAATCAAGCCATGTGTTAAGAGAGACCTTGGCCTTCTTAATTTGGAAACTATTGAGGATCGAGATGTTCTCTGGTACATTCTTAATATATCTTTTCCATTCACTGATTTCTTCTTCAGCTTTAGAAGCTTGGAGTCTCTTCTCCTTTTGTTCTTCAAGGGTGGAGGACATCTTGGAAAAATTAATAAAGTTTTCCCTGATTTCATCTAAAGCAACATATAAATACTTCAGTAATTTGTGATGATCCTGGTTCACCTTGAGGGCCAGATTCTTAAAATCATAGGGTGCAAACTTAAGAAAACTTGAGGAGGATGCACTTGTAGTTGCATCCTCAACTTGCTTTTCCAAGGAAGCTATTTTTTCAATATAAATGGAATGTTGAGACTGTGAGAGACTGAGTTCAGCAAGAAGAGTGGCATTTCGTTGCTCTAGGTCTTGCAACTTACTTGCCCAAGTTTTCTCAAGGTTGATTGCTTAATCGAAAAGATGCTCGTGACACAACAAGAATTCAATCCTGACTTGCTGGTTATTGGAATTAGGTGGTTTGGCTTGTAAAGAATCTGTCGTGGGAACTCCTGAGTCAGGAACTATACTTTCAAAAACAGAAAAATCCAGTAAAGGATCCACTTCAGGAGGAGTTGGTAAAACATCAGGCTCTTGGTTGATTATAAAATCTCGTATAACATCGTCGTCACGATCAGTTAGCTCCTCGGGAACCTTCTTCTCTTTGTCATTAAGAAAATGCATGCAGACAGACAGAGCTTCAGAATCTTCTTCCTCACTATCACTGCTTAAATCAGGAATACCTGTATCAAAAGGTGGTGACAAAGGTTCTTGATATAGCAGTGGATAGAGCTCTTCATCTTCAAAACTGGGATTGAAGGATTCGTTACCTATCTGCATGTTACTCATATCAGATACGTTCAGGAGGAAACTTAGCAAAATTATCATACAAAACTTTCTTCTTGAAGGACACAAAGGACGAGCTAGAGGTTTCATGCTCGTTGTTAATTTAAGGCCGACTGATAAGATGACAATAATTAGGCAAGATAAATTGCAATGATTAAAATTATACAACCGATCTACTGTAATGAAATGAGCCCAGATGTGCGATAGTTAGATCAAAACCTGTGCGAAAGTACAAATTCAATTACCACTCGCATGGCTTAAATTGCTTTTACGACCTCGTATTACAAGCAATTTCACATCAGCATTTATGACTTCGGATTTATGACAAAATAGAAATTATGGCTTGAAAAACAGACTGCAAAGTGATTGAAAAAGAATCGTGATTTCCCAAACCGACAATTTTTGCATACTTATCAAACCGAAATCAAATGACCAGATTTAACAAAAATAAATGGAAGGGTGTTGCAGACCGAAATAAGCATAATGGAAAAAAATCTCAAGGAGTAGAAACAAATAACGAAGAGTTACCAAAACGAAACGAGACTGTCAAACACCGGGGGTAGCAGAGATAGTAATCTAGCCAGAGGCAAAGGAATATCAGTTCCAAATGTTCTCTGGTAGGATTCAGCAGTAAAATTTTCATCGTGACAAGATAATTCTTCGAATGAGAAATGTAGAACTAAAATAGAAAAAGCCCTATTAAAATACAGATTAAAAGACACCCGTGCAATCAAAACAAACGGACGACTGAGATCAACCAAAGCGGGATGCGGGATTTAGTCTTGTTTATTAAGTTTATTCAAGGATCCCGCAAGCCGAAACCCAACAGTGCGGATTGCGGGTTGCGGGACTGATCAAATCGCAAAATGGAAAACCCATTCCCGAAAGCCGCAACCCGACAATTGCGGGTTGCGGGGTCGCGAAACGGCAAGATGGAAAAGGGCTCCCGAAAGCTGAAAGCCACAACCGTCGGGTTGCGGGTTTCGGGTTCACCAAAATCCAAAACTTAAAAACAAGATCCCGCAACCCGCAATTGCGGGTTGCGGGTTTCGGGACTCCTAACTGTCAGGTTTCGGGTTGATAAAAACCAAAGGTAAAATACTCAAAATTTGAGGAAAATTACAAACCAGACAGGTGAAGATCATCTGGAAAGAGAAAAACACGCAGAACAAAAGCATGGATAAGAGATCTAAGCATAACAAAACCAAATACTCATATTTACACTGAAACTCACCCAAATACCTTTGTATTTATTAAAAAAACAAAAAATGAGGCTCTCGTGCTTGAGTTAAGCATGGGATCTGTTGTGGCCACAACACTCACATAGGGTAGTGCTTTATAGTTGATATGAACAAGCCTTCTATGCCATAGATCACTTGGGCTAGTGGCTTCATGAACAAGGGATGTTTATGAATGTCCCTTGAGTTTATATAGCCCTCCTTCTTCACCAATGACAACTACATCCTCAATTGATTTTCCTTTGGACCACATGAGTACTTGTCCATCTATGAATGCAACCTTATAACCTTTCTTATCTAGTGCTGAGATAGAAAGTAAGTTCTTCTTTAATCTTGGTACATATAAAACTTCCTTCATCTTCATGGGAGTTCCAGAATCAAGCTTGTAGCTTGCTTCACCAATTCCTTTGATAGGATTTTGATAATCATCTCCTAATGATACCTTTTGTGGAGAGGATATTTCTTCAAGTATTGACAAAGTTTTCTTTTGTCCTATCATGTGCTTGGAAGCACCACTATCAATAAGCCATGTGTCTTCTCCAGGTGTTATGGACCCAGAAGTGCAGAGAATAGAACATATTCCTCTGCATCTTCTTCTTCTACCTTAGCTCTTTTTCTTTGAGGTATTTCCTCCTCTTCTTCTTCACTATAATCTTCCGCTGGATGTGCTTGATGTTTTATGTGGTGGAAACCCTTATTTTTCTTTGAAGGACAATTTCTAGCAATGTGTCCTATTTTTTGACAATTGAAACATTGGAATGAAGAGTGATCTCTTTCTGGATTGGTTCTTCTTTTCTTTTGAAACCTTTGTGGAGGTTGAGACTCCTTGTGGCTTTCCTTCTTGAAGTTGGATTGGCTTCTTCTTCTCTTGGTATGGGTGGCTAATGCTTGATTATCTTCTTTGAGTAAGGCTTCTCTATTGGCTACTCTAGCCTCTTCTTGAATGCAATCCTCCCATACAATATCAAACTTCATGCTTTCCTTTCTGGCACACATGGTTTGGATGAATGAATCCCAAGGTCTAGTAAGACCATTGAGAGCAATCATGACTAGTTCATCTTCATCAAGGGAGTCTCCAATGGCTTCTAGTTGTTCCTTGAACTGGGAGACCCTTGTGAAGTAATATTGATTGGATTCTCCTTTACTCATCTTGGTGCTCTTCAATTGAGCTCTTGAGTTCATCTTCCTATTGATGTTCCTCCCTTCATACATTCTGGCTAGGGAATCATACATTTATTTTGGGGTCTTCTTGGATGACACTTGAGGGATCAAGTGGTCTTTGATAGAATCAACAATGATTCTCTTTGCTCTAATCATGCCCTTCTTGTACTTCTCTTTAGCTTCATCTTCATCGAGTTCTGTAACTTCATCTTTGATGTATTGGGCAAGGTCATTCTCTTCAAGAATGAGGCCAATCCTATATTTCCATGCCCAAAAATTCTCTATGCCCTCTAACTTATCCTCAAGCTTAGTGCTTGGGGCCATCTTATCCAGGAGGTCACCAAAAATTGAAAATTCTCAAAATGAAAAACAGACCTTACCAGGAGATGTGCTTGATTGAATTGAGTTGACTGGTGTACTTGGTTTTTGAAAACTTCAACTTTTCACCCCTCAAACTTGACTAATGAATTTCGGATCTGCAACAGGTTTTCTAGTTCACTGGTTTACTGGTTCGCAACTTTTTTGGTTCACTAGCTCGCAGTTTTTCTGGTTCTCTAGTTCACTGGTTCGCAGTTTTTCTGGTTCTTCTGGTCAAGAATTCAAACTAGGGTTTGACTTATCACGGGGTTCTACCCACTCAAAAACTTCGATCTAGGGCTCAAAATTTTGCTTTTGAGGAGGAGCATCTAGCCATGCAATCAGATTCCAAAAATTCTAACTTTTGCAAAAACCTTAATTTCTCACCAGAGGAAGAAGAGAGATTTTCACCTTGTGAAAGATGTCTTATTCAAGCTAGCTCTGATACCATGTTAAGTTAAGAATAAAAATCACAACAAGAGCATAATAAGGATCATTGAAAGAAACACAATCATAAGATAGACACATATTTATCCTGGGAAACCCTTATGGGGTAGAAAACCCAACAAAACTTCCTCAATATAGATGATCAACAAATACAAAGATGTAATCCCCAAATAAGAGCTCCTTCTCCTCCTTCGTAGATCTCTCTCTCTCCTATGTGAGTTTCACAAGTGAGTGAGTGTGTGTTAAATGAGGAACACACCTCCTCTATTTATACTTTACTTCACTTGACTTTTAACCCTAACTGGGCCAACTTCTCCTAGGAGAGTCTAATAACCCCTAACATCTTAACTCAGGGCCGGCCCCACTAGAAGAGTCTAATAACCCTAGTTATAACATCCCGATGGAGGAATAACACATCTCCGGATGAATAATAATATCCCGACGGAGGAATAAAAACATCTCTGGATAATAAAGTACAAATAGAATATTCTTAGAAGTTACAATATTTCAACAAATGAGGTCGCCATCTTGTTGTAGCAATTGGGAGGCCAATTCAAGAACCCAAATTAGACTCCAAGTGCATGGGGTCTTAGGTTTTGTTTTTGCCAAGGAGTTTTCTTACAACAATCACAATGGGAGATGATATTTATTTAGATGTAGAAGCATTCAAAGCTTTGGTTAGATCCCTAAAGCCAAGCGAAGGAAATCAACCTATGCAAAGGAGATTTGTTAAATGAAGGGAGGACATTCCTTTGTTGGATCTTCTACCCTCAACCAACAAGAAAAGCCCTTATTTTTTCTAAGTACATGCTAATTGGAAAATCCACAAGCCTTTGGCTTAGCCCAACAGCTCTACAAGCTTATATAATAGAGAAATGATCACCCAAGATTCATGGTTAGGTATTTCCATTTGTTCATGGTCATGGATATTTTGTTTTTGTTTTTCTCAATTGGGAGGAATGCAACTTGATCTTTTGTTAAGGACCCTATTTCATGGGTTCTAGGGGAATGTTCTTATCTCCTTATTTTTTCTAAGTACATGCTAATTGGAAAATCCACAAGCCTTTGGCTTAGCCCAACAGCTCTAGAAGCTTAGATAATAGAGAAATGATCACCCAAGATTCATGGTTAGGTATTTCCATTTGCTCATGGCCATGGATATTTTGTTTTTGTTTTTCTCAATTGGGAGGAATGCAACTTGATCTTTTGTTAAGGACCCTATTTCATGGGTTCTAGGGGAATGTTCTTATCTCCTTGAACTCTTGATTTTATTCCAAAAGTAGAAATTAGTTCAACCCTAGTGTAGGTTAGATCGTTGGATATTTCTTTAAACTTATGGGATGGTGGCTCTCTTAGAGAAATTGGGGCGAAATTGGGTCAATTTACTAACCAAGTAGAGCCAAAAGGAAGTTGTCCTCTTGTGTGTGAAGATGTGGTGGACTTGGAGAAGGGTTCTCCCAAAGGTGTTGCAAATCAAAATGGACGAATGGAGTCACCAACAAGCCCTAAACTATGGGCATTTGTCTAATAAAGATGATGAGTTCAAGCCAACTCCTAGGCACAAAAATTCTCAACACATGGGTCCTCAACAATCAAAGTCACCCAAATAGGGACTTTCTAAAACAAGTAACAACAAATTTGAAGTTCTTTGAAATATAGACAAATCAAAGAAGGAAATTAGAAAGGAAGATGAATCATTGAAAGCCCCCAATTTTGGAACAATTCATCTTACTTCAAGCCCCAAGTGGACCAAGAGGTCAATGCACCAACAAGAATACAAGAATAGAGACAGAAGTAAATAATGTAGAAGAGGAAGAAGAAAGGGAAGGGGAGAAAGATGTGGATAAAGAACAAGGAAAGGTTTAGACCCTCTTGTTTCTCAACATTGCATACTCATTGCCCACAAGGGTGTAGCTCAACCAACAATTCGCTTGATATGAAGCAAATGTTGTAAATGGAGGTCACAAGTTCAAATCACCCCAACTTACATGTGCCTTGTGCTTGCGAGTTGTGCGCATGTACCTAGGGGTATAGTGGTAGCAAACAAGATTGGATCCATAAACCCCATGTCACACAAGTACCTGCCCCATCCCAATTGTCGATTCCCCTAATTACAAAAAAATAACAAAAACAAAAACGATTGCATGCTCATCCACCTAAGACATCAAAATCTCTTCTTTCAACAAAATCCTAAAGAAAAAACACATCCCTCCCCTCCTTTCATTAGGGAAAGGAAATCTAACCAAAATTAGAGAGAAAAACAAGGCAAAATTGAAAATTCTCTCATGCCAACAAATATCACTAAATTATTTCCTATTTAAGGGAAGTATTGTGTATTATATATAACTATGTATTATCTTTACATCTTCATATATAAACAATTTGTGAGAATTTATCAATATGCCTAATAAAGTATTTGTAGGAAAGTTTGTCATATCTTCTCCCAACTATTCAATGAAAAAATAAAAAAAAATACCAGTTTTTTCCATTTTAATTAAAACTTTGTATCATTAAGTTATCTAATACAACCACAACTATTTATTAATACAAATTCTAATTGTTTCAATCCAAAAAATCAACATTTTTGAAATCTCATCTCTCAAGATGTATCGTTTGTCATATCTTCTCCCAACTATTCAATGAAAAGATAAAAAAATACCAGCTTTTTCCCTTTTAATTAAAACTTTGTATCATTAAGTTATCTAATACAACCACAACTATTTATTAATACAAATTCTAATTGTTTCAATCCAAAAAAATCAACATTTTTGAAATCTCATCTCTCAAGATGTATCCTAATGGTGATGATAGGTGGAATTTACTTTAAAAAAAAAACAATTTCAATGCACAACTCTTATGATAGATGGAATTTACCTAAAAAACAATTTCAATGCACAACTCTTATGATCATAGTCAAATCTCCTACCACAACGACCAAACCAATAGAATCCCTTTATCCATAAAGTGGCCTTTGCATAGTGCTAAAACTTATGATTCATTATTTGATGCAAACCAAATTCCCTCCAGAAATTATATTTCAACATTTTCTTGAGGTTTAAAATGACCCACACCACCCTTATTACCTCTTCTAATGTTATCCCTTTTTTTGAACTTAATGAAATTTTCTTAAAACACTATTACCATATAGCCTTTTTATTATTTTAATATAATTTAAACTATATAACTTTTTATTTTAATGTAATTTAATATAGAATTACAATAACAAAATTAAATATTTAAAAACAAAATAAACATTTCATAAATATTTCTCTTATAAAATAAAATAAAATTATAATCACAAACAGTAAGTGCCCAAATTACATTGTTAAAATTTATACACTTTATTTTTAGAAGAACAAGTGATGAGCTTTTATATTAAAAAACGAAGCAAAGTTACAGAATATAGTCTGGAAGACTAATCCCAAAAATGGAGAGTTGTCATAGCAGGCTCATCCAATTCCAGTCTTTGCATGTCATACACTAACTTAATTCTACGACAGTTGTGGATCCTTACAAACTTTCCTAAAAGAAGACAGCAAAAGAAATACATATAAAAAAGAAAGACAATTGACTAGCTTCATCGAGCCATTACAAAAAAGACTTAACCAATATGTTTCAGGAAAAAACATGGAATGTCAAACAAAAAACTGATGACCGCTCTTCTCCTTGCTCCCATTCACTGGTCCGACGTTATCTTCAACAATGCCATGGAGGACAGTGGGACTGTTTCTAAGATCAAACTTCATGTCGTCGAGCTTTGCTTCAACCAATTTCAAATTGTTATGCAGAGAATTAATCTGGGTGCTGATATCAGCTGAGCAGGGGCAACCATTTTTCAATTTTCCAACTAGCACATCGAAGTACTCTTTCAATTTGCTGCAGCCATTGCAAACTTCAGAAGTTGTGATCTGGACGAAGGTGGAGAGGTGTGATATCGGTTTTTTTTTTTTGTTTTTTTTTAATTATCGGAGTTTTCACCCCTGAGCCAACGAATCTGATTTTCCAGCTCCAGCACGTGAGATAGAACCTCAGAAGACGGACTGTCCTATCCATGCAGAGACTCCAGATTGATAAACCCATTTTCCTATCCTTGCGAGGAAGCCCAATTCTTTCTGTTGCCAGGTTCACTGGAATGTCCATGAGCAAGATGCTGCACTACACTACCCATGCACTGGCTGGTGCCCAAATCAAGAGGTGTCCAACTTTTTCCATTGTCGGGCTCGTCGGAGTGTCCACGAGCTGAATGTTGCACTGCACCGCCCATGCTCTGACCGGTGCCTAACTCAAGACGCACTCAATTTCTACCATTCCCAGGCTCTTCAACCCTAGAGAGACCATGGAGGAAATTCTGTGCCGAACCACCATGAGCTTGCCCAAAACCACCATTCCCCTGCCCCTGAAGTACGTTGCAAGCTGAGAGATATCGCTTCATTCCAAACCCCCCTATATTTTCCTAGAGATGCTTCCTGCAATAACGACACTGCAGCGAAGAGAGGTTCAAACCAATACTCCAGTTATCCTCCATAATTGTCCAAAGAAGACCTAACTTGCTAACCCAAATAACAACAAACGACCTCTATAAAACCAAACAAACCCAAGTTTCAATTGAATGAACATGCAATATGTCAGGCATACCACCCTAGGGCATGATATAAGGCAGGTTGGAGGGTGGTGCCATTGAATGCACGCACATGCAACAGGTCGGAGCAGGAGGATGAGGGCGCCAATTGTGCTAAGAGGATGCGAGAGAAGATCGAGGCATGGAGGAGGATCCTAAGGCAATCTTGCCATTACTCCAAAACGAAACATGTATGTTTGTATAGTTTGAGGGGTGAAATTTTAGGACCCAAACCATGAGAGAGGTCATGAGGAACAAGGGGATCATAAGCAAACTAGAGAGGAGGCTAAGGGACCCAATTAATGACAATGTTAAGACCATTAAAGGTCACCAAACCACAATCCAAACCAACACCAATATTTGTCATGTTGTCTACTTATTGTTGTTTCTGAGGATGTGGAGAAAGGAGATGGAGTTAAAATCCTTAGCCACGTAGGTGAAGAGATGCTAAAGTTTGGAGATTGGTTTTTTTTGATTTTTAGTCAAAGATCTAGCTTCCTTAATTACCAACATGGAGTCTTCAAAAGCCACTAGATCCTTGACATCATCATTCCTGGCAATTTCCATTTCTTTGATCAAAGCAAACCATTCCACCTCATTTTTCTATCAATTCCCCATGCATAGTTTTTCTTTTTGTTTCCATCGGAGTAAAGAAGGACTCCTCCCACAGCTGCCAACCCAAGTTAAAATTTATACACTTACAATGGAACTATTTGCTTTTTTTAGAAAAGTAAAAGGTTGATTCATAATATTAACTTGAAATTTTTTTAATTTAAAGATTATTTCTATAATAAATTAATTAGATATGTAGCTCATGGGGGTAGAGCAACTGGTAATGAGTTATTGAGACGAATAATTGTAAATAGAAGGTCACAAGTTCAAATCCCCATGGATAATTACTTACACAAAAAAATGTATATATATATTTAATTAACTTTATACTAATAAATATTTTATTAATAGTTAATTGAATTTTGTTCAAATGATTATAAAATGGAACGTTATTCTTTCCATCCAAATTTTATCCCCCTAAATATAATATTTTATATCTTTTTATTCAAATAGTAATCCCCTATTGATTTTTTATTAAAATTATTGTTGTAAGACATGAAAATTTAGAGTAAAATAATTACCTAAAACATACCTATATTTCATTCAAAAAAATTTCATTAGCTCGTTTTATTAGGAAAGCAATCCAAGTGTTTAACTTTTTTAAGGAGTAAACTAATTGAGAGAAGAGAGTCCTTAGTGTAATGATTGAGTGCAATGCCCCAATCTACTCTTACTAAATGTGTTAAATATGAAAAAGTTTCAAACAAACCATAAAAAAAACCATCCCCTTCATCTTCCTCTCAAGAAAGTGTAAGCACATCATATTTTAGGTTTTATGCTCATCCTCATATGCATGGCCCTTCGTGTAGCGTGTGCACATCATATGGTACTAGCACCTATTATGGTGTCCTCCATATTCACAATACATATTCTCCTTGATCCTACACCAGGACCTTCAGCTTCTTAGGCTCTATTACTCCCACCATCCTATATTAATTTAGTTAAGCTTGCTTCTCCAGCAACGCCAGGTATTTGCTTAATAAAATGTGCCCAATATTAAAATTCATAAAATAATAAAAAAAAAGGGAATAACAAGTTGCCAAAGCAGAACCAGAAGAATATGATACCACTTTATTTAAAAGGACAGATACCTAAAGATCTTGTTGAGAAAAATATGGGGAGTTTAGGCGGATATACCTACCATCAAATACCATCGAGCTTGTCGTATACAGGAGAATATATTCTTGACGCTGGGCGCTACAACTAAAGATTCCTCTCTATTTAAACTTAGGTGAGATTGTAGCTTTCAAACATATCAATTAAAAGAAAACCTACTCAATTTCCCGCCCATTCTTTTCTTTATACTACTCCAATCAGATTTCATTTCCTCAAATACAAAATAAACTTCATTACACCCCACCCCCTTTTATCGTGAACGCCCATTAAATTTATATAAACGGCAAGGTATAACGAAACGACAAGCCCTAGGACACTCAATTGCAATCAAATCAGTGAGATTATATACCACTACCCGTCCATTACTTTTAAACAAACCAGTGTTAATATAAGATTGAAAATTATTTTCCACCATAATCAACCATCGAATCCATTGTTAACTATGACAGACGAACAACTCTTGATTGCAGATTCAAATCGTAGAAAACCAAGGCAGCGAACAGTTAGAGGAAAATATCATAATGAATACAAACACAAGCACATATTACTTTCAACAAATAAAAACGCTCGTATTTTAAAAATATCAGAAACATCATAATGAATACAAACAATTCTGAATAAAATACCAAAAATATCATAATGAATACAAACAATCTAAAGGAAATACCAGAAATATCAAAATGAATACAAACAGTCTGAAGGAAATACCAGATATATCATAATGAATACAATCAGTCTGAAGGAAATACCAGATATATCATAATGAATACAATCACTCTGAAGGAAATACCAGAAATATCATAATGAATACAAACAGTCTGAAGGAAATACCAGAAATATCATAATGAATACAATCAGTCTGAAGGAAATACCAGAAATATCATAATGAATACAAACAACTGAAGGAAATACCAGAAATATCATAATGAATACAAGCAATCCGAAGGAAATACCAGAAATATCATAATGAATACAAACAATCTGAAGGAAATATCAGAAATACCATAATGAATACAAACAATCTGAAGGAAATATCAGAAACTTAAACAATGAAGTGTTTTGAAAATATAAATTAAAATCAGTAAAGAAAAACTCAAAGACTATATTCAAAGTTCCATAGCGGAGGTGGTATCAAAAGATACCATTGAATTCAACATAAAGTAAACACTGAAATCAGGCGCTGGTAAACTTGGTGACCGCCTTAGTGCCCTCTGATACGGCGTGCTTGGCCAGTTCTCCCGGAAGAGCAAGCCTTACGGCGGTCTGAATCTCCCGAGAGGTAATGGTTGGCTTCTTGTTGTAGCGGGCGAGCTTCGATGCCTCGCTCGCTATTTTCTCAAAGATATCATTGATAAAGCTGTTCATGATTCCCATGGCCTTGCTGGATATCCCAATATCAGGGTGGACCTGCTTGAGAACCTTGAAGATATAGATCTTGTAGGTCTCAACATTCTTCTTATGCCTCTTCTTTCCTTTCTTGTCTCCTCCGTCCTTGGGGAGCTTCTTCTCAGCCTTGGGAGCAGGCTTCTTTTCCGCGACGGGCTTCTTTTCTGCGACGGGCTTCTTCTCAGCGGGCTTCTTCTCTGCTACCTTGGGCGCCATTGCTGCAATTCGAATCGAACAAGGGAAAAGCCTATGCTTTTTTACAGGATTATGAATAGATAATACTCAAGCAAATGAATAACCTAGAGGCTAAGCTTATGTATATATATAAAGAGAAATACGCTTTCCTATTGGCTTGTTGAGTGTGTCACGGATCGCCGGTATCCGTTTGATCTTAGCCGTAGATTTAGTAATAATGTACGCGCGCGCCTAAATTTCTGGCCGCATCTGCATAGGGCGTGAAAAGTAAGGTCCAATAGTGAAAAAGATGTGACCCATTAGGGTTGAGGATCGGCAAATAATGCAAATGACCTAATTTGAAGTTGCATGTTGTCACGTCGGCCTAGCGATTAGGTTTTTGGACAGTATGGAACACTCCAGATAAAAAAACAAGTTTAATTGGGTGACACATTTAAGAAGATTGCACATCACTTTTAAAATATTGTTGTTGAGAAATGCTATTTACTTTGTTATTATAAATATATAAATAATAAAAGTTTTTTAAAATGAATCACTTCCTACCCCCACAGCAGGTGCCAGATCAGGGCCACCCCCAAGACGAGCCTAGCAACCACGAGAACAAACACATGCCCACCTATGTCAACCACGAGGCAGGGCACGTGCTGGCCCCGTCTTCCCACATGACCCAGCATGCATCATAAGTTTTCACTGCCCGAGTGCTCCTGTCCTCCGGCGTGCGTAAAGTCTTGTTCTCGTTTGGTTCTGTGTGTTCGAATTCGTTCCGAGTTAAGCTCCATGGCGATTGGTAATCCTGCAATTATGGTTCGAGGTGAGGGGAGGGGAAAACACCACCATAAAGCCTGTGCACTGTTCAAAGGGGCACAAAGGAGAAAGCTGAGAGGTTCACTGTGTTGAGGCTCTCCCTCAGCTGCATCATCCCTATTAGCGACTCGGCTCTTGGTCATTCGCAGTGGCAGCAGCAATGCTTCCCATGAGGGGTAGCATCAAACGGAAGACGAAGCCAACCGGCCCCTCTCCAAGCCCGTCGGTTCGCTTCATGAGAAGTTTAGTGGGTAAAGCCTGTAGGTTTAAGGAAGATACCCCATCGTCTGTGTAGAAGGAAATCAGCGAAGCTGAAGAGGACGCCTAGGTAACGAGGGGCTGCCTCACAGACTCTGAAATTCGGGAGGAGTTTGAAGCCTTGGTTCCTGACCCGGGCAGCACCAGAGGGTGCACCACGCTCTATCAGCGAACCCTGGACATTTACTGGCAGCAAAAATATATTCTCGGAAAGACCCTGGCAGAGCACGGAGAAGAACAAGCCGAAATTCTGCTCCAGCAAGATGAGATGGTGGGGTTATTTGAAGCAAATCCTCCATAATCAGAACTAGATTGCTCCCAGGCTCGGTATTGAGCTCGTCAAAGAACCTGAGGCTCGGGAAGCCAATACCGGTTTGGAATCTAGCTAGGGGCTTGTTTGCTTATGTTTTTTCATGTTTAGACTCTGTTGCTTATTTCCTGCTGTAGTTTTTTGTTTTCAAGTCACCTTACTATGTTGAAAGACCAATTCTCTCAGACATTGATGCCTCAAATGCTTCCTTCCGAGGATGACTTTTTATTTTTTTGACCCCCGGGTCTGTTTTCCCTGTGTTGGGAGGGCCTAGCGATACTCTATTTATCTTATTGTACATCTTTCTGAAAGTAATATAAGGACATAATCTATCTTACAAAAAAAATGAATCAAGTTTTGTAAATCTATGACGACAAAGCTATTACCAACTCTTGTTAAGTTAGTAATAATGAGAAACACAAATGCAATCCGTTGTTGAAGTTTATGAAAATGAAAATGATAGCAATATTGCCTTTTCTCCTAAGGATTAAGCATCTTCTAATGACCCCTTTGTTGGACGTGTTGTATGCTATGAATATTAAATATTGTATTAAATTAATTAGTAAATTATTAATTAGTTTAATTGAAGGGACGTAACCCTTCTTAACAATGCTCAAACCTTATAAAAGGCGAGCTCTTGTAAAGCGTTAAGTATCTTATCAATTCAATAATATATATTTTATTCAATATGGATCTTGTGTCCTAGATTTTCTGTTGCATTTGGTATCAGAGCGAAGTCTGATTCCAGGCCTTTGGCCTTATCTTGGCTTTTAGCCATAATTTCAGAGTTTCTCTGAATCAAGTTTTTGACCTCCTTCGCAGGCTACCATCTCACTCATTCCTCTCATTTCCATCACACTCTTACACTAGTGCTCAATCCTGCACACATTCTCATCCAAATTCTCAAACACCCAATCACATATACGTTGCATTTCATCCCCGTAATCGCACTCCAATCCTCTCTCTCGCAGTGCCCTTCTCCTCCACACCAACTTTCCGCGCCATCACAACCCCTCATTCCCAAGCTTCCTGCGCCTCCTCCTTGTCTCCTCCTCTCGCGCTCAACAGCCTCCACCTATCGCACACGCCTGCTCACTTGCTCCTCCTTCCCTCGTCGCTGCCCTCTTCCCGTCGCATTCCCCAATCCTTCCCCCTACTCCACACCCTTTCACCTACTGCGCCCCTCTCCCCACCGGCTCCATGCTCTTTCTGCCCTTCTCCATTCGTCATACCAAAACTCCACTCTGCGTCCCATTTTCCTTCTTACTCCCTTCTCATCTCTGCCCACACCACATTCTCCCCTCCCAGCCGCCAATCCTCCCAACTTCCACACTACATACTCCCCTCCCAGCCGCCAATCTTCCCAACTTCTAATGCCCACGCCACGCTCCATCTGCACCCTACACTCCTCGCCTTCTCCACTTGACTCCCACCGTCCATGTCACCTTACTCTATCGTCCGTATCATTCCCTCCACCACTCGTTGTCACATCCCTCCACCACTCACCAGCCACCTCCCCTTCACTCTACGTTACCTCCTCTGCGTGCCCTTCGCTCGACCCTGCCAGCCCCTCTTCCTACCAAACGCTACACCTCCCATGCTGTCATTCCAGCTTCCTGCTCATCCTCACCTTCCTTGAACATCTCAACTTCCACGACGCCAACTCCACGCTCACACTCACCACCCTAAACTCCCTCCACCCACAAGGCCGCGCCCTTCCATCCTCCCTTGCACCACTCCAATTCCACCGCCACTCCACGTAACCCTACACAACCAAAGAAACAAATTTCAATAATAAAAAATATTACTATAATATTATTACTATTATAGTATAATATTGTTTTATTAACGTTTTTTTCAAACTTTATAATAATAATACATATTATTATTATTATTTCAAAAAGAAAATCCGTTATATATTATTATAATTATTATATTATAATAATTATTAATTATATATATTTAATAATTGTATAAATTATTACAATTATTGATTACGAAAAAAAGAAGAAGCCAGAATCTATCATTGCTACTAGAGAGAAGAGATTAAGAACACAAGTCATTAAAGAATACCTCATTAAATGGAAAAATCTTCCCGAAGATTACATCCCTCATGACCATTGCTTTGAGGACAAAGCTCTTTAAAAGGGAGTGGCAATGCTATGAATATTAAATACTGTATTAAATTAATCAGTAAATTATTAATTAGTTTAATTGAAGGGACGTAACCCTTCTTAAGAATGCTCAAACCTTATAAAAGGCGAGCTCTTGTAAAGCGTTAAGTATCTTATCAATTCAATAATATATATTTTAATCAATATGGATCTCGTGTCCTAGATTTTCTGTCGCATTGTACTTTTTGTAGGTTTGAGAGCAAAGAGGGTTTAGGGGGTGTCACCTACCACAACTATGGGGGCATGGAGAGCTAGTAGCCCCCCCATCAAGGGTTCAAGGATAGAGTTTCTAGAAAAAAAATGCATAGTTCTTTTTGAGTTTCTTTGATCATGGTTTTTAGGCATATTGTATACTAATTCCAATTAAGGAATTAAGGTTGTAATATAATTTAGGTTAATGAATTAGAGTTTTGGATGCTATAATAATGTATTGTAAACAAAAAAGATAATCCAATCAGACAGAAAAATAGAAATTATGTTTAGTATTATTTTTCATTCACAGATTTATCAAACTCTTCACCCATGCAGCCTCAAAAAGTTCTAATCCCTTAATCTTAGTGGCGTATTCGAACAAATTGAGTATCTCAAAACCTCAATTGCATAATTATGTCGTCAACCTCATGATACATAAACATATTGGATAAAATATGTTAATACAACAAAAAATGTCTCGAGAGCTTTTAGGTTGGAAATATTTGGTTACTTGCAAGAGTAACGTGGAAACAATATTATCTTCTCCTACATGTGCAACATATATATAAACATTGTTTAGTGGTTTCCTTCACACAATCTAGCCTTGTTTTCATAGATTTAATGCCCTTCCATGGGAACCATCATTATATGTGTCATGTATCTTAAAAAAGTTTACGAATTACATATTGCAATCTAAAGTAGTTTCATCCTAATAAAAAGTCAATCCACTCATTCTTATCCATTTTCAAATCTTTCACTTCAATGTCGCCACATCTATTTGTTTTACATCAATTAAGAGAGAAAAAAAGATGTTGTAGAATTATAACTATGTTGGGCCTCTTATTGTTGCAAATGTTGGGAATACCCTATAATGTACAAATTATAGTAGAAGAAGTTCCAACTTCCGTACATGGAAATTGTTTGCCAAGACGAAATCAATTAAGAAGAGTAGCCTCAACAGCATGATAATGAATCATGTTCACTTTGCAAGAGGTTTATCAATATATAATGGTGAATATATAATGGTGTAATTAATATGATGTGCACTGATTGTGAAGGGTTGATCATATATTTGGATGTACAACAACATTTACGGTAGGAAAGCTTTTTTCTTTATGAAAACAAGGTGATTTTGACATAGGTTGGGTTTAATGGTGCTGTATCACCTAATTACTTTAGAAAGAAATCGAAGTTAAGTGTAAGAGATATTTAAATAAATGTTTCATTTAAAGTATTAAAGGCCCATGGATGAAGGAAACCAATTATGAAATGTAGTTGAATATAAACAAAGTAATTTTAGTCATTATTGGGTGTGGAACAATGGTTGAATTGTATTAATTGTTATCTAGCCTTTGTTTTCATAGCTAATGTTTCCAATCGAGTGGTTAACTAGGTGAGGTAATACATGTAGCCCTCACTTTGTGTTTGACAGTGTAAGTATGATAAAGCTAAACAACTTGGCAAAGGTGATTTTCCAAGTGAATTTCTAGTGCAATTTTATTCCAAACACATTATAAACACAAATCAATAAAAAGAATAAAGAACATTTTTCACGTATGTTGAGCAATTTATATGTAGGGTGATGAAATAAATCAAGATTTGTAAATTGATTGAAACTCAATATGTTGTGGAAAAATTAGAGTGGTGTAGTAGGAGCATGGAGGGTCCAATCCCATAGGTTAAAAAAAACCTAGTATAATACATTTAGTTTTGTATTTTCCCAAGGAAAATCTCACAGAAAACCCCCTAAGTACTTCCTCGAGATCCATGGATGATAAAAAGGGAAATCATTGGCCATGATTATAGAGCTTAACCCCAAGGATAACCCTCGAAGTTAAGCTCTATTTAAGTGATACTATAGTTTTACTTATAGAATGTTCCATGATTAAATGGAACTTTAGCTCCAAAACAACAAACTAGGTCCAACCTGCAATGAATTTGCATTGAAAAAAACAATGAATTGTTGAATCACATATACAAAGAACATATTGTCAAAATGAACTTCTACTCTAGAAATGGTGCTCCATATAGTATAAATCGCTTACAAATCTCGATGGAGAGCATCGCCATCCATTGGTGTTATTATCCCAAATTATAATAATGCAATGCTAACAAATCTCTAGATAATTAGTGCACACATTATACACACAATGTCAAAAACACATTTAACTTACATACAATGCACTGCTAATTAACAAACACACCATTGGAAGTGCACGTAACTTAAATTAAAGCACTACTAACGGTGCACTAATGCATTTATTAAATCGTTGAATTGGCATGAAGACTCATAAATATATCTTACAACTTTCATTGTGCAGTGAAAAGGTAATAATGCACAGCTAAATGATGTGTCATTAAAAAGGCACATAAACTCAATGAATGTAATATTAATGCTCTATATGTTTATGCGTGCATGGCCATGAAAATTGAAGTAGGTATTCGAGTGAACGGAGGATGGAGGACCGAGGAGGATCTAGAGTTATGCAGGATGAGGGGATGGACAAGGTGGACTACTATGACGATCTGTATGAGGGTGTAGAGATCTAGTCCTGTCAGCCTCTAAGTGTGCAAAATAATGGGGTACCTTGGGTCTAGGTGGAGGGGGGAAGTTTTGCAATGGTATGAGCTATGCGTATGGGGAGAAACCAACAAGTGGCACTCCTTCCTCACACTAGTGGCTAGGTGGGTCAAAGTTGGGATCTTTACCAGATAGTGTAGGAGTTGGACTCTATACGGATCTGTTAAATTAGTTCTAGGTAGATATGGCCTAGTGGGATGTCGGGATCTTGCACTGGCTTTGCATCCAGACACAGGTGAGTATTTATGGAGCATTAAGCTATATGACTAGAAGATCCAGCCAACTCGTGCTTGGATGTCGTCGGCTGATAGGAGGTTTTTTCATGGGTTGGATGGTGCTATTCATGTTTTTTATTCGAGTATTCGACATATTGGTTCTTGTCCATTATTGCATTATATTTCCTTTTAGGCGGCCTCTTCGAAGAATGTGTATGTAGGGTGTTTTGCTCCAGACGGTTTGAGAGTGAAATCAATAGTAAATCAGTCTGGAAAGCGAAAGGGTGTGGAATTGTTGACTCGGGAAGAGGCTCTGGGGCTAGTTGTTCTTGGGCATAGGAGGTTAGTGCATTTTGATGGGGGTATATCATAGTGTTTTGGAGGGGAGCATAGGTATGTCATGAAGCCTCATTCTAAGGAAATTTATTTGGTTGCTGACAGGGCAACCTCTAGTAGAAAGGGATTTATCGGTTCTAGGGTAGGGGAAGAAGAGTTTAAAGGCATAGTTGTTTCACCTTGTTCCATAGGCAAGGGTACAGACTACGCAGAAACATGTGTAGGTAGATTGGAAATAGTAGAAGGTTCCAAGGAGGAAGCTTGAGAGGTCTCCCATAGGAAGAAGAAGAAGTGTGTTAGGCCCAAGGGGTCTCCAATCTAATTATTATTGGACAAGGATATAAAATTGCATGAGTTAGCATCTATGGTAGAAATGGTAGTAGTAGGGTGTGTGAGGGGTCATAGGTTCAATAATCAAAGTCTGTCAATATGTATAACTTTCAGATGGACTCTAGTATTAGGATATACTACTAAGGGATATATTCTTCCAAGGGGGTGGTTTGTTGTAATATTTAATAATGCAGGTGATGCTTTGGCCATTATGAAAGGCACATGGTCATGTGATTTGTTGTCTATATTTTTAAAATTATGGAGTCTACTTTTCAACCCTTGTAAAGAACGCATTGAGATCATGTTGATCTAGGTAAGCTTATCGAGATTGCCTATGGAATATTGGTCAAGGAAGCATTCAAAGCTATAGGGGAAAGTTTAGGATTCTTCCTATCAGTGGACATGTCATTTTTGGAGTAACGAAAAATGATAGTGGCCAAAATCCTTGTTTCAAAGGATTTGAGGGAGGGTTTGACAGACACCTTGGAGTTGAAAAGGGGTTCTTTGGGGTTTTCTCGGCATTTGGATTATGTAGGAATTCCTTTTAGGTGTTGTCGATTTCATTCTCAAGGTCATTTAGTCGAGGAATTCCAGTTTCCTTTTAATCCAAGGTTTTGTGATGATGGAAAGTGATCATGGGACATTCAACGAGGTTCCAGCAATGGGGGGGGGGGTAGTGAGTTAGTTTTCCTATAGCCTCAATTGTTTAAAGGTCTCTTTGGTGAAGTGGAGAAGATAAGGGCACCGCTAACTTCAGACGCCACATAAAAGGTCACATGTGCTCTCGACATGGGGGTTTTAAGCACAATAAAGGAACAATTTGTTGACCCACCAGTTCTTGGAATATTCACCAATCCTGAGAGGGGGGGTGAATATGTATTGTGCACTTTTTATCATTTTTTACCTTAATCACATCATGTAACATTAACCATTAACAATGTCATTCATCATCACATAAAACTACCACATAAAAATCATACACAGTGCACAAGATATTTTACTTGGAAACCCAAATGGGAGGAAACAATGGAATGCTTTTCTTATATAATAACAAAATTGCACTCATAGGAAGCACCAAATTCATGTCTATGAGCACCAACTCAAAGGTGGATACAACCCCCTAGTTTTACCAACTCCAACTAGAAGGAAGCACCCACTCTGTAGTCTCTAGCACCCACTAGAAGGGGGCTACAACCCCGCGATCCACATGCTCCAAACTATAGAGAGGACTCCAATCCTTAGTGAGCTCCAGCTCACCCTAGCACCACCCTGCCACCTTGGTTCTCAAGCACGAACTAGAAGGAAGCACCAACATGCCCTAGCACCACCCTGTCGCCCTGATATGAATAAGAGTATCAACTTGTCACTGTCACTGTCATTGTTTGTGCACTGTCATTTTCTCTCTCTCTTTCATTGTCTTCACAATCTGCCTCTGATCTCCTTCATAATCTTCCTCTGATATGCTTCATAATCTATTTGTATTTGCTTCATAATTTACCTTCGAGCTACTTCATATTATACATAAACTCTTACTTCCAAAGAGAATATCTCTGAAATTATAAAAAACCAATATCTGAAACTTGTACCCCAGTTACTTCAATATCTCTACTTCATCTACTCCAAGGATTACTATATGAAACGTACTAGAACATACTTTATAGAGAAAATACCAAACTAGCATGTTTAAAGTTTATTTCAGGATCATTCAAAAACCCTAACTTACTGAAGTCATATCTTTGAAAATATAGCAAACCAACATATGAACATCATACCACAAGTTCCTAAAGCCCTCTATTTCATCTCCTCCAAGGGGCACTGTCTGAAGCTTTCTAGATCAAAAGATATAGCGAAAATGCTAAACTAACATGTTTAAAGTTGATTTCGTGATCATTTCGAAACCCTGATTTCCTAAGGTCATATATCTGAAAATATAGTATAGTAGCATCTCAAACTTGTACCACAAGTTCCTAAATCTCTCTACTTCATCTCCTCTAAGTGGCACTGTTTGAATCTTTCTAGAAAAAAAGATAGAGTGAAAATTCCAAATTGACCAGTTTAAAGTAGATTTCAGGATCATTCAGAACCATAACTTCCCGAGCTCATATCTCCTAAACTATACCGAACCAACATCTGAAATGTTTACCAAAGGTACTCACGCATCTTACCTCCATCCCATAAAAAATTTACGGTCTGAATCTTCCCAGAACAAAAGTTAGAGCTAAAATGTCCAGATGACCTGAACATCCCTTGGAAATTCACTCCTCTAGGATGAAATTCACTCATCTTCCTTGGCTGAGTTGAATTGAAGTTCTTCGAATTCCAAATGAGGTTCCTCTTATTTATATGAGTCTTCTCCACATGAGGGGGTGTGAGTCGCACCTCTTCCCTAAGAATGGTTGACCTATAACTTAACATCAATTCCTGTCATCAATAATTTTAGGGGGTTCTTCAATGGTTCAATGGGCATTGAATTAGCTTCTTGACCACTTCATGGCTTCATCAAGGGGATTTGACTTGTATTCTCGACCACTTCGTGTCTTCAATTCTTTTAGATACTTCATCAATGCTTCAATGGGATTTGACTTGTCTTCTTAAACATTTCATGGCTTTGTCAATGCATTCCAAGTGGACATATCACTATTGCTTCGGGGGATTCTTCAATTTGCTTTAGATTCTTACTTTAGGGCTTCATGTCTTCATCAAGGGGATTCGGGGCTTCTTCATGTTTCACTTCATTATGATCATGTGGACACTTTAGATCTTTACTTTAGGGCTTCATGTCTTCATCAAGGGGATTTGGGGCTTCTTCATGTTTCACTTCATTATGGACAGGTGGACACATCATCATCACTTTAGGGCTTCTTCACACTTCTCATCATCATGGTATTTAGGGGATTCTTTAATGACTCCACACCATCATCACTTTAGGGGATTCTTTATACTTCAGTTCATGTGGACACATCATCATCACTTTAGGGGAATCTTTACGCTTCTCATCATCATGGTCTTTAGAGGATTCTTCAATGACTCCACATAATCATTACTTTAGGGGGCTATTTATTGAAATTTTCAAACACTTATTCAAGGCACTTCAAATGGACATGTCATCATTGCCTTAGGGGCTTATTCGATGGCGTTAGGGAATTGTTATGTTTGTGTACAACTCAAAGTGGGCATGTGGGAACAACCACATGTTATCTCATCTCATGAGGGCCATGCCTAACAACTACGCCATGAGGGGACCACTTTGGAGTTATATACACTTCCTTCAAAGCTCTTCAAAGCTTCAAACAATCTCCCTTTGTCATTGCCACATCATCATTACCATTGCCACATCATCATCATCATTCTCAATGACAACATCACTCAGCAATCTTATTAGCTCATGACATAGATCTCTTGACCCTATTGACATAAATGACAACTTTACTCAACACCAGTATCACCCAAATTGCTATTAGAGGTTGCAGTAGCAAAGGTGTAGGTATATGAGGTGGATATGAGTCCACCCGGTCTTGAAGGCTTGGTTGGTGATCATGAAAAGTTGAAGCGGACGAATGAAGTATAGGTTACTGGTGGAAAAGGGATAGATGTCTGTAGCACTTCGTTGTCTACCTCATTGGAAGATAATGTGGTCGGGTCTCTTTAAAAAAGGATGTTGAAGGTAGAAGTAGTCAGGACTTTGGATATGATAACTGGAAGGTAGAATTTGATGTATTCTGCGCCAGTACATACCTCTACTACTCTGGGTAAGCCTTCTCAGTCATATCCTCCACCATTTATTATCTCATCACTGGAAATTTGTCTCTCAAGATGCTATGGGGCAATCAGGGGGTCTAGTGTTGGGTCGGAACTTAAAGACTATGTTTTTTACTAACTCTTGGTCGTTTGCATCAGGTCTTGGGGTGGAATTAGTTTTGCAGGAGCTCTGAAGAGGGTTTTTGTTCGTAAATATTTATGAACCCTACGCAGCCATAAAAAAGCATATTAGGAATCCCTATTTCAGAAGTCTTTCATGAAGCAAGGGTCCTTAATATTGGGGGGTGATTTGAATTTCTACCTAAAAAGTGCGGAGGCTTATGTTGATGTAAATGTAACTTCGGAAGATATTCACTTGTATTTTATATTGATATTATTATTGTATTTTATTTGTACTTTCGACGGAGATGTTTTTCCTCCGTTCGGGAATGTCATTATTATGTTTGTTCATGCAAATTCATTGAGGTAAGACCTCCATTGTAAGTCGGGGCATTAGATCCCCTAGAGTCAAATGTAAAAGGGTTTATTGAGTCTCCCTAGAGAAGTAGGCCCAGTCAGTTTTAGTGAAGCCGACCTAGTTAGGTAAAAGGTCAAGTCAAAAGTAAAGTATAAATAAAGATCCTTTCTCTCTCATTTGAACACACTACTCACTCACACAAGTTCGCATAGCAAGGGAGAGAAGACAAGTTCGCTGGAGGAGAAAGAGAGAGAGATGCAGAAGACATATTTTGGGTTTTCCATTTTTGGCTTGATATTGTATTAGTGATGAACCTATCTTTGAGGAAGTTGTGGGGTTTTCTCCTTTATGGTTTACCCAAGGAAAACTATTGTGTATATTGTGTTTTGTTGTGCTTTTTATTCTTTCATTTAAAGATCCTAGATAATATTGAATTAACGTACAAACTCTAACATGGTATCAGAGCTTACCTGAAAAGAAGTCATTGTGCAGCAGCGGAAAACCAGGGCTTCCAAGTTTGAGGTCTTCACTCCACAGATCATCAAGAAAAGGAAGCTAGGATAAATCACCCTAGGAGGGTGCATATTTTGGAGGAAGCATAATCGAATTTCGAGAATTTTCAGTTTTGACCTAGACACTAGTGTCAGGAGAAAACTAGGTCATCAATATTTTGGGGTTTTCCTCCATCAATTTGGGAAAAGGAGTACATTGGACAACTCGCCTTGAGGAGGCGCATCTTCCTATCCAATAAGAAGTTCAAGATTCCAACTTTGGAAAATTAGGGTTTCTCTAACAAACCCTAGGCCAACTAGCTCCAAAACCACGTTGGGCATCTCAAATTGGTGAGACCTACATCTTTTCTATTTCCATTTTAGGTTCTCATTCAATATGTCTGACCACACTAAGATTGAGGATAAGCTTGAGGGAGATGATAACTTCCGAGCATGGAAGTATAGGATTGCTCTTATCCTTGAAGAAAATGATTTGGACAAATATGTTAATGAAGAGGTTCCAGCACCAGAAGGAGATGAGTCTAAGGCTATTCAAACGAAGAACTTGATTAAGGCCAAGAGAATTATTGCAGACTCCATTAAAGATCATCTCTTCCCACATGTGTCATCCTTGAAGACACCTAAGGAGATGTTTGATGCATTGACAAGGCTATTTGAAGGGAAGAACATCAATCGGAAGATGACATTAAGGAACTAGCTCAAGAACATAAAGATCCTTAACTCAGAGACCATGCAATCCTATTTCACAAGGGTCTCACTGATCAAGGAGCAACTTGAAGCATTTGAATAAAAGGTAGAAGAATGAGAGATCGTTATGACCACCTTGGATGGTCTCCCAAGATCATGGGACTCATTCATTCAAGGGATATGTGCCAGAAAGAAGTTGATCACATTCAACAGACTATGGGAAGAGTGTACTCAATAAGAAGCTCGACTTGTGGCACGAGAAGAGAATATGGGAGCAAATGATGATCAATTTATCACATTTCACGGCATAAGAAATCACAACAAGAGGGAGCACCACCATCACAACAAGAGGGAGAACCACCATCAAAATAAGAGGGAGAACTACGATAGACAAAGAATACCGAGAAGAGATCTATCCAACATTAGAGGTTATGCATGAGATGAGAAGGGACACTACTCCATAGATTGTCCCAAAAATAGAGGCTCCAACAAGAAGACAAACAAGAAGAGACATCATGCTCACACCGCGAAAGACGATGAACCTGCGAGGAAAAGAACCAGAGAAGAAGAAAGATATGATTCTTCGAGTGATGAAGAATATGTCCTGATATCAGCACTCACAGACACTGTTACACATGGGAGCAATTATTGGCTTGTAGATAGTGGAGCTTCCAAGCACATGACAGGATACAAAGAATCATTCGTCAATCTATCTAAGCATGAGTCACCTCATGAGGTGAAACTTGGGGATGATTACCAATACCCCATAAAAGGAAGTGGAGAATCTTCCTACAAGATAGACTCCAACAAATCTCTAAAGATGAAAGATGCACTATATGTTCCAGGACTAAAGAAGAATCTTCTCTCCATATCAGCACTAGATGCTAAGGGAATGAGGGTTGCATTTGACGATGGCCAAGTCCTAATGTGGCCAAGAGTAAATACAATAGATGATGCAACGGTGATTGGAGAGCAAGAGGGAGGTTTGTACAAGTTGAAGGGCTAACCTGAACAAGCATTGGTTCATGAATCCATGGAACCAAGTGAACTATGGCATAGAAGGATTGTAGATGTGCACTATAGAGCATTACCTATTGCAAGAAAAGCAATTTCAGGACTTCCAAAAATCCAGACAAGACATGAAGGAATTTGCAAGGGATGTGTGCAAAGAAAGAATGTGAAGAAGGCGTTTCCCAATGGTGAAAGCAAAGCGAAAGGAATATTGGAGATAATCCACTCTGATGTATGCGGTCCCATGTCCTCCATCTCACTTAGCGGGTATGTTTATTATGTTTCATTTATAGATGAATTTTCTCGTAAGACTTGGATTTACTTCTTGAAAAGTAAAGATGAGGTATTTAGTAATTTCAAGGAATTCAAAGCCTTGGTCGAGAATCACACAGAGAAGAAGATCAAGACCCTATGATAAGATAATGGCGGAGAATTTACTTCGGAAGAATTCAAGAATCTTTGCAGAGAATTTGGGATTAAGAGGGAGTTGAGCACTCCCTACAATCCTCAACAGAATGGCGTTGCAGAACAAAAGAACATAATGATAATGGAAGCAATGAAAACAATGCTACATGACCAGGATATTCCGATGCACTTATGGGCAGAAGCTGCAAAGACAACGGTTTATGTACATAACCGTACTCCTCACCGAGTACTAGATAACAAGACTCTCGAAGAAGCTTTCTCCGGTGAGAAATCAGAAGTCGACCATCTTGGGATATTTGTCTTCCTAGTATACATACATATCCCGAAGGAGAAAAAGGATGAAGCTAGATCCCTCATGGAAGAAGGGAATATTCGTAGGATACAGTGAAACTTCAAAGGTCTACCGAATATACTTCCCAGGATTCAAGAATATCGACATCAGCAGAGACGTGACATTCGACGAAGACTCAACATACAACAAATCAAGAAAAATATCTCGAAGAGATTGAAGAACCTGAATTTCCCAGGATTAGAGATTCATTGATGGAAGAAGCAGTTCCAGAATATCATGAAGACCGCGACATAGGAAAACCACAAGAACTTGTAGATCCACCACTTGAGAAGAACTCCCACAAGAGGAGGCCATCATGGGTACGAGAGGCAATATAAGATGCAGAGAAGTATGGCACTCCAGACGGGATGCAAAGAGAAAGCAAGAGACCTAGATCATACTCCAACTATGTGGCCCTGTTGTGTGACATCATTGATAAAGAAACTTCCAACTATGAGGAAGCATCAGAGAAGAAAGAATGGAAGGATGCCAGGATCGAGGAATCCCAATCGATTATGAAGAATGATGTCTAGGACCAGAAGGGAAGTCTATAGTGACTTAAAAGTGGATCTACAAGATCAGGCATACTTCAGATGGTAGCATTGAGAAACACAAGGCAATATTTGTGGCACGTGGCTTCTCCAAGAAGGAAGGCATAGACTACGAGGAGACATTTGCACCTGTAGCGAGATACACTTCCATAAGATCTATATTGGCATTGAATGCAGTAATGAAATGTAAGGTACACTAGATGGACGTTAAGACAACATTCTTGAATGGTGTAGTAGAAGAGGAAGTGTACGTGGAGAAACAACTGGGATTTGAGACAAATGACATGCAAACTCATGTTTGCAAATTGAAGAAGGCCTTGCACGGATTGAAGCAGGCACCCAGGACATGGTACAGCATGATGGACAGTTTCCTGATGAGCTTGGGCTTTAATAAGAGTAAAGCGGATTCCAACCTTTACTTCAAGGTTGAAGCCAGAAGTCCAGTGATACTTCTGTTATATGTAGATGACATGTTTCTGACATGTGAGGATGATCTCATTGCAGATGTGAAGAGGAGGCTTGTCGCAGAGTTCGATATGAAGGTCATGGGGATGATTCATTATTTCTTAGGCATGGAGGTGTGGCAGAGTGTGGATGGAATCTTCCTTGGACAAGGAAAGTATGCAATGGATATTCTCAAGAGGTTCAGAATGATGGACTGCAAGGCCATGGACACACCCATGGAATCGAACTTGGAGCTACTGTGTGATGCTTCATTAGAGTCAGTTGATGCCACAATGTACCGTCAGATGATTGGTTCGTTGATGTATTTGACGGACACAAGACCAAACATATGATTTGTTGTGAACACTCTAAGCCAGTTCCTGACAGATCCAAGACATGTTCACATGATTGCTGCAAAGCATGTATTGAGGTTCCTGAAGGGTACAGTTGACTATGGGCTCAAGTATGAGGTGAACCATAAGATTAGCATGCAGGGTTATGTTGATTCCGATTGGGAAGGCAGTGCCGCAGATAGGAAGAGCACTTCAAGATGCTGCTTCGGTATGGGATTCGGTATGATCTCCTGGTTTAGCAGGAAGCAGTCATGCATGGCACTGAGTACATCCAAAGCAGAGTATGTTGCAGCTTGTTCAGCTAGTTGTGAGGCACCATGGCTTAGGAAGCTACTGTAAGATTTGTTTGATCTCCAATTAGAGGAAAGCTGTATCTTTGTGACAACCAGAGTTGCGTGAAGTTGTCTGAGAACCTGGTGTTCCATGACAAGTTGAAGCACATTGAGATCAAGTACCACTATATTATGGATATGGTGCAGAGAGGAGCAGTGAAGCTCCAGTATGTGGCGACAGACGAGCAGATAGCCGATGTGTTGACCATGCCGTTAGCCAGAGTGAAGTTTGAGTACTTCAAAGAGAAGCTTGGTGTTCTCCAGATCGAGGTTCCTCCTAAGAGGGAGTGATGAGACCGGAAGACGCGGATGCACTAAAGCCATTCTCGCATGGTGGTAGGCGTAGGTGGTCCTTGGGACGTAATGCACCTGGGGTGGTCTTGATTTTCCTCCCATGTTGGTAGATGTAAGGGATGGTTCTCGTATGGTGGTAGGCGTAGGTGGTCCTTGGGACGTAATGCATCTAGGATGCTCCTGATTGTCCTTCCATATTAGAGACGTTGAGAGGTCCACCGGTCATAATACAATGTGTGTGCGCCTAGGAAATATCTTGCATGGTGGTAGGCATAGGTTGTACTTGGGACGTAATGCACCTAGGGTGCTCTTGATTGTCCTCCCATGTTGGTAGACGCGGGTTGACCGTTTGAGAGACGTAATGCACCTGGGGTGCTCCTGGGATGTACCCACTGGGTGGGAGACGCAGGTGGTCTTTTGGACATGAGATGTGCATCTAGGTTGTGCTTCGTATGATGATGAGATGATCTGGATATGATGAGGGGATAGCAGGAGACGCAGGTGATTGCAGTGGCAATGTAATGACTGGTCCTGGGATGTACCTACTTGATTTCTTACTCACATATATGATGAATACCTACATGAGGGCTATGCCTACATCCAGCATGAAAAATGGTTGAATCTGTATGTAATATCCATAGTTAGATATTCTCAATAAGTTAGGGTTGAACCCATAATTTCTGAAATAACCCAAATATCCGTAGATATAAAAATGATATATAAATTGATAAGATAAGATGATTTTACAATGAGGATGTAGCCGCATATATAGGGCTTATATGGCGACTGCTCATCAAGGGTTATGTCTCTTAGTTAATATAATTAACATTATGTTTTATTTTATTATTTATATTATTATATATTATTCATATTATTTTAATATTTTTATTTGTTACATTGCCTCTCTCTTAGAAAGGCTTTGTCCTCAAAGCCTTATAATGTTGTTGAATCGTTCCTTGCGACGTCGTAGCTGACGAAACATGTCGATACGAACTTCTAAGTATAAAACATAACTTCTGATATGTTGACGGATCAATCTAGCCAAAATTGATTTGTTGCTGACTGGTGGGATTCTCTATTGATCTGTCGTCATGAGCTTTGAGCACATTAGTACCATTATCTTTCGACAAGTCCCACTTTTTAGGATACTGGTTTATATGGTTGGGGTGTCGATAGGGAGTTATTGTTATTTGTTTTTTTACTAGATTGTCTTCTTTCTTAACTGTGACGAGGACTGAATTTGTATTTGCTTCTTTTTTCTCAACGTAGATTTTTTAGTCCAAGGGCTTTAATGTCTTCTTTTGAATTTGCTCCAACTTATTGTATAACGAGCCTTTTTCTTCTTTAATATTTTGGGTCATTTCTTCTTGCGCTTTCTTATCATCTTTAAGCTTCTGAATTTGATCCATTAGATCTTGTTTGTGCTTCTTGAGGTGACTATTTTCGTCAATGTTTTCTAATAGTTTCTTATGAAGATCTCGATTCTCCTCTTCTAGCTTTTGATTATGTTATGCTTTATCCTTCATTTTTTTTATTTGAAGAATCAATTTCTGATTATGATCTCTTAAATGGGAGATCTCTTCTTCTTTGTCCATGACAATCTTTTCAACTTCTTTCTGCTTCTTTTGTTTTGACTTCTGATTGCACTGTGAAATCATATTTGATATATCCTTGAAGTCTTCAGATGTTGGATCTTCTAAATCTGACTTTATTGTAGTGTCTTGAAATGTGATTCTCTTATGCTTATAGGGAAAAGTAAGAAACTTCTTTTCAGCATTTAAAATGAAGGTCCCCAATGTTTTAATCCAAGGTAACCCCAAAACTGTGTCACCATCAAAACTCCATAAGGAACTAACATTGAATTGAGATATGACCATATAATCTCCAACATTCAATTCTAATCCACTTATTTGAAATTGCTTTTTGTCCCAAAGGTCTAGCCTTTCACTTATATTTGATTCAGGAATCACTAAATAGTTAGCAAATTCAGCACTAATATAATTATTTATTTCACTAGGTGCAATAGAAATGGGGACCTCCTTCCTTGCAAGTGTCCCTTTAACTCTAAATAATATTGAGGCATTCATCAATGAGGTGCTAGGAAACCTTCCCTTCTTTTCAACATTAAACCCATCTTCTTGAGTTTTCTTTGAAATTTATTCAATATCTCCTTCTCTTTTATAATAAACAATATTCAATATGATTCTTCTTCTAATATTATTTTCCCCTTAATATATGTAAAATGGTGTAGATTGGGTGGTTGGGAGGAATGATTGTTACCTTCCCCACCTAGGTTCAAATCTCACTTTTGGTTTGTTGTTAGGGAATAAAACCAAACCCACTTCTCACAAAACCACTTACTTTTTTCTTCTTCTCCCATAATTTCTGAAATAACCCACATAACCCACATATCAGTAGATATAAAAATGATAAGATAAGATGATTTTACAATGAGGATGTAGCCGCATATATAGGGCTTATATGGTGACTACTCACCAAGGGTTATGTCTCTTAGTTAATATAATTAACATTATGTTTTATTTTATTATTTATATTATTATATATTATTCATATTATTTTAATATTTTTATTTGTTACACTGTAGAACTTTCTATGACAGATAGATTTGAGAGATGTCACTAATCAATAATCAACAGAATGAAGATTGTTGCAGCAGCGATGATGATGATTTTCCAGCATTGAAGATGATCCAACGAAATGACGTTGTCCAAAATTGTGTCCAGGGTGATGATGACCGTGACGAGAGAATACCTTCCTAGTTAAGAGGGAGTGTTGATGTAAATGTAACTTCGGAAGATATTCACTTGTATTTTATATTGATATTATTATCGTATTCACTTGTATTTTATATTGATATTATTATTGTATTTTATTTGTACTTCCGACGGAGATGTTTTTCCTCCATTTGGGATTGTCATTATTATGTTTGGTCATGCAAAGTCATTGAGGTAAAACCTCCATTGTAATTCAGGATATTAGATCCCCTAGAATCAAATGTAAAAGGGTTTATTGAGTCTCCCTAGAGAAGTCGACCTAGTTAGTTTTAGTGAGGCTGACCTAGTTAGGTAAAAGGTCAAGTCAAAAGTAAAGTATAAATAGAGAGCCTTTCTCTCTCATTTGGACACACTACTCACTCCCACAAGTTCGTTGGAGGAGAAAGAGAGAGAGTTGCAGAAGACATATTTTGGGTTTTCCATTTCTGGCTTGATATTGTATTAGTGACAAAACTATCTTTGAGGAAGTTGCGGGGTTTTCTCCTTTATTGTTTCCCCGAGGAAAACTATTGTGTCTATTGTGTTTTGTTTTGCTTGTTATTCTTTCAGTTAAAGATCCTAGATAATATTGAATTAAAGTACAAAATCTAACAACTTAGGGACCCAAATCCAAACCGGATATCCTTTCCAAGTATTTTTTGCATAAACTTGAAGAGGGAGATCTTTTGGACATCAATCCTATCAAACTAAAGCCAACTTAGAGAAATAAGAGAGTGGAATCGTATATGGTGGCAAAGAGTTTGGACCGGTTCTTGGTTTATGAGGGGATGATTGAAGACCCTCTGAGGTTTTGTTAGTGGATATCTGAGGGAGGTGTTATCCACTAAATTGCCCTCAGTGGATCCGGAGTGAACCGTCGAAGACTTGAACAATCAAATTGTTCATCGTCAGTGTTCCATGATCCATCGGGCCATTTTTTGGCCCTTTTTTCAAAAAATTGCATGTCCATATCCCCATGGGGAATTGTAATAAGTTGTTCTAAGCATGGTTTTTTTGTAATAGGCTTGGCTTACCTTAGGTTTATATATCAAGGGATACTCTAGAGTGTTTTTTTCCTTAGGAATTATGCATTGCGCTTCAGTGATGTATAATTCCTGAGTTTTTCACTCACACCTCCAAAGCTGGGGTATTTTCCTTGGCGTTCAAATCTTGATAGGTTATTAAAGCCTAAGTTTATATGTATTTTTACATGCTATTCATCAATAATAAGTAGTATGGACATGCGCTAGGTCCCCTAGGAGTTTGATTCAATTCTGGAAAAAATAATTTGTTCCATAAACTTGGGCCATTTTTTAACGGTTTAAATGGGAAAATTCAAATTGTAATAAAATGATGGTTTGGAGGCGGAATTTGGCATGGGGAGGATCTTTTTCACACTCAGAGCGCCCTCTTTACATTGGGACCCTTTCTTCCTATGTTTCGGGTGATTAAATTATCACTTGAAGCATTTTTCTTATCGGGCCTACAAAATGGCACATAAATGCTAATCACACGACAAATTTCACTAAATATAAAAAAAGAAAAGAAAAAGGAAATTGGCATGTGGGAAAAGGTGGCAATCCTATCTCTTATGAAATGTGACTTATCTAAGTGGATAAGGCACATGTTTAAAAGTCATATCATGATGGGTAGTGAATCATTCCATATTTAGTGATGCGCCATCCTTCATAAGCTCATGTGTGGGCGTCTTGCATTATGTGGAAATTTGTGGAAGGATAGGGAGGAGTAACCAAAGCAAGAGATGGGCGCCCCTCCTTATGTGGCATACACCTCATGGTAGTCCCTTCAATCATTAATCATGGCGTGAATCTCTCTTAAACTCATGTGATGCGCCCCTCTTGAGATCTCCTTCATTTTTGCGCCATCCTTAATGTGCTCACACGTGGGTTATGTGGCAGTTAATGAAAGGATTGGTGGGTATTGGAGTAAGGGCGCATCTCTCTTATGAGATGTGGCACCTCCACGTTAGGATCACAATAAACACATCCCTTAAATCACTCGCCTCATCTATAGTGAAATCACCCTCTCTATCTCTAGTTTGATGCACCCTCTCTTGGGTTGTAAACTCTATAAAAGCAAGGCCCATTCTCATTGTGGAGGATGGAAAGATGATGGAACCTCTGCTCTCATGTACAATTTTAGTGTTGAATCTTTTGATGAATAAAAGGCTTTGGAGGTCTATTATGATGTCTTTGGCTCAAGTTTGATGATCATTGTCTTATGTATTTTCTGAGGTAACTATAGAGTTTCTTTCGCATTCGCTTTACTTGTCAGTTATTAGTCTTGGAAGGATTAGTATTAATCGATATGGGTGAATAAAGAAATTTATTTTCTCATTTAAAATACTTATGTTTAAGATAGGGAATTTGCATGCTTAAATTTTTTTATGTATGCTCTTCTCATCTTCGATTTAAGTTTTACTAATGGATTTGACAAGTTGTTTGGAAAGTGTAAGGGTTTCTTTTGCAGGTGCTTCAATTTGGATTTATGGAGGAACTAGTTTGCTTGCTTCATTCTCTGAATTCTTTATAAAGAGGACATAGTCTCTCTCAACGCCACCGGAACAACTCCATCGCCCAAGTTCAAAAGGGATTTTGTTTTCTTCCTTTCTCCCTCTTCTTAATTTCAAAGAAAAATCTCCTTGGTTACTTCAGCTTATTTCTTAAATTTGATTACTAAATAGGATTACATTATATTCCAGATTTGATTTATAAGTTTTACATGCTTAGATCTAGATTGCTTCAAAAGATTTAAATTATTTATTTGAACCAGATCTAGCTTCAAAAAGTTTTTCTTGTACAAGTCAATCATTGGTAGATCTAAAGGCGTGTTAGATTAGCTTATGTTTTGGGCATTATAAGATTATATCGAGCAAATTTAAAAGTGTTTCACTGGCTGTCCAAAAAGGCAAGCCAAGATCCACAAGAAAGATCCCTTTCTTGTGTTCATTTCTTGCATTTCATAATTAGAAAAAAATTTGAAATTTTTTTTTGGTTGTAACACTTTCAAAGTGTTTTTGGGCACTTTTGGAACTAATAAATTGCTCGGTTTTAGTAGGTTGAAAGAAAAAGAGAGAGAAACTCTGGTGAATTTTCGAATTTTGGGCCATCCAGGGCACCCGGGTCCTCTCTTCTTCATAAAACTTGTTATTTTAAAGCATTGTAAGCTTAGTGATCCCATTTTAGAAGGGATCACAAACATTTCTATATTATAATAAGCGAGTAAAAAGAAGAGCAAGTGGGCTACCCATCAACCACAGCCCATCCCCCTGGGGGGATTCACATTTTTTTATGGCGTGATTTTTTCTAATAAATTTTATTTCCTTTTTAAATAAACTAGTCTAGAGTTAAAATTTAACGTTTGAAGTGTCCGATCCAAATATAGGCCTTCAAACTCACTTAGGATGTAGGAACACTTAATTTCTTATTTCCACAGGCAGTATACATTACATATCAAGCAAGTTTTATTTTTTCAAAGTATTTTTGCCAAAGAAATCAATACTAATCCACCACGCTCTACCGAAGTACCGAAAGGGAAAAGATATTTGTGGTGTAGTAATTAGTTCAAACATTTTATTATTCAGTCTTTACTTTTGATAAACAAACTTGGAATTGCTTTCCCGAAGTATGCTCTCGCTGTCACATAAAGGGATTTGCCTGAGTACGTGATCAGATGATCAGAAAATAGATTCTTTGTTTGTAGTAATTAGCATAACATTTTTATTTAGTCATTTATCTTTTCTACAATAAAAAATGGAACAAACATCCAATTGCCAACTCAAAGTATGCTCTTTCCCCTTGCAAGCATTTGCCTGGGCCTATGGGAAAGTAGAAAGAGTTGTAACTACTCCTTAATTCTTCACATCTAACTAAAAACTCATACTAATAAAATTAACTACCTTGAACATAGTGAAAATCCGACACTCGGGCCTTAATTGTTTTGTGGGGAAATTTCTCAGGAGAAGCAGGAACCATTGTGAGGCGACCTTAGGGCACAGTTAGGCTACACCCTTGTTGGTGTAGTGTTGAACACTGCCCTTGATACCCCATTCAATCCCACACGTCTTCATAAGGAGCCACATTTAGTTAACTTCCAGGCATTACTCCTTGTACCTCACGGTATATCTCGAGCTCCCCCTTCCCATAATCAAATCCCATCTTATAATAAATTAAAACTGGCCAAGAAACACTCACAAAACATTTACAAATACAACAACATGCAATTTCAACTCCATTTTGGCACTGATATTGTTTACAGTATTTCAATCTTTTGTCAGATCTTATATTGCTCATATATATCTTATATTGTTGATCGTAATTTATATTCTGCAAGTGATTTTTGCTTTCAGTTAAATCTTATTCAAAACTTACTCGATCGTAAACCTAAAGCTTAATCAACCTTAGTAACTCACAGGGACTATCCCCCCTGGCTTCGTTAGGAGTTATTCCTAAACAAAGGAGTCAAGATCAAGTGACAGTACTTGACTTGAGACTTTCCACCCAAGGAACGCACCTAAGCAGCTTGAAGATTTCTACTGCAATAACCCCTGGGTGTGTGTTCCGACGACAACATATTTTGGCCCCGTTGCCGGGGATAAATATTTTTATTCCCGGGTTACGAATTTCGTTTTTGCTTTGTTTGATGAATGTTTAGAGTAGATATTTTTATTTTCATTTCGCGACTCCACTAAGCTTTTTTCAGTTTTGTATTTTTTTTTCAAAGAAAAGCAAAAAAGTTGAATTTTTGCGAGTATTTTAAATGCATATTCTCACATGGCGACTCCATTGAAGTGATAAAAACCTTGTATCTCATATTTTGTTGAGATTTGTGTGTGTAGATGAGCCCATAGAAATATAGAAAATTTTAAAGCTCATTGCTGGACAACTCTTTTCTTTCAGTACTTGAGATTCTCCTTGACCATTTCAAACCGAGGTTTAATTTATTGTGATATGGATATTAAGAGAAGAGAAAATGCTGCTCGGATCTCCCTTGCATATCCGAACATTGATTACTTTAGAATTCCAGGATTTCCTAATAAGTTTGAGGGTGAAAAGACATCTTATCCCCTTCCTATGTTTTATGGTCGTGATGGGGATTATTCAGCCAAATTCCATGTTATGACATTCATTTCACGAATGAGCGAATATAACATAAGCCATGAAGATCATATGATGCAGATGTTTGCTTATTATTTGCAAGGGGATGCTTGATGTTGGTTTTATGAGGGCCTTCGTGATAAAACTCTTACTTCCCTCATTAACTTCTTTGAGACATTTTTGAGGCAGTGGCATATTTATGATCATATTGGGTTATTTGATATTGAATTATACATTAGAAACACCCTTGCTTACTTCTTTCCTTCAAAATAATTTCATAAAGAAGAGCCTGAGTTATCCAATGCCAACATGATGTGTGACACGCCATTTTCGAATACTCATGTTAATCCCATTGAAGAACAACATGAGGAACCATTCATTCAAGATATTATTGAAGTCTCTCCTCATGTTACCTCAACAAAAAATGTTGAAGAGTGGGATTTTTTGAAGACTATTTCAGTGATGATGAGCGCATTTGTACTCTTGATCCACTTCCAGAAGAAACCATTGCAGAAGCCCATATTGAAATTCATGAAGAAGTTTGCAATGTATATAATGATGATAGTTTGGAAGGTTTCATTCCTTATGACCTTTTTCTGAAGAGGAGGATTATGAGCATGAAGAAGAAAGATATAGCCTGGATCATGATATGAGTGGTGAAGAGTCCCTCATGACTGATATAGATGTTGATGATGATAACCATACATTTATAGAGAACCCCATCTATGCCATGTCTGAAGAAGAGAATGATGCGCTTGAATATTTTGAGAGCATAATTTAAAATCCCATATATAACATATATGAGGAAAGCAAGCTTGAGCTCGAAGCTCTTGATGATTTTATTGAAAATCCAATTTATGAGGTGTTCAGAGAAGGAAGCATGGACCTTAAGACATTGGGATATATTTGCATGGAAAAGGAGCATGAAATATTTTTATATGATCAATATGAACCATGCATGAGCATCAGCAAGGAAGACCTGAAGAAGCAGTACTATGAAGATTCAGATCAGCTACGACTTATTGAAGAGAAATCTCAGCCATCATCTTTGTATACAGAGGTTCCTTATGATTTGGAGCAGCTTGGGGCTTATATTTTCACAGAAAGTTATTATCAGAAGAGCCCTTCAAATCAATATGATGAGGTAGTTGGTCTGCCTTATCATTCAAAGTTTTTTCTTAGCCCTATCCAGTCATGGATAGAATAATTATGCAGGAGGAATTACCATTTCGGGAACCACTTCAAAGATCTATCACATACCTACAATTTCCCATCCATCCCTCCCATCCAGAATATCCATGCAGATTTGCACTTTCTGATAAGCATGTCCTTACTTTGGCTGGTAACCAAAGACAAGGTAAAATATTATTATGTTGATGAAATTCTTAGATGGTTACATTGGATTTCTGATTAGACTTAGCATTTTTCCTTTGTACCATGCTTAGAATAAGAAAATAAGCTCCTCAAAGTGAGCATTTACTTTATGCATTTCTTTCTAGTACTTAGGAATGATAACTTTTTTCCTTAGTTAGTTTTAGTTTTTATGAATAAATGCAATTTGTGATTCATTGGTTTCTTCATAAAACTTGTGTTGCTGAAGGTTTTTCTTGTCAAGTTGAGATGTTTTTACAGGTTGTATAAACCAGAGATTCCATTGTTCTTGCATGCTCTCATTGCCTGAAGGCCAAATCGAGCACACATCCCGCAGTTGGAGCTAGATATTATCCACTAAATTGCACTTAGTGGATCCCTAGTGAACCATTGAAGACTTGAACAATCAAATTGTTCATCATCAGTGTTCCATGATCCATGTTACACCTAAATATCGTCATCATGCGTCTCATGTTAACTCAGTGCCATAATCCCTTAGGTTTCCCTGATCAGGAAATTTCACTAGAGCAAGTTGTTGACCTTTGTCCACAAGTTCTAGTTGGGCCAGCGCAGGTTGTCCTATAGCAGCAGGCGCCCAACTAGGTCAGGCGCAGACTGTCATCTGGCAGACTGCGATGGTGGCTCAGGTTTCCCTTGTGCAGCCTGCGCTTTCCCTCATAGGCGCTAGTTGTCTTCATACAGCATGCGCCAGAGTCAGTTAAAGTGGATAAAGGGGGCCTTCGAGCGAATTCTTGAAGGTGGATGAGGTGGATCTCTACCCCTATCTCATGGTTGAGTTGGCCTTCAGTTCCCTAACCCTTAGGGAGGATCCCTTAGTCCTCTCCTACCATATCTCAACCTACTCTATCCTCTTGGTCCTATAAATATGAAGCTCTCTCCCATTCCAAAGGGAGGAAGTCTATAGTACTTACATGCTGGTGGAATTAGCCTAGAAGATCCCTATCCATCTCTTAGGAGGCTTACATTTCCTTTGGAGCATTTGGCTTGACTTGTTGGAGGAGGATTGCAACGTTAAGGCTTGGGTTGTAATCATCTCTCTACTTTGTATTTCCCACTCTTTATACAGTAATATAAACTCTTTCCATAAATGTTGTTGTGTTGATGATGTTTATAGTTTACTTCCTTAACTGTTTACTTAGATTAGTTAGTGTTTAGATATGTTTTACTGCTTGCTTTGTATCTGCATGTTTTGACAGGTCTTGCAGCTACGGATCTGACGACCACGGAGCTTGGAGTAATAACGAGGAGAAATATCTACAAATATGAAGGTAAGATATCTAATTACTCGATCTCTAATCTGATCTAGGAAAGTAGCTTTATGTTCTGTCTTTATTTGTTCTAGATTCGCATTGAACTAGGGAGATCTAGCTCATGTCCGCTCGAGTATATTGTCCGATAACAAATCTGGCAACCATACTGGGGAATACTTTGTTTTGATTTCAATATTGAATGTGTTGTTCTTTAATTTCTTGATGAGCTATTTCTTTGCCTCCTGAGCCTCTTTTCACCATCATATTTTCTTCTTGAAGAGTCTGGTGACCTTCTCTGAGTATTCTTGAATCATTGTAAATCCATTTACTTGTTCATTGTTTGGAATTTTTTCAATTTTTGCATTGGGTTATTCGCCCGATGCACCTGGTTAATGAGTCCAGTGCGCCTGTTGATCCAGAGCGCATTCTGCCTTTGAGCATCCTGCACCATCGGTGCTTTTACCTATCTGACAGTTTGCACCGCTGGTGCCTTACACTTGTATACAGTCTACGTCGGGCGCTCTGCCCCTAACCACAGACTGCGTCGGTCTTGTAAACTTGGTGCTTGGCCTACTCGCTCTCCAATTATTTGATCTTGGTATGATTCATAGACTTCTCTGTACTGTAACTTCCAGTTAGAGGTCTCGTTACTCAACATTGATTGTGTTTGGATTGCTTGTGTTGATTTTTGGGTTCTGTTTGGTCAAGTGAGAGATCCGATTATGGAGGGCAATTTCAATCCCCCATGGTCATCCGCTCAATCTTGCATTCCCTGATCACCCGATCAGATCTATTCACCATGCTAGATCTGAATCCAAACCCTTCTCACGCTTAGTCATTTCGTTTTGCTTGCATTTGATTGATTTTGAGCGACTTGAGTGTCTTTGTTTTCATTTTGAGTGCTTGCCATTTTTTCTTTGAGAATTTCTGAGTTACTAGTGTGCCATGATTAGTCTTTTGTTTTCTGCTATTTACATCTGAAAAGCATATTCATTATCAAATCTTGTTTTGATACACACATTGGAAGAATCAAATTGTTTCATTTTATTGTTTTCAAGGTCGTTTGTAAATTATTATAGAATTGTTTTCACGCATTGGAATTCATAATTTGTCGATCTTGGAAAAGGAAATCAGTTCATTGTAATCTTTTGAATTGTGAATCATTCATTGTTTTGAAAAATCAGTGAATTTAAGCTTTTACAAAGTAGTTCCAACTTGAAGCGTTCTATGCATTTTTTATCTTATTATGCTTTTTAGTCCATTATAGTGAAAATTGAGAGTTAAGTGCATACTAGGTAGGAATTCTCCTTTTTCATGCTTAGTTTATTTCTAGTTGGAAAAGACAAAAAGACAAAGAACTTTGATTTGGCGCTTTATTCATTTTTATGTTTTGTTGGAAAATGAAAAAGAGTGCTTTAGTCATTTTTGGTAGATTTTGAACTTTTGGGATTTTTGTCTTATAGAAGTCATTTGAAAAGAATTTCTCCTTCACTTACATAGATTTCATCAAAAGAAAGAGTGCATTTTGCATGTAGCTAGGATTGCATTGTGTTTACGTTTATGTACTCACCTCATGCATTCACCTAACCGTCCAGATAAAATTTACCGGTAGAACTAGGTTGAAATTTACTAGTAACCTGTGTGTTAAGTTAGTGATGTGTTCCGATGTCATAAAACGTGGCAACTGTCATTATTTTCCTACACTACATCCCGGGGGCATTGCATTTCTTCCACGTACCAACTGGTATATCGAAGGCTCTTTCACGTACCAACCAGTATATCGAAGGCTTTTTCACGTACCTTAGGGTATATCGAAAGGCACTTCACGTACTTGGTAGTATATTGAAAGGCACTTCACGTACTCGGTAGTATATCGGAAGGATCTTGTCGTACGGTTGTGCATTAGACAGCACCACTACAAATTTGAGCTCCCATGTACCTAGCGTATATCGAGAGACACTCATAGGATTCCTAAAACCAACCGAGCTAACCATTTGGCCGTATTGGCAGAGCAATACACCGAGAACAACACTCGGGGAGCTACTACTCGGTAGTATATCGGAAGGATCTTGTCGTATGGTTGTGCATTAGACAGCACCACTACAAATTTGAGCTCCCATGTACCTAGCGTATATCGGGAGACACTCATAGGATTCCTAAAACCAACCGAGCTAACCATTTGGCCGTATTGGCAGAGCAATACACCGAGAACAACACTCGGGGAGCTACTACGCATGTGCTTCTAGGTAGTTGGGTTAGACGGTCAGGGGTATGGTCCTAATCCTCCTTGGTTAGTGCTCTGAAAAATTGGGCCGAGTATAACTGTTGGACCCTGGGGTATATCGCGAGTTGCGAAGACTTGACAATCGTGTGAGGTTCCAGACTTTTGAATCCACACTTATCACATAAGTTTGCTTGCGGCCTTAGTTTGTGTAGAATTTTTTGGACTGCCTTTTCTTTTGTATAGAAGACATATAGGAGAAATTCTGCTTTAGTCATTCTGGTTGAACATCCTTTGAGAAGGTCCTGCAGAATTCTAAACTTGCCACCCGAATATCCCCTTAATCAGGAGGTCATTTCGAGGGTAAGTATGGATCGACAAACGACTGTCATATCACCTGAAGCAGAACATTCCACCATGGAGTCAGGAGCGAATTTGTTTCTTCCGGATTCACCAACCTCTAATCCTCCAAGGTCTGAGGCCATGGAAGCATCTACTTCACGAGACACATCCTTCCATCGCTCGTTGGAAGGAGAACCTGGGGCCACAAATTGGTTAAATCCATCCCAGGATGACCCTGTATCTGTAGCATTTGGTCCATCTGCATCTTTTTGGGAAACATATCTAGGACAACAAATGGCTCATTTTGTCATCTCTCCTCCGAGTTGGGGTTCTCATGAAGCGCTTCTGGCACCCTTTCATGACCGCCTGAACCAGTTACGTACAATTGAAGATGAACTTAGAAGACAAAGTCTCTCATAAATGGATGAGGACGCATATATACCTATGATTAGACATACTCCATTCCGTTCTTTATCTTATGATTCATCAGAAATACCCATCCATAACATGACCAATTATGAACCTGGTCAACCCTCATTTCCTGCAGGTACACCTCTTAGAAAGGAGACCAGTTATATACCCCAAATGACTCAATATGTTGAAGGAAAACAGTCCAACACCCCTAATACTACTACTGGAACATTAGACACCCCTCCCCCACCCCAAAAATCGTGGGGAGGATACTCTTTAACCCCCTAATTTTATTACGAGTAGTGTTCCTCCAATAGTCAGTCATCAACAACCCATTATGAATCAACCATCTATAAGTGGTCAGAACATTGTTACTGGGGGGCAACCCCTATTTTATAGCCATAATACGAGTGGAGGACTTCCAATCGGTGATCCCGTTGGAAATTCCTTACCCGTCGTGGGATCCACTATGGGATTATCTCATGCTGGGGACCATCCAATTCAACTCAACCACCATGGAGTCAAGCGTTTCTAGGTCATATTAATCTCGTGTCAGGATAATTTAATCCCGAAAACATACTCTACGGGATACCTTATCCTGAAAATCCATACACTCTATGGGGACATCATAATGTTTTACCAGGCGAACCCCCACCAACCTTCCCTCAAGTCCCACCACCCCCACCCCCGTTTGGTCCACCTCCACCTCCCTCTGGAGGGGGTGGCCCTCCCCCTTCCAGCAGCGGCGTCCCACCCCACTTTGGTGGCAGAGGCGGTGACCCACCCCCTTCCGTTGGTGGAGGACACCCACCTTCGAGTGGAGGCCCTCCTTATTTTGGAGGCAGTGGACCACCCCCTTCCGGTGGCGAAGGACCCCCACCTTATGGTGGAGGACCACCCCCTTCCGACGAAGGCGGTGGAGGACCACCCTTTTTCGGTGGAGGCGGTGGAGGACCACCCCCTTCCAGTGGAGGTGGTGGAGGACCACCCCCTTCCAGAGGAGGCGGTGGAGGACCACCCCCTTTCGATGGAGGCGGTGGAGGACCACCCTATTTTGGAGGCGGTGGAGGACCCCCACCTTTTGGAGGAGGTCCACCCCCTTCCAGTGGCGACAGTGGAACCCCACCTTTTGGTGGTGGACCACCCTATTATGGAAGCGGACCTACATATGGTCCACCACCCAATCCAGGCGGAACACCCCCTTACGGCCAATTTCCTTTGGGAACACCTTACAACCAGTCGATGCAAGGTCCTATTGGTCCACATATGCCATATCAATACTATCAGTACCCACAACCAAATCAATAGCTGCCATTTTTGGCCACTTTGGACCTACCCGACATGTCTCGTCTAACTAATGATCCCATCCTACATGGTTACAATTGGCCACCCATTCCGGTCAAATTACCCTCAGATATCCAAAAGTTTGACGACAAGCCTGGTGAAGACCCAAAAAAACATGTGATGACATACCATTTATGGTGTTCATCCAACTCCTTGATGGACGACTCAATCCATCTAAGGTTATTCCAAAGGACTCTCACCGGCCCAACTGCTAAGTGGTATATTGAATTACCACCACACTCATTTCCATATTTTCGCACTCTAGCTATGTCATTTTTAACCCATTTCCAATTACCCATTTGCTACGAGACTGGTACGGACTTATTGACCTCTCTTCACCAGAATACCGCAACTCATATATCTGATCATATCCATGAGTGGCGGCGGAGACGATGTCTTATTAAAGCTCCTATTCCAGATCAACTACTAGTTGACTGGTTTACCAAATCTCTTTTACCGACTGTAGCTAGAGATGTAGCTATGGGCGGGGCCATCACCGAGGAATAGGATATTGCTCATGCCCATTACCTCGACCTTGTCTATGCCCAATCCGAAACCTTATATGACATTGTTCCAGATGCACCCCATCCCAACTACGATCTTGCAAAACCACCCCAGGGACCTCATGCCGATGGCATCATTGGTTCCGTCCATTGCCATCCTCCCACTCAAACTGGTGGATCATCGAACCACCATGGTTCCTCTCCACCCTCGCCACAGGCTGGAAGTAGTACCACCAAATCACCCACTCCTTCCCCCACCGAGGAGGTGAATTCTGTTCAATCAGCTTCACCTCATAAATCCGGTGGCAAGAAGAAAAACAAAGATAAACCCAAGAAATCTTCTAACCAGCAGGAGCACAAGCTCACTCCTGAAGACACAAAACAAAAGCGGAAGCTTAAGTATCCTTGTTTATTGTGTGGTGATTACCATTTTTCCAAAGAGTGTCCCCATAGATAAGAAGTTCAAAAGTTTCTTAAGGGAAAACCCACAGCCGCAGTTCTCAATGATCCCTTCCCCACCTAAAATCAACAAATGATTGCTCAACCTTCTCCTTCCCAAGGAGAAACATCATCCACCGCGCATGTTCTCATGATGCGTAGTGAGACGGTTAACTTGAATACACGTTCACGATCCTACGACTCAGTCCCTCCAAAGGAACCCGTTGGAAGTAATACTGAAAAAGCTTCCTCCTCTATCCCGGATGTTACCGTGCCACCGGCTTCTCTCACCATCAAAAAGCCTTCATTGAACTCAGTATTGTGCTCGACTAAGAGCACGATTTGAAAAGTAGTTTTCAATCCTAATGCTCGGGCAGCTCAGGACTATAACATTTTAGAGGACTTGGCACAAGATCCTTGTGCCATGTCGACACTAGAGGTCTTGCAGAATTGTCCCAACCAATGTAAGACTTTTCTTGCTGCCATTGGCACGGTAGATCTGGATTCCTCGAATACAATCATGTTTTGACTTGAGTACTTTAAACCGAGGTTGTCCCACCAGTTAGCTTTCCAAATTGCCACGAAATTCACTGGGAATACAATCCATCATACTGTACTAGACGAAGGTGCCTCTACCTCGGTCATGTCGTTGTCTTGTTGGAGAGCCATTGGTTCTCCTGAGTTAAACCGTTCTCCCACTACCCTGAAAGCATTCGACGGTCGTGGCTTTCAACCCCATGGGCTATTACAAGCCTTAACAGTTGAGTTGGGGGGTAAGACTGTAACCATTAATGTGGAAGTAGTGGCAGCCCCGTTGGATTATAATCTCTTGCTTGGTCGTAACTGGTTTTATGCCATGACTGTGGTCGCGTCATTTATCTTCTGCATTGTGCAATCCCTCCATCAAGGCCGAATTGTCACTATCAACCAGTCAGACTTCTGTACACCAGACATCGCCACTCATCTCGGCGATAGTGTCCCTTTGTTAGGGAAATCTTTGCATCTATATGAGAGCGTGGGGGTCGGCCTCATAAAAGATTCATCTCTTATGGGCATGTTTCCAACCCTATATCCCCTAACCATGTTTCCTTGGTGAACATGATATCCTCCATGATTCCATATTCTTCCAACTCTGTTGATCAATGGATCGTGCCCAATGAGGCCACCATGCAGTTGATTGGAGACGCTATGCCTATCTCACCCGCTGAAGCTACTTATGAGGCTATCCAGTCAGCACCTGAGGACCACTTATCCTTGGCCTTCACACCTCATTCTCTACAGCGGACGTCATCTACACCAGATCCTCTACTCCGGACTTTTCATTCTGATGAGTCCATTATGGATATTATGAGCATAGATGAACATCTGTGGGAAGACCTTTATCATCGATCGTCTTTCCTACCCTCATTAGACTCTGTGGAGAATGCCATCACCACTATTTTTGCACCAAATGTCTATCCTTGCCCGCAGTCACCGATCCTAACTTGCAATACGGTTATGGAAGGAAACATGGCAAACATCACGCCCACTATTCCCGTAGACATCTCGGTTAAACCTGGCGTCGTGGAACACATCCACATTGGCCAGACTTTCTCTCTTGAAGAGCTCACCATGTTTACGGTCTTATTTAAACAATTTCGCGACGTTTTCGCATGGACCTATGAGGAAATGCCCGGGATTGATCTCGCTATCATATCGCATGAGATCAAGACTTATCCCAAGGCTAAGCCTGTCCGCCAAAAATTATGACCAGTACACCCTCGAAAAATTACGGTGATCAAAACTGAGATTGAAAAGCTTTGGAAGGTCGGCTTTATCTATCCTATTTCGTTAACAGAATGGGTCTCCAATGTCATCCCTATGTCCAAAAAGTAGGGTACTATTCGCGTCTGTGTTGACTATAGGTATCTGAATAAGGCCTGTCCTAAGGACAATTAGCCGACTCCCTTCATCGATCAAATAATCGACAATTGCGCTGGAAGTGTCAACTTCTCATTTATGGATGGTTTTTTCGGTTACAAACAGATTGAGATCCACCCGACCGACCAACACAAGACTGCTTTCATCTGCCCCTGGGGTACATTTGCTTATCGTAAACTCCCCTTTGGTCTTAAAAATGCTGGTGCCACATTCCATTTGGCCATGTCGTATGCTTTTCATGATGTGAAGGACTTTGTGGAGCCCTAACTTGACGATCTTCTTGCCCATTTGCAGTATTGCGAGTTCCACATAGATCATCTGACGACAGTATTCCTCAGATGCAGACGGTATAACATCCGTCTGAATCCTCAGAAGTGTATTTTCTGCATTGAATCAGGACGCCTCCTAGGTTTTATTGTTTCAAAGGATGGGATCCGCATTGATCCCTTAAAGGTGGAAGCCATTGTCGCTCTCCCACCTCCTACTGACGTTACGGAACTTCAAATTTTGCAAGGGAAGGCAACTTATCTACGGCGTTTTGTCTGTAATTTCGCTCAAAAAACACAGGGCTATATGCGATTGTTGAAGAAGGATGTCCCCTTCATTTGGGATGACCAAGCCCAACAATCCTTTTACAACTTAAAGTTTGCCATTACTCACACCCCTGTGCTCCAACTGCCCAATTACTACAAGGATTACATCCTTTATCTTGCTGCTTCTACCACCACGATCGCCATCGTCTTGGTCCAAGAAGACAACAACGCCCAGGAACATGTGATCTATTACCTTAGTAAGGGTCTCATCGACTCAGAAACCCGTTACTCACATGTCGAGAAACTCTCTCTCGTGGCAGTCATTGCCGTCCAAAAGTTCCACCATTATATCTTACTCCGCACCACCATTGTCATCGCAAACTCAAACCCCATGTTCCATGTTCTTACATGTCAGGTGCTTGGGGGCAAGTATTCACGCTGGATTGTGATACTTCAGGAGTTCGATCTCCTCTTCGAGAAAGATAAGTCGAATAAATCCCTGGTGTTTGCAGAGCTCATTTGTAATCTTCCCCGTGTTGATATAGGAACCGATTCCATCGACTCCTTTCCGGATGAGTCTTTGTTTCTCATCAGCACGTCCGACCCATGGTATGGAGATATTACGCTATATCTTCAAACCCATCGGTTCAACCCACATTTATCTTGTGATGACCGTTGTCGTATTCGCCACCATGCCAAGTATTACTTGATCATCAGTGATACCTTGTATCGACATGGGATAGACTCTATTCTTCGACGTTGTTTAACTCATGAAGAGGTTGAACACGTATTGAATGACTGTCACTATGGGGCTTGTGGCGGTCATCTTTTTGGGATGGCTACGGCCCAGAAAATACTACGCGCAGGATACTACTGATCTTCAATCTTCAAAGATTGTATCGAGGCCGTTAAGAAGTGTCCATGCCAACACTTTCAATTTAAGAAGCGCTCCCATCCATCCCCTCTCCATCCGGTTATTGCCGTCGGCCTTGTTATCTCCTCAAATAACATAGTCAAGTTTGTTTATTTTAGGTGATAGGAAGTCATTAAAAAAATACATTTCTAAATTTTTTAAGGCTCATTTTTTAGAGCTATAGGTATGTAATAAAGTTTGAAAAACATTTGATTTGGTTTTTCCTTCAAAAAATTCAAAACTTAGGTTTCGGTGGCTTAGGCGGACATTCCAACTATTCATTAGCCACCGAAAGCCATCATTACCGATCATGGATCCCACTTTCAAAAAAAGATGATAGACGAACTGAGCACCAGATTGGGTTTTCTCCATGAGAACTCAACTCCATATTACCCACAATCCAATGGATAAGTAGAGGCCATCAATAAGGTCTTGAAAACCATGATTCAACGCATGGTGGGTACCCACAAATCAAACTGGCACAACATGCTCTTTTACGCCCTTTGGGAATATAGGACCTCCGTTAAGACTGCCACCAGATTCACACCCTTCCAACTTGTTTACGGATTAGAGGCAGTTTTACCGATACAGTGTGAGATTTCGTCACTAAAACTCGCAGTTGAACTTCTCCCACACACCACGACCGAGGAAGAACACTTTCTTTACTTGGCTAAACTTGATGAAACTTGCCGCGATGCCACTCTTGCCAATGAAACACACAAGAAGCGCATTAAGGCCCAGTACGATAAGTCAGTCCAACCTCGTATCTTCAACGAGGGGGATCTGGTCCTCACATATGACTAGAAACATGATAAGTTGGGGGCAGGAAAGTTAGAGTCCATGTGGCATGGCCCATATGTTGTGAAACGTTTCTTAGAGAAGGGAGCTTATGATCTCGAGGATTATGATGGAATATATTTTAGAGAGCCTCACAATGGGCTCTACCTGAAGAGATACTATGCATGAGTTTTTCACGCATAAGTACCTTGTATATACTATACATTATGTGTGGTGTGACGCTTTGCTTTAAGTGTGTTAGGATCTTTATTTTTTACGCTTATGACATGTCCTACATACGTTTGCAGATGACAACCTGCTTTGGATTCGCAGACGGCGCTAGCTGGCATACCCACAGTCTCGCCTTGGCAGCTTGGGTACTCTATTACCCTACCAATGAACTCATTAGTTTGGGAGGGATTTGTCTAGGGAACACAACCAATAACACCGCTGAGTATCACGCGGTGATTGGAGTCTTGACCAACGCTCTTTCCCTGGATATGGATCACATTATTGTCCACCTTGACTCACAATTATTGGTCTCCCATCTCAACCGAGTCTACAGCATCCGCGATCCCATGTTACTTCATCTTTTTCGACGAGTACGTCTCTTAGAGAGGTCCTTCGAATCTGTTCAGTACCTGCACATTCCAAGAGACATGAACATGGTTGCGGACTGCATGGCCAATTTCATTTTGGATTGGTACATTGCACACATATAAAATAATCATGAATCATAAAATGACAAGACATGTATATAACACATAAAGACAAACACATAGATAAGATCCCACATTCATCCCTAGAACACCATATGTATAAAGGCCGCCAATAGTGTCTGTATATATAAATCGGTACAAAAGTACAAAATGGTAGTGCTAATACAAAATCTGAATCATGGAAGCTTTTGGTGAATATCTCCGATACAAAATCTGAAGCTCATAACTTTCAGTATATACATATAGAACATGAGCCTAATCCCTAGGTTTCTCATGATAGCAGACCACAACCCTCGCCACTTTCCGGAGTAGCGTGCCGAAACGCAAAGACACCCCGACGGTAAGCTTATGGTAGCCATGGGGTAGATCATGGACGCCTGGCTCCGAAATATCCAATGTCAACCTACGGAGGTTCTCCTTAACCTCCTCCATCTCCTCGATGGCATCTCGGGCTGCAGGACCCATATCTGGCACTGCTCCCCTCTGCACGATGAGGGAGACTCCAATCGGACGCGACGAACCCACATCTACATCAAACATATGAAAATCATTAGCACTACTCCAAAAAAATCATAAATACATAAAATGAAAAACAATAGTTGTTCTTATCGTATCACCCCATTGCGCTCCCTCGGGTAGCGCTAGGTTAGGGTCCCCTCTGAAATCCGTACCATCATACGGATAGTCCTCCACCATGAGGAGTTGTCCCGTCAACCACATGAAGAAACCTGAGCTAAAACCAATAATAGGACCTCCACCACCATGGCGGGCCATCACCTCTGACCACCTGGTCATGTGAGGATCTCTAGTATCTCGATCATCCAGGTCCACCTGCGGACGTAAGTGGGGCACCCGCTCCAACAAGAAAGATATCACCAATGAGCCATAACCAAACTGCTTCAGCGCCCCGCGCTGGCATTTGGTCAGCTGACCCCGTAGACTGGTGAGGAGCCTCTCACACCAGTTGAACACAATAGGAGCCATACACTCCTCAACATACATCAACTACGATTTGCTCGCCATATGAGCAGATCGACTACCAGCTACCCTCACAATGGTAAACAACATGGTACAGAGGGCTCGGTCTTGAATGTCCTTGATGGGAATCTTCCCACCAATCATCTGTGTTCCTGGAGTGCACCACTGATCTATCATGTCATCTACAGTACGATCACCCCCTCATGATCCAGTAAGAGACACAGGGTTCCCTCGTCGGGACAATCCTGTCAGAAAGTAGATGTCCTCGACATTTATGCTCAATGTATGCACCCTGATCTGAAAGTGTTGCTGCACTGGATCCCGACATTGGATCATGTGTGTCAACAATGGAACTTGGGCCCTCATGCCTGGCACCCAGAAGTACTTAATCAAATCACAATTCCTCAATGCGGCTATGCATTAAGGTTCATTTTCAGCTTGAGCATCATCAAGCTCGTGCTCGCATTCTCGCCACTCAAGAACCATTGTGGTTGATACAAACCTGTCAAGAATGCCAATTAAACACTATTAGAACCCTTCTCAACCATAAAAATGTTTTTTTTGGGTTGGGTATTGAGTTTTCTATGGGGGTTTTCATTGGCGCAAATCGTCCTTTAGGATAGGGCACCTCCGATGCAGGGAACCCTTTCGGGTTTTTGCACCGGCGCAAGTCCCGAAAGGGGGGATTGCGCCGACCCGCGAGTGCAAATCCCCCCACATAACAAGCTCAAAACCTAAAAAATGAACTTAAAACACAAAACTAATCCATTGAAAAGTTGAAATGCTGAGTTTAGGGTTACCTATCACTGACGGCACTCGAAACGGTCAACCACAGCTCCCGGAACCAGCAAAAGAAAAACAGCTCCAAATGGCACTTCTCACCTCTCCAACTTGGTAAAAAAAAACAGTAATTCTTTTTTACTATTTGCCCATTTTTATAATAGGAAAGGGCATATTCCTTTTTTAATTTTATTCCATAGTGGGTTATTTTGCTATAGTTGGTATTATTTTTATTTAATTAGTCACTTTGACCTAGTTTCGAAGCTTGCAGGTGAAGTTAGATGCCTCATTAACACCGTTTTTTGCAATAGTGGTCATCTCGCGCATGTTATCAGGTATGAACAACTCGTCAAGCGTTTTTTTGTCATTATTTCTCTCATTAAATTCAATTATTAATGACGCCGAGCTAACTCTTTGTTCTTTCTCGTGCTCGTAAAACAATGAGAATAAGTCACCGAGTTATAGTTTATCACTTTTTCGGGCTCGTTAAACTTCCACGAAAAAGGAACCCCCTAGTTTTTTTATTTAAGCTCTTTTCAAGCTCTCGAAATATGAAAAGATTGCCAAGCAAACTTGATACGTTCACGCTTGTAAAAGTATTCAAACGATCGTCTTTCTGGTGATAATTTATCCCTTTTTTGGGCCAGGAGGCAATATTTACGAAAAAGGAGCGCTCCATCCGATCATGGTTAGAAGAGTTCTCTCTCGCATTATTTTACCCTTTTTGGGGTAGAGATACTAACTTTACGAATAAAGGACATTTGGAGTCTTCTTTAGTTACTTTCAGACTCTCTAAACATGAAATAACGCTGAGTTTACCTTCTATGGACTCGTTAAAACTCAACATTCAAGGGCCAGTCATGGGACGAACCCCTCCTATCCTAGGTTCGCAAAATATTTGGGATTGGAATCATCCGTGGGATAAGCTATACCGAGCATCTGTTTACCCTCCTCAAGCTCATTAAAAACAAGTGAGGCACTCATCAATCATGATGGGGAAAAAGGAAAGATTTTGTATTACACTATAATTTACGGTAGTACTTAGTCGCTCTTGAACATGGCACTCATTTGCATTTACATTCAGTACTTGGGTAATCCGTTTGTCTTCGAGTCCTACTGATTTCATGAGTTGTATCGCTCCTTTGGGTTGTCCAAAGAATGCTTCCATTATCAGCTGCATTAGGAATTGGTACCATTCTCGTCATGCTAGTACTGCCAAGTCATTCCATGCCCATGTTCAAGAGATGTTCATTTCTCATCGTCTGCAGTCAGTACACCTTCTGCCATGTTGGTCTATCTTGAGTCAGTCTTACATGTTACCCTACCGTCCGACCTACTCCAAACATCTATTATCGAGTTTCATGTCGATGATGGGGGATTCATTATGGCCCTCCTTCGACGGATTCATCCTTGTCGACTTCAACACATCCTCCAAGGATTGGATCTAGAAACCAATCGAGTACCTTGGGCATGCATGCCTCAATGGTAGGTTACCTCGCTTTCGACATGAGCTTGCATCATTTAATCTTGATTGAAAGATCTCGTCGAGTGTTCTACCTCAACTCATTTATTCGCACTCGATGGTATGTACTATGATACCTTGGGGATCATTGACATCAATGGTGATTTTCCTTGCGCTTGTTAACGGAATTCATTAATGACCGGTAATCAAGTGGTTTCTACCATGTTCAACTCCAAGACATTGTAATCACATGGATAGTTTTGTATCATTGCGGGTTCAGCTTGAAGACCCTGGGGAAATTACGTATTACCTAGTTTGTGATGGAGATTGTTTGAGTCATATTACACAGATCCACTTTGTATTGGTCGTGGCTGTGTTATCATCTCATCATGGATCTATGCTTGTGTCTTGTAGCCATGATTGTGTTTAGTCGATCTTTTGCTACCATGGATCTGCATTGTATTGGTCGGTAACCATGTCATGAGTCATGTGAGACTGATATCTCAAAGTCAGTTGTACTGCAGCAGCATCCTCCAACCGTCAAGTCCTTTCCATCCTTATTTCAAAGCATTTCACCTGTACTTTTCTGTCAGCTTCATGCTTTGGGGGGCATTCTGTTACACCTAAATCTCGTCATCACGAGTCTCATGTTAACTCAGTGCCATAATCCCTGAGGTTTCCCTGATCAAGAAAGTTAACTAGAGCAAGTTGTTGACCTTTGTCCACAAGTTCTAGTTGGGCCAGCGTAGGTTGTCCCGTAGCAGCAGGCGCCCAACTAGGTCAGGCGCAGACTGTCACCTGGCAGACTGCGCCGGTGGCTCAGGTTGCCCTTGTGCAACCTGTGCTTTCCCTCACAGGCGCTAGTTGTCTTCATACAACATGCGCCAGAGTCAGTTAAAGTGGATAAAGGGGGCCTTCGAGTTAATTCTCGAAGGTGGATGAGGTGGATCTCTATCCCTATCTTGTGGTTGAGTTGGCATTCGGTTCCCTAACCCTTAGGGAGGATCCCTTAGTCCTCTCCTACCATATCTCAACCTACTTTATCCTCTTGGTCCTATAAATATGAAGCTCTCTTCCATTCCAAAGGAAGGAAGTATATAGTACTTACATGCTGGTGGAATTAGCCTAGAATATCCCTATCCATCTCTTGGGAGGCCTACATTTCCTTTGGAGGCATTGGCTTGACTTGTTGGAAGAGGATTGCAGCGTTAAGGCTTGGGTTGCAATCATCTCTCTACTTTGTATTTCCAACTCTTTATACAGTAATATAAACTCTTTCCATAAATGTTGTTGTGTTGATGATGTTTATAGTTTAATTACTTAACTATTTACTTAGATAAGTTAGTGTTCATATATGTTTTACTGCTTGTTTTGTCTCTACATGTTTTGACAGGTCTTGCAGCTACGAATCTGACGACCATGGAGCTTGGAGCAATAACGAGGAGAAAGATCTACAAATCTGAAGGTAAGATATCTAATTACTCGATCTCTAATCTGATCTAGGAAAGTAGCTTTATGTTCTGTCTTTATTTGTTCTAGATTCACATTGAACTAGGGAGATCTAGCTTGCGTCCGCTCGAGTAGATTGTCTGATAAGAATCCATCAGGCCAATTTTTGGCCCTTTTTTCAAAAAATTGCATGTCCATACCCCCATGGGGAATTGTAATAAGTTGGTCTAAGCATGGTTATTTTTGTGATAAGCTTGGATTACGTTAGTTTTATCTGTCAAGGGGATTACTCTAGAGTGTTTTTTACTTAGTAATTATGCGTTGCTCTTCAGTGATGTATAATTCCTGAGTTTTTCACTCACACCTCCAAAGCTGGGGTATTTTCCTTGGCGTTCAAACCTTGGGAGGTTATTAAAGCCTAAGTTTGTATGTATTTTTCAATGCTAGTCATCAATAATAACTCGTATGGACATGTGCTAGGTCCCCTAGGAGTTTGAGTCAATTCTAGAAAAAATAATTTTTTTTCGTAAACTTAGGCCATTTTTTAATGGTTTAAATGGGAAAATTCAAATTGTAATAAAAGGATGGTATGGAGGAGGAATTTGGCGTGGTGTCACAACCCCAAAATTACTCAATTTTTAAATTTTTTATATGAGTATGTTAATGACATTAATTCTTATGTCGCGGGTATGCAATACAAGGAGGATGCTGTGTGACTCAACATCATCCGTTTGAAAGGTATAACTTGCATTTATGTAAATCATGCATGCATCGTAAAATTTACTGAAAGTGTTTTGCGGAATAAAATTCAGTCTTAGCTTGACGACTACATGTAATTATTACAGTTGTCGTATTCCATTATGATACTGTTTATATATCTTAACTTATCATCCTGAAACTATTATTATCGTTCTAGTTTAATGGCCTAGCCATGACTCTTTTAAGTTAGTTTGCTGCCATTACTTTCATTACGGTGTTATGAAAAACTTTCTATGCTATACACTATGTGATGTTCAAACTATAATTCAATATGATCCCTAAGCCTTATATCGACATAACGATTGTATCTATAAGATACAAAACTTATGAACTAAATACATAGTCCACATGTTATACTCTTAACACATTAGATTAATATATAGTCCAAGGTTATGCTCTTAACATATTATGTTAATATATATACATGGTCCAAAGGTTATGCTCTTAACATATTATATTAATATATATACATAGTCTAAAGGTTATGCTCATAACACAATATGATAATCTAACCATGAATTCGAAACTATGCATATCATTAATGCATACTAACCTCGGCCAATTCCTATATGATTGTGTTAAAATGTAATGCTTGTTATAAACTATAAGTTATGAACATATTGTAAAAGTATGACTTATGCATAATCCTATGTTATGGTCTGAAAACTATGTTGAAGGTCGTACTACCAACCTTTATGCCATCATATTATATTCTATGCAATTTGAGCTAGGATCATAGTATTAATTATGATCCTATGCTAGCTCTGTGTTAATGATTCGAATTTAAACTTTTCCTTAAAAACTAATCTACGAAAATACGATTTGATTCAAGTATTAACTTTGGGATTTGTATGTTTTAATGCAGGGTCACCGTGGATGCCTGATCCACTGGGGCCAGGAAGCCAAGGGGGACAACAGTTTGACTGAATGAGTCGGCTCTGTTATGATGGAAGCATAAGAAAGGATATAAACAAGCAAGATTACACTATGCAGATAAACACAAATACACACAGACAATAGGCAGGAATGCGAAATGATATCTCTATTACTGAAAACATATATGTAAGATCTGTGTATTACAATAGTTTACATGCTTATATAAAGAGTGCTGAGACGCTTGGGTGCTTTCCCGTTACGTTCAGTTACAAGAAATAAGTTATAACGGTTCGACAGTTCAACCGTTACAGTCGACTGGAAGGCAGAGAGACAGTCTATCGAATTTCGACAGTCGCATGTCGCAAGGTGGTGTTGCGCAAGTCGCAGGTCGACACTACATGTCGACATCGCGAAACTGTGAGGCCGTTGAACGTGTTGAAGGTGTGAAGTTGTCGAAGTAGAAACTCGTCGGAGTTTTGTCAACGATGATGACTCGTCGCAGTAGATGTCGACATTCGACAACAATGTCAACTGCGATATGGATTAGACCTATTTCCTTAAGACACAATGGTCTCCATTGTTTTCTCGTGAAGGTGAGGAAACTTGTCGGTTAGTTCAGTAGTAAAGTACCATTTTCCTTTTGATGGGATCTGTCATGCTTTAGCAACTTGAAACAAGGGAATTGTGTTCGTCCTTGTATGGCATACTCGTCGTCCCACAATGGTGTCATAAGGAAGAGGCTCCTGAACATCTGGATGGATGTCATCGGGATCTGCTAGCTGCAAGTTGTTCTGTTCCAACAATGGTGCATGGTATGGTCGAAGTAGATCCACATTGAAGACTGGATGTAGACTAAGACATGAAGGAATGTCGAGCTGGAAAGCGTTTTCGCCAATCTGCTAAAGAATACTGTATGGGCCATACCGCAAAGGCTTCAACTTCTTGAATGGACCAGTGAAGCGCTCCTTCTTAAGATGTAACCAAACCTTATCCCCAATTTGGAATGAAAGAGGGATACAATGCTTATCGTGTCGGGCCTTAGCTTTCTCATTTTCTTTGTGCAACATGTCTTGTGCTTGTCGTTGGATGTCGCAAATATGTTCTCAAAACTTCAATGCTTTGTCAACTTCTTGGCGATTATGGTCGATGTCGGAGTTCGTCTGTGTTGAGGAGCTGATCAAGTCGATAGGCACTGAGGGTTGAAATCCATAACAGATATCAAATAGAATCTTTCTCGTAGAGTTATGCTGAGCACAATTATAGTTGTGCTGTATGTAGGGAAGACTGTCATCCCATGTTTGTCGATTCTTGCGGTTGTACATGCAAATCAATTGTACGACCAAGTGACTAACAACTTCTGTCTATCCGTCGATCTACGGATGGAAAGTTGTCGACAATGAGAGTCGTGTGTCTAGTTGTTGTGAATGAGTCTTCCAAAAGATGCTAACGAATATGGTGTCTCTGTCGAAGATAATGGTTGTTGGTAAGCCAAAGTGTTTACAAACATGTGTGAAGAAGAGCTGCGCAGTCTGTTGCGCTGTAGTCATCTTCTTGCATGGTATGAGAATGTCCATCTTGGAAAATCTGTCGAATACTACTAAGATTGCATCATGCTGATGTTTGGTAGTAGAATATCCTATCAAGTAGGCCATAGAAATAGATTCCCATGGCCGACTAGGAACTGGAAAAGGTGTGTACAATCCATGTCGTCAATTAGGCAGTTTAGCAATGGAAAAAACCATGCATGATCGAATGTACTTGTTGACGTCGGTTTTAAGTGAAGGCCAGAAGAAATACTTATGCAGAATAGCAAGTGTCTTTGCTACTCCAAAGTGTCCTACAGTCTTGCTGTAGTGCGCATCCCAAATGAGTTGTTTTCGATGCTCACCGGTCGGTACACAAAGCTGTCTGAGCTTGTATAGAAAGGTATCTTTCAGGAAATAGTTAGCGGTCGACGAATTTTCAGTCTGAATCTGTCAATAGAATGGTGACAAGTCGATGTCTTCCTGATACAACTGAGGCCAAGTAGTGGTGTCATATCCCTGCATACTCATCACTGTAAAAAGGAGAGTAATGGGTGGCCTACTTAGACAATTGGCGGCAACGTTAGCTTTACCTTTCTGATACTTAATTACCAATTGGAATTGTTGCAGGTAATTAATCCACTTAAGCTGTCGAGTTGTTTGTAGTTTTTACTGGGTCAAAGCGAACTGAAGAGGCTTATGGTCAGTGAGAATGACCATTTCCTTGCCAAAAATGTAATGCCTCCATTGCTTGAGAGCTTGCACAATGGCGTACAGTTCTTTTTCATATGTCGAATACCTTCTAACAATGTCGTTAAAAGTTTCAGAGTGAAAAGAGAGTGGGTGACTAGATTGAGTGATCACTATGCCCAAGGCATAGTCCGATGCGTCTGTCTCAATCTCAAAGGGCTGATGCAAATCAGGTAACACAAGTACTGGTGCAGTGTAGATCTTGTGCTTGAGTTGTTCAAAAGCTACTTGTTGTGTCGGTGTCCATTTGAAGACAGTTTTCCCACTTCCTTTCGTCAAATGATTCAAGGGCCAGGCTATGTGACTGAAGCCGAGTATGAATCGTCGATAAAAAATTGCCTAACCAAGAAAACTTCTTAGATCTTGAATGTTGTGAGGAATGGGCCAATATTTGAGAATTTGTACTTTGTCTGGGTCAACGTGAATGCCTACAGATTCAATTACAAACCCCAAATATTTGATGATGTTCATTGCAAAGGAACATTTGTCCATGTTCAAATAGAGTCGATGTTGCTGGAGAGTGTCGAGGACTTGCTAAAGTTGTCTGACATGTTCTTCCCATGATCGACTGTAAATCAATATGCCATTGTTGTAGTCAAGCAGAGAGTATAAGCATACACAGATATAGTCAAGACAAGAGAGATGAGTTGAATGCATCCAACTGGTTATATTCATCTTGATGGTGTTATTTATACATGTTACATGTGGTTGGAGCGGTTGCACCCGCTCCAACGGCTTCTTTAACTATACTATTACATAAGTAACTATTGACAATTAAGGATCCTGAATGGTCCCCTCCAACATCTCCCCCACCTCAAAATATTTCTTCGTCCCGAAGAAAACATTAACAACCATGAAATACGATTCCTTTAGTCTCTGTCAGCAGTAGGGTAGTGGCCAATCGAGCCGCTTACCCCTTTCACCTTCCTACAGGATTCATCTTCCATGGTCCAGGAGCTTCTAGGCTTCCACGCTCTGCCATTGCACTAACTCACCAACTACCTGAAAAACGTCTGAAATGAAGTTCAAGATATGCTTATTCATTTCAGTACTGGGGGATTGATCAATTTAAGTGTTCTTTTGTCATTATTAAACATGAAGCGCTTTCTCTGTGTGGTATAGATGTCTTCTGCTTGAGTACATGGCTTTCGTAGACTCAGCTGTCGTGAGGCTTCCTTCAAGTTTCGAATGTGTCACTGCTGCTTGTGGTCGATACCGACTAATATTGGTCAACTTGAATCGACTGGACCTGACTCGACATACTTCACTTGACATGACTTATTAAGTCGGCTAGAGACCGATTGAATTGCAAAATTATAATACAAATAGGTCGGCCCTCGACATATTTAACAGACTCGACCACTTACAATATCGACCAATGACCACTTTAAAGACTCGACCTTATTACAAATATCGACTGAAGTGTCTTTGACCACATAGTTAAGAGTCGACTCAACCAACTCAACGATTTGAATATCGACCCTTTTTACAAATAAGGTAACCCGACCATTTAGAGTTTCGACCATGTTACATTGACCATAAAAAAATTACAACTGCTTTTACTCCGACCAAGAAAGACAATATCGACTAGAGTGAAGAGTTGACAAAAATAGCTTCGACTACATATATATAAACAATGACTCGACCATATTTTATGGACTCGACCAATTGATAGTATTGACCAAAACACATATAGACTACATCAACCATTTTACAACTGTCGACCATATTATTGGAATCAATACTGTCATGTTCTATCTTCTGTTTTTGGCGTGTAAGAGCTGATCTCTATGAACACAACACCGAAATAATCTCATACAGGTTGGAATGTAGCTTTTAATGCAAGCGTTCTGTCGAGCAATGGGATAATCGTCATCGTTCCCAATCAACAAGTTTCGAACCATCCTGGTCGATGGGTCAATTCTCATTCCGGTCGATCGTTCATTCACGCGTAGGCCGCACGAGCATTCACTTCCAATTTTGATAATGTAGACACAATGCTTCCAATGATGGGAAGCTAGTTGAGCATTCACTTATTTGCAGCCATTACAATAACTGATCGATAATCCCCATCATTGATTTAGACAAAGAAAAGCCGACGTTATTGATTCTTCCGACCAATTTAATATCAATATCACCAGAAGTGACGGGTCGATACCGATGGACACTGGGACGCAATTGATAATATTCAGTCGGCAAAAATGTAAGATAGTCTTATTCTGGAATGCAGGGATGAGCAAAGTGACCTCCTGAGCGCAACACGTCCGACAGGTTGTTAGCCGACAGGTATGGGCTGGAAGTCGACGAGTTTCTTTGATCACGACAGACAACATCGTTCCCATCAGGCCCATATCGCTCCTTTTCTTGTTTATGCAGTCGGCATGGCCAATTTAGATATTCCATTTCATCGAGAGCCGTAGAGATCCAGATCAAAGACCAAACATGAGTTTACAGTAACATCAAGCTCCAAGGATAGTTATAAACATTTCAGAAGCAAAACATAACACCACGCGTTTATACAACCGTGATGTAATCTTTTGGTCGCTATGTTTGCGTAGCTTCCCTAGCCGACGAGCATGCATGACTAGTCGGAGTTTCCATCTTCAAAATTTTGTATATAAAGCAGGTTGGCAGAGACTGATCGAGCAAGAATGGTCGACTACCACAGTCGAAATATACACAATTTTATTTACATCCACCTCGACGACATTTTATTCAATTCCTTCAACGGTCTTTATATCATCCACAATGAAATCAATATCCACATCAGTGGCTTTAGCATACCAGTTGAACAAGATGTCGACAGACGGATTAGTAATGAAATATTGACGAGTGCTTTGTCAAAGTTTCCCTCGTGAGATTTTCATAATGCAATATTTCTGGAATTATCTCAACCAAGAACAATCGACTTCGTGAGCAACATAAGTCCAACAGAAAAACTCGAAGAAGCACAAATAATGTTTATGAGCAGTGTTAATTTCTTGCAGAAAACAGAAACTTACAAATTTTTCTATGCTTTGTATGTGTATAGGTCGGCTCAACGTAAGGAAATATTCAACAACACATTCGTAGTAGCATCAAACAATCTTCATTTGCTTGACATGAATTAAAATTGGGCTAGTTGATGGCGGGTTAATCTCCTCCGACCCATTGTTTTTCTTAACGCATCAAACTTGACATAGTGGGTATCTCCAATGGTGAAACTAGTGAGTCACTTCATCGATCCACATTCTCTTGAGCCAGAGCACATGCACGCGCACTCTTTGAATCTTTTATTGCAGGTCTTTTATACAAACATCCTCACGTTCTCGTCTAGATTCGATCCAGTCCTCCTTTGCTGTTGCTGTCACCCAGCCAAAAGAGAATGGCAACAACGCCAGATGTTGTAGTCAAGCAGAGAGTATAAGCATACACAGAGATAGTCAAGACAAGAGAGATGAGTCGAATGCATCCAACTGGTTATATTCATCTTGATGGTATTATTTATACATGTTACATGTGGTTGGAGCGGTTGCACCCGCTCCAACGACTTCTTTAACTATACTATTACATAAGTAACTAATGACAATTAAGGATCCCGAAGGGTCCCCTCCAACAGTCATCGAGATAGACAATGACCCATTTGCCGATGAAAGGTCGACGAATGTTATCCATGTATCGCATGAAGGTTGTAGGTGCGTTGGTTAAGCCGAAAGGCATGACTAACCATTCAAACAATCCTTCCTTGGTCTTGAAAGTAGTTTTCCATACATCTGAGGGTCGATTGGAATATGATGATATCGTGGCTTGAGATCAAGCTTAGTAAAGAATTTAGCACCTTTCAGATAGTCAATGAGCTCGTCTATCCGCGGTAGAGGGTACCGATTCTTCACCGATATTTTGTTGAGTTCCCTGTAATCGATGCACATGCGCTAAGTCTCGTCTTTCTTGGGAACGAGGATGATTGGAATTCCACAAGGGGAGGAGTTGGGTCGAATATGGCCTCTATCGATCAAATCTTGGATTTATTTGTGAATCTCTTCATTTTCGAGAATGGATCTTCTGTAGACAGATGCGTTAGGCAAAGAAGAACCAAGAGCAAGTTCAATAGAGTGTTTTACCTGACAATGTAGAGGTACTCCGTCTGGAACTTGGAATAGGTTCTGGTACTCATCAAGGATATTGTCAATCTGCTGCTTCTGTTGGGAGCTGCACTCGTCGGTGACTCAACTGGTTGTTGTAGTCTTCCTAGAATGTTGTGGCTTTATCATAATAAATGCGAACTTCTGAGCATGATTGATGAGCTTCTTGTCTATTTAGCAGATATCATTACAACCGTTGATGTAGGTCGTTGTTCTGGTATGTTGTACCGTTGATTGTGAATCCTGACAATCAACTTCTACGGTCATGACTGATAACTTCCATGGCGATCCCATAGGTAAGGTTTCCCAAACAGGGCATTGGATACAGAGAGTGGTGCCACGTCGTAGAGTACTTCATCTTCAAAAGGCTTTATGAAGTAGGTGACCTTGCATTGTTGGGTGATCCTTAGCTCTTGTCCATCCTTCATCCAACCAATGTTGTAAGGCTAAGGATGCAGAGTGGTCACAAGACCTAGTTTCTTCACAAGTTCTTCAGAAACAAATTTATTTTGGCTCCCATTGTCCATGTGAAAATCCTCACAGCAGATCTAAGAGATGATGTATACCTCACAAGAGAATGATTATGATTAAGCAGGAAAATAGAAGAAGAGTGTTCAATACAGTATAATGAGCAACCGAATAATATGGTACAGTAGAACTCGGATAGAAGCAATAATACTTCACACACACTAACTAATTAATCACAATATGGACAAATAAGTAGTACAAGCATGAGGATTCGAATGCCTAAGGTGGCAATTCGAATTACCCTTCATGGAGTGATCAAAGGATCACTGGAGTGTCATCAGAGCACAACTAGGTGTCCTCATGATCATCAGTGGAGTCATCAATGCACAAGTAACTGTCAACTGTTAGTCAAACTGAGTCTAACTGAGTGTAGCAGGTGTAACTGAATGTAACTAGCACATGGAGACACTAACTGGATGAAGGAGGCTCAGTGGAGGATGCAGTAGGAGCTTACTAGAGTCACAACAGGCAGTTTAGTCTCACTGGAGCTCCATCGGAGTGATAAGGTCAGTAAAGAGTCAGTTAATCCTTAAATCAAGGAAGTAACTGAAGATAACTGAATATAACTGGACTTGGTAGGTGAAGAAGGCACCTTTGTCATGCAGTGGAGCAAAGGAGGGTGCATTAGTCACTGGGAGGGATGAAACTGCAAGGAAATAAGCTCTCGGGGCTAGCTCACTGAGGGTTAGGTGTTGGTGCTGATGATTGGAATGCATGCAAACCCTAATATTTGCATGCATGACTGAAAATGCAAACAAGGGAAATGTTGCTAGGACTAGGATGGAGTATATGAATATCCTAACACCCCCCCTTAATCCATCTTGGGCCCTGGTAACTAGGACCAAAGGTCACCCAATACAATCAAATGAACGATAATAATAAAGAACAGTCCATTAACCGAGAAAATGGGGAAAACCTCATGGGAAAAATACCCCCCCTCAAAATAAACTGTAGGCCACACACAATAATAAATGCTCCAAACTCAAGCAGGTGTGATGCTTGGTCATATGTCTGGAGGTATCTTCTTCTTGGGAAGAAGTGGATCATGCTAAAAAAGCATGTGCTTGTACTTGCTCTTCAGATCGAATGTGATGAGAACAAATCCAACAGTATGAGAATGATCCTCGAACCTGTGATTCAAATCAGTTGAGGTAGGATCAAATCTATGAAAGTGCATATAGTCTTTTGTCTTCTCCTTCGAACCACCATGGGTGAGATTATGCCAAAAAGAACTATTACATGTTTGCTTGAAATCAAAATCAGATTTAAGACTTAAAAAACAGTTTCTTGAGATCTCCTTTGAACCAACAGGGGTGAGATCAAAACTATCATATGCATGAGAAATTATCCCAAGCAGTAATTGCTTAGAACCCAAATTAGATACAAGACTTCAATCATGGTTTCTTGAGATCTCCTTTGAACCATGAGAGGTGAGATCAAAACCAGTAGATGCATGAGAAATTATCCCAAGAGAATGGCAATGGCCATATTCTTCAATAACCTTCTGAAAGCATGGAATTATGATCATATAGTAGTATAAAAGAGGAGATAGCCGGAGAGGAGCGAATGCATTACCTTCAATAGCTGTTTTGACCTCTGAAATAATCATGTGATCATGATGCAAACCAACAGACTCTGGTGCAAGAGAGGATTTAGGACCTTCTGCAATATCTAGAGTGTGAGCTGGCATAGAAAGAGAAGAGGGTTTGAGCATGAGTGGAGAATCTGCAAGTTCTTTGTCAACAACTTCAATATGAGATGATACTGGTTCATGATCTGAGAGGCCATCAAGAGGAGCGAATGCATCACTTTGCTTGCTTTCAAATGGGTGACCAAGTCCTTCATTCTTTCTGCCAAATTTTTCATCCAGGTGAGCCCATATCTCTTTTGGAGACCATAAATCCTTTGGAGTTTCAACACCATCACGGTATTTGAATTGGAATCTCTGGTATGTAGACAAAGAAAGCATCATTGCTTCGAAGGCATCATCACCTTTATTTAACCAATCAATCTTCTCTTCAGGGGATTCAAACTCTCTTTCAAAATGACAATAAAAAAGATCATGGATCTTCAAGTGTGCTATCATTCATGGTTTCCATTCATCATAGTTGAATAGAGAAAGAAAAGGGATTCCTTCTAAATCATACATTGAAGCTGTAGAGGACTTGCAAAAACAATATAGAATAACTGCAACTGCTACTGCTGCAAAAATGCAGAAACTGCTGCAACTGCTGCACTCGAAATCTTGGTAATAACCTGCAAAAAAACTCTCAAGAATGGAGATAAACGATACTCTCAACATGCTCTGATACCATGTGAAAATCCTCACAGCAGATCTAAGAGATGATGTATACCTCACAAGAGAATGATTATGATTAAGCAAGAAAATAGAAGAAGAGTGGTCAATACAGTATAATGAGCAACAGAATAATATGGTACAGTAGAACTCGGATAGAAGCAATAATACTTCACACACACAAACTAATTAATCACAATATGGACAAATAAGTAGTACAAGCATGAGGATTCGAATGCCTAAGGTGGAAATTCGAATTAGCCTTCATGGAGTGATCAAAGGATCACTGGAGTGTCATCGGAGCACAACTAGGTGAGTCATCAATGCACAAGTAACTGTCAACTGTCAGTCAAACTGAGTCTAACTGAGTGTAGTAGGTGTAACTGAATGTAACTAGCACATGGAGACACTAACTGGATGAAGGAGGCTCAGTGGAGGATGCAGTAAGAGCTTATCAGAGTCAGAACAGGCAGTTTAGTCTCATTGGAGCTCCATCGGAGTGATAAGGTCAGTAAAGAGTCAGTTAATCCTTAAATCAAGGAAGTAACTGAAGATAACTAAATATAACTAGACTTGGTAGGTGAAGAAGGCGCCTTTGTCATGCAGTGGAGTAAAGGAGGGTGCATTAGTCACTGGGAGGGCTGAAACTGCAAGGAAAGAAGCTCTCAAGGCTAGCTCACTGAGGGCTAGGTGCTGGTGCTGATGATTGGAATGCATGCAAACCCTAATTTCATGCAAACCCTAATATTTGCATGTATGACTGAAAATGCAAACAATGGAAACGCTGCTAGGACTAGGATGGAGTATAGGAATATCCTAACAGTCTACAATCAGATGCAATGGATTATTTTGAACCCATATGTGTGTATGGAATAGGTGCTCTCGTTCCTCCTCGTCAACGATAGTCGAGGTTGCTAGAGTTTTCTATGTCAAAAGAGTCGTTGCTTCTGGGTCAGATTCTACCACAGTCTTGTCGAATGCGTCGGATGCCGACAATTTTGCTAAAAAGGTCTTCCATGCTTTGCATTCAGACGTATCATGCCAAGATGAGTGATGGTAGTCGCACCATTTTTCGGTTGGTTGCTTGCTACGTTCCTTTTTATGAAAATGATTTTTGCCATGATCTCGCTTTGGTGGAGTCAGCTGAGAAGATTTCAACTTGTCGAAGTCGGCTGGTGCCTTCTTGTCGGGTGGTTGTCTTGAAGTCGGATTTGTCACGAAGCGCACTTTTCCTTTCTTCTTGGTTTCACGTTTGCTGGCATAGTGGAATGCATTTGCAAGCATATTGACAGTCATAAACTCCATCTCCTGTTGAATGTACTAGGATAATCCACTGTCGTACTTCAGAACAAGGAATTTTTCTTCTTCTTGGACGCCAAGTCTAGCCACGAGTCAATAGAACTCATCGGTGTAGCTTTGCACGGACTGGTCCTTCCATTGCCTTAGCTACTGCCACTTCTTATACTACTGCTCAAGGTACTTCGGCGGGTAAAACTCCTTTTAGACGTGTTCGACGAATTTATCCCATGTGTCGATGGGGTCTTCACTTTTCTCCATCTTTGTCGAAAGATTTTCCCACTAGCAGTGCACAGATGTTGACATCTTTAAGGATGCAATGGTGATCTTGTCGGCTTCAGAGAGTTGATTCATCGTGTAATAGGACTTTAATTGTTGAACCATTTGTCGACGGATTACGTGTCAATCTTTCCTTCTAGATTTGGTATGTCTAAATTCATTTGCACTTTGAAAGGGTTGATTTTGTTAGAGTTGGTTCTCGTCAGAAATGCTCTTGAAGTCGAAGCAAATCGCGTGAGAATCTCGTTGAACTGGGCGAACATCTTAGTTCGTTGTCGAGTCAACGCTTTCTCTATGAGCTATTGTGTATCGTTGATTGCATGTATTTCTCTTGTTTCTTCTGCCATCTTTGGAGGTAGTGTCTGCTTGGATTGCTGAGTCTGCGAGCGTGTTTGAACCAAAATAATTTAGGTAACATCGCTGGAAGTGTCTACGCAAAACTTAAGCACGAACAAAGCTGATGTGCTCTAACGAAACTCTGAATCCGCTATGATACCAATGATCCACTCGAGGCCAAGAAGCCAAGTGGGACAACAGTTTGACTAAATGAGTCAGATCTGTTACGATGGAAGCATAAGAAAGGATATAAACAAGCAAGATTACACTACGTAGATAAACAAAAATACACACAGACAATATGTAGGAATGCGAACTGATATCTCTATTACTCAAAACCAGATATGTAAGATCTGTATATTACAATAGTTTACATGCTTATATAAAGAGTGCTGAAACGCTTGGGTGCTTTCCCATTACGTTCAGTTACAAGAAAGAAAGTTATAACGGTTCGACAGTTCAACCGTTACAGTCGACTAGAAGATAGAGAGACAATCTGTCGAAGTTCAACAGTCGCATGTCACAAGATGGTGTTGTGCAAGTTGCAGGTCGACACTGCATGTTGACACCGAGAAACTGTGAGGTCATTGAACATGTCGAAGGTGCGAAGTTATCAAAGTTGTGTCAAAGTAGAAGCTTGTCGTAGTTGTGTCGACGATGATGACTCGTCGCAGTAGATGTCGACATTCGAAAACAATGCCAACTGCGATATGGATCAGACCTCCTTCCTAAAGAAACAATGGTCTCCATTGTTTTCTCGTGAAGGTGAGGAAACTCGGTTAGTTCAGTAGCAGAGTACCATTTTCCTTGTGTTGGGATCTATCCTGCTTTAGCAACTTGAAACAAGGGAATTGTGTTCGTCCTTGTATGACGTATTTGCCGTCCCACAATGGTGTCACAAGGAAGAGGCTCTTGAACATCTGGATGGATGTCGTCGGGATCTTCTAGCTGCAAGTCATTCTATTCCAACAATGGTGCATGGTATGGTCGAAGTAGATCCACATTGAAGACTGGATGTAGACCAAGACATGAAGGAATGTCGAGATGGAAAGAATTTTCGCCAATCTGCTGAAGAATACTGTATGGGCCATATCGCAAAGGTTTCAACTTCTTGAATGGACCAGTGAAGCGCTCCTTCTAAAGATGTAACCAAACCTTATCCCCAATTTGAAATGAATGAGGGATACGATGCTTATCGTGTCGGGACTTAACTTTATCGTTTTCTCTGTGCAACATGTCCTGTGCTTGTCGTTTTTCCTCTACTTGTTTGTTAGTGTTTATAGTCTTGACTCTGTAACATTTTCATTAGCTGGTGAAGCGTTATAGCTTGGTATTCAAAGATGCATTGATGCGTTTCTTGGCGTTATGGTAAGGATTTACCTTGGCTCTTCCTGTTATGATTTGATGAATTCCTTTACATTAGTTTCCAGTTTATATGTTAAATATGCACATGGTCTATAACATGCTTTTAACTACTGTGCAGGTGAGGACTTCGAACCTTGCAGGGTTTCGAGATGCTGGAAGCAATGCGAGTTGTAGCATGCAAAAGAGCAACGCTCTGTGTCTCGACATTTCCAGCCGTCCATTGGATTCAAAGGTAAGCTTAAGTTGTTTTATAAGCTTCACTGTTTATACAATATGCAGGGTTCTTTTTAGATAGTCGCCTCTATATGGAAATACATTTTATGCTTAAGTTATAATCCTCTGTTTCGAATGTAGATATTTAACTTATGTTTTAATGGTTCTTTGTAGGTTAACCACAGGGTTATGCCAATGCTTAGGAAGCAATTTGGCCTCCCCTAACCCTGGTAAGAAACCCTTACAAATTTGTCAAAGATTCAGTTATTGCGTTTTGGGAAAACTTAACCCTAACTACATTCGTTGTAAAACGTGTTACAGGTGGTCGCAGGGACACACGACAATGTTTGTGGAATTAAACGTAATGTGGCTTCATGCTCTTCCAAGGCGTTTAAGCCGGTAGCATCTCTTGAACTTTGTAATGGGTACATTGCCTTCGTTTATGAAATCTAAGCTTTCATAGGCTGAGACAACCATACGAATTTATTTATGAAAACTTTAAATATTATTTAGTTATGTATGAATCCCTACGACTAGAATACTCTGTTTCGTCAATGAAACAAGAAGCCTGTCGGCTCTTACCATAGCTTTGAATTTATGAACTTTTTTATCAATGAATGCATTTATTATGTTTAATGAACAAAAGTGGGTAGATATATTGTTAATACTTCTATGGTTTCTATTATGGCCTTACGGCTGTGTATTATGTTACATATTTGATATATAAACGACTGAGCCTTACGGCTTTACAATTCATATTGTATTTTGTCTTAGTAACGAAAGGTAATGAACCTCACGACTGTGTTATATGCTATGCATTTGAAATATAAACCTTGTGATCCTTACGAATATGTTTAACCATTAGGTTATCTCCAGAGATGTATGCTTATTTGTAATGTTACTTGTTAAATGTTTCAACGATATCTCTTGTGGCCTCACAGATCTGTTAAAACATTTGAAATCTATTTATTTAACCTAGTTTTCTTATTCATACGAGCCTCATGGCTCTGTATTATATTACGTTTGAATATAATTACTTGTATGAGAATCGTGTTTGGATAGTAATGTGTTTAACTTTGAATTTAAATGCTTATACTAACTAATGTGGCCTCTCGACTCTATATACTTGTATCTGAAATCGTATTTGATATTATATATAAATATAGATGTTTTCTTTACTTTGAAATGTAAAAACGTAAATGCTTTGAGTTTGATATAAAGTGTCTGAGCCATACGACTATATATGGATATACCTTGATATAAAATCGTATCAAGTCTTAGATATTATCTTTGAACTCTATACTCTGTTTATACTATTTCTGTCTATTTAGTAAAACATTAACATATTATGAAATCAAGATAAACCCTAGGTTTATGAAAAGAAATGATACCCTGTAATTTTATTTCAAATGCTATTACAGAACAATAAAGTAATTAACGAAAGCAAATCTATAGAACATATATAATAATGATGTATTATGATAACATAGTGAATATAGTGTAATAGAGTAGGAAAATCATATAAATACATTTCTCAGAATAAAATTCATTAATAGAACATTTCTTTAACATAAAATACAATTCATCATTTTCTAATCATTCTACACAGTTAATATTAAACATATAATAATAAAATATTGAATACTAATAAAACAATAATAGAACCTAACTGAAAGAACAGACTGAATCCAATCTGAAGTTCATCGTTCCTCCCAACCAATCTTCCAGAACAACCAAGCTTACTTGTTCCGAAACCCCAAATCCTGTTTGTTGGACCACAAGGACAAAGACTGTTGAAGCAACCCAGAACTATCACTCAGTTCCACTTCTCAACTCAGCAAAATAATTTCCCTCTTCCATCCAAGCCTCCTGCTTGTCTGATGGGAATGCTTATTAAAGCTTTGCCTAGGACTTAGGTCAATCATGAGCCTCCTAATCTAGAACCTTCATCTGGAGTTTTGACCTTAAAAATAGGGATGATGCCTTTTGCACTTGTTGAGGTATTGATTAGAAGTTTTCACCACTATGGGCAATCTTCCCAAAACATGTCATTTCTCCTTGTGGGCCAACAAACACTCTTTCAATAGCTACTTCAGATTGGATTCTCCTGTTTTATTTTATTAAATAATAATAATAATAATACAATATCCTCAAACAAGTTTCTTTGACCACACTTGGTCAAATAATTGTTCAACAATAATTAAAAACATTATTACAAAGTATTTAAACTTTAATCAAGGTTCTAGGGGTATTACATACACCCCCCCTTAAATATAACATCGTTCTCGGTGTTATTCAATCTTCCATTGTTTCATCTTGAAACATAATTGGATATGCCTCCTGCATTTTACTTTCAAATTCCCAAGTAGCCTCTTCTGGGCTAAGGTGCATCAACTACACTTTACTTGCCCAATAATGCGGTTCCGAAGGATAAGCTCCCTCCTATCGAGGATACATTCTGGTTCCAATTGGAATTCTCATTCCGGTTCCACCTGAATAACATTCCAATCGAAAACATGAGTAGCATCATCTATGTATTTCTTTAACAAAGAAACGTGAAAAACATTATGTACTTTTACCATAGGCGGTAATTCCAACCGATAAGCTACCGGTCCAATTAGGTCTAATATTTCAAAAGGACTACAATACATGGGTGCTAGTTTAGCACACTTTCCCAATCTTAAAGAATTCTTTCTTGGCTTTACCTTTACATAAACATGGTCCCCTACTTGTAACTCTCTTTGAGTTCTTTTTAAATCAGGATAGTTCTTTGTCAATCTTGAGCCACCTTCAAATTTTGCTGCACATGTTTCACGGTTAGTTCCATATCCTTTAACAATTTAGGACCTGACATCAATATATCAACTGGACTACTCCAAGAAACTGGAGTGTTACACTTCCGTCCATAAAGTATTTCAAATGTACTCATCTTAGCAGAAGCTTGAAAATGGTTATTATAAGCAAACTCAACCAAATGTAAATAGTCTTCCCATTTTCCTGGTTTATCCATAGCATACATTCTAAGCATGTCTTCTAAAATCTGATTAACCTTTTTTGTCTGTCCATCAATTTGAGGGTGAAAATATGTACTAAAATTCAGTTTAGTATCTAACCCTTTAAACAAAGCCTTCCAGAAATTTCCTATAAACTTTATAACTCTGTCAGAAACAATTATTTTAGGCACACCATGCAATCTGAAAATTTCTCTCCTAAATATATCAGCAATATGAATAGCTTTATATGTAGATTTAATGGGAATAAAATGTGTTTCCTTACTTAAATTGTCAACCACAACCATTATAGAATCATTTTGTTTAGAATTTCTAGGCAAACATGTTATGAAGTCCATACTAATGACTTCCGATTTCCATTCTGGAATGGGTAAAGGATGCAATAAACATGCTGGATGCTGATGTTCAGTTTTAATTTGCTGACACTCCATGCATTTAGCTATATATTCAGCAACTTCATTTTTCATGTTAGGCCAATAAAATTCTTTCTTTAACATAGTAATCATTTTCTGTATCCAGGGTGTCCTGAATAAGGTGTCTTATGCATTTCATTCATAATTAACAGCTTTACTTCTGCAAAATTAGGTACATACAACCTGTCCTTATACATCAATAATGCATTTCTGCTTAATTTGAAATCTATTTTTACTTGACTTGCTTCATTTTTTGTTGTTTTAAATTTTATTTTCTGATATTCCTCATCATTTCTTGTTTATGTTTGTATTTTTACCTCTAAGTTAGTTTCGTAACTGCTACTTGCAGCCACAAACAACATGTTGGCATGACGACTCAAAGCGTCTGCTACTTTATTTTCTTTCCCTTTAATGTGTTTTATTTCAAAATCTTATTTGCTTAGAAAAGACAACCAACTTGCTTGTCTTGCATTCAAATTCTGCTCATCAAAAAGATACTTTAGACTAACATTATCTATTTTTAGTAGGAAACGCCTACCAATCAAATAATGTCGCCACATTTTTAATGCATGAATTATAGCAGCCAACTCCTAATCATGAGTTGCATAATTTATTTCATGTTCTTTTAATTTTTTCGACTCATAAGCCACAACATAATTATCTTGCATTAGTACTCCTCCTAATCCTTCCTTGCATTCATTCGTGCAAATGGTAAATTCTTTATAAGGATCTACAATATTTAGAATATGAGCTATTGTTAACAAATGTTTTATTTTGTTAAAACTTTCTTCACATTTATTATTCCATTCAAACTTCTCTCCTTTCTTCTGCAAAGAAGTTATAGGATAAACATTTTTTGAAAAACCTTCAATAAATTTTATGTAGTAACCTGTTATACCCATAAATGATCTTATATCAAATACATCTTTAGGAACTGGCCACTCCATTATAGCTTTTACTTTATCAGGATCAACTGATATACCTTCCTTAGTTATTACATGTCCCAAGTACTGAATTCTATCATTAAAGAAATCACACTTACTGAACTTTGCATAAAGTTCATTTTCCCTTAATACTTGTAGTACAATTCTTAAGTGTTCTTCATGTTCTTGTTCATTCTTAGAGTAAATTAATATATCGTCGATAAATACGACTACGAATTTATCTAAGTATTTACTCAGTACACTATTCATTAAGAACATAAACATTGCTGGTGCGTTTGTCAAACCAAAAGACATCACGACAAATTCATAGTGACCATACATGGTCCTAAAAGCAGTTTTGTAAATGTCTTCATCTTTTACTCTTACTTGGTGATATCCTGATCGCAAATATATCTTAGAGAATATAGTTGCTCCTCTGAATTGATCGAATAAATCATGGGGTAAAGGGTATCTATTTTTAATTGTCATCTTGTTTAATTGTCTATAGTCAATACACAATCTCAAAGTACCATCTTTCTTTTTAACAAATATTACTGGCGCTCCCCAAGGGGACACACTTGGTCGTATATAATTTTTGTCAATTAATTCTTGTATCTGAGCTTTTAATTCATTTAATTCCAATATGTTCATTCTATAAGGAGATTTCGAAGCTGGTACTGCTCCTGGTATGAGATCGATTGTAAATTCTATCTCTCTTTTAGGAGGCCATCCTGGAACTTCTTCTGGAAATACATCCTTAAATTATTTTAATATTGGAATATCATTTATATCAAGTTTATCACTTTTATCTCTGCCATCTAGTATGTGAACAACAAAAACTTTACAACCTTTCCTAACAGATCTTTTCATTTGCAAAGCAAAGATTTCTCTAATCATAACTTTTCTAGGAATTCCTTTCACTAAAACAAAATTATTTTCTTCATCTTTGTATGTAAAATATTTTTCATAACAATTCAAAGTCACTCTATGTTTCTCTAACCATTCCATTCCCATTATAATGTCATATGATCCCAAAGGTAAAACATTCAAATATGCATGTGTTTTCAAGTCATTCATGTAAAATTCACAGTTTTGAACAAAGCTAGTTACTTTTCTTTTTGTGCTTGTAGCAAGCTGAACTAACCATGACTTTTCAAATTTATCTTGCTAAAGTTTACATGTTTCTACCAATATAGGAGATATATAACTTAGACTTGCACCTGGATTTATCACCATAGAAATAGATTTATCTTTTAACATACCTTATATTTCGACCTTTGTTGATTGATGATCTGCCTGTCGATTTTCCATTGTTGCGCTGATCCTTGGTATACTTCTGGCCACATCACCTACAATAGCATCTTCTTGTATAGAATGTATATGATTAACAATCTTTCTTTTCATTGGACAATCTTTAAAGTAGTGTGGTTCTCCACACTCCCAGCATTGTAAAGAACCCCTTGGATAATTAACTTTGTTATAAGTAGCAGGCATATCTCTTCTTTGATTATTCACTACATTTTGAGGTCTATTTTTGAATTTATTATTTTGAAAACTTTTATGTTTATTTCCAGCACTTTTGAAAAAATTATGTACTCTTTTCTTTTGCTCGAAGCTTTTTCCTCTCCAAGTTGGTAAATTATCTCTTTTGTTTTTTATTTTGATCAAAACGGAAATTTGCTTTTCTCATTGCCTCTTCCAAAGTTTTAGGATTATCATACTCAATCCTTTCTTTATAAATAACATGCAAACAACTTAGAAATCTTTGTACTTTTGGTTTCTCTTCAATAATGTAAGGTACATATCGAAGTAGACTTAGAAACTTGCTGCACAATTCTTTCATTGTTAGTGTCCCAAGTTTCAGACCATAAAATTATTTGGCTTTTTCTTCATAATACTGTTCATATAGATATTTTCTTTTAAACAGTTTCTTGAATGAGCTCCAAGTTATATGACGTTCTTTTAAATTCTTTACCTATTTAATATCTTGCCACCATATATCTGCCTTTCCAGATAGATTATAAATATCTATTTTTCTTTAAGTTATGTGGAGTAATTATAAATCTGAAAGTATTTATGCATTTCGGACAGCCATGCTTCGGCTTCTTCTTCGGTTTCTACCTCACCATTAAATAAAGGTGGTTTTATCTCTTTAAACTCTCTAGTAATTTCCTCGTAGTGTTTACTCTTTTTATTAATCTGTTCATCATCACTACTATCACTCGTATTAGATTTATGCTTATGTTCTCTTACTGAAATACCACTAGATGAGTCACTTTCATTATCTGCAAAAGTTAACTTTCTACCTCTATGCTTATATGATGCAATTTTCTCAATTTCTCCATCTAAAGGTTTATTCTTTATTGTTTCTTGCTCCATATCTTAGTGAGTAAAACGTTGTTTAACTGTTCCTCCGCTTTTAAGATACGTTCATTATCTTCTTTCACACTTAGAATTTATGCCTTTAATTCTTTTACAGTTTGTAAAATTCCAGATTAATTATCATTTTGGTTATCATTCAGATCAACCCATAAATTATCATTATTAGCATTCTCTTGTTCATGATTGTCTTGTTCACTGCGATGTCATCCATCTTCAGCAGATGTCTCTACTCCTTCCATTTTCCTGCAAAACGTAGATTATATTTTTGTTCCTGAAATATCATAAAGAAAACATAAGTTAGTTTTTTTTTTCTTGTTTCATGATGATCATGCGTATTGAGCCAATTTTCAGGCCTAGTGTTTGTAAACATGCTCTGATACCAATTTGTCACAACCCCAAAATTACTCAATTTAAATTTTTTTTATATGAGTATGTTAATGACATTAATTCTTATGTCGCAGGTATGCAATGCAAGGAGGATGTTGTGTGACTCAACATCATCTGTCTGAAAGGTATAACTTGCATTTATGTAAATCATGCATGCGTCATAAACGTTACTGAAAGTGTTTTGCGGAATAAAATTCAGTCTAAGCTTGACGACTACATGTGATTATTACAGTTGTCATATTCCATTATGATACTGTTTATATATCTTAACTTATCATCCTGAAACTATTATTATCATTCTAGTTTAATGGCCTAGCCATGACTCTTTTAAGCTAGTTCGCTCCCATTGCTTTCATTACGGTGTTATGAAAAACTTGCTATGCTATAAACTATGTGATGTGCGAACTATAATACAATATGCTCCCTGAGCCTTATATCGACATAACGATTGTATCTATAAGATACAAAACTTATGAAATAAATACATAGTCCACATGTTATACTCTTAATACAATATATCAATACATAGTCCAAGGTTATGCTCTTAACATATTATGTTAATATATATACATGGTCCAAAGGTTATGCTCTTAACATATTATATTAATATATATACACAGTCTAAAGGTTATGCTCATAACTCAATATGATAATCTAACCATGAATTCGAAACTATGCATATCATTAATGCATACTAACCCGATTCCTATATGATTGTGTTAAAACGCAAAGCTTGTTACAAACGATATGTTATGAACATATTGTAAAAGTATGACCTATGCATAATCCTATGCTATGGTCTAAAAACTATGTTGAAGGTCGTATTACCAACTTTTATGCCATCGTATTATATTCTATGCAATCTGAGCTAGGACCATAGTATTAACTATGATCCAATGCCAGCTTTGTGTTAATTATTCGAATTTAAACGTTGCATTAAAAATTGATCTACGAAAATACGATTTGATTCAAGTATTAACTTTGGGATTTGTATGTTTTAATGCAGTGTCACCGTGGATGGCAACGTAGGCTGGGTTGGTGAAATCCCATGTGATGGATTTAAAAGTAGGAAGGCTAGTACAGCCTATCCTTTCATGTAGCATCTCCAGGATCGTTGATCCAGATTGTTTTGAGATCATAAACAATTCTTGCAAGGTTTTGTCAAGCGTTTGAAGGGTTCCTTCTTCATTGTTACTCCGCAACATGCATTATGCTGCTGCAATGAGCTCGGATCGGTGCAGAGCTTATCCATGCTTCTGTTTTAGTTTGTAAAATAGTTACGCAGTTTTAACTTAATGCTTAAGTTGGTTATTAGCAGGGACAACTTCTATGGCCTCCTATGCAGTACTCGTAGAGCTTCCACAAGGGGTTTCCCTCTACTTGTTTGTTAGTGTTTACAGTCTCGACTCTGTAACATTTTCCTTAGCTGGCGAAGCGTTATATCTTGGTCTTCGAAGATGTGTTGTATGTGTTTCTTGGCTTTATGGTAAGGATATACCTTGGTTCTTCCTGTTATGATTTGATGAATGTCTTTACATTAGTTTCCAGTTTATATGTTAAATATGCACATGGTTTATAACATGCTCTTAACTACTGTGCAGTGAGGACTTCGAACCTCGCAGGGTTTCGAGATGCTGGAAGCAGTGCGAGCCGTAGCATGCAAAAGAGCAACGCTCTGTGTCTCGGCATTTCATGTCGTCCACTGGATTCGAAGGTAAGATTAAGTTGTTTTACAAGCTTCATTGTTTATACAATATGCATGGTTCTTTTTAGATAGTCGCCTTTGTATGGAAATATATTTTATGCTTAAGTTATAATCCTCTGTTTCGAATGTAGATATTTAACTTATGTTTTAATGGTTGTTTGTAGGTTAACCACAGGGTTATCCCGACGCTTAGGAAGCAAGTTAGCCTCCCCTAACCCTGGTAAGCAACCCTTACAAATTTGTTAAAGATTCAGTTATTGCGTTTTGGGAAAACTTAAACCTAACTACATTCGTTGTAAAACGTGTTATAGGTGGTTGCAGGGACACACTTCAGTGTTTGTGGAATTAAACGTAATGTCAGCTTCATTCTCTTCCAAGGCGTTTAAGCCTGTAGCATCGGCTTAAACTCTGTAATGGGTACATTGCCTTTGTTTATGAAATTTGAGCTTTCATAGGCTGAGACAGCCATACGAATTTATTTATGAAAACTTTAAAGATTATTTAGTTATGTATGAAGCCCTACGGCTATCATACTATGTTTCGTCAATGAAACCAGAATCCTGTCGACTCTTACCATAGATTTGAATTTATGAACTTGTTTATCAATGAATGCGTTTATTTTTTTTAATGAACAAAAGTGGACAAAGCTATTGTTAATAATTCTATGGTTTCTTTTATGGCCTTACAGCTCTGTATTAAGTTACATATTTGATATATAAACGACTGAACCTTACGGACTTTACAGTTCATATTGTATTTTGTCTTAGTAACGAAAGGTAATGAACCTCATGGTTGTGTTGTATGCTACGTGTTTGAAATATAAACCTTGTGAGCCTTACAAATCCGTTTAACCATTAGGTTATCTCCATAGATGTATGTGTATTCGTAATGTTACTTGTTAAATGTTTCAATGATATCTCTTGTGGCCTCACGACTCTGTTAAAACATTTGAAAGCTATTTATTTAACCTAGTTTTGTTATTCATACGAGTCTCACAACTCTGTATTATATTACGTTTGAATATAATTATTTGTATGAGAATTGTGTTTAGATAGTAATGTGTTTAAATTTGAATTTAAATGCTTATACTAACTAATGTGGCCTCTCGGCTCTGTATACTTGTATCTCAAATCGTATTTGATATTATATATAAATATAGATGTTTTCTTTACTCTGAAATGTAAAAACATAAATGCTTTGAGTTTGATATAAAGTGTTTGAGCCATATGACTATCTATTGATATACCCTGATATAAAAATCGTATCAATTCTTAGATATTATCTTTGAACTCTATGCTATGTTTATACTATTTCTGTCTATTTACTAAAACATTAACATATTAGGAAATCAAGATAAACCCTAGGTTTATGAAAATAAATGATACTCTGTAAGTTGATTTCAAATGCTATTACAGAACAGTAAAGTAATTAACGAAAGCAAATCTATAGAACAAAGATAATAATTATGCATTATGATAACATAGAGAATATAGTGTAACAGAGTAGGAAAATCATATAAATACATTTATCATAATAAAATTCATTAACAAAACATTTCTTTAATATAAAATACAGTTCATCATTTTCTAATCATTCTACACAATTAATATTAAACATATAATAATAAAATACCGAATACTAATAAAACAATAATAGAACCTGAATGAAAGAACATACCGAATCCAATCTAAAGTTTGCTGGTCCTCCCAACCAATCTTCAAGAACAACCAAGCTTACTTGTTCTAAAACCCTCGAGCCTGTTTGTTGGACCACAAGGACAAATACTGATGAAGCAACCCAGAACTATCACTCAGTTCCACTTCTCAACTCAACAAAATAATTTCCCTCTTCCATCCAAGCCTCTTGCTTGTCTAATGGGAATGCTTATTAAAGCTTTGCCTAGGACTTAGGTCTATCATGAGCCTCCTTCTCTAGAACCTCCATCTGGAGTTCTGACCTTATAAATAGGGATGATGCCTCCTGCACCTATTGAGGTATTAATTAGCATTTTTTACCACAATGGGCAGTCTTCCCAACACATGTCATTTCTCCTTGTGGGCTAGCAAACACTCTTTCAATAGCTACTTCACATTGGATTCTCCTGTTTTATTTTATTAAATAATAATAATAATACGATATCCTCAAACAAGTGTCTTTGACCACACTTGGTCAAATAATTGTTCAACAATAATTAAAAACATTATTACAAAGTATTTAAACTTTAATCAAGGTTCTAAGGGTATTACATACACCTCCCCTTAAAGATAACACCGTCCTCAGTGTTATTCAATATTCCATTGTTTCATGTTGAAACAGAATTGGATATGCCTCCTGCATTTTACTTTCCAATTCCCAAGTAGCCTCTTCTGGGCTAAGGTGCATCCATTGCACTTTTACTTGCCCAATAATGTGGTTCCGAAGGATAAGCTCCCTCCTGTCGAGGATGCATTCTGGTTCCACTTGGAATTCTCCTTCTGGTTCCACCTGAATAACATTCCAATCCATAACATGAGTAGCATCATGTATGTATTTCTTTAACAAAGAAACCTGAAAAACATTATGTACTTTTACCGTAGGCGGTAATGCCAACCGATAAGCTACCGGTCCAATCCGGTCTAATATTTCAAAAGGACAACAATACATGGGTGCTAGTTTAGCACACTTTCCCAATCTTAAAGAACTATTTCTTGGCTTTACCTTTACATAAACATGGTCCCCTACCTGGAACTCTCTTTGAGTTCTTTTTAAACCAAGATAGTTCTTTGTCTATCTTGAGCCACCTTCAAATTTTACTGCACCTGTTTCACGGTTAGTTCCATATCCTTTAACAATTTAGGACCTGACATCAATCGATCAACTGGACTACTACGAGAAACTGGAGGGTTACACTTCCATCCATAAAGTATTTCAAATGTACTCATCTTAGCAGAAGCTTGAAAATGGTTATTATAAGCAAACTCAACCAAATGTAAACAGTCTTCCCATTTTCCTGGTTTATCCATAGCATACATTCTAAGCATGTCTTCTAAAATCTGATTAACCTTTTTTGTCCGTCCATCAGTTTGAGGGTGAAAATATGTACTAAAATTCAGTTTAGTATCTAACCCTTTAAACAAATCCTTCCGGAAATTTCCTGTAAACTTTGTATCTCTGTCAGAAACAATTATTTTAGGCACACTATGCAATCTGAAAATTTCTCTCATAAATATATCAACAATACGAATAGATTTATATGTAGATTTAACAGGAATAAAATGTGTTGCCTTACTTAACTTGTCAACCGCAACCATTATAGAATCATTATGTTTAGAATTTCTAGGCAAACCTGTTATGAAGTCCATTTTAATGACTTCCCATTTCCATTCTGGAATGGGTAAAGGCTGCAATAAACCTGATGGGTGCTAATGTTCAGTTTTAACTTGTTGACACTCCATGCATTTAACTATATATTCAACAACTCAACATTTTTCATGTTAGGCCAATACAATTCTTTCTTTAACATAGTAATCATTTTCTAGTATCCATGGTGTCCTGAATAAGGTGTCTTATGCATTTCATTCATAATTAACAACTTTACTTCTGCAGAATCGGGTACATGCAACCTGTCCTTATACATTAATAATATATTTTTGCTTAATTTGAAATTTGTTTTTACTTGACTTGCTTCATTTTCTGTTGTTTTAACTTTTATTTTATGATATTCCTCATCATTTCTTGTTGTTGTTTGTATTTTTACCTCTAAGTCAGTTTCATAACTGCTACTTGCAGCCACAAACAACATGTTGGCATGATGACTCAAAGCGTCTGCTACTTTATTTTCTTTCCCTTTAATGTGTTTTATTTCAAAATCATATTCGCTTAGAAAAGGCAGCCATCTTGCTTGTCTTGCATTCTAATTCTGTTGATAAAAAAGATACTTTAGACTAACATTATTTGTTTTTAGTAGGAAACGCCTACCAATCAAATAATGTCGCGACATTTTTAATGCATGAATTATAGCAGCCAACTCCCAATCATGTTTTGCATAATTTCTTTCATGTTTTTTTAATTTTCTCGACTCATAAGCCACAACAGAATTATCTTGCATTAGTACTCCTCCTAATCCTTCCTTGCATGCATTCGTGCAAATGGCAAATTCTTTATAAGGATATGCAATCTTTAGAATAGGAGCTATTGTTAACAAATGTTTTAGTTTGTTAAAACTTTCTTTACATTTATTATTCCATTCAAACTTCTTTCCTTTCTTCTGCAAAGAAGTTATAGGATAAACATTTTTTGAAAAACCTTCAATAAATTTTCTGTAGTAACTTGTTATACCCATAAATGATCTTATATCAAAAACATATTTAGGAACTGGCCACTCCATTATAGATTTTACTGTATCAGGATCAACTGATATACCTTCCTTAGTTATTACATGTCCTAAGTATTGAATTCTATCTTAAAAGAAATCACACTTACTAAACCTTGCATAAAGTTCTTGTTCCCTTAATACTTGTAGTACAATTCTTAAGTGTTCTTCATGTTCTTGTTCATTCTTAGAGTAACTTAATATATCGTCGATAAATACGAATACAAATTTATCTAAGTATTTACTCAGTACGCTATTCATTAAGCACATAAACATTGCTGGTGCGTTTGTCAAACCAAAATGCATCACGACAAATTCATAGTGACCATACCTGGTCCTAAAAGCAATGTTGTAAATGTCTTCATCTTTTACTCTTACTTGGTGATATCCCGATTGCAAATCTATCTTAGAGAATATAGTTGCTCCTCTGAATTGATTGAATAAATCATCAATTCGGGGTAACGGGTATCTATTTTTAATTGTCATCTTGTTTAATTGTCTATAGTCAATACACAATCTCAAAGTACCATCTTTCTTTTTAGCAAATATTACTGGTGCTCCCCAAGGGGACACACTTGGTCGTGTATACTTTTTGTCAATTAATTCTTGTATTTGAGCTTTTAATTCATTTAATTCCAATATGATCAATTTTAAGGAGCTTTCGAAGCTGGTATTGCTCCTGGTATGAGATTGATTGTAAAATCTCTCTCTTTTAGGAGGCAGTCCTGGAACTTCTTCTGGAAATACATCCTTAAATTATTTTAATATTGGAATATCATTTATATCAAGTTTATCACTTTTATATCTATCATCTATTATGTGAACAACAAAAACTTTACAACCTTTCCTAACAGATCTTTTCATTTGCAAAACAGAGATTTCTCTAATCATAACTTTTCTAGGAATTCCTTTCACTAAAACATAATTATTTTCTTCATATTTGTATGTAAAATATTTTTCGTAACAATTCAAAATCACTCTACATTTCTCTAACCAGTCCATTCCTATTATCATGTCATATGATCCCAAAGGTAAAACATTCAAATCTGCATGTGTTTTCAAGTCATTCATGTAAAATTCACAGTTTTTAACAAAGCTAGTTACTTTTATTTTTGTACCTGTAGAAAGTTGAACTAACCGTGACTTTTCAAATTTATATTGTTGAAGTTTACATGCTTCTACCACTCAGGATATATGTAACTTAGAATTGCACCTGGATCTACCAACATAGAAATAGATTTATCTTTTAACATACCTTCTATTTCGACCATTGTTGATTGATGATCTGCATGTCGATTTTCCAATGCTGCGTTGATCCTTGGTATACTTATGGCCACATCACCTACAGTAGCATCTTCTTGTATAGAATGTATATTATTAACAATCTTTATTTTCTTTGGACAATCTTTAAATTAGTGTGGCTCTCCACACTCCCAGCATTGTAAAGAGCCTCTTGGATAATTAACTTTGTTATAAGTAGCAGGCATATCTCTTCTTTGATTATTCACTACATTTTGAGGTCTATTTATGAATTTATTATTTTGATAACTTTTATGGTTATTTCCAGCACTTCTGAAAAATTTATTTACTCTGTTCTTTTGTTCGAAGCTTTTTTCTTTCCAAGCTGGTAAATTATCTCTTTTGTTTTTATTTTGATCAAAACAAAAATTTGCTTATCTCATTGCCTCTTCCAAAGTTTTAGGATTATCATCCTCGATCCTTTCTTTATAAATAACATGAAAACAACTTAGAAATATTTGTACTTTTGGTTTCTCTTCAATAATGTAAGGTACATATCGAAGTAGACTTAGAAACTTGCTGCACAATTCTTTCATTGTTAATGTCCCAAGTTTCAGACCATAAAATTGTTTGGCTTTTTCTTCATAATACTGTTCAAATAGATATTTTCTTTTAAGCAGTTTCTTGAATGATCTCCAAGTTATATGACGTTCTTTTAAATTCTTTACCTTTTTAATATCTTGCCACCATATATATGCCTTTCCGGACAGATTATAAATAGCCAGTTTTGCTTTAAGTTATGTGGAGAAATTATAAATCTGAAAGTATTTATGCATTTCAGATAGCCATGCTTCAGCTTCTTCTCCGGTTTCTACTTCACCATTAAACAAAGGTGGTTTTATCTTCTTAAACTCTCTAGTAATTTCCTTGTAATGTTTACTCTTTTTATTAATCTATTCATCATGACTACTATCACTGGTATTATATTTCTGCTTATGTTCTCTTACTTAAATACCACTAAATGAGTCACTTTCATTATCTGCAAAAGTATACTTTCTACCTCTACGCTTATATGATGCAGTTTTCTCAATTTCTTCATCTAAAGGTTTATTCTTTACTGTTTCTTGCTCCATATCTTAGTGAGTAAAACATTGTTTAAATATTCCTGTGCTTTTAAGATACGTTCATTATCTTCTTTCACACTTAGAATTTATGCCTTTAATTCTTTTACAGTTTGTAAAATTCCAGATTGATTATCATTTCGGTTATCATTCAGATCAACCCATAAATTATCATTATTAACATTCTCTTGTTCATGATTATTTTGTTCATGATTTTCTTGTTCACTGCAATGTGATCCATCTTTGGCAGATGTCTCTACTCCTTCCATTTTCCTGCAAAACAGATATTATATTTATGTTCCTGAAATATCATAAAGAAAACATAAGTCTATTTTTTTTTTTATTTCTTGTTTCATGATGATCATGTGTATTGAGCCAATTTTCAGGCCTAGTGTTTGTAACCGTGCTCTGATACCAATTTGTCACAACCCAAAAATTACTCAATTTAAAAAAAAAAATATGAGTATGTTAACGACATTAATTCTTATGTCGCAGGTATGTAATACAAGGAGGATGTTGTGTGACTCAGCATCATCCGTCTGATAGGTATAACTTGCATTTATGTAAATCATGCATGCGTCGTAAACTTTACTGAAAGCATTTTGTGGAATAAAAGTCAGTCTTATCTTGACGACTACATGTGATTATTATAGTTTTCATATTCCATTATGATACTATTTATATATCTTAACTTATCATCCTGAAACTATTATTATCATTCTAGTTTAATGGCCTAGCCATGACTCTTTTAAGCTAGTTCATTGCCATTACTTTCATTATGGTGTTACGAAAAACTTGCTATGCTATAAACTATGTGATGTTCGAACTATAATTCAATATTCTCCTTGAGCCTTATATCGACATAATGATTGTATCTATAAGATATAAAACTTATGAACTAAATACATAGTCCACATGTTATACTCCTAACACATTAGATTAATACATAGTCCATGGCTATGCTCTTAACATATTATGTTAATATATATACATGGTCCAAAGGTTATGCTCTTAACATATTATATTAATATATATACAAAGACTAAAGGTTATGCTCATAACACAATATAATAATCTAACCATGAATTCGAAACCATGCATATCATTAATGCATACTAACCCGATTCCTATATGACTATGTTAAAACGTAATGCTTGTTATGAACATATTGTAAAAGTATGACCTATGCATAATCCTATGCTATGGTCTAAAAACTATGTTGAAGGTCATATTACCAACCTTTATGCCATCGTATTATATGTTATGCAATCTGAGCTAGGATCATAGTATTAACTATGATCCTATGTCAGCTCTGTGTTAAGGATTCACATTTAAACTTTGCATTAAAAACTGATCTATGAAAATAAGATTTTATTCAAGTATTAACTTTGGGATTTGTATGTTTTAATGCAGGTTCATCATGGATGCCAACGTAGGCTAGGTTGGTGAAATCCCATGTAATGGATTTAAACACAGGCTGGCTGGTACAACCTATCCTTTCGCGTGGCATCTCCAGGATCATTGATCCAGACTGTTTCGAGATCATAACCAATTCTTGCAAGGTTTTGTCAAGCATTTGAAGGGTTCCTTCTTCATTGGTACTCTGTGGCATGCGTTATGTTGTTGCGATGAGCACGGCTCTATGCAGAGCTTCTCCATTCTTGTGTTTCAGTTTGTAAAATAGTTACGCAGTGTTAAATTATTGCTTAAGTTGGTTATTAGCAGCGACAACTTCTACGACCTCCTATGGAGTACTCGTAGATCTACATGAGGGTTTTCCCTCTACTTGTTTGTTAGTGTTTATAGTCTCAGATCTGTAAAAAATTTGTTAGCTAGTGAAGCGTTATAGATTGGCCTTCGAAGATGTGTTGTATGTGTTTCTTGGCTTTATGGTAAGGATTTACCTTGGCTCTTCCTGTTACGATTTGATGAATGTCTTTACATTAGTTTCCAGTTTATATGTTAAATATGCACATGGTTTATAACATGATTTTAACTACTATTCAGGTGAGGACTTCGAACCTCGTAGGGTTTTGAGATGATGGAAGCAATGCGAGTTGTAGCATGCAAAAGAGAAATGCTATGTGTCTCGCCGTCCATTGAATTCGAAGGTAAGCTTAAGTTGTTTTACAAGGTTCACTGTTTATACAATATGCAGGGTTCTTTTTAGATAGTCGCCTCTGTATGGAAATACATTTTATTCTTAAGTTATAATCCTATGTTTCGAATGTAGATATTTAACTTATGTTTTAAAGTTTGTTTGTAGGTTAACCACAGGGTTATGCTAACGCTTAGGAAGCAAGTCGACCTCCCCTAACCCTGGTAAGCAACCCTTACAAATTTGTTAAAGATTCAGTTATTTTGTTTTGGGAAAACTTAACCCTAACTACATTCGTTGTAAAACATGTTACAGGTGGTCGCAGGGACACACTGCAATGTTTGTGGAATTAAACGTAATGTCGGCTTCATGTTCTTCCAAGGCGTTTAAGCCGGTAGCATCTCTTGAACTCTTTAATGGGTACATTGCCGCCGTTTATGAAATCTGAGCTTTCATAAGTCGAGACAGCCATACGAATTTATTTATGAAAAATTTAAAGATTATTTTGTTATGTATGAATCCCTACGGCTATCATACTCTGTTTCGTCAATGAAACCAAAATCCTGTCGGTTCTTAACATAGCTTCGAATTTATGAATGCGTTTATTTTGTTTAATGAAAAAAAGTGGACAGAGCTATTGTTAATACTTCTATGGTTTCTTTTATGGCCTTACAGATCTGTATTAAGTTACATATTTGATATATAAACGAATGAGCCTTACATATTTACAGTTCATATTGTATTTTGTCTTAGTAAGGAAAGGTAATGAACCTCACGGCTGTGTTATATTCTATGCATTTGAAATATAAACCTTGTGAGCCTTACAGATTTGTTTAACCATTAGGTTATCTCCATAGATGTATGCGTATTTGTAATGTTACTTGTTAAATGTTTAAATGATATCTCTTGTGGCCTCATGGCTTTGTTAAAACATTTGAAATCTATTTATTTAACCTAGTTTTGTTATTCATACGAGCCTCATGGCTCTGTATTATATTACGTTTGAATATAGTTACCTGTATGAGAATCGTGTTTAGATAGTAATGTGTTTAAATTTAAATTTAAATTCTTATACTAACTAATGTGGCCTCTCGGCTCCGTATACTTGTATCTGAAATCGTATTTGATATTATATAGAAATATATATGTTTTCTTTACTCTGAAATGTAAAAATGTAAATGCTTTGAGTTTGATATAAAGTGTTTGAGCCATACGGCTATCTATGGATATACCCTGATATAAAAATCGTAGCAAGTCTTAGATATTATCTTTGAACTCTATACTCTATTTATACTATTTATTTATATTTAGTAAAACATTAACATATTAGGAAATCAAGATAAACCCTAGGTTTATCATGAAAAGAAACGATACCCTGTAATTTTATTTCAAATGCTATTACATAACAATAAAGTAATTAACGAAAGCAAATCTATAGAACAGAGATAATAATTATGTATTATGATAACATAGTGAATATAGTGTAACAGAGTAGGAAAATCATATAAATACAGTTCTCAGAATAAAATTCATTAACATAACATTTCTTTAATATAAAATACAGTTCATCATTTTCTAATCATTCTACACAGTTAATATTAAACAAATAATAATAAAATACTGAGTACTAATAAAACAATAATAGAACTTGACTGAAAGTACAGACCTAATCTAATCTGAAGTTCGTTGTTCCTCCCAACCAATCTTCCAGAACAACCAAGCTTAATTGTTTTGAAACCCCCGAGACTATTTGCTGGACCACAACGAAAAATATTGTTGAAGAAAACCAAAATTATCACTCAGTTCCACTTCTCAACTCAACAAAATAATTTACCTCTTCCATCCAAGCCTCCTATTTGTCTGATGGGAATGCTTATTAAAGCTTTTCCTAGGACTTAGGTCTATCATGAGCCTCCTGCTCTAGAACCTCCATATGGAGTTCTGACCTTAAAAGTAGGGATGATGCCTCCTGCACCTGTTGAGGTATTAATTAGCAGTTTTCATCACTATGGGAAGTCTTCCCAACAAATTTCATTTCTCCTTGTGGGCCAGCAAACACTCTTTCAACAACTACTTTAGATTGGATTCTCTTGTTTTATTTTATTAAATAATAATAATAATACAATATCATCAAACAAGTGTCTTTGACCACACTTCATCAAATAATTGTTCAGCAATAATTAAAAACATTATTACAAAGTATTTAAACTTTAATCAAGGTTCTAGGGGTATTACACGTGGGGAGACTCGTTTCACACTCAGAGTGCCCTCTTTACCTTGGGACTCTATCTTCCTATGTTTCGGGTGATTAAATTATCACTTGAAGCATTTTTTCTTATCGGCCCTACAAAATGGCACATAAATGCTAATCACGCGACAAATTGCACTAAATATATAAAAAAGAAGAAGGAAATTGGCATGTGGGAAAAGGTGGCAATCCTATCTCTTATGAAAGGTGACTTAGCTAAGTGGATAAGGCACATGTTTAGAAGTCATATCATGATGGGTACTGAATCATGACATATTTAGTGATGCGCCATCCTTCATAAGCTCACGTGTGGGCGTCTTGCATTATGTGGCAATTTGTGCGAGGATAGGGAGGAGTAACCAAAGCAAGAGATGGGCGCCCCTCCTTATGTGGAAACCACCTCATGGTAGTCTCTTCAATCATTAATTATGGCGTGAATATCTCTTAAACTCATGTGATGTGCCCCTCTTGAGGTCTCCTTCATTATTGCACCATCCTTAATGTGCTCACATGTGGGTTATGTGGCTTTTAATGAAATTATTGGTAGGGATTGGAGTAAGGGTGCATCTCTCTTATGAGATGTGGCACCTCCACCTTAAGATATAATAAACACATCCCTTAAATCACTTGCCTCATGTCTAGTGAACTTACCCTCTCTATCTCTAGTTTGATGCTCCCTCTCTTAGGTTGTAAACTCTATAAAAGTGAGGCCCATTCTCATTGTGGAGGATGGAAAAATGGTGGAACCTCTGCTATCATGTACAATTTTAGTGTTGAATCTTTTGATGAATAAAAGGATTTGGAGGTCTATTACGGTGTCTTTGGCTCAAGTTTGATGATCATTGTATTATGTGTTTTCTGAGGTAACTGTAGAGTTTCTTTTTCATTTGCTTTACTTGTCAGTTATTAACCTTGGAAGGATTAGTATTAATCGATAGGGGTGAGAAAATAAGTTTATTTTCTCATTTAAAATAGTTATGTTTAAAATAGGGAATTTGCATGCTTAAAAGTTTTTAGGTATGCTCTTCTCATCTTCGATTTAAGTTTTACTAATGGATTTGACAAGTTGTTTGGAAAGTGTAAGGGTTTCTTTTACAGGTGCTTCAATTTGGATTTATGGAGGAACTAGTTTGCTTGCTTCATTCTCTGAATTCTTTGTGAAGAGGAAATAGTCTCTCTCAACGCCACTGGAACAACTCCATCACCCAAGTTCAAAAGGGATTTGGTTTTCTTCCTTTCTCCCTCTTCTAGCTTCAAAAAGTTTTTATTGTACAAGTCAATCATTGGTAGATCTAAAGGCTTGTTAGATTAGCTTCTGTTTTGGGCATTATAAGATTATATCGAGCAAATTTAAAAGTGTTTCATTGGATGTCCCAAAAGGCAATCCAAGATCCACAAGAAAGATACATTTATTGTGCTTATTAGTTTTTCCCTCTTTTATTTCATCTATTTCATACTAATAACTTGCTAGTTTTTAGAAGGATGAAAGAAAAAGAGGAAGAAACTTTGGCGAATTTTTGAATTTTGGGCCATCCAGGGCACCCCGGGACCTCTCTTCTTAATAAAACTTGTTATTTTAAAGCATTGTAAGCTTAGTGATCCCATTTTACAAGGGATAACAAGCATTTATATATTGTAATAAGCGAGTAAAAAGAAGATCAAGTGGGATACCCAGCACCCACACCCCATCCCCCTTGGGGGATTCACATTTTTTTTATGGCGTGATTTTTTCTAACAAAATTGATTTCCTGTTTAAATAAGCCAGTCTAGAGTTAAAATTTAACGTTTGAAGTGTCCAATCCAAATATCGGCCTTCAAAATCACTCGGGACATAGGAACACTTAATTTATTATTTTTGCAGGCAGTATACTTTACATATGAAGCAAGTTTTAGTTTTTCAAAGTATTTTTGCCAAAAAAATACACTAACCCACCACGCTCTACCGAAGTACCGAAAGGGAAAGTATATTCCTGGTGTAGTAATTAGTTTAAACATTGTAATATTCAGTCTTTACTTTTGATAAACGAACATGGCATTGCTTTCCCGAAGTATGCCCTCGCCGTCACATAAAGGGATTTTCCGTAGTATATGATCAGATGATCAAAAAAGAGATACTTTGTCTGTAGTAATTAGCATAACATTTTTCTTTAGTCATTTATTTTTTCTGCGATAAAAAACAAAACAAACATCCAGTTGCCAACTCAAAGTATGCTCTTTCCCCTTGCAGGCATTTTCCTAGGCCCGTGGGAAACCAAAAAGAGTTGTAACTACTCCTTAATTCTTCACATCTAAATAAAAAATTCATACAAATAAAATTAACTACCCTTAACATAGTGAAAACTCGCCACTCGTACCTTAATTATTGTGTGGGGAAATTTCTTAGGAGAAGCGAGAACCACTGGGAGGCGACCTCAGGGCACAGTTAGGTTACACCCTTGTTGGTGTAGTGTTGAACACCACCATCGAGACTCCATTCCATCCCACATGTCTTCATGAGGAGCCACCTTTAGTTAACTTCCAGACATTACTCATTGTACCTCATAGTATATCTGGAGCTCCCCCTTCCCGTAATCAAATCCCATCTCATAATAAATTAAAATTGACCAATAAAAACTCACAAAACATTTACAAATACAACAACACGCAATTTCGACTCCATTCTGGCACTGATCGTGTTTACAATATTTCAATCTTTTATCAGATCTTGTATTGCTCATATCTATCTTATGTTGTTGATCATAATTTATATTCTGCAAGTGATTTTTGCTTTCAATTAAATCTGATTCAAAACTCCTAAAAAACTTACCCGATCATAAACCTAAGTCTTAATCAGCCTTAGTAACTCATAGGGACTACCCCCCTTTAGCTTCGTTAGGAGTTCTTCCTAAACAGAGGAGTCAAGATCAAGTGGCAGTACTTGACTCAAGATTTACCACCCATGGAACGCACCTAAGCAGCTTGAAGATTCATGTTGCGATAACCCCTGGGTGCGTGTTCCAGCGGAAACAAGCGGCGAGTCAGATAACTTCCCAATTGCTTTGGAAGAGGAAAATGTTGGGCGAAACACTCGAGTCCTTTTAAATTCAATTTAGAATGGTTACCAGAGGAGGACTTTATTAGCCTAGTGAAGGGTCTATGGTGACCCTTTGATGGCTCAAGAGTTGAGAGGGAAACAATACAAATGGTGGGGAACATGGAAACAATAAAGTAAGTAATGATAGGTTGGGCTCATGAAAAATGATTGAAAGATGATATGCTTTGTGTTGAATGTGAGGACTCTCTGTCCAAATTGTATGATTCAGAAGGGGGGGTTTTGAAACTGATAGTACAAAAGTGGAAAATCCACACTTGGAATGAATCAAGAGGAAGATCCTAGTGGAAAAAGCGACAACACGGTGACTCAAGAGTTGTGCCTCATGGATAGAAAAGGGTGATGTGAATTCAAATTTTTTCCGCAAATTTCCGCAAGGTTGAAAGAATTCCAATACAATATGGAAGCTGTCAAAACATGATGGGGGAGAGATAAGAATATTTGAGGATTTAGATAAGGCGAGTTTTTGGTATTTTGAGAATATGTTTAAAGCTAAAGAAAGGGCCACAATTGTAGACATTGAGAGACTATCATAGGTCTTCCCTAGTTTTGTAACTGAAAAAGATAATAATCAATTGATGGAGGACGTTACTATAGAGGAACTAAAGGTAGTGTTGCATAGTTTTCAAAAGGATAAAATCCAAGGCTAGATGGATGGACTGTGTAATTTTTCCTGAGGTTTCCATACCTTATAGAACAAGACCTTTTAAGGGTGGTTGAAGAATCCAGGTCTGGAGGTAGGATGTTGGCCTCTTTCAACATGGATTTTATTGCTCTCATCGCTAAGAGTGATAATCCCAATTCTTTCGAAGACTTCCGTCCAATTTTCATGTGCAATAAAATTTATAAGACTATGGCAAAGTTGATAGTTAGAAGGGTTAAGAAATAATTGTCAAAATCCATATCAGGGGAGCAATTTGGTTTTCTATCGAGTAGGCAAATTCATGAGGTGATAGGTGTGGCGCAAGTGATAGGTGTGGCGCAAGAAGGCGTTCATAGTATAAAGGTGAAGAAACAAAAGGAAGTGATCATAAAAATAAACATGTCAAAATCTTATGACATGGTGAATTAGTTATACATTTTATTAACATTGACTCATCTCATATTTTGGGTTCCTTTCATTTCATGGGTGATGAGCTACAACATTATTGTCTCTTTCTCGGTTTTAATCAATGGGGAATCGCCAAGATTCTTTAGGGTAGGCAAAGTTCTCCAGCAAGGTTGTCCTCTATCGCCACTTTTATTCCTTATTACGGTTGAAGGTCTTAGCATGGTTGTTTTAGAAGAAAAAGGGGCGGGAGCTTTATTGACGCCTGGGATTGACCCACACGTCAACGCAAAGGAGATAACCCAGCTGAAGGATTCAGATAAACCTATGCAAGGATTACCCTATCCCGAAGCTGTTTGGTATGGATAAATCCAACGGGTTTTATGGCTCCTATCATGTCCCAAAAAATTGCATTGGGTCACAATGGCCTAAACCACTTGGCCATATTCATGATAGTCTGTCAAATTGATGATAAGGGTCAAATAATTACCAAGCATGAGGTCTAAGTTAGTAATAATGTAAAATTAGATCCAAGTGGACAAGGTGGGTCACATTAAGAGAAAATTCCCAATTCAAAGTTTGTAATATTCCCATCCAAATGAACTATCATGGAGGAAAATTACTAGTTTCCAAGGTTGGGGGTGGAAGCATTAAAAGTTGGAGTAAAGGAGCTCCAAGACCCAAAATGACCTTAGACTTACAAATTCACATTAAATGGGTCAATTAAATAATAACATAAAGAAAATAATGTGGCATTGGACCATGAGGGCACATAAGAGGTTGTGGGACCCACTTGTGGCAAGATTCCCCACTACACTTGGCATGATTCTCTCACCAATTTGAGTTCAAGATGAAGGGTAACATACGTGGGGGAGTTTAAGAGGTATTATCCATGGCATGAATCGTGTAAGGTCAAATTGGAGTGGAAGAATAACTCCCATGGAAGAGGGAGAGGCATCTTAGAAGAATTGTGAAACTTGGGCTAGATTTCCTAGCTTATATGACAACAATGATGAAGATGCTATGACACAAATAAGACCTGAATGCTGACATGTGAGGGCTAAAAATAGCCTCCAAGAAGGCGCACAAGGGAGTTAGGGCAGACAAAGAGACACCCATTCGAAATGAGGAAAGATGGAGACTAGGAATTGTTGGACAAGTGGCACACATTGGAATCTCTTCCCAACTTGAGTTGGAATGAGTCTTTTGGAAGGAATTCGACCCATGGAGGACTTGAGAAGTTTATAAAAGACAAGAACAAAGGAGGAGAGTATCTTTTGATCATTTTTTATTTGCATCTTTTCAATTTGGAGAGCTTATAGCTTGTCCATGCTACTGGAGTGTTTACTCTACTTTCCTTAGTACCAATTTCAAGGGTTAAAGATTCCCATCCTAATTGGAAATTGGAGAGGCCATTCAGACCTTTCATTTGGAGCTACAATGGAGTTATTAGTTGCAGTTTGAAGATACAAGGAAGCTCGTGGTTCTTTCTTCTACAACTTGTTCTCATATCTATCTCACATTTCTTTGCATATTTTCGCTCTTGGAGGAAGGGTGCCTTTGGTGAGATGCTGATCTCTTTGTGAGAGTCCAAGAATCTCCATTTATTTGTATTCAGATATATATACTCTGTATTTTCCTAGTAATTATGCCTTTCATTCTCTAATTGTAAATGCAAGTGGTTGAAGTATTTGGAAAGTGTCCAAGCCTATAATAGATGCATCAATGTGTCATATTACACCTCAATCCACTCTAGACATGGTTTGAAACCATTTGGGATCATTTGGTGCAATTTGGGGCTTCACTAGTCCACGTTTCGAAAATTGACCAAATTGGAAAAAATTCCAAATTGGGGATATTACATTGGTATCAAAGCATGGTCCTTGCACCTGTGAATTAGGGTCATACTTTGAAGAATAAATTGCAGACATGTATTACTATTATGATGAATCCTATGAGTACAATGCTTATGAGAAATATGAAGAAGAATGTGAATGGTCTGAGGAAGAGGTGTCATCATGAAACACTTCTTACAATTTCATAAGGAATGAGGGTTATTCTTATGACCTTGATCTGATGAAGATGAGTGTGTCACACTACCAAAGGATAATTCTATGAATGAATTACAAATATTGAGAGCAACATGTAAAACCTTGCCCCAACAATATCAAGCATATCTTGATGTGTACAAGGGAGATACACAAAAGGCCATTCCTTTTGAAGATTTTGTTGATTGGGTGTTTAAAAATAGGCCCAAAAATGAAGATTTGGAGTTAGTGAAGAAAGGTTTATGCCATTCTTGTAAAAGACCTTGGAGAGAAAATCATATGTGTGTGAGTGAAAAGAGCAGTGAAATATCTGAAGTTTTAGGGAATGCATGTATTTCCTACTTGAAGAGAGTTTTTGGGTTTTCTTCAAAAAGAGATTCCAAATATGAAGAGACATCACATGATCATGAAGAAGACTCTATTGAAAATATTGAAGATCATTTCAAGACACATTCTTCATTGGACATGACTCAAAGAGCATCTACTGATGGATACTTGAACTATGAAGGAGTACCTACTGATGGGTGCTCACACCTCTATGTTGGTGACATAGAGATCACTTTTGAAAGTGTTGTTGCAAGCCAAAGTTCCATTAAGCATGAAAATGAAGACCTTGTAGCAATTGAAGAAGAAACAAGATCAACTTCCCCATCACCACTTGAGCTTCATGAAGTTGGTCCAAGTAAGAAGGAAGAAGATGAGGGGGTTCATTTGCAAGAGCCTATTTTTCTTGAAGGGTCATTAAATATGAATGAAAAGAAGATCCAAGAGACCCTTAGAATGCTCCATGACACTCAAGCATTAGTGTCAAATTCCTGTTGGAAAGCTACTTCATTGAAGGATCCATCCTTCCTTGAAGATATGGAGAAGATTCAAAGATCAATGTGCAACATCAAAGGTAATTTCACGTCTTTGATTTTTGATAGAAACAATTTGGTTGAGTTTAATGAATTGTTACATGATTCATACTTGAAGAATAATGAGGATATTCATAAACTCAAAATTCAAAATGAGCAACTTCTTGAAAGGTTGCAATATACTTGTTCCTCCTCCTATGTTTCAAATTCTCATATGGTAGATTGCATGGAGGATTATCATGACATGGTAGATCATGAGAAACATGGAAATTTGCAGGTGCTTGATGTGTTTGAAGATGAGCTTGATGAGATCCACGCACTTGATGTGGTGGAACAGGAACTTGAGTTTCCTCTTGGAAATGGTGACACAATTTTTGAAGAAGTGTATGATTCCTCTACCTTGGAACCAACCTCGGAGGAAATGTTTGCACTTTTGAGGGAGGTGCATGATCCTACCCTTATGGAGCATTCACATGAGGACACTTCTGCAATTTCTGATCATTTGGGTGAGTTGGTTCATTCTTCTACATTCTACACTTCCATATTTTGCAGCATTCATCCTAATGAAGTATGGGTGAAAGGTTTATTTTTTATGGTGCCACATGAGGAGCATGAAACTCCTATATCTCCTTTATATGATGACATTATTATATCCATTTCGTATTTACATTTTCAACAACATCCCTTGCTACCTTATGATGAAAAAAATCTACATGGATGCACTTATGATGATCACTTGAGTCACTTGAAGACTCATGATTTTCCTTGCTCCTTGCTTAGTTCAAGTTATATTGGAGGAACTTCATCCACTACTTGGGTGAAGATATATATGATTGGAGAAAATTCTTATTGGCAGAAACATCCTTTGTTGTTTCTTGATGATACACATGTTCATGGATGTACAAATTCTACTTATGTGAGCCCCTTGAAGGCTCATTGTTTTCTTTGCTCCCTACTTGGTTCAGATTTTAGTAGAGGTTCTTCATTCACTTCTTGGATGAAAGAACACATGGTTGATTATTTTGATGCATATTACATCTTTTTGGACCAGAACTATAGGACATGGGATCCTCACCTATGTCATTGGAGCAGATTTGATTGGTCACTTGAAGCTTGTATGCACTTGGCAAATGGTGGTCTACTTACTTGGAGGTATAAGCACTTTCATGATTCTTTGATGAGGCACCTCCTTGATGTACCTTTTTATTATGTTGTTATATACTTTGATGATATATCCTTTGTACTCATGATGTTTGGAAGAATGCATACAAGAAAATGGGATCCATGAATTCTCCTTCCTGATGGTATGGGTTGGAGAGCACTCCTAATTGTTGGAGTGCAATACAAGCAATGGAACCCTAGGATAATTTTTAGTGTCATTGGTTTCAATTTTTTGGGGAAGCAAGTAGTATGGGAGATTGAGTCCCCACTTAATAAAGTGATTTTAATCAGAGTAGTGCAACAGCAAGAATGGTGGTTCCTCTCTAAAATCTTCATGGAATCTTGAAGACTCAAAGTTGGGCAACTCAATGGCAACTTTAAGAATTATACAGTGGTATCAGAAAGGGTTTCCAAAATATGAAAGAGGTAAAAGAGTAATTGTGCAAACTTTTTTTTATGGATTTAATTAATATTTTGGTGTTTAGTGGTGAGGTCACAGGGATTATCAATATGAAAAAGAAAATCCACATCCCCTTGCCTTTGGAAGCACAAAATTGTAGTGCATGAGTGCCACTACTCAGAGTTTTAGAAGGGAATCTTTGGGAAGCAAAGTTTTGGAAAGAAAGCAGATTCTTCAACATCCATGTTTGAAATTGCTTGAGGGAAAACAATATTGGGAAGGGAGGATTTGTCATGTCCCAAAAAATTGCATTGGGTCACAATGGCCTAAACCACTTGGCCATATTCATGATAGTCTGTCAAATTGATGATAAGGGTCAAATAATTACCAAGCATGATGTCTAAGTTAGTAATAATGTAAAATTAGATCCAAGTGGACAAGGTGGGTCACATTAAGAGAAAATTCCCAATTTAAAGTTTGTAATATTCTCATCCAAATGAACTATCATGGAGGAAAATTACTAGTTTCCAAGGTTGGCGGTGGAAGCAATAAAATTTGGAGTAAAGGAGCTAAAAGACCCAAAATGACCTTAGACTTACAAATTCACATTAAATGGGTCAATTAAATAATAACACAAAGAAAATAATGTGGCATTGGACCATGAGGGCACATAAGAGATTGTGGGACCCACTTGTGGCAAGATTCCCCACTACACTTGGCATGATTCTCTCACCAATTTGAGTTCAAGATGAATGGTAACATACATGGGGGAGTTTAAGAGGTATTATTCATGGCATGAGTCATGTAAGGTCGAATTGGAGTGGAAGAATAACTCCCATGGAAGAGGAAGAGGCATCTTAGAAGAATTGTGACACTTGGGCTAGATTCCCTAGCTTCTATGACAACAATGATGAAGATGATATGACACCTATGACACAAATCAGACCTGAATGCTGAAATATGAAATATATGACATGTCAGGGCTAAAAATAGCCTCCAAGAAGGCGCACAAGGGAGTTAGGGCAGCCAAAGAGACACCCATTCGAAATGAGGGAAGATGGAGACTAAGAATTGTTGGACAAGTGGAACACATTGGAATCTCTTCCCAACTTGAGTTGGAATGAGTATTTTGGAATGAATTAGACACATGCAGGACTTGAGAAGTTTATAAAAGACAAGAACAAAGGAGGAGAGTAGATTTTGATAATTTTTTATTTGCATCTTTTCAATTTGGAGAGCTTCTAGCTTGTCCATCCTAATTGGAAATTGGAGAGGTCATTCAGACATTTCATTTGGAGCTACAATGGATTTATTAGTTGCAGGTTGAAGATACATGGCAGCTCGTGGTTATTTCTTCTACAACTTGTTCTCATCTCTATCTCACATTTCTTTGTATATTTTGGATCTTGGAGGAAATGGCGCCTTTGGTGAGATGATGAGTCCAAGAATATCCATTTATTTGTATTCAAATATATATATACTCTATATTTGATTCTCATAAGACTCTCAGGTCGAAACACCAAGTGAAACTATGTAAAAATACCAAACAATGCATAAATGGTGCCATTTTCCCTATATCTTGTTGTTGGAGATTGAAGAGGTTTTATTTCGATTTGTATCAGTCAATATATGTGATTTTGTTGATGTATGGAGTGTCATGAATGTTATGAATAAGTTTCATTAACATTTCACAAGTCCTTGGAACCTAAATTTCAAATTTCATAACAAGTGGTGAAGTTTACTATCATTTCCCCCTATGTGAAGACATGTATACAAACCTCGGATTTATGGGAGTTGCAGAAGCCTATAGAAAATAATTTATGATGCATTTGGGATCCCATTGAAGTCCTTTATCAATACCATGTCTCTGTTCTGAAATTTGGGAAGGTCTTACAGCATTTGGGAAGCCATCTTTGTCCCCTACCCTTTGGGATTTGAACCTCGAATTTACTAGTAAAATTCCCCAACTTCTCCTAAATTTAAATGAATGTTTCAGAAGTCTTCTGATAATGTATAAGCACCCATGAGGTTCTTTTTTATGTCTTAATACCATTCATATTCCTTCATACCCAATTCAAAATCCTCATGATTCTTTTCGAGCCATCTACCCTTGAGGGTTTCAACATAGATTTTCCTAGTAATTTTGCCTTTCATCTTCTAATTGTAAATGCAAGTGGTTGAAGTATTTAGAAAGTGTCCAAGCCTATAATAGATGAATTAATGTTCCCTATTACACCTCAATCCACTCTAGACACAGTTCGAAACCATTTGGGTATCATTTGGGACAGTTTGGGGTTTCATTAGTCCAAGTTTCGAAAATTGACCAAATCGGGAAAACTTCCAAATGGGGATATTACAGCTCCGTTGGCCACTAAGTAAGGGTAGCTCCTCAAAGAGGATACTTTTGATCAGAACTAAAACTAATTCATAAATGCAAACTAACTTCTAATATAAATACAACTTAAATCCTATTGAAACCAACTTTGTTGTAACCAATTCATATCGTTCTGTCAATCTATGATAAATGACAAAAATGCTCATCTAGATAGATTAACAAAATGAAAGCAAAAAATCTCTTTTATAAACTAATCATTGGAACAATTAGTATTTGAAATGTGCAATTGATTATCAAATTGATAAATCAGATCAAAATCAATCAACAAGTTAGAAAAATTAAAGGCTATGCAATAAACAATGAACAGGAAGACATTCGAGATCCAACTTATCACAAATTAAACAAATTTAATACTGCAATTGATTATAGTTTCTAAAGTCTAAACATAGGCAACATAATATGACCATAAGATAACAATCAATACATTCTGAAAATAAATTGCGGAATTGAATAAGAAAATAAAAATTAATAAAATGCAAAACAAACTCAATCTATTGATGAGGTTGGTGTCAACGATACAAAATATCTCTGAATGTGATCAACTAGCTCTGGGAGAAATCATAGAGTGTCATCTATAGATCCAAACAGTAAACCATCAATCATGAAAATGCTTGACAAGTTTATATCACAGAAAATGAATTTGTTTTTTCTCTGGAGATCCCCCCCTCTCTCTGCATAGCAGGTAGGTATTTATAAAAAATGAATGATTTAGTAGATAAGATCAATTTCACCAATCCTTGAGCTAATTGGTTGAGTTGTCTCATTTAGCAAATTTGTCCATGAGAAAAATTTGGGAAATTCCGTTTTAGAAAACCAGTCGAATCTCCCAAATGAAGCACTTTCCGAGGATTTTGTTCATTTTCGATAGAATTGGGTTCATTCTGCACAAAACCCATGTCTCAAATTTTCTAGATTCATCTCCATGGCTCCACAAATCGCGTTTGAAAATCACTGCTTTTAGCTTCACATTTGTTTTTAATTATTCATGATCTCAGATGTTAATTGATCTCTTTAGATTCGAATCCACACCTGTACAATTCAAAATATTAAATTACAAACAACAAACAACATTCTAAATCTAAGTAAACAAATTCAAATACATAAAAATCCATTTGTAAAGAAAAAGAATAATAAAAATAGGAAAATCTAATCCAAATCTGAAATTGGTTTTTCAAGCAGATTTCAGGGTGGGTAAGCTATCTATTTGGAAAAAAGAATGTTCCCAAATCATTTCTCATCCTCTAAGATTTACAACGAGCTATCCCATGATCGATTTGGACTTCTAGAACTCAAGATATTGCTCCTGGAAGCTAACACTCAACAGCAGTTGATTTCATTGTTGGGGAATTATGACCGTTGATTTGGATGCCAAAATTATAATCCCACATGCATTGGGAAAAAAGGTTTTTTAAGAGTTTATATTGCACTTGCCACACATAATAATTTGTAGAAAAATGTAGGAGAGGAATAGACAATGGGACCAACATTAATTATTTTTCCGAATGAGAAAAACCAAAATTAATGAAGAAAAACAAATAAAAAAATTCAAAAAAATCAAAATCAATATACACACTCTCTAATTTCCCAATAAATTAAATCTTCACCCGTCTTCCAACATTTAGAATCACTCTTATAATATAGGAGAGTTAATAAGTCCCACAAATAGATTTCCAACATAATCATTTTCTAAGAATGGAAAACTAAAAATATATATTCATTTTGCATAATAATAAATAAAATATTTTTAATTTGCAAAAGAAAGTGAAAGTTATTTTAATTCAAGCTTATTAAAAGAAAATGTTATTCATAATCAAATGTTTTTGTGTTGCACATTCGTAAATATTAAATTTTAATCTCAATGATTCCAAAAATCATGGACATTAAAATTAAAATTAGAGAGCTTAAAATTAAATAAGGTAAAACATATGTATTTTTTGTTAAAAATATTGGTTTCATTAAATTAAATTGTGTGAGTTTAAACTAAAGATTTAATAAAAGGATTTTTCAAATTCACAAATTAATTTAATCAAAACTAAAGCATGACCATAAATATTTAAGATGGATTTTAGTAAGCTTAAATTAAACATCCAAACTATTAAACTAGTCTAAGCAAACAAACTTAAAAAAATAAGATTATTTACAAAGTATCATGATTATAGATATGCAAAAATAAGACTCAATCAAACTTCAATGTAATATCTAGACTCATGATAGATGAAATCAAATGATCATTCAAAATCCCGAAAACAAAGGTAATAATTAACCACCATCTCGAATAATCAACTTATGTAATGAAGGTCAAATCTAAGTGGGGAAATGTGAAGCATAACATGGTAGTCCACCGGCAGTATGGAACCAACTCAACCAAATCCAAAAAAAAATACATGCTAGAGATCAACAAAAATGGGATAATCGAAATGATGCCAGAGATGCAGAAGAAGGATCAGCTAAATGATGCAACTAATCGATCATCGAAACATCATGTATATGGTTGAAATCTCTGGGAAAATCATGTCTCGATATATCATAGCAGCAAATCAATCAACATCCAGATAGATCAGATCAAATAAATCTGAAATGAGCGGAACCGAAAGATTAACTAGGAAAAACATAAATAAATAAAATTCAGTTCCACGATATTGACCATGCCAATGGGTGGGATGGGAAAGATTTTGGAAAAGTCAGCAGTCAGGAACAAAACTTCAACAACTTATGCAAGCGCACCGACTCCCAAATGTCGATTTATCCTCAAAATGTCGGAGATGGGGAGTTAATAAATTTAAAACAATTCATGGACATTGACGCCCGACTACCGAAAAAGTCGGGCAGTCGGGATAAAAAGTTGAGCATAACGAATAACCCTTCCGACTATTGAATGTCTAAAACATCGGGGCAAGTTAATATAAACATGGATGAATTTTGCGTCGACTTTTGAATTCCGTAAGAAATCGTGAACTTCGAGGTCAAGAAGTTGAAATTGAAATTTAATTGTAGAAATTAACTCCTGAATTCCAAAATTTATAAATTTTAAACTGTCGGCAAAAATTAAACAAACAAACTTTCCCGCAATGCTCATCCCAAAGTTGTGGATATGTTATATTGATCAGTATCGTTATAAAATAAAATAAAAGATGAGATCCTGATATATCGAAATCAATACGAAAGATCAAGAAACGAACTGAATCAAATGGATGTTGATTTCTAAGGTATGATTGTGCATCGGACTAGAGATAAGATGAAAAATATATCATACCTTGATCAAATATAAACATAATCAAAAGATATTGACCCAAGATCCATCAAACTAGAGAAGGGTGATTATGAATTTCAAAAATTTAAGTGGGGGACCCTTCATTTTGATTAAAATGTAGGGGAGTTGTTCTGGCCACAATAAATGGCGGTTGATTGGAAAGAACCAGTTATCTCTGTCTAATAAAGTGAGAAGTTCAAGATGTACATGAATATTAAAGATAATACATTCAACAAAAGAAAACTTAGCATGTACCATGGGTACCACGCTTTAGAAATTAGCCTCTAATAATTGTACTAGCTACAATAAAATTTTAATGATAACCATTCTATCCATCAATTGAAATGCAAAGATAACATCATGACGTCCTCATCCTCCTCACTGTTAGTTGTTTTAGTGCTTATCCACTTTGCCCTAATGTAATCCCCATTGTCGGTTGTTGCGTTATTGAATTCCACAATCCCAAATCCATAGTCTCGTCGAGTCCCCTAGCGAATGCTACGTCTGTATCATTAGCATTGGGTTTTATCCTCTTCTAGTCTCCTCCACTCTAGGACGGGACTACCCCTATATATCCCCACTCTTGTCTTTGGGAAGTGCAATACCCACTCGTCCGTCGTCGCTTCCCGCACCAAAGAAGTGCACAAAACCTCTACCCTTCTAGGTGAGCACCACTCTAAAATTCTCTACGCCTCCACTTGCAGCGAGCCTCACCAAAGTGGCCGACATCTCAACCTCCCTGGACTACAATAGACTTCAATTAGTTGGAATGAGACACTGATGACTTGAGCAATGTCACCATGCTACACAAAGCTTCCCTTTTCTGGCTCAGGAACGACCTTAGAATCCACAACAATGAGGCTCTTTCGAGAGGAACCAAAGAAGTGTTGTCCTGATAATTTAAAGAGTTATTGATGCTTTATCTAAATTAATGGGACTTTCATATGAATGGTATATCGTCAAGGGAGGGAGGGTTCTAGGCAATGCTATTATGAAAAAAGGTTGTATAATGGAAATTAAGGTGAAAATTTGGTAATTCTTTGATTGTATTTTATATTTGTTTGAGGTGGTTGATTTCCTTCCTAGCACCTAGAAAGGTATAATGGTAATTACATTTTTTAGTCTATTTGGGAAAAGAGTAATGGAGTTATTATTACGAATAGAAGTACATTCTGGAAATGTAGGTGGAAGTTTCTTAATTTAACTATTGTCACAATTCTTTTGCTCAAACTTCATGACTTATTGATGACCTGCCTATTCTACTTGGGGATTGTAGTTGCTGGAACTAGGAAACATATATAAAATCCAGATCTTCCTGGGTGCATCCCTCTGGTTAGCTACAACACTCTATGAAAAACAGGCCCATTTTCCACCTATGAAGAGGCTTGAGGATTGTTCCGGAGTACCATCTAAATTGGTACTTGTGGTTGAATTCAGTTTGGGTAGCATTCTGGGGTTAAATATGTAGGAGCAAGGTTCGATAGAGTGCTCAAGTTGAGGGATTTTGCCTATTTTCTTTCATATATTTTGGAAGGTCTCTTCATCTTTTGTGATCGTTGTGAGAAGACCCAACATACACGGTATTCTTGTTTGTAGCTAGAGTGATCAACCCTTGCTCTGCAAGAGTGAGAAGGACATGCCTCTGGGGATTTTAACCTTGGTGTGAGGAGAGGTACTTTATACCCTTGCTCCATTTTTTTAATGAAACTCTATTTGACACTGTTGTACAATATCATCAGGGAAAGAAGGTCAATTGTAAGAAATGCATGTATAAATATAGGTAGGAAGGATGAGTGCCATTTGTTGCAGCATATGGTATATAGGATTTAGTTGAGATTCAAAATGATTTGTGTCTATCTTCCCATCAATAGAAAATTCCCATGTAAAACCCAAACTATTATATAATGTTTCATTTTAACATGGCTTCAACTTCAGTTAAAAAAATTATGGTTATCATGTGAATCTATGTGCTTATATGGTAAAATTAATTTTATATATCCTGTTTGATTTCATGTTTCAGTTATGTTGACTTAATTTGTTTTTCAGGAAACACATAGTCCACGCTTATTTTACTTTTCCACATGTTTCCACAAAGGATCGATATCAGAAATTTCAACATGGGTTTCAATATATCCTTTTACAAAATTATAGTTTCCAATGTTTTTCATTCATTGACATATATGAGCTATTATGAAGGTCTAAATTTTCACCCATGGGAAACAACCTCTTCAAGAGAAAGTTCACTTGAATAGAGACATCTAAGACAATATTGGCCGTTGGATACATGAAAACTTCTATTATGTTGATAGTTGGGTACATGTGAGAATTCCCAAACTATGAGTCTGTAACGGTTTTAATCTGTTTGAGCATTATATCGTCTAGATGTTTTGAAGTTGTTATATATGCTTTAAGGGGAATATTAGTACTTCTTTGGACTCTTTAATAAGATGGGCTACTACAAGGATTTTTTTAGACACTCGAATAATGGTTAGTTACTAAATATTACAGAATAATAAATATTGACTGAATATTTTTTTACATTGAAACACAATTTAATATAGTATTATCAATGACTACAAGGAGTTTTTCCTCTTTTGTTCTTGTTTTTTGGTTTTGTTATTTTAACACTACATATTTTCTTATAATGAAATGTCAAAATGGCCTATCATAGTTTTAGTTTCATTCTGGGTACACCCCATACTGGAGTTTTTTCTTTAATTTTACAATGTCCATGCCCTTTAGATTGGAATACATCGAACAAGCCCAAATATTGCTTTGTAAATAAACATATCTTAACTTATTTTATGCATATGTATATATCTTAAGCTTTTCATATTGGCCAAAAATAGTGTTTTGCAAATCAACCAAGTAGCAATCATATACGACTTATGATGAAATTGTCACTTGAGAGTTCACAAATATTCGAAGTTATTTAGTGACTGAGATATGCTTTCAAAATGTTGGTAATTGCCCTTATCTCTTGGTTGATGCATATTCAAGTCTTCTTAATCCATCTTCACTGAACAAGGGTTGATCTCTTGTTTGATGCATATTCAAGTGTTCAACCATTTGCATTGAACAAATTTTGATGCATATTTTATCCTTGAAAGCATATTTTCATATTTGCGTGAAAATTAGAGTTTTGAATTATTCCCACTCAACCAAGTTGCAATCAAATCTTGTGATGAAATTGTCACTTGGAAGTTTTGAAAAATATCCTGCATTATTTACTGACTTACGTAATATAGACATGGTTGTTACCATACTATTGAGATCTACTTCCAAAATGGTGGTACTTGCACTGATCTCTTGGTTGATGCATATTTAAGTGTTCTTCATCTATCTGCACTAAGCAAAGGTGGATGAAAATTTTATCCTTCATGTATATTTTCATTTTATGCTAATGAGGTATGATTCCGGGATGTTGGTAACTAACCTGATAAACAATTCTAGGGCATATTGTTTCATAGCTAAACTATTTTAAGTGCATGGCAGGTTTCTCCCCATGTGAAATTCCAGTACTGTTCAAGTACCCAAAGTAAAATTTTGTTGTTTATAGTTGTAATGAAGAGTTAAACTAGCAAAATAGTACTTACATACATGGAAACCATTTTAATACCTCCAGGCATGTAAAATAGCTTATGGATTCGTTATTAAATGAATTCCTTTTAAATGTGAATATGTTTAGGAAGATCAATAGAGGAAACAATCCATGGAAAAAGAGAGCTAAAGCTGCTAGAATTCAACGAGGCTTATTAGATGATTTCTCCCAAACTTTGCCTACGCCTATTTATGTTTCATAGTGTTGGGTGGCCAGGTGATGTCGTCATCTAGTGCAAATAGTATGGATTGAGAGCCACATTATGTTATAAGGGAAAATCTTTGTTGGACCTCAAAGGATACTCTTTGTCACACACGACGATGCACTCATCCCATGGATTCATTTCTCATGTCTACAACCCATTTCATGGTATCCAATTTGTTGGCATAGTCTTAAAGACATATATATCTAGCTTTACAGCTTCATGTATAGATATATTTAACTTTTCTATCACCATTGTTTTAATCTTGGTTTCATCAGCAAACAAGGGATCTCATAAGTTGGTTTTTGGTTAATTTATGAATTTAAATTTTATCATTATTTAATATCCAAAGTATCAATTCATGCTATTGATATGGAATGTAGCTACAACAGGGAAAACTAGTAAACTAGATAGAAAAGCTTCCAGAATTCCACAGGTTAAGTCAAGATGGGCAAAACTCAGAAATGACTCCAATTAACCTTGAGAAGGAACAAGAAGTGGACAGTAGTTTATCCCTCACTTTGTTCTCCAATAATCACAAGGATATAAACAATTCCAAAAAATTACCATTATTGATTCAGTTTTTGATAATTTGGAGAAGTGATGCTTTTGACAATTTGGCAGGTTGAAGGTAATAATTCACCCTTATTGTCACTTTTTAGAATCTCAGTTCTTTTTCTTTTTATTTTTATTTAAGGTTAAAAATCATCTAATTTTTTATGTCAGTATCTGACATATCATTGGGCAAGAGGTTTTCATTGTCCCACCCTTTTTTGGAATGAATATGCGAATAAATCCTAGAGTTTACGAATATATTTGTGCCAATGCCAATGCCCAAGTCCTTATCCTCGGGATGGAGTGGCGACTAGGGTTCAGCATCCCTCTGGGGCTGCAAACTAAAACCTACAACTAAACCCCCCTCTCGCCTGGACTGACAGCAGTGTAGTTACCTATGGACAGTACACCCACACAACATGTTACGGGATCAAATTACCACGATGTGGATGTAGTTGACTACTCCATGGATCCCTTCGAAGGTAAAAACATTTTTTAACATGCATTGGATTTCAAACCACGGTCACCATCTTACTGTTCTGCAGTTGCTTTCTCGTCGGGAGTAAAATTCCATCTGACAACTGGAACCGGGTCGGTGGGGATTAAGACACCTGGGGACAGAAAATCGATGGTTGAACCACCATTTTCTGGTAGCATGACTCGGGTGGAGGCGGTTTCTCTTCCTTCCGACCTAAAATTTTCTCTCTCACTTGCCTGGAGCTTGGGGGCACGCACTACACACTCTTTGAACCGCCTTCGTTAAACAGTATGGGATTTTCACCACCCACCGACTCCAATATCACTCACACTGCTCTACAAACAGAGGGATGGGATATTGGGTCGCCTTTCATCATGGACCTGTAGGAGCGTGGTTGGCCTTTTTGAGATCCACTGCAACAACTGGTGACTCAATTCAACTTAGCCAAGGTACCTATCACACATTATCCAGATGATTTCATTGACTCTCTCATACAATCTCTACTGAATTTAGGGTTTGTTTCTCCTCGGGAAAGCGTTTTGGGACCAAACTCATTCAAATCTCCCCACAAGAACCAGGAGGGTTCTCCCCTGCGAAAGCAGAAAGGTAAATTCCCTAAGAACATGCGAGATCCGTTAAATATCATCTGCGAGAAAAACGTTATTGTGGAAAACTCTCTGCACATGGCGGAAACGACGATTGTTGGGTGTGCTAGGGGTAAATTTCCTAGTTCCGACAAATTGGACAAGTGGATCTCCACAAATTGGTCAACACTGTTTGATTACAAACTTGAGATAATGGTTCTCTCTAGGGGTTGGTTTGTTTTCAAATTCAAAAATCGGGAAGAGGTGGGTCGTGTCCTTCAAAAACACTGGAGTTTTGGAAATTCACCTATTGTCTTAAAAAATTGGGTGCTGATGTTTGATGCCGACATCGAAAAGTTTGATGTCATCCCTATATGGGTTCGTCTACGGGGCCTTCCTTGGGAATTTTGGAACAAGGATTCTTTCAGCGACATCGGGAATGCTCTAGGAACATATATTGATGCTGACATGACCTTTACTCAAACCAGGAGAATGTCAATGGCCAGAATTTGCGTGTCCATTAATGTCAAAGAAGGGCTCTGTGAACAGCTAAATTTCATTTTGGGGCAGGAGCAGTGCATACAGTGACTGGATTATGAAGGAGTACCCTTCTGCTTCCATAGGTGCCATGGATATGGACACTTGGCAAAACATTGTCATATTCCTTTTAACAAGAAATCATATTCCTCCCAGAAACGGATGGATGGGAGCGGTACGGGGGTCTGGGAGGGTTTATAGAAAGCAAGAAGACTGAACGAAAATATGCGGTAGGTACGCTATGAGATGGAATTTCCAGTCACCGCTCAGGCTCATTCGGCGGGTCATGGCGGTGCTTAACCCACCCTTCATCAACTCCCAGTGGATACTAGCGTTGATGACCCTGTTTTGATGTTGGCACACTCAGATGTTTATGTTACTCTCCCTACATCAGGTAAGCTTGATGTTCCCACTACACTTATATCCACTCTTGAATCTTCTTTTTTATCTTTAAATTTGGATTTGGCTAGAAATATTGCACCATTTTTCTCTGCAGATCTTGAAAACCTACCCCCCTTTGTTCACACTACTTCATTTGGGGTCCCTACTTCGCCTGAGGTCTGCATCACTGACTCCTTGGAACTGGCTCCTTCGGAAAAAAACCCCATCTGATTCCATTTACACTCTCATGATATTCATGTCCTCTCGACCTCCCTCTCTTTCGACCTTGGTATGGGCTTGAACCCATTACCCCGAAAAATGTCAAAAGATCGTGGTCAACCCACTCTATTATCATCAGCACAACAAAAGGATATCCAAGACCTCGTGGATGGAAAACAGAAAACCATTGTTGGAGCACTTAGAGCAGCAAAGGCCCATGTGGGGGTTACTCAATGAAACTTTTGTCTTTAAATTGTAAGGGTTTGGCAAGTAAACCCAAAAAACTTGCTCTCAAGAGGCTAATTGCTCTTCATTAGTCGGATATTTTTCTGTTACAAGAAACAATGGGTTCTGAAGAAGATGTCATGGTTTCCCTCTCTTTACTTTTTCTCTTATTTGATTTTGTTTCCACTAGTGCCTGAGGTCTCTCTGGATGTCTTGCCTTGTGTTGGAAAAAATCTTTGGTAAAAGCTTTAAACACTTGGGGTTTTGCCTCTGGGCTGGGTGTGGAGTTATTTCACGCTGGTTTAAACGGGTCTTTCATGTTTTTAAACATATATGGCCCCTACTTGGAACGAGTTTATTTCTGGGACTCTCTTCGGAACAAATCCCTACTTACAGGGGGATATTTGATCCTTGGTGGAGATCTGAACTTCACTCTAGGTTCTCATGAACATTGGGGACCTATTTCCAGATGCGATCCTCTTGCTGGATATTTTGATATACTTCTGAAGAAAGCTTGCCTCATTTATATACACCCCACAAAACTAAAGCATACCTGGAAAAATCGTAGAACTCGTGAGCAGAGAATCGCTAAGAGTCTGGATCGTTTTCTGTTGGCTGAAAACTTGGTGGGACAAAATTACAGATTTCGGAAATGGGTTGACTCCGGAGACTTCTCATATCATTACCCTATTTTCCTTGAAATTCTGGGCAAATCTACAAAACCCCCTAGCCCTTTCAAACTCTGTGCAGCATGGATAAAAGAGGAGGAGGTATCAAAAATTGTAAAAGACTCTTGGATTCCCTATCAACCAAATGAAGGTATTTTTGTTGCTCCACACTTTTTCAAAAATCTCACCAGAGTAAAGAATTTGCTGAAAGATTGGGCTTTCAAAAAGAGGGAAAGAGATGAACTTGAGTTACTATGTGTTGAAAAGGAAATCTCTAGCGTACAGGACTCTGATGGGGGTGGTTTTCTCTCGCAGGATTCTATTGAACTATTAAAATCCTTGGAAGGCAGTCGTAATAAACTTCTCATAGAACAAGAGGAAGTCTGGAGACTAAAAAGCAGGGCCATCTAGCTTGAGAGTGGAGATGAAAACACAAAATTCTTTCAGGCTTATGCAAAGGGTTGAAAGTCACAAAATACCATTTGGGATTTAAAAAATGAACACGACGAGGTCATCACCTCTTTTGATGAACTGGATTCCCTGGGCACTTCACACTTCAAAGCTCTATTTTCGGAAAATAGAAGAGCAAACATTGTTGCAGTCATCTGAATCTCACAATACTTTCCTGGAGTTGTCACACATGAAGATAATCAGAACTTACTGGAAGAAATCTCTGAAGAGGAACTCAAGGAAACACTGCACAGTTTTCAAAAAGACAAAATCCTTGGACCAGATGGATGGACGATAGAATTATTTCTTGAATTTTATGCAACCATCGTCACTGACCTACTTCAGCTAATAGAAGAATCTAGACAAGGGGGACTTGTTCATCCTCCCTTAAATGCCACTTTTATTGCTCTTATTCCCAAATCTGACAAACCAGAATCCTTGCATGATTTCCGTCCTATCTCTCTTTACAATATTACTTACAAGGTTGTGGAAAAAATCATGGCTAAAAGGTTGAAAAGTGTACTCTCAAATTTCATCTCAAAGGAACAATTTGGCTTCCTGAAAGGCAGGCAGATACATGAAGCTATTGGGGTCGCACAAGAGGGTTTACACTCTCAAAATCTGAAAGGCATAAAAGGAGTTGTCATCAAAATTGATCTCTCAAAGGATTTTGATAGAGTTAGTTGGCTTTATCTGCGACTGTTAATGACACATCTAGGTTTTGATTATGCCTTCATCAAATGGACGATGAACTGCATCACAATAGCCTATTTTGTTGTACTCATCAATGGTTCTCCATCAACCTTTTTTTGTGCTGAAAGGGGACTGCGCCAGGGTTTCCCTTTATCACCACTATTATTCCTTCTAGTGGCAGAAGGTTTGAGTAGAGCCATTATGGATGCAAAGTGTCGAGACACTTTCCATGGAATCTGCATCACCAACACTCTTCGACTCTCCCACCTACTCTTTGTAGATGACATATTACTCTTTTTTGATGGCTTGCAAAGGGATGCAGAACAATTGGATCTCATTCTGAAACTCTTTCAAGAGGAAACGGGAATGGTCATAAATGTTCTCAAATCCTCTATTACTCTCTACAGATTGACAGATGACGAATGTCACAGGTACCTATCACTCTTTCCTTTTGAAATTTTAAACTTGGATGCGGGTTTGAAATATATTGGCTTTCATTTAAAGCCTAATGGCTATAAAAATTGTGACTGGATTTGGATTCTAGAAAAACTGAAGAAAAGGATGATGATTTGGAGCCATTGGTGGCTCTCAAGAGCAGGTCTCCTAGTACTTATAAAATCAGTTATGGAGGCCATCCCGGTCTACTGGATGTCGCTGGCATGGATTCCTAAGCATATCTTGGAAAAATCCTGAAAATTTTGCTTTCGTTTTCTCTGGTCTGGACACTCTGATACATATGTAGCGCCTTGGGTCAATTCGGAAAGACTTTCTTTGTCGAAATCCTTGGGGATATGGGGAATTAAACATATACACTCTTTTGCTAAATCCCTTGCTGCTAAGGTCAGATGGAGAATCCTCACCACTCAAAACCTATGGACGAAGGTGGTTAAACAGAATTACAATCCCCCTGATTCGCTCTTACATTGCATTCGAAACCCTACAAAGCCACGTGTTGGGATCTCTGTCATTTGGAAGGTGGTACTGGCCTCCCTCCCACTAATAAAACAGGGGCTTTCTTGGAAGTTGGGAAATGGCTCGCAAATTCCTATTGGATCAGATCCTTGGTTGGGATGTCAAAACAAACATATCCTCCCAAATCCCCTAATACTTTTCCTTAATCACCAAGGAATCTTTCATTTAAATCAAGCTGCAGATTCCCTTTCTATTACCATTTGGAAACGGGGATGGAGGAGCTCAGAGGATCTGGATATCCCGGTTGCTTTTGTCAATGCCTAGAATGGGTACATTATTTCCCTGAGAATCTCCCATGTCCGAATTTTTTACTCTGCTGATGAACTCATTTGGTCTTCGGCCTCAAATGGAAAAATATACTCCAAAATTGGGCTACAAATTGCTGATGGAACAAAAACAACAAAATGTGGAAAAAAATGGTGGTGGCAAAAGATTTGGAAAACTCACTGCCCTTCAAAACCAAAAAAAATTATGTGGTGCACGATTGCAAACAGGATTCCTACATGGGACCTCACAAAGAAGAAAAACATCAAAGGCTAGGGTTGGTTCACACTCTGCAAGCAGGATGAGGAAACTATCACACACCTCTTCCTAGGTTTGCCTTTCATGAAAAAACTTTGGTCTGACCTAAAAATATTGCACCCGACTGCAAGCTTGTGGGATGGGGATACTGTTGAAGAGGCTTGGAAAAAATGGCATGAAACAATGGACACTGCCTATATTCGTGCATTACCATTGATCGCTATTTGGGGCATCTGGATCACTCGAAACCAACAGATTTTTCTTGGAAATTCTACAACCCCATCTCTCTTGGTAAATCACAACTTATATATTCTCTCTTACTTTCCGTAGGAAAATAATCAACCTATTCCTCGCATCATCATTGAAGAAACTATAAACCCCACTCATCCATGGGCCTAATGTGATGGAGCCTCGCAAAACAATATATGTGGCGATGGTGCGATACTGCACTTAACTCAAAACCATTCTTTCAAGATTCACATGGGGCTAGGACACGGAACAAACAATTATGTTGAACTTTGCTTTAAAACTTTTGATTACTTTTGCGTGGGAAAAACATTGCACACATCTACAAATTTTTGGAGACTCCATGATTATCAGTAATTGGATAAATCAACTTCAGAGGTGTCATAATCTACTCTTAAGCGCAATGTTGGCAGAAACATTGAGATTAACAGGAAATTTTGACACTTTCTCATGCCAACATGTCTACATGGAAAGGAACTGGGAGGCCGATCTTTTATCAAAGCTGGGATTGACCCTTCAACTCGGTCACTAGAAAATCAAGGAACAAAACAATGATATTTTCCATGAATACTGCCACAGACCGTTTATCGAAGGACTTGAGGCAAAAAACATATGATATTTTTTTATTTTGCTTGAACTATCGACTTTGCTAATTATAGCGTATATATGGATATTTTGATGTAAATATGATCGGATATTGAGCTTCTCTTGAGAGCTCGAATCCTCTATTTTTTTATGGAACTACTATTTTTTTTATACTTGAAGCTGAAAAGCTTTCTTTCAGAAAGGGCTCTTAGAAGCTCTTATGCAGTATGAAATTTGATTAACTCTTAATGAAATTACGCTTTTTTCTCTGGAAAAAATATTTGTGCCAATGCCAATAATCAAGAGGTATTGATTGTCCTGCCCTTTATTGGTCTGGATATACGAATAAAGCCTAGAGATTGGAAATATATTTTTGTCAGTGTTGATAATATTTTAATAGATTATATTACAATACCAGAATACCTGAACTCAAGGAATGCGTCGTGGATGAGGAGTCAGGAATGGTAAGGAACAATTATGTTCCTATATTTTTCTTTTTCTTGGGGAAGCAAAGATGACACCAAAAAGAACAATTTCCCTTTTGCATTTTAAGGGGCCCAAGGCAAAAGCATGCTTACACTGTGAAAGTTGCAAATGCAAATTTATCTTTTTGGTTTTGTGTTAAGATGTATAGACTATCCAAATTTAGGCATAAATAGGCATTGATATCAGTTTGACAGAGCATTGTGTTGTAACTGTGATATTGATATTTAGTATTATGGATGGATAATGTACACATTTTTGGGGTTAGGACTTACTAATGAAAAGGATGTATGAAAAGTGCATATAAAACAGTCCTCATCTACACTGTCTCTTTTGTTTTATTACAATGTGAAAAGTTGAGTGTATTCATGGTAATGTACCTTTAAGCCCAACAACGACTATGCATTGGAACTGGACTTTGATCCCTTCAATGCATCATTTCCTTTTATGGAAAGGCTCTCATCAATTGGAAATGTAGCCCATTTTTTGAGTTGGCATCTGTCATGCTAGCTCTTTCATGATGCACAAAGCATATAAACCTAGTCGGATTTCCTACAAATGTGTAATTATTACAATGAGGTAAAATAGTGCAATCTTTGTTATGTTTTTGTCATGTTCTCATGGCTAGAATCATTTGGGATGAATTAGGTACGGGACAAGAGTTATCTAGTTAGTTTGCATGTAGATTATACTTTATACTACTTAATCTTATTTATAGAATGTATCATGCATTTCGAGATTTATTTGGAATAGTAATCTTTTCTGAGATAACCAAGGGATTATATTAGTTTTTAATGTATTGGATAACCTTCACATGAATGTCTCAAACTTCTCCATGTATTCAACCTTCTTCCATGTCTAGAAGGAATAATTAACTATAAGCTCAAAATTTGAGATTAAGGTCAATCTCTCTAGCACTGGGAAGGAGAAGGACAATATGAATCCTCTGCTTACTCAACTTAACTTAAGACTTACTTTGTTCAAGTCGCTTCAAATTTTGGGAACCTGCACAACTAGTCTTCCTATCATTTACCATGGTTTAGTGTATGGATTGTTTTCTTTAATCCATTTCTCTTTATTGCCAGAAACTTATGTTGAATGATATAATAAATAGTTTGTCCTAGATTCAAATAGCCTTGGGCAAGGCAGAGGAAATCCAGTCTGATCTTCAAAAGGATGCATCATATGAAGAATTTGTGCGCAAGTAATGAAATCATTAAGCTTCTGACTACAAGGGAATCCATCAATTGTGGAATATGTGTTTTGATAAAGATCAAATATAATATTAAGCTTACATTAGTATCATTAGGTTCTTTTTTCTTGAAGAATTCTTATTAGAACAAACTAGACAAGAGTAGTGAAATATTATCAACTGCATGTTGAGAAAACTCAACATTCTTAATTGGCTAAAACGTTCCATCGTTATAGCGAGACAGATTACAAGATATTGTATAAGAGAAAATGTGGGGAAATAATGCACATAATGTACTTCACATTATCCAATCACCTTATAGGAAAAATTACCAATGTATTTAATGTGGTAATACTCTCACCTCATGGCTATTTTGACCAAGCAAATGTTTTGGGATTACTAGACACAAGGGGACATGTAATTTTTATGTTATGTTTTCTTCATACATTTTCATGACAATTGTAATAGTTGTTGGTTCGTTAGTTTACATAAGACCCATTCTCTCTTGAAATAACAATGGCTTAATTGAAAAAAATACAAAGATCCTACATGTTTTGTTTCAATTAACTACGTTCATTATTTAAATGCATTACAGTTGAAGTAGAGATATAAAGGAATACACCATGACAACAAATACACACTCCTTATCCTCCCTTGATAATTTCATCATATTGTTTTGTGAAACACGTGTTGTGTAAATATTGGATCAAGTTAAGGCATTGGAAGAAGAATTGCTTAGCTGAATTGAACAACAAGGACTACAAATTACAACTTGGATTAGTGTGATAAAATGCTATTGCATACTATCATAGAGTATTAGTTTTTACTATTTATGCAATCAATTGTTCATTTGGAAACAAGATGCAAAAGTGTTTTTTCTTTCAATGTGATCTCCAAACCAACTAGATCTATTTGTAAGTGCATAAGTGGGTGGTCTGATTTGATCATTTTCATGTATTTCAAGTGATTTGTCTTATTATTGAGGTCCAAGGGACCAAATGCAACCAAAGAATTGAGAAAATTATGAACACACAATATTCATAGATATTGTGAGTACCCTTCACAACAACAAAAAGGGGTTCTGCAACATTGGGTTTCCAAATTTGATGTTTGGCCTTATCTTGAAAAGTTTGTTTAGGCAATTCCCATGCTTATCACAATTTTTTATCCAGATTTCCTATTTATATATGTCCATTATGCACATAATTCTCTACATGAAAAAAAAAAACGAAATCCAAAAAAAATCTCAAACCATTGAAATCTTTCACTTCAACATATAAGATTTTCAAGTTTAAAATGATGTGTTTTGCATTTTGCTTGAGTTCAACAATATGTAGTTACCATTTTCCTCTATGTTATGCTAAAAATATTGTTTTCTCATCTATGGACTTGTTATGTATATATATTCAAGAAGTAGGAAATGAAATAGTTGCAACATTGGAAGGATAAACATACCTGATAATTGGGAATTACAATGATGGGAAACTAGCAGCTTCATTGGTTGCAAACAAATTCAGGATCATTTTGGTGTTTAGTCCCCAACCATAATGCTTAATGATGTTAGATGATACTTTCTTGCCTAACATTTTGGTAGAACGATTCATGAAACAACATTAACCATTTTATCGACCCTCACATCAATGCAACATAGCACATGCATTGGAAAAGACCAAATATACCAATTCATACCTAAATTGGGCGATGAACATGTGTCCACTTATAACAACCATGGTTTTATTTCAGTCAATCCCTTTTGTAAATATTCCAAATTGATGTTTTCAAAGTGAAAAATGGGTACTTTAAAGTCCAAAATTGAGTTTAGAAAGTACCAAAATTTACAACCACCACATTAGAGAGAAGCTAGGTGCAAGACTGATTAATAGCAAGTGAAGATAATCAAGTGCATTACTTTCTTTTCTCTCGGTGCACAATTTTCACTATTCCCTCTATTTGCATCAACATTTTATCATTTCTTGATTTGAACAAAAGGTTGTACATTTCATCTTTGATAGTGAAACATTTGCCCTAGAATCTATGCAAGAAGTGAACCACACAAAAATTCTACTATGTTATTGTTCTCTTCATGGCATTTCAATGATGAGGGAGCTCTTCATAACATCTATTTCACTATTCTCATTTTCGCTTCATCACATTTACTTTATTTTATGTTTATTTATTTTTTTCTTTCGACGTTCTTTTGCACCTTCTCGAGCAATTGCTAGTGATATATTGTCTTATGTATGAAAGTAAGACAAAAGTAATTTTAACATGAATATTTCAATCACTTACATTGTTAGTTATGATAATAATCCAACTTAAGATCATGGCTTCATATTAATAAAAATGATTTTTAATAATAGTAACACTAATATATATATATATATATTATACCACAATTTCTATTTTTGTTTTAATTGTATATTTACAATAATAATATTTTTCAATGTCCTTATGTATCATCCAATGGGTAAGACATGATTCCAACCATTTAGTGAATACTATTAATAACTGAATACTATTTATTTTATTTTATTTTTTCCATGTGGTTCACAACACCAAATATCAATGCTCACTATGTCCACAAATCCTTCCCCAAAATCCGCAAGGGAACATGGGGTGGTCAAAAATTTCAAAACATTGGGGACTCAACAACAAAAGCATCTTATAGACCCATTTAAAGGCTCAACATGTCACTTAGAAAAAAATGAACTTGGGTGGAGAGGATATCAATCATTCCTCCCAACCATGCAAGCTACTTCCAATGGACCAGTTGAATACTATTAATTAATAATAATTGAATACTATTAAATATAAAATTCTTTTTAGGTTTACCTAGTCTTTATAAGGTTTCTCAACAATCAAATATAACTTCCTTTTTTTTAAATCAAAGCATTTTTATGGTTGTTATTTCAACCAAAATAGGCTTTTGAAATTCAATTAATCCTTCTTTGAAAACTATTAGTCCAATTGAACTTATGGTGAGATCAACCTAAAATATATTTAGATGAGACTTTCCAAGTTGTTATTCTCATACCCAAAATTAAGGCACGTGTTTTTCTTAGACTTGATTAACGTCTAAGAATTTGAAGTTCTTTACTATGATCATAGGGTGATTTTATCAAAAGAGAAGTGTCATCTAATAAAGGGTTATGGCTATTCTAGGGGTTTCTTGAGACCATCCCTTAATATTCCTAATATGGGTGATATACTTTCTTCATGAAATCTTGCAATACCAACCTTCAACCCCAAACGAACATTTAGATATTATCATCTCTTCGTGAGGTTATGTTTAGGCACCATGTAAGAAAGTTTAGATATTGTTAATGAAAAAAAAATATTATTCAAAAGCTCCACTCACCACTTTTTAAAATAAGAATAGCAAGGCTTTCATTCTAAGGTTCAGATAAACCATGTTTAGCAACTAAATTGACAAGTTGCTAAATAGTGGACGATATAGTAGATTGGAAGCGAAATTGGTAGCCAACCTCACCCCTTTGTAAATATGGAGCGGAGAATGTGAGCGATAGGGTTTCGACTCCGGGACCTAGGGTTTGGAAGTTACAGTTGGGTAGATCAATGATTCTCTGGTCTAGGTGTTGAGTATGCGGTGGGTTGGCAATAAGGAGTATTATATTTCTATGTTGGGGCATGTATTTCGATGATTTTCCTCTTGTTTTTGGATTTACATGTTGGTTTCTATCTCGGTTTATTAGCTCTAAGTCGTCTTGCTGGTAACATCTAGCTGGATATTTCCAAGTGCTTTGATACTCCCACTATCTGAGGGACATTTCCACTTAGAAACCCTTAGGGTGAAAGTCTGAGGGTCGGCCAGAATACGAAAGGGGAAATTACATCCATGCATCTCACAGGACTGCATCCAAAAGACAAAGGCGTTGGAAATCTCACCCTGGTGAACAAACAATGACACTAGGGAGAGATATTGGCCTTGAAGAGATTGTAGACTATGGTATGACTGCACTAGTGGGAAAATTCAGTTATAATGCTATGAAAAAAAAGGAAATCACTCGATGGGTTGCACGTGTTTGGGGAAATTTGTGGGGTTACTACCCTGAGGTATCTATTCTTCCTAAGGGTTGGTATGGGTTTAAGTTTCAGCGGGAGGCTCATGCATTGTTTGTCTTTCAAAATTTGTGGCTTAAAGATGGGGGAAGTCTCATGTTGAAGAAATGGCATACAACGTTTGACCCAGAAAGGGATCTTATTTGGTATCACCATTTTTGGTTCTTGCTACCTGGTTTCCAACTTGGGATGTGGAACAAGGCTGCATTTGAGGCAGTTGGTAACCAGTTGGGTCGTTTTGTCTATGTCAATGACTCGATGTTGAAAGGGGTGGACAAGCAAGTGGGTCGTATGCTTGTTGAAGTTGATGTATCAAATAGGTTGATTGAGTCTCTGAAGATTGACTGGTAGGATAGATCCTATTCTCAAATGATTGATTATGAAGGCATCCATTTCAGGTGCTCCTTCTGTAAGGCTGTGGGTCATCTTTGGCAGCAATGTTCGGCTCCTCTCTCCTCTTCATTGGGTGATGGCACTGAGGAAGATGATATAACTTGGTCATCGGATGATAGCGAAGACTTGGATGGTGACTTAGCATCAACTCCTTCCACGACTTTGCCTCTCCACTCGGTGCCAGACTCTTCAGATATGGGCTCACACTTAATTGGTAAGATCAAATTAAATGACCCAGCTCTATTTATTTCTCTATCAGATTTGGAAAAATATTTTATAAAATCTCTAGATTTTAAATATGAGTCGGTCGGGGTATCTGGGGCTGGTCGTCTCCCGTCTTCCTCGTCGGAAGCTTCTCTGGGTACAATTCAGGAGCATTTATCTAGTCCTATGGGTCTTGCCTCGGATCATTTTTCTGAAGAGGAGGGGGTGGGTGATGTCGTTGGTGTGGGTGATACCATTTCATCGGGGAATGAAATTGTTCTTGTCACAAACAACTCCTTTGTTTATGTGTTGATGGCGATCATACCAGAACCGACCATTAGGGTTGGGCCGGAAAAGATGTGGGTTTCGGATGCCTAGATGCATAAATCCAATATTCACATCCCTTCTTTCTGTGAGGTTTCCAAGATGACTCCTATCCTATCTTATATTGGAAACTAGGTTGTTGTGTACAAGAGGTGACCCCCTAGGTCTAGGATGGGCCTCAGCAATCACATGAGGCGCCTCTCCCTCATAAAAAAGTTGGTTAAGGGAGATAGACAGGGGGAGATTGACTCTAATTTTTCCCCTATAAAAACTCGAAGTGCTAGGAAAAATAAAGCTAAAAAAGGAAAAGGTTTCTCACCTGAGGTCAACATAGTGGATTTTGTGGAGATCTCACATTCTTCGAACTCTAGGGATCTTAGAGATGTTAAATCCCTCGCAAGGGTTAAAAAATGATCTTTTCTCGTTAAATATTAGGGGAGTGGGGTGGCCTCCCAGCCTCCCGAAAAAACTCACCTTGAAAAGATCCTTGGAATTAATCACTATGGATCTTGTTTGTTTACAAGAGACTATGACGTGTGGGGAAAGAGTCGAGCTCTTTTTATGGCTTTAAAACCATCTTGGGAGATATGTTCCATTGATGTGGTTGGGAAGTCAGGGGGACTTTTGGCGGCCTGGAATCCGCAGAAGGCAAATCCAAAGTATTTTAAAACTTCGGCTGGTATTCTCCTGTTTGGCAGAATAGCTAGTCTTGACAGATCTATTACTATTATAAATTGTTACGGTCCGTATATTGACAGGCGATTCTTCTGGGATTGCATCCATGAAGAAAAGTTATAGGATTTGCCTGACCTGATACTTATGAGGGACCTAAATATTACTAAGTCAGCCTCAAAGGTATGGGGCCACCATTCCAAAATTGACCCAATGGGTCCTTATTTTTCAAACATATTTTCATCGATTAACCTTATTGATATTAAGTCGTTGCCATTGCGTCCCACTTGGAGGAATGGGAAATGTGGTCATGATATTAAGTTGTTGCCATTGCTTCCCACTTGGAGGAATGGGCAATGTGGTCAGGATTCAATCTTGAAGAGATTAAACAGGTTCCTTGTGTCTGAGGGTTTATTGGATACTTTGTTTAAGTACAGATCTTGGGTGGATTCTGCCAGAATATCTGATAATCAATCAGTCATTTTTCAATTTGAGATGGAAGGTTGTTGGAAAAAGGTTCATTTTAAATTTAATCATGCATGGCTCACAGATCAGACATATATCAACTTGGTGAGGGTCGAAAAGTCAAAGGTCCCTGTCACAATGGGTTCATCTGCTATGGATTCGCTGGTTAAAAAATTAAAACATCTTAAAGAGGCTACAATTCTTTGGGAATGTAAAAAGAAGAAAGAATTGAAACAAGATTTGGTCAACATTGAAGCACAGATTGAAGGCATTTCCACATCAAATATCACTGGTACCATCTCATAGGCAGATCAACTCTCCATTTTGGAGTTAGAAAGAAAGAAACTTCAAATTTTAAAAGTGGAAGAGGAATCTTAGTGGTTGAAAAGCAAGGCAGTCTGGATTGAGGCGGGTGACTCAAATACCAATTTTTTTCACAAATTTGTGGAGAACAAAAGGATTAGAAATACTATTTGGGAGCTCAAAGACTCTAAGGAGATTATGAGATCCTCCCTTGAAGACTTACATAAGGGGGCCTCCACATATTTTGAAAATATTTACCATGACCCTAAGTCTTCATCTTTGCTGGAGCAGTTCAAGTCATTAAAGAATATCTTAGATTCTTCTTAGAAGAGGAAGAAAATAACATGTTTAAGCCAGTGGTTACTTAGGAAGTGGAAGCAATATTGAAGGGTTTCGCCAAATCAAAAATTTCGGGTCCAAATGGTTGGACGATCGAACTTTTCTTATATTCCTTTGATATTATGAGTCAAGATATCTTGGTTGTTGTGGAAGAGCTGCGTGTTATAGGTCAGGTATCAAGGGCGATAAGCTCAACGTTTATAGCACTTATTCCCAAAAGCTCTTGCCCTACTGAGTTCAAAGACTTTAGGCCGATTTCACTCTGCAACTTGATCTACAAGATTATCTCTAAGATCATTGCATCAATATTAAGGCTTGTCTTGTCAAAGTATATCTCCTATGAACAATTTGGTTTTCTTGATGACAGAAAAATTCTAGATGCGATCGAGGTGGCCCAAAAGACTTTCCACAGCATAAAGACTAAGCGCTTAAAATCCATCATTCTTAAATTGGACCTAGCAAAGGCATATGACCGGGTGGACTGGACCTTTCTTAGGCTAATACTAATTCAGATTGGTCTCCCTTGGGAAGTTGGTCGCCGGATCATGGTATGTGTCTCCTCAGTAAACTTCGTTGTTCTGATAAATGGCTCCCCTTCATGATTTTTCAAAGGTTCAAGGGGTTTAAGGCAAGGCTGCCCATTGTCTCATCTACTCTTCCTCTTGGTCATTAAGGGGCTCAATAGACTATTGATCAAAGCTAGATCGGAAGGGTCACTAAAAGGGGTTAAGGTCACTTCTCTACCTTTGGTGACTCATCTACTCTTTGTAGATGATGTATTACTCTTTGGTGGTGACAGTGTGGAGGAACGACAAGCTATGAATATTATTCTTTCACTTTTCTGCAAAGTGTCTGGTATGCTAATCAACCATGAGAAATCTTATTTTCTGGAACATGACATCGAGGATGAGGCCAAGACAACAATATTGGTCAGATCTTTCCTTTCAATTTTGGATCACTTGAGGATGGAACCAAATATTTGGGCTTTTATATAAAACCTAATAAATATCTAATCAAAGATTGGATGTGGTTATTGGAAAAATTTGATCGCAGGATCAACAATTGGTGTTGGAGGTGGTTGTCATTGGGTGGCAGAATTACATTAGCTAAATCTGTTCTACAAAACCTTGTTGTTTATTGGATCTCATTATATAAAATTCCTAAATCCATCCTCAATGGAATTCAAAGGCGTGTCTTCGACTTTATTTGGTCTAGGGGAAGTGATCAGAAAAAACTTCTTTTGGTCAACTGGTTACAGTTGGAAAACCCAAGACGCTCGGTGCATGGGCACTTAAAAATATTTGTTTGTTTACAAATACATTAGCGACTAAAAGTCTCTGGCGGGCATTATTTGTTGATTGCATATGGAGCAAAATTATCAAAGAAAAGTATAGCAGAAATATTTCTATTGAGAAGTGGTTTAAACAAGGTGGCAATTGCACAAAAAGGGCCTCCAACATTTGGATCTGCGAAGGTGGTAGGAAATTGGCTGGCTTGGTTGCCCGGCAATGGCAAACATATCCAGGTTGGTGTTGATCCTATTGTGGGGGTCCGGTGGCGTTCAAACTTCCATGGGATCTTTCCCATTTTCTTAAATCAAAAGGATATCATACCCTTAATCATATTGCAAATGGATATCAAGGATGGATCACTTCTGTGCAATTAGGTCGCTGTGGCTCCATGGGTCGTATTTGGGATCTTTATATCTTGGATCTGAAAAGAAGCAACATTAAATTATCGAATACGCTGGATGTTTTGCATTGGTCCTGGAATGTTAATTCGGGACAGGTTTCTACTAAAGAGGCATACAGCTACTTATTCTCAGAGGAATTGCTTTCTCCTTTCTGGTGGCATTGGAATACTCCTATGAAAATTATTTGTTTCATTTGGTTGGCTTTAGATATTTGCATTCTTACTGGGGATAATTTCATTCAGCAGGGAGGGTCTGGACCAAATAGATGCCCTATGTGCTATTCAGAGGTTGAATCAGTTGATCATCTGTTTGTTAGTTGATCCTTCTGTCAAGAGGTTTGGAACTTCACCAGATCCTCTCTCTTCTACTGATATTTGGCAGGATGGTTTGTTCTCTAACAGTTTTAGTCATTGGCATCCAAAGGATGGATGATGGGCTGATCTTCTATGTTTTGTTACATGGGAGATTTGGATATCAAGGAATAAGTTACTAGTTGATGGTAAGCCTCCTTTTGCTTCCCTTTCCAACAGCCAAGCAATACCAACTTGCCTTGAATATTATAAACCTCATGTGGTTTCCTTGAAGGCAAAGATGCCCTCATCCTGTAGACCTACTTTCTCGAATTCTCCATATCAGGCAATTTTTTTATGGTGCATCCCAGTGCAATTCTAGCTTGAGTGGGGCAAGGGTCATTATTTGTACCAATCCATCTTTTTCTCTCAGATTGTGGATGAATTACGGTTCTATTTTGTTGCACAGGATGATGATCAGCTTTCCAACCAGGGCTCATATCAGATCTTTTAAGCTCTTTGATTGTTATTTTGTGTTATTATTATTTCTTGATAGTTCTCTTACGGTACTTATCCTTGATCTTTTGCAGACACTTGAGGATTCTTATTTTGCTCCAATAACTTGTTGAAGTTTACAGGGTCTGCTGATTTTTTGTTTTTTGGCGTCGCACTTATATCTATATGATCAAGCTTATTATTCCTTCTCAGAGCTTTTTTGCGGCACTATTTCATTATTATACTGGTTCTTTCGCCGAGCTTTGCAGGGATGGGCTTCTTGCTACGGGCGTGTGTCTCTTGGTAGACTTTTATTAAAAACAAGTATCAATGAATTTTACTCCTAATTTCACTTGTTAAGAGTATTGTAAATCTTATTATCCAAAGATTTACCTTGAAATAATTACCCCTCGTATATATAAACACTATTATGTAAGGTTTACTTTCTTCCTGTTAAAAGAAAATGGTGACACTGTATTTAAGTCTAATTATCATCTGTAGCTTTTCAATTATAATAAGAATGGCTACACAGTTTCCCGCCCATTCTTAATTAGATTTCATTTATTCAAATTCAAAATAAACGTCATCACAACCCACGCCTATTTTTTGCATTATGGACGCCCAGGCCTGAGACTACGCCATTAAATTTAAATAAATGGTAAGGCATACTCTGGAACGCCAAGACCTAGAACACTCCATTACGATCAAGCCAGTGAGATTGCATACCATGACCTGTCCATTACATATAAACAAATCAATGTTAATATCATGTTGAAAACTATTTTCTAACATCATCACCCATTGAATGCAAAGAGTTCATTGTTAGCCATGATGGATGAACAAGAAGTCTGGATTGAAGAAGATTCAAATCATATGAAACCAACACAATAAAAAATTAATGAAAATATCAAAACGAATACAAACACACATATCATTTTCGACAAATAAAAACGCTCAAAACCTAGAAATTTAAAGAGTATTTTCAAAATATAAATTGAAAACAGTAAAGAAAAGCTCGAAGACTATATTCAAAGTTCCAGAGCAGAGGTGGTATCAAAAGATACCATTGGATTTAATTCAAAGCGAACACAGAAATCAGGCGCTGGTGAACTTGGTAACCGCCTTGGTGCCCTCTGATACGGCGTGCTTGGCCAGTTCCCCTGGAAGAGAAAGCCTTACGGCGGTCTGAATCTCCCGAGAGGTAATGGTTGGCTTCTTGTTGTAGCGGGCGAGCTTCGATGCCTCGCTCGCTATTTTCTCAAAGATATCATTGATGAAGCTGTTCATGATTCCCATGGCCTTACTGGATACTCCAATGTCAGGGTGGACCTGCTTCAGGACCTTAAAGATATAGATCTTGTAGGTCTCCACGCTCTTCTTATGCCTCTTCTTACCCTTCTTGTCTCCGCCATCCTTGGGGAGCTTCTTCTCGGCCTTGGGAGCGGGCTTCTTCTCTGCGACGGGCTTCTTCTCAGCGGGCTTCTTCTCTGCTACCTTGGGCGCCATTGCTGCAATTCGAGTCGAACAAGGTCTATGCTTCTTGACAAAATTATGAATAGAGAATACTCAGAAGATGAATTACATAGAGTTTAAGCTTAGGTATGTATATATAAAGAGAAATACGTTTTCCTATTGGTTTGTTGAGTCTGTCACGGATCGCTTGTCTCCATTTGATCGTAGCCGTAGATTTGGGACTTTTAATCAACGGGTGTTATAATGTACACGCGCGCCTAATTTTTTGGCCGCATTTGCCTAGGGTGTGAAAAGAAAGGTCAAAGAGTGAAAAAGATGTAATAGGGCGTGACCCATTGGGGGTGGGTATCCGCAAATTATGCAAAATAAATGGAGAGAACAATTGCTATAATAATGTGCATGCACCCCTTTTGTCACGGTCTTGGCTAGGAGGGCGCCTTAAGATGAGGGTTGGAATTTCAAATCCTATCCACTTATCAATTTTGACGGTTTAAATAATATTATAAAATGTCTTAAGCATTTTACTGCATAAATGTGACAGTCCATCTTGAATTTTAATGGTATTTGATGGACAAATCACCTCTTAGTCAAATTCCATCCATGTTGACCATCTCCCCTACCCATGGAGAGGCTTTGGCAAGCTTGGCAAGGAGGGCGCCTTGACCATCTCCCCTACCTATGGAGAAGCTTTGGCAAGCTTGGCGAGATCACACTCCATGCAAGTTTGGGCACACTATGGTGCAAGTTGAGCGCAAGGCATCTGCATCTTGGTGAGCGCCTAAGGCATGCAACGAGCAACTAAGTATTGGCTTAAGTAGAGCACAAATGAAGCGGACCCAACTTGGGAGCTCAAGGGCTTGCTCGTGGATAAGTGGACCCGAGAGTTGGGCGTGTGGTGAGATAACCACGCCAAGTGGCAGAGCATCCGAGCAACTTAGTGGGCATGCGGTCTTGGTGGCATGACAACGAGGGGCTTCAAGAAAATGTGCAACAAAAGAATTGGAAGGGCTTTAGGAAAGGGAGACATTGAGGTGTGCCCGCGGACATGACCGACATGGGGAGAAGCCCACCCAACAAGCATTGTAACCAAACATTGGTTTACAAGATGACATGTACCAAGCTTAGTGTGTCAGCTCAACTTGGAAGAGGTGCGGCGTAAAGGGTTGCAACCCTTGGGCACACCCCTCAGCGCAGCTTGGGAGCTTATAAATATATCAAAGTGTAAGGCTTAGAAGGTAGCAAGAAACAAAATGTGAGCACACTAAGTGAAACGAGCGCACCAAGCACAAGAACCGGGCACAGGTCAAGCAGAAGGTACTTTGGGCGCAGTTCGGTGCATGGTGGTCTAGTGTGGGTACAGTTCATGTGTCACAGGAGGCAAACCTATGGGAGCTACAAGGTAGTTGCAGATAGAGTTCATCATCGAGAAGTGGTGGGAAATTCTTCGGGTTCCTTGCTACGAAGTCGCAGCCTTTTTGTGCGCACTTCCGGAGGAGCGGCCTACGGGCACTCTCCCGACATTGTACTCTTGTATATTTATATTGATATTTTGGGCACGCTCCATTGAGGTACCGAACATTTCGATTATTATTGTGTATGAGTTATTTGGCTAAGTGTTAAATGTAAACAATGGCTAAGAAGAACTAAGTTTAATTGTTAAGGTGTGTGGGTTAGGCCTAGTCTGGACATCACACTTCTATGTTGGTTTAGCCACCACGTGTTGTGTTCGAGCAGTGATGCACATCCAAGGAAAGGAACGTGACCTCAGTCCTCGATCGAATCCTTGGTGCCATGACACCTTTCATGCATGCCTCCTCCTTCCTCTATTGAAGGACCTAATTTGAAGTTGCATAAACTCTTTAGACGATTGCACATCACTTTTTAAAATATGTTATATATATAAATAAATAAGCATTTTTTTAAAGTGATGCACTTCCTTATAATTATTATTATAAGATATAAATTTGTAATTATATATGGGATAATTATTTAAAAGGATTTGTTTTACAAGTTTTGTAAATCTATAACGACAACGCTAATACCAACTCTTATTGAGTTACTAAGAATGAGAAACACAAATACAATCCTGTGTTGAAGTTTATGAAAACAAAAAGGATAGCAATAATTTCTTTTCTCCAAAGGATGAGCATCTTCCAATGAGCCTATTGTTGGATATATGTTGTACTTTATGTAGGTTCTTAGAGCAAAGGGGGTCTAGGGGTGATCACCTCCCACAACTGGGGGTATGGAGAGTTAGTAGGCCCCCCGCATCAAGGATTTAAGGGTAGAGCCCCCACACCCAAAAAAATGTATGTTTTTGGTCTGTTTTGAATCTTTTCAACTAATGGTTTTTTGGCATGTTGTTTACTAATTCCAGTTAAGGAATTAAGGTTGTAATCTGATATGGGTTAATGGATTAGGGTTTTAAACGCTATAATATTGTATTGTAAATAGAAAAGATAATACTTTAAGATAGAGAGTGGAGAAACTTTTGGGTACTTGTTTTCTCAATTAAGGGTTTCCAAGGTAAATCTTTGTGCATTGTGTGTGTGAGTCATTGTTAATTCTTGTGTTTTAGATTTTGTTTGGTATTGTTTTTATACACGGGTTTATCAAATTCTTCACCTATGGAAGGAAAGAATGTTCTAACCCCTTAATCTTAGTGGTGTATTCAAATAAATTGGGTATCTCAGAACCTCAATTGCATAATTATCCCTTCAACCACATGATACATATACATGTTGGATAAGCAATGTCAATACAACAAAATTGGGTTCGGATTATTTGCTTACTTGCGAGAGTGATGTGGAAACAAAATTATCTTCCCCTACATGTGCAACACCTATATATGCACATTTTTTGTGGTTTCCTTCACACAAGCTAGCTTTATTTTCACAAATTAATGCTCTTCCATGGGAACCATCATTATATATGTGCCATGTATCTTAGAAAAGTTTATGAATTTCATATTGCAATCTAAAATAGTTTCATTCTAGTACATGTAAATCGAGAAGACATCACAAAGTTTCATTTTTATCCATTTTCAAATCTTTCACTTCAATGTCACCATTTCTATTTAGTTTTACATCAATCAAGAGAGAAAAAATGCATCATTGTAGAATTCTCCCTATGTTGGCCCCTCTTATTGTTGCAAATGTTGGGAATACCATGTAATGTACAAATTATAGTAGAAAAAGTTTAAGCTTTCGTGAACTTGTTTGCCAAGATGGAATCAATTAAGAAGAGTGGCCTCAACAGCATGGAAATGAATCATGTTCACTTTGCAAGAGGTTTTTTTAATATATAATGGTGTAATTACTATGATGTACAGTGATTGTGAAGTGTTGATCATATATTTGGATGTACAAAAGCATTTACAAGATGTAGCGAGGCTTTTCATTTATGAAATCGAGGTAATTTTGACATAGGTTAGGTTTAATGGTGTTTGTGAAGTGTTGACCATATATTTGGATGTACAGAAGCATTTACAAGATGTAGTGAAGCTTTTCATTTATGAAATCAAGGTAATTTTCACATAGGTTAGGTTTAATGGTGTTGTACCACTTAATTACTTCATAAAGAAACATAAGTTTAGTGTAAGAGAAATACAAGATATATTTAAATAAATGTTTAATTTAAAGTATTCAAGGCTTGTGGAAGAAGGAAACCAATTATAAATTGTAGTTGAATATAAACAAAGGAATTTTTGTCATTATCGAGCGTGGAACTATGGTTGAATTGTACTAACTTTATCTAGTTTTTCTTTTCATAGCCAATGCTTTCAATCATGTGGTTAAGTAGGTTAGAAAATACATGAAACCCTCAGTTTGTGTTTTACGATGTAAGTATGATAAATTTGAACAACTTTGCAAAGGTGAATTGCCAATTGAATTTTTAGTGCTATTTTATTAATTACACCTTACAAACACAAATCAATCAAAAGAATAAAGAACAATTTTCACGTATATTGAGCAATTTATATGTAGGGTGATGCAATATATCAATAGTTGATTGAAATTTAATATGTTTTAGTGTTGGGATGCCCAATAGGGCACATAATCAAATTGACTAACACAACCTAATACACAAGAGATAGATAAGCGTTGATGCATTTTTATTAACAGAATGTACATATAAATACAAGTTGTATGACCCTTGGTTTCATATCCCAAGGCGTCTCTTGGACTCCTCCCAATGACTCTTGCTATCCACCTACATGACTTTTCACATTCCTTAATTACATGCATGGATAGTAAATAGAATAGCTAACACTGACATATTAGGTTTCCAACATTTTCCCCCTTAATTCGAAGGGGTGTATAGGAGTCCAAGTGAGGAGTTGAAATATGGAAGTGGACAACTGCCAAAGGATGAACATCTCCAACTTAACAATCCAAATTTACCAAGTAAGCTAGTTGAAGTTGAAGTCTTCTAATAAGTTGTGAAAATAAGGTGCTCTCTAAAATGGGTGGGTTTGGCTGACCACAAACCAAAAAAGGGTAACAAAAGCAACAAAAGTTGATGTCTAGTACTAAATGGGTAGTTTAAGGATGACCAAAAACTCTAGAACTTGGTACTAACTCTGATTCTGGATCAATGATTCTCTGGAACTTGGCTCTAACTCGGTTTCTGGTTCATTAGTTCTCTCTGGAACTTGGCTCTAGGGATTAGTGGTTCCTTGTGGAAATGGTGGTTTAAGGACCACCACAAACTGATGTCTAGCATAAGCCATATGAGACTAATGTCTTCTACTAAATGGTTGGTTTTAGGAAAACCACAAACTAAACATGCTCAATGGAACATGGCCCTGACTCTGATTTAGTGTTGTAGCTCAGACTCTAGATCAAGGCTCTAGCAATTGGAACAAGGTTTTGGCTATGGCTCTGGCACTGGTTCAGCCTCGCTTGTTCTCGCTCACTTGTTCTTGCTCACTCGTTTATGACCATTAGTCATTCTCCCTTGTCAAGAACAAGGTGAGGAGAAAAGAATTTCTCAACTGCAAGATGTGTCATTACTCAAGAACGAATTCTTCAGTATGACTTGTAAATCTTCTTGGCTATTGACAACCATTGTCGATAAGCGATCCATCCATAATGAATCTTCTCTCTTGCAGGTTTCTTCAAAATGAAGCATCTGTCTGAAGAGTGGGTATGCTTTCCACAATGCTTACAAGGGTGAAGATCAAAACACTGATCTTCCATATGGCCAACTCGACCACAATGTTGGCATTTTTAACTCTGAACTGGAGTAGATGAAGATGAAATTTCTTTTAAGAAACCAACACTCTAAAATTGGATTGGCTTGGAGCAATCAAGAATGTGAAATGTCACTTCCTTGTCATATCCAAGACCGTTTCTATGCTTGTTGTGTATGGTTTCTTCCCAAGGTCTGATGATGGACTTGGAAAGAACAGGTTGAACATGTGTATGTGAAACATCATCTTCTTTTTCGTTTGCTTATGAAGTGGAGTCATTATGTGCAGGCTGCTAAAAGGAATTAGAAAGAAGATTGTTTTGAACAAGGACAAGTTCATAATGTATTTCTTCTTGTTGGAGTTGTGACTCAAGTTGTAGAAACTCAAGTGTGTCTTGTGAATCTTGTACACAATTATGAATATGAGTGAGAGTTGTTTTGTCGACCCTGATAGTGTTGTTGACATAAGAGATAAGTAGAGTGTTTAATAACTCTACTAAACCATTGATTTTATCCATTGACAAATTGTGATTGAAGACTTGCTCAAATAAATAAGGGCTTCTTGCAAGTCCACCCTTTTACAAACAAACTCAACAACTCAAACTCAGCAGAGGGTGTCGGCTTCTATTGAAAATGCACCCAAGTACAATGCAATTTAAATTTATTATGAAAGATACAAAAGACTGGTTGCAAGTTTCAAAATACAAGTGAACTTACAACAATTGTTGATTATGAAGTTGAATTGATGAAACTTCAATGATGATGTTGTTGTATGATTGCTTGATTATTGCTTAATTGATGTGATGTCATTGTCGATTACATGTGCTTGATTGTTTTCTTTGTCATGAAGCAAAGACCAATGCTCATCAACAAATATAAGTGTGCCCAAATGCAATTGCCACACAACTCTTATCCTCGTAACAAATGTCTCACCAACATGCAGATATCTACCAACATGTAGTTCACAACACAATTTTCTACCTCATGATTAGTGCAATACAATCTCTACAAATAATAATCTCTGCATTGGTGTAATCAAGATTGCAGGTGTATCGTCTCTTCCATGAACTTAATAATATAAATTTTCAATGTAATACAAGCAATCTGCAATGAGTTTTGTAGCAAGATGTGTCCAAGATACAGTCTTAAACTCTCAGGTTTTAAAACAATACAATGCTTCTCAAAAAATAAAATTGCAGGATCCAAAATTAAAAAAAAAACAACAACAATACCATTGTCAACCCGCCGAGTTTCAAAAAAAATCTTCCCACAAGATGAATAACTCCAATGTACCAACAATAAGATAATATCTCTAACACACTAGCAATGAGAGAGTGTCTCCAACGCACCAACAATGTACCAACAATAAAAGAAAACTCCAATGTACCAGTGATACTAACGCAACAACTCCACACAACAATAACTCAACAATATTCTTCAAGTGATACTTCACGTCCAAGGATTCAACGCATATAAATTAGGGTTTCAATTTGACAACCCAAAGAGTTAAGAGGCCTTCGGGCATAGAGAACGAGTATGCAACAACTTACAACTATAGCATGCTATGCATAGATCCACGGGAATACCAACAATCACAATGATTCACATAACAAAGGATTGTTGAGTGTACTCTCCCACCAAGCCAAGGGATCAAATAATGCGTTGAATGTTCAAGCCAATACTCCATGCCAATTAACCGAGCATACCTATTCTATCAATTGCAAATAGAATGGATGAATTCTATAACCCATTATTAACAAAGTGATTTACTATAGTTGGAGGGATGCGTATAAACTCCCCTATCACTCAACAGGAAGTAAGGGAGTTGAATGAATTACCAACTACTAGAATGTTCCAATTCTCTCAAAGGTGGAACATATTAGTGCCAAATTGTAGCAAGTGGAGAAGAGGTTGTTTGCGACAGCCAAGGAGATGAACTAACCCAATAAAGAGAAATTGATTCCAACCCAACATTCCCAACAACTTTCCCATGAATTTGACCACCTCGGTGATGGAAATCAATGCCCCAAAACACAACAAATACTGACACTTCAATTTTCCCAACAAAAATGCTTGAATCCATCAATGATTCACCACACGATGCTACCATCTACTATATGGAGGGAGAGATGAATGTGTGGGAAGTAAATATGGCCTTCCCATGGACAACTCTTACCTGTCTAAAGATGAATCAATCTTTCAGCTGATGCATTAGGACGTAACATAGATGGATTCGATTATTAGTTCGGCTTGATTTCACATTCTTTAGGAAATGCATCCATAATCGAGTTGTGGGTGAACCACCCAAGCTATTCACACAACCCAATGGTCATAAAATGGTAGAATCTAAATAGATCTAATTGACTATACGAATACCAATATGCAACTCTTCAATGCAACAATAGTAGTCTTCAATATGGGCGTTTCTATGGTCGTTTCTTCTTCTAAGGCTCTTCAACATAATATGTTTCGGTGGTAATTTCTTCTTCTATATCTCTTAAACACAACAATATGCAATCTTCAATAATAATATAAACAATGAAGAAAATAATATCAATAATATAAATAAGGGGAAGAAGAAACAATGATACACTCCCACATAGTCTTCAACAATATACTCAACACATAGCTCAATGCACAGCTCCATCACATCAAGTTTCACCCCAACGCAGCACGAGTTTAATGTGTCGGGCTTCACACGAGTAGTAGCTTCTATGCACCACGCACTAGGATATGCAGTTTCAATGCTGGAGAATCCCGAATCTCTTCAAGGGAAAATGTAGCTCCAATTCTTCACACTCCAACGCAACAACTATGAGTTAATGCAATCTTCATAAGAGGGTATGATATCAATATCATTCAATAGCAGTCAGTTTCAACACATTCACCATTCACGCAAAGATACACTGATTTCAAACTTCAACTCGGACTCATCTATCAAGTAAACTTATTCAAATGCTATGGGACAGACAACCATAGCTTTCCTCCAAGAATAAGAACAATAGGCGCTCTGATACCACTAATGAGACGCCCAATAGGGTACACAATCAAATTGACCAACACAACCAAATACACAAGAGATAGATAAGCATTGATGCATTTTTTATTAATAGAATCTACTTATAAATACAAGTTGCATGACCCTTGGTTTGATATCCCAAGGCATCTCTTGGACTCGTCCCAATGACTCTTCCTATCCACCTACATGACTTTTCATATTCCTTAATTACATGTGTGAATAGTAAATAGAATAGATGACCCTAACGAACTAGGTTTCCAACATGTAGAATAATTAGAGTGGCGTAGAATAAGCATGGTGTGTCCATAACCCATAGTTCCATGATAAATAAATACATAAAACTAGTATAATACATTTAGTTGATGTGTATTTTTTCTAAGGAAAATCTCACATAAAACTCTCTAAGTACTTCCCCTATATCCATGGATGGTAGAAAAGGTAAATCATTGACCTGGATTATAGAGCTTAACCCCAAGGCTAACCCACGTGATTAAGCTCTATTTAAGTGATGTTATAGTTTTACCTATAAAATGTTGCATGATTATATGGAACTTTAACTCCAAAACAACAAACCAAGTCCAACACAAAAATAATTTGCATCAAAAGAATTCAATGAATCGTTGAATCGCATGTACAAACAACATATTGTAAAAATGAACTTCTACTCCAAGTAAGACAAATATGTACCAATGAATCCCTTTTGTGTGCCTCAAGGCCCCAAAAATCAAATAATTCATCTACAATGGTTGTGATTGGTTGAAATAAAACTTTATTAGAAAAAATATACAAAACTAAAATAGAGTGTTCATAAAATAACAATAATACGATTCATTAAACGTGTAATTCAAAAATGGTGGTCCACATAGAGGAGGGATGCCAGTACTTGGAAACCCCACGTGTCTCGACCCCCCATGCCACGTGGCGACCTCGACAGGTGTCGTTTGGAGGCTGAGATGGTAGCGCCACCTGTCGTGGTGGGTGGGCGCTTTAATGCGACCTTTACAGCGCGCTTTTCCACGGTCCTATCAGCATTCTCCTGTGGTTTCTCCACGGTCCCGTGTTATTTTGCTTAGGCCTGGTGTGTGGTCTCTCGACTGCCCCATAACTTGTTCTATGCACCATCTGCTCTGGTCGTTGGTTGCTCTGGTTCTTCCTCGGTTGCGGTTGGAAGGTGTTCAGTGTTTCGCTTGCGGTGGTTTACTGGTCTTCCTTACATGGAGTGTTTCCCCATGCCCACCACGCACCAGCGGTTGGTGATTCCGTCTACAGTGCACCTTGTGGGAGATTTCCGTCGGTTCGGTGGTGGAGATGGGAGTTTCGTGCTCTAGTGGGTTCAGTGGTGGAGATGGTGGCTTCGTGCTCCAGTAAGTTCAGTGGCTTCGTGCAGCTGGTATATGGCGAGGTGCTCAGGTTGCAGTGGTGTTTGTGCATGGCGGTGTCTTCGTGGGTTGTAGTGGCGTTCGTGCTCCAGTGGGTTTAGTGGTGGAGATGGAAGTTTCATGCTCCAACGGGTTCGCTGGCTTCATGCTCCAGTGGGTTCGTTGGCTTCCTGCTCCTATGGGTTCGGTTGCGTTCGTGCATGGGTTCGGTTGCGTTCGTGCTCCAGTGGGTTCGGTGGCATGGCAATGGCTTCGTGGTTGGCTCACTGGTAGGAATCTCCTACCAGCTATCTCTGCAACTGTGTTTTTCAACACTTTCAATCTGCTAGGAATTGTGTGGACCTTTTTTGCTGCATTTGTAGGTTTATGTTGTGGTTTATGTTACATTTCGGTTGTTGTTTGTTGTCCCGGTCAATGTGTTTCTTAACACATTCGCTTCGCCCATAATTGTAGTCCATTTCTTGTAACTCTTTTGTGGGTTTTGGTGCATTTCTTAGAACTGTGTTGTAATGGTTTTGGTGCATTTATCTCAATGGCTGCAGTAGGGTTTTGTTGGATTTCTCATACCATAATTGTTGAACTGTTGAATGATGGTTTTGGTGCATTTCTCATAACAAAACTGTGCTTTGAGGGTTTTGGTGCATTTCTCTGAACTGTTCTTTGAGGGTTTTGGTGCATTTCTCATAACAGAACTATTCTTCGAGGGTTTTGGTGCATTTCTCAGAACTGTTTTCAAGCGTTTTGGTGCATTTCTCATAATTGTTTTTGAGGGTTTGGGTGCATTTCTCCGAACTGTTGCATAATGTAAGTTTGAATTGTGGAAAAGAAATTGTCTTTGCCTTCCTTATTAACTCTATTTTCACGAGTCATGCTTGATTTGGAATTGGATATTCAATGAGCTATGGCTATAATGTTATGCGTTCATGGAAAACTTGATGTTGAAATGTCTATTTATGGCACATTGCAGAGTTTTGTGTTATGCATTCATGGCAAAATTGTTGCTGAAATGTCTATTTGTGGCACATTACAAAGTTCTATGTTACGCATCCATGGCAAAATTGTTGTTGAAATGACTATTTATGGCACATTACAGAGTTATGCTGAAACTGCATTTTGCATGAAGATTTTATGGGTTGAATAATTGATAACAGTATTCATAGTATGTCCTTATAATTGGATGTTTTACATGTTTTGCATGAGACAAGCAAAATCCAGTAATAACTAATAACCCATAACTGGTATATTAAACCGTATGATAAACCCCTGATTACAATGCCACAAACAGTAGGGAACGCTATGACCTAGGATTGTATCCAAAATGGCCATGTTACAAACAACAGAGTCAGTCATTACAAAATACACATCGCAATGTGGTCACAACAAAAATTATGACACCCCTATGCTTGATGTCCTCCAATGTCTTCACTACCCAATCCTGTTGAGTTTTCTGCTTGAGCCAAGTTGGTTGGCCTACCTAACAATGGCTGATTAGGTTGTGGCTGATTGCCTCCATATGATATCCAATTTGCTTCTTGTATCCGTGGAGGAATTGAGTAGCCACAGTTCACACTTGTGCTACTAACCCCTGCAGTAAGTGGAGCCCCCCAATAACCATACATGCGATTGACACCTGCACTGGTAGGAATATGTAAAGTGGGCATGCACACTTGTTGATAGCGGGGGACTTGGATGTTTAGGAGGTCTTGGAAACATGGTGTATGATTTGAAATATGTTCCAATGTGTTTGGAAGCATCTTGCTTTCCTTGACTATGTTTGCATCAATGTCAATCCTTTCTGCCATCCCTTATTCTTTTTGAAGCAATTGTTGAGCATTTCTCAATTCCTTTTCCTGCCTTGCCAACTGTTTTTTATGGTCCTTTCCTTGTATTACTTTCTCTCTTTCAAGCCTTTCCTGTGCTCAAAGTTCTGCTGCAGCAATCCTTGCAACCTTCTTTTCTTTGGCTAAATCCTTCTTTTTTTGTTTTAAATCCTGGATTTCAAGTTTCTTTTGTTTAGACTCAACTAATAGTTTTATATAGTCTTCTGAGGTGAGTAGTTGTGAACTTCGGCATAGACGAATATTGTCTATTGTTCCTTGCCTTCCTTTCGCTGACACTCTCTCTACTGGTAGCTTTAGGAATCGACTAAGCAACTGCCCCTTCGTTAACACTTGCTTCTCCTTGCTTGACAATTCCCTTTCAATATTTGGGTCAATATTTTGGACATCTAATTGAACCATATTTTCCTCTTTAGCTAGAACCTCATTATGTACAGTATGTTCTTCCATATTTCCATTGTCCAAAAAATAATGAATAATTTCATCTTCCTTAACCTTCCTAGCCCATAGTACTAGAGGTCTCTTAGGTGGGCTGGAGGTAGGATGGAATTAGTCCACAATAAAGCTTTTAAACTCTTGGGGTGCACCTTTTGGTATGGGAATCCAGGTACACTAGGATGAAGCAGACCTCTCCTTGAACATTCTAAACATCTACGGTCCATACAATAACAGAGTTTCTTTTTGGGAGGCCCTGCAAACCTTCCCCTTGCTAAGAAGTGAAAACGCAGTGATAGGTGGGGATTTCAACTTCACTTTAGGTACCCATGAAATCTGGGGACCAAGAGCCAGAGTAGATCCCATGGAAAATTTCTTCATCAATCTCCTTCATAACATCCAGTTGGTGGACCTTGATCCCATAAAGCTCAAGCCTACCTGGACAAATAGAAGAATCAGGGAGGAATGAATTGCAAAAAGACTTGACATATTTCTCTTGGCAAAAATCCTTATGGAGAGGGATATTTCATTCAAACAATGGGTGGACTCTGTCGACGACTCTGATCATCTGCCTATCTCCCTGGAAATTCTAAGAAACCCTAAAAAGCCAGCTAGCCCTTTTAAGTTCTGTGTCGCTTGGCTTAAAAATGAAGATGTTCTCGGGATCATCCAGTCAAACTAGATCCCCTTTGTGGCAAATGATGGAAACCATGCTGCTACTCACTTTTCCCAAAATCTCTCCCGTATCAAAAGTCTCCTCAAAGACTGGGAAAAGACAAAAAGTATTGCGGATGATCAGGCTATTCTTTAGATTGAGGCAGAGCTATCCGAGATCCAAAATAGTGAGGGGGGGGGGGGGGTTTCCACACTCATTCTGATAAGGAAAAGCTGCTCTCCCTAGAGTCTAGTATAACCAAGATTTTGAAAGAACGGGAAGAAGTTTGGAGACTTAAGAGTAGAGCTATATGGATGGCTAGTGGGGATGACAATACAAAAAAATTTCAAGCTTTTGTTAAGGGAAGGAAACAACACAACACGATCTGGGAGTTAAAGAATGTCAGAAATGAAAGGGTCTCTATCTTCGAGGAGCCGACTGAGACTAGCAATTTCTTTTTGAAACCCTCTTTAAAGCATAGCAATGGGATTCCATTGTTGAAGTTATTCAGATCTCTCAATTCTTTCCTTCCAGAATCTCTGACGAAGATAAATCGTATCTTATGGAGGAGGTTTCGAAAGATGAACTAAAAACTACTCTGCATAGTTTCCAGAAGGACAAAATCCCGAGCCCGGACGATTGGACCATTGAATTCTTTCTGGAAACCTTCGATACCATTGGGCCTGATCTTCTTCATATGGTTGAAGAATCTCGGGTAAATGATCATATTCACCCTCCCCTCAACTCGACTTTCTTAGCTCTCATTCCAAAGAAAGAAAACCCGGATAGTCTGGAGAACTACAGACCCATCTCTCTCTGCAACATCACTTATAAAGTGATTGCTCAAAGATTCAAGTGTTCGGATATCCATCATCTATTTCGGGATACATATCTATTTCAGGATCATCTATTTCGGGATACATATCTACTTCAGGATCTTGCATGATCTATTTCAGGATATGCAGTCCAGTCACCAGTTTGATGCCTCCAGCACCTTATCCACCTTCTTCTAGCACCCGGGAGCCACTTTCCACAGAGTTTTAGCCCTCCTAAGCTGAAAGGCACCCTCTTCTCACCTACTGACAGAGAAGGGCGCACTTGTTCACCTACCACTGCAGATTCACTCCAGTTACATTCAGTTAGCTCCGATTCTGATTGATTTCACTCCGATTTCACTCCTGACTGACTGTTTCACCTCCGATTGACCTCCAGTTCGATTAGGTGACTTGCTCTGAATCCAGTTAGCCTCCCATGCGCCCCCACTGAGCCTCCAGATCCTATATCAGTACTACACACTTCAGTTACATTTATTATGATCAGTTAGACTCAGCTTGACACCTGGATGACTGGTTGTTGTGATTGATGAGCAACACCGATGATTGATGAGGACTCCTAGATTGAGTCAAGCTACTCCATTCAGTGATTCGAATGACCTCCTTAGGCAATTCGAATTGCTCTGTTCATTGTAACAGTTTGTATTGTAATTCATTCACCCTTTCTGGGATAGAGAGCACTGCTGCATGTTTTGCACAGTTTTGCACCATATCTTCTTATTCATCTGTTGTGACTGATTTATTTGTTCATTAGATCTGCTGTGACTAACTTTACATGGTATCAGAGCCATTGCAGGAACAAGATCTCTTTTCTACAGGTGTTTATACAAGAAGATTTGACTGAATTGCTAAAAATTGCAAAAAGTTTGGCATGAAATATCTCAAGGGCATTCGCTCCTGTGCATGCAAAGCTTGAAAAATACTCCAATACCACTCCAGAAGCTTGAGTTACCACATAATTCCTGGATCTGATACATTGGACCTATTCAACATTGCTTGAAATCCAATCCCAGGTGTGATGCAACTCTCAAAGGGTGGATTGTTCGACCTTATTGTGATTGTTCTTATGTGATTTGCAGGTTAATTATCTCCTCCAAGTGCACTCGCTACATTCTGCATGCAAGCTTCCCTACAGCATCTCCATTCGCTATAGTCTGCATGCAAGCTTCTTCTTCATCATTTGACTCGCTCCTAGCAATGGAATACTCTTCTTCAAAGCCTATCCTCACCCCATTCAATTATTTTGATTGGAAAGATGATATGGAGATCATATTACGTTCAAAAGGATACTACCGAGTCACTCTTGGTCTTGAATTGGAGCCAAACAATGTGGCAGAAAGAACCAAACACTACAATAAGCTTGATGAAGCTTACGGTCTTCTTTGTCTCTCCATCTCCAAAGATCTTCACTTCCATCTCAGCGGATTGAAGACTCCAAAGGCCATATGGGAGCAACTTGAGACACTATTCGGCAAGCAGGATGAGCTTAGGGCTTTTCAATTAGAGAATGAATTGATTGGCCTTAATCCTGAGAATTTCGAGAGCATCAATGAATTCTTCACTAAATTCAAGAACTTGAACTTGCAATTGAAGAACAGTGGTGTTATCAAAGAGGATAAACAGTTGATCCTCTCCATTCTAAGCAAGCTTGGGAAAGATTATTCGGTATTTGTCTCCACTTTCAATTCCGGTCGGCTAACTACCCCGAATTGGAAGATGCCTACCTTGAATGCCTTCATTGAGTCCGTTACGAAAGAGCATGACAAGTTGATTCAAATGGGGTCCATAAGCTCCAAAGATTCAGCCCTATTTGTTCAAGGACCCAAGATTTCGAATGGTAAAGGAAAGCTAAAGAAGGAGAAGCCCAAATTCGAGCCTCACAAGCAAAAAGACAAAGGCAAGCAAACGGATGCACCATCCAGTTCGAAATCCAAGCAAAAGGGCAAAGAAGGTAACCAAAAATCTAAATGTACTTATTGTAACCGTGGCTTTCATCCCGAAAGTTCATGTATGAAGAAGACTATAGATCAAATGGCCCTCCTTTTGGAAAAGAACAACATAACCCTTCCTGACGGTGCAAGGAAGAAGGATCGGAATGACGATCATGAAAGAGGACAAGCACTCATGGCAACGGTTTCGAAGCCCACTCTCTTGATAGATTCGGGTGCATCAAATCATATGGCTGCAAATATTGATTCTTTTTCCTCATTCGATCCAAACAGCTCCATCCCCATCCATTTGGGAGATGACTCAAAAATTTCTTCAAAGGGCAAAGGTACGATTCATGTAGATCATGGATGCTTTCAGAATGTTCTCTATGTGCCTTCCTTAGCTTCGAATCTCCTTTCTGTGTATCAAATGACACATACTGGTGATCCAAAGAAAGTCACATTCAGCCCTAATACAGTTGAAATTTCTGATATCAAAAGTGGAAGACTAGTTGCGGTTGGAAAGGCAAACCACACTGCTAAATGTTATGAGTTTTCGCACTTTATTCCGCTTGCAAAGCCCACTGCTCTTCGCACACATGGTAATGAGGTTAGTAGGCTTTGGCATGAAAGATTTGGACATCTAAATTATAAGTATTTGCTGCTGCTATCAAATAAATCCATGGTTGATGGGCTTCCACAACTCCGTTCCTCGAAGGGAATATGCTCCGGTTGCATTATTGGGAAGCACCCCGAGCACAGATTCGACCGCGGCAAGGCTAGCAGAGCCTCTACTATTTTGGGATTGATCCATTCTGATATCAGCGGTCCGCTGCCCCATATGTCATTAAATGGTTCAAGGTATGTTTTGACATTTATTGACGATTATTCTCGCTTTACATGGGTATTCTTTCTCAAAAACAAGTCAGAAGTGCTTGGAAAATTCAAGGATTTTAAGGCTTCTGTTGAGACCACCACTGAGAGCAAGATCAAAGCTCTTAGATCTGATAATGGTGGGGAATATATCAAGTCCAAGTTGCTGCAACTTTGTGCCCAAAGCGGAATCAAGATCCAACATACAGTTCCCTACACACCCCAGCAGAACGGTGTAGCGGAAAGGAAAAACCGGTCACTGAAAGAGATGGCTACATGCATGATTGAATCAAAAGGTTTGGCTGCAAATCTTTGGGCTGAAGCAATCAATGTTGCTGCATATATACAGAACCGAGTTCCACATTCATCCGTGAAAGGTATGACTCCTTTCGAAGCATTCTTTGGTCACAAACCGGATGTGTCAAATTTGAGAGTTTTTGGCTCTACTGCATGGGCTAGAATTCCTTCTGAGAAGAGACGAGCTTTGGATCCACAAAGTATCGAGTGCATATTGATAGGATATGGGGAAGAATCAAAAGCATATAAACTCATGGATATCAGATCTAAAAAGATATTCATAGAGCGCAGTGTGCAGTTTGAAGAACCGCTTCAAGAATTGCAACTAGTTGAGGAGAAAACTGCCGATTCACCGCCTTCACCAGAAGAAGATTCGAGCAGCGATAATGAAGGTATGAGTTCTGATATTTCTGATATTGTAGCAGCATATGATGATCATGACATATCAGGTTCGGAATCCGACCATTCAGATCCCCTTCAGTTACCAAAGTGGGCCCAAAATACTCTACAATCTGCTGGTTCGAATCTTGGAAATCCTGCTGATCCAAGACGAACAAGAGGAGACTTTCAAAGGGCAGGTATGGCTCTTTCTATTGCTGATCCATTTCTTCCTGAGATTTGTTATTTGATGGCTGGTTCAGATCCCCAATCATATTATTCATCCCATCGAGATCCGAGATGGAAAGATGCCATGGATGAAGAGTACAGTTCTCTTCAAAAGAACAATACATGGGAGCTAGTTTCTCTTCCACCTGGAAGAAAATTAGTGAAGTGTAAATGGGTCTACCGTACTAAAGTTGCTGCTGATGGCACTATCAGCAAATATAAAGCAAGGTTGGTGGCAAAAGGTTTTTCCCAAGTCCAAGGAGTGGACTACACAGAGACCTTTGCACCGGTTGCAAAGATGGATTCCATCCGCCTTGTTTTAGCTATTGCCGCATCCAAGCACTGGGAGGTGCATCACATGGATGTGAAGAGTGCATTTTTACATGGAGACCTTGCTGAAGAGGTCTATATGCAGCAGCCAGAGGGTTATACATCAGATCCATCATTGGTTTGTAGATTGAAGAAGTCTTTGTACGGGTTAAAACAGGCCCCAAGAGCTTGGTACGCAAAGATGGACTCCTTCCTTCTTTCTCAGAATTTCCAAAGATGCAAATCTGATCCGAATGTCTATCTTCAGCGAGTTAAAGGTAATTTGTTGGTTATTGTACTTTATGTTGATGATCTGCTTATTACTGGTAGCACACTTACTTCAATAAACAAGCTAAAAACTGCCTTAAATCTAGCTTTTGACATGAGCGATTTGGGCTTGCTGAGTCACTTTTTGGGCTTGGAGATAGCTCAAAATTTCGATGGGATCACTATATCTCAGCAAAAATATGCTTCCGACCTGTTATTGAAGTTTAATATGGCTGAATGTAAGGCAGCCCCGTTCCCATTCCTCTCAGGAATCAGTCTTGAGGAGGGAGATTCCACACCGCTTGCAGATTGCAGTATGTATCGACAGTTGATTGGTTCACTACTTTATTTGACACATTCACGGCCTGATATCTCATATGCCGTGAGTGCCGTGTCAAGATATATGCAGCAGCCACATGAGCTTCATTGGCGAGCAGCCAAGCGGATCTTGCAGTATGTGCAAGGTACGAGACAGTTTGGCATACATTATGCTGCAGATTCTGAGCTAGATTTCATTGGTTTTACTGATTCAGATTGGGCAGGTGATAGCATTGATCGGAAGTCCACTTCCGGTTATGTTTTCATGATTGGTCATGGTGCTATTTGCTGGTCCAGCAAAAAGCAAGCAGCCATTGCACTTTCTTCAGCAGAGGCAGAGTATCGAGGGGCAGTCAATGCCTGCATTCAGGCAGTTTGGTTGCAGGGTATTCTTTCCGAGTTTGGTTTTGGTGGCACTACTTCGACTGTCCTATTTTGTGACAATCAAAGTGCTATCAAGATCTCCACAGATCCAGTTCAGCGGCAGAGGACCAAGCACATTGAGATTCATATGCATTACATTCGACAGTTGGTGCATGACCGCACCATCATTCTGCAATATTGCCCTACTGATGAGCAAATTGCAGACATCTTCACCAAGAGCTTCACTGAGAAGAAGTTCTCTTACCTCCGTTCACTGTTGGGGGTGAGTTCCATCATGGTGGAGACAGATTGATTCATTATTATGCTTTAGACTTGAGGGGGGGCTTTCTTCCCATTGGGTTTTCCCTCTTTCCTCACTTAGTTTATTTTTCAGCATTTTTTTGGATTATTGTATTGGGGTGACCTTTGGTCTTAGTTACCAGGGCCCCACATTATTTTAGTTGGCACATCATAGTCTAGCTTGAGGGGGGGTGTTCGGATATCCATCATCTATTTCGGGATACATATCTATTTCAGGATCATCTATTTCGGGATACATATCTACTTCAGGATCTTGCATGATCTATTTCAGGATATGCAGTCCAGTCACCAGTTTGATGCCTCCAGCACCTTATCCACCTTCTTCTAGCACCCGGGAGCCACTTTCCACAGATTTTTAGCCCTCCTAAGCTGAAAGGCGCCCTCTTCTCACCTACTGACAGAGAAGGGCGCACTTGTTCACCTACCACTGCAGATTCACTCCAGTTACATTCAGTTAGCTCCGATTCTGATTGATTTCACTCCGATTTCACTCCTGACTGACTGTTTCACCTCCGATTGACCTCCAGTTCGATTAGGTGACTTGCTCTGACTCCAGTTAGCCTCCCATGCGCCCCCACTGAGCCTCCAGATCCTATATCAGCGCTACACACTTCAGTTACATTTATTATGATCAGTTAGACTCAGCTTGACACCTGGATGACTGGTTGTTGTGATTGATGAGCAACACCGATGATTGATGAGGACTCCTAGATTGAGTCAAGCTACTCCATTCAGTGATTCGAATGACCTCCTTAGGCAATTCGAATTGCTCTGTTCATTGTAACAGTTTGTATTGTAATTCATTCACCCTTTCTGGGATAGAGAGCACTGCTGCATGTTTTGCACAGTTTTGCACCATATCTTCTTATTCATCTGTTGTGACTGATTTATTTGTTCATTAGATCTGCTGTGACTAACTTTACATCAAGAAGGTCCTCTCGAAAATTATCTCTTTTGAGCAATTCGGTTTCCTTGAGAACAAACAAATTCATGAAGCCATCAGAGTAGCTCAGGAAGGCATGCACAGTATTAAAATCAAGAAGACAAAAGGGGCAATTCTCAAGATTGATCTCTCAAAGGCTTTTGATAAAGTAAGTTGGCTATATCTAAGACTCATGCTCACACATTTAGGTTTCAATTACTCTTTCGTCAAATGGATTTTCTCTTGCATTTCCGTTGCATCTTTTTCAGTACTTATCAATGGATCTACATCCCCTTTCTTTCTCTCGGAAAGGGGTCTCCAACAAGGATGCCCGCTCTCCCCTCTCCTTTTCCTATTGGTGGTTGAAGGGCTGAGTAGAGCTATTTTGGATGCCAAAAGTAGAGGGTTATTTGAAGGGATCAATATTGCAGTGAACCTAAGTATCACCCATCTTTTGTTTGTGGACGATATTCTCATCTTCTGCAATGGCTCTCTTAGGGAAGTAGAGAAGCTCTCAGGAATCCTGTAACTCTTTTGCAAAGCCACGGGTATGAAACTCAATGAGCAAAAATCCACCATCTCCACTTTTAACTTGGAAGATGAATCCATCAGGAGACTTTTGGTTCTTTTCCCCTTTGATGTCACACCCTTGGATGAAGGCCTCAAATACTTGGGGTTCATATTAAAACCTAATTGTTACAAAAAGGAAGACTGGAATTGGTTACTTGCAAAATTGGAATATGGATTGCCCGAAACGCTGCCATCTTTCAGGAAAAAGCCTCCTCAACTGAGGCAATCACAAAACAAGGTCTTGATATTTTATCCCTCTTTCCTCAATCCAAAGACTCTCCAGCAATCCGAGTCATCATCGAGGAACAAATCGACCCATCTTACCCTTGGGATTTTTTTGATGGAGCCTCTCAAGACCACTCCTGTGGAGGTGGAGCTACCCTCTTTCTCTCGTAGAACCATCATTTTTAGATTCAAATGGGTTTAGGGGAAGGAACGAACAATTTTGTTGAGCTCTTGGCATTAAAATTACTGCTTTGTTTTGCCTTGGAAAAAAATTGTAGAAGGCTTCAAATTTTCGGTGACTCTTTAGTTGTCATAAATTGGGTGAACAAAGTTCAAAGATGCAGAAACATTTCCCTTATCACCTTGTTTGAAGAAGTTTGCAGGCTTATGGAAAGTTTTGACTCCATCACCTGCCGGCATGTGTACAAGGAAAGAAACACTGTTGCTGACCGCTTGTCAAAACAAGGCTTGACTTTGGAGCTTGGGACATGGAAATTTGTGGAAACCAGGGATGCAGAAGTCTATGATTTCTATCATAGACCTTGTATAGAAGATCAACAAACTCCAAATGCCGCATGAACTATCTATCTCCTTTCCGGACAAGTTAAAATGGTTTTGTCTACACCAAAGGAATGCTTTCTTCAAAGCTTCGGAACAGATCACAGAAAAAACACAGTTTTTTGTAATTGACGGCCTATTGTAGCACAACGATTCACCTATGGATCAGATTTTTTTCCCTCTTTAAAAGCTCACCACAGTTTTTGAAGAGAAGGTTATTGGAACTATGCACAGACTGTCTTCCAACAGATCTATTTTGAAAACAATATGCTTACATACCTATGTATCTGGCACTTCTTTTTGGATAATAAAATATAAGTTTTTTTTCTCCGAAGAAAAAAAATAAAAATTTCACTCCAACTCAATCATGGAGATGGGTTATCAAAGAGCTTAAGGATAATTAAAAATGCAAATTTTTTTAATCTATAAAATATTGTTAGATTTTTTTTTTTTTAAATTAAAAACAATTTCAAAATTTTGTAAAATAACGTTATTGTTTATGATTTTAAAATTAATTATTTAATAATAATTATATTACTTAATGTGTATCCATAATTTTGATAGTTCTATTTTGTTTAGTTATGTGTATACAAGACTCTTTAAAAGAAAGAAGCATCAATCATAAACAAAGGAAGTCCCTTTGATCCTTTTAATTTTGAATCGTATATTTTGTAGAGAAACGTATTAACTTAAAAGGTTAAAGATAATTTTAAAGTTGCTACAAGTCCCTTAACTTTAAAATGCTTCATAAATCCTTTAGCAAATGCTTCATATGTCCATTTAGCACCATCCAAAATGGAAAACTAAAAATACTGAAGTTTTTTCAAATTAAAATTTTAAGATTTCAAATTATTCTTTACATTCACAATTTTTTTAATTTAAATAATGAATGAAAGTTTTCCTTAAATATTAGGAAAAAATTGTTACGATTTGTAAAAGTAATGACAAGAATAATTCGTTGGTCATAAATAAGTGGATAGCATTGTCTTGATAGCTTTTCGATGCACAACAATTCACATATAAGTTTGAAAGAAAAAATAAAACTGAACTTTCTCAGTGGGAGAAGAAAAAACTTGAATTGAAATAGGAGTTTATTAGTTTTGGCTGGGTTGCTAAGCAGCAGGGACTATATAATTAGATTTTTGAAATTGTATTAGTTTGAGTACATTTTTCAATCTATTTTATCCAAAGTTTTGTATATGATATTTCCAGAATTATAAAAGCAAATTCAAAACCAATGAATATGTTAATCTACAACAAATCTCAGATAAAAGAAAGTGCAATTTCTTGTGTTCCTCCATTAAGATTTTACATGTAGCTGCAGTATCAGTGTTTAATTTTATAAACCCAGTCCATCAGGGCAATCTTTAAGCACATGCAGACTCCTGATGATTGCTTCTCGGAAATGGGTGGATCCATGCACAGGCAGGTTGGAACTGTCAGCTGTTCACAATGACATTTTAAATTAATTCAAAGTATTAGCTTTATAATAGATGGAATTACATTAGGCAACATTCATCAGCAAACCATTTCATTACATGCAATAAATATCATTACAAAATGTCTATGTATCAAATGCTTGGGTTTTCTCGTTGCAATATCTTATATAACCTTTTCTTTGCTGCAGGTTTTATTAGAAAGCATCTCATCTCTTTTTATGCATATCGAGGTCTTATAATGAGGTGTATTTGTGTAATTAGATGCTCTTGATGGATACAATATGCTGATTAACTGCAAGAAGGAATTATTTTTATCAACAAATGAGGGAGGATGAACTTATTTCTCCTCTAAAAATCGCTTGCCCTCTCTCACGGGGAGCAAGCCTGTTGATGTTATGGCTACACAATTTTGAACACACTTATTGTTGACAAAAATTATATTCATGTCTTGTTTCAGACCAAGTTGTGATCTCTTTTGTATATTATTGAAACTTTTACTCTGCAGGTTTCTTTGTATTTGGTAGTCTCTTAAGGGAAGGACATTACAAGCAACACACATTAATTGGGCTGGAGTTTATATAATCTACTTAAATTTTTCCTCTATTTGTTTATGTACTCCTTGAATCCAAGTGTCTCTCTCTTACTAAGAGAAGATATTTTCTTTTAAGGACATTTTAGGACTTTGTTTCTATGGGTATCTCCTTACATAAATTCAACAATCCCTTTTTAATGTTTCAGAAATTTTATCAATTTCCCAAGGGTGCATTTATATTGAGCAGTTTGTGTTCAGGTAACAAATATATATATATATATATATGAGACTCTCAAACTATGATGGGGTGAAAGAGGATTATAGAGAGCTTAAATGGCAAATTGTAACATAAAATTTATAATGTAATGTAACATAATATTTATAATGTAATGTTGGATCTGATTACAAATCTAACACAAACTACACTTGGTGAGCTTGTTATAGAGCTTTGCCTTGGTTTTCTATAACTTTTATGAACGCGTTTAAGGTGTACTAGCATGTTCCCTTTATTGCACACATAATGCATACATGATTGTGAACTTGCAACCTAGCATGATCCCTTTATTGCACACATAATGCATACATGATTGTGAACTTGCAACCTGGCATATAAAAAAAATTCTTCATCTACATGCACCATCTCTTTGCTTTATTTGTTTTGATAAAAGGTCAATAGCAATTAACCTTTTACAGAGATTGACAATATGTGCAGCTAAGCAGAACATGGTTAAAGATTGTAGCACTCCCTTAATATTTTAATTTACAGAGATTGACAATCTGTGCAGCACATGATTAAAGATTGTAGCACTCCCTTGAATTCTGAATTCTGATGATGAAGTATTATTGACAACACCTACAAAGTACTTTACCTACAAAGTACTTTGGCACACATTGCATAGCCAATATTGTGACGTTTCCCAGACCTCCCCATCTTTGGTGTGAAATATGTAGGGGACATTCGGGATGTTCCCTTGTGAACGGGGACTTCACCCATGCAGTCCCGAAGTCCCTGGGGACTGGTAAATGATGCAGAGGATGAATACCACATAAGCGGGGATGGGTTCCCATGGAACATTCTAATTTTAAAAAGCTACTTGGGCTTGCTTCTTACTGTGCATCACCTATTTGGATATTACCATTGTTGAACTAGGCTTAGGCTTTTATGCTTTTATATTTGCATTTGGATGTTTATTTCTTTTGCTCCATTCGTTGCATGGAGATGAGCCCCTCTTCTTAATGATATCGCATTGATTTCCCATGCGCTAATAAACTCAGGGCATGGCCCCACCTGCGTCTAATATCATGTTTGGTTTCTTTGTTAGAATTTCATCACTATAGCAGAGATCATTCAAGCTTTGGTCAGAGAGGAGATTGTTTCCATCCCTATGTGCTTATCCTTTTACCATTATTCCACACGGATTCCTACCTATCATTTCTATAGTAAAACATATTATATTAAAATCAACTATCTGGTGCAATCTCAACAAATATATAAACATTAAAATATTTGACAGGTCATCTCAATTAGACAAATCAGTTGTTTTATTTGATTGTTGGAGAAAGTGATAGCTTTGCGAAGGAGAATTACGTTTGTTTAACACATTTTTTTTTGTTGTAAACTGCATAGAAAGATTATATTATAGTACAAAAAAAAGTACAATCATCAGAAGAGGCTTAATATAGCATTCTGGAGCTGCTCATGGTATCTATATTACATAAAAAGTTCAGTAAAAGAATCCTAGAGATATAGACTAAGTAACCACCGATCAGAAAAGACATAAACAGAGAGTGACTCTTTATTAGATAGAGATAACATAAACAAAAAAACAGTGTTTCAAAACAAGGAGAGCTGTGGACCAAACAAGCTTGTTCAAGAACTGGCTTCTGCTCCTTTGGAATCATGGATATCCTCAGAAATAGGGCAAGGGCCAAAGAAGTCGTCTGTCCATTGTTGCTTTAGGAGCTTGATGGGAAGAGGCTCGACTTTACGCGGGAGGGTCGCTTCAATCTCGTCCTTGCGAGTGCGTTTATACTAGGCTGCTGCAATTGTAGAGGGAACCGGAAAGGATTTCCCAAGTGGGGAAGCTCCTTGAACCACGACCGCTGCAGGAGAGTCCGGACCAGAGGTGTGTCCGGGAGCAGGAGCAATATCTTCAGAGGTAGTGAGGCCCATAGAGTCATGTAATGAGCTGCCAGCCGCCTGCGCAGCCTCTTGAGAGACCTTGCCTTTGTTGTGAACTGCAACCACCTCTGCAGAACCTGCAACAAGACCCTCTGGACCAATGCCAACAGGCTGAGTCTGATGAGGAAATAAGGAATATCGACGACCCATTAGGCTGGCTTCTAGCACCACAAGGATCCCATCCAGATAGGCCATATTGGACCTGGTGTCCATGATTACCATCTTGGCCAAATTCCAATTGGTCAGCGTCTCTTGTACCAGGGTACCGATCAAATTTTTGAGAAGCCAATAGTGGTTCACCTGAGTACCAGGGGTGTCGAAGGCAAGGATTTCCGCAACATTTCTCGACTCCCAATCATCCACCAGGCGATGAACCGAAGGATGCTGGTTTTCCTGTGCCTTGGCTCGAGCCACGCCTGGAAGTACCACGCGTGCACTTCATGGTGAGGCGGGAGCGATTACAAGGGGTCTGCACAGGAGCTGAACTTTCAGCAGAGGAAGCAGATGGAGAATAGCGAAAATGGGAAATGAACGCAGGAGGACGGGCATGGCTCTTCATATCCCGGAGGGAGCTTTTGGGAGGGAGGAACTTCACACGAGACAGAGTTATGGTGAGGTGAAACCAGCGGGGGCGGGAGGACGTAGGGAACTGGTCCGGCATTAATGCTACCCACCAGGCCATGTGGGCAGAGAGAGTAGAAGCGTGCGAGCGGGACAGCTGTGAGATGGTCATGTCCAACATAAATGCAATGTCTTGGGTGGAGGCCAGCCTAGGAGCTGGTGCAGGGGGGAGGTGTCGTGTCTTCTCCATCCCTCCTGTTGGCATACAATGTGGCACCCGGATCCGGGGGGTTTGTTTAACACATATTACTAGCTTGGTAATTAATTAATTAATTTGTTAATGGTTTTGATTATAACTTCAACAAATATCATGATATGATTAATGGTATTGATTATTATTTTTAATGATGCAATTCGCTTAGGCAGGGACTTGAAGCTTTGTTTCTATCTGTCTTGTTAATATTAAAAAGGAGATTTACTCCAAATATAATAGAAACAGTTCACGGATTTTTACTGAAATGGTAAAAGATCAGCTTGACCTTTTGGAGGCTAGAAAAGCATGGATCCTTAGACTTGAGGAGGAAACTTGGAGATTGAAAAGTCAAGCTATTTGGCTTTTTCAAGAGAATCATAATACAAAGTTTTTTCATAAGTATGTTGAACAACGAAGAAATATCAATGCTATATGAGACATTATGGATCACAATGGAATGTAGTCTTTTCACAACAAGGGCTTGAAGAAGTTGTTGTTGCATACTTTAATACTCTGTTTCAGGATCTAGGTTTGAACAACATAGGTTCCCAAATGCAAGTCATTCAATGCTTTCTTAGGTTCTTCTCATATGAAGAAGGACATCAAGTAGGGGAGTACATTTCTCTGAAAGAAATTGAGGAAATTCTTAATATTTTGCTAACTCAAAAAGTCCAGGGCCGGATGGCTGGACTGTAGAGTTTTTTTACTTACTTGGAGATGATTTAGTGAAGGTGGTGGAAGAGTCTAGGACCCAAGGGTGTGTTTCAGGTGCTATAAATGCTACTTTCATTGCTCTTAATCCCAAGCAGGATAGATGTGCTTCTTTTAATGATTATAAATCTATCTCCCTTTGTAACTTGATTTATAAAATCATTGCAAAGATTATTGCAAATAGGCTCAAGTCAAGATCGGTTGATTGTATGTCAAAAGATCAATTTGGATTCTTGAATAACAAGAAGATTTTTTATGCAATTGGTGTTGCTCAAGAGAGTCTCCCATCTATAAAGGTTAAGAAACTGCAAGCATCGACTCTGAAGATGGATCTGGTTAAGGCATATAACAAAGTGAACTGGACTTTTTTAAGGTTAGTTCTATTACAAATTTCTATAAGTATTGAATCTACTTACTGGATCATGGGATGTGTGTTTGTTGTAAATTATGTTGTTCTTATCAATGGATCTCCCTCCAGGTTCTTCAATAGTCATAGGGTCCTTCTACAAGGTTACACTTTATCACCTTTACTTTTTTTTGGTTAATTGTTTGAAGGACCGAGTAGATTAATTGTAAAGGCAAGAAGGGAAGGGAGAATAAAAAGGGGTAAGAATATCAACTCTGCATTATATTACTCATTTACTGTTTGTAGATGATGTGCTTTTATTTGGCAATGGGACTGCGGAGGAATGGAGAGCTACTCATGAGATCATAAAATTATTTTGTGATGCTACTAGTATGGATATTAGTTTCCAAAATTCAGTTTTCTATTGAATAGGGTCGAAGAAGAATTTTTGGAACAGGTTCAAGGTTTTCTACCTTTTCCTATGGATTCTATTGAATATGGTTTTATGTATCTAGGATATTTTTTGAAGCCTAAAAACTACATGAAGGAATATTGGTTGTGGCTATTGTTAGGGAATTTATCCTTATAGTAGGGGAAGACTACCAACGTACTGGGGTTGATAAGACATACATACAAGGGTTTGTAAACGTTGTTATAAGCAAATAGAGTTAAGGTAAGAGAAACATGTACCATATTTATGAAGGTCGGTCCAAGCTTTTCTCTCGTCCTCTGCTACAACAACAACCTGCAAAACAAACCAAAACCTTCCTCAAACTAGTTTGACCATGAATAAAGATTGATATTAACAATATAGCATAACATCAACTAGTAACAAAACAACAATAGATATTAACAATCTTATTAGGAAAGGAATAAATGTCTTGATCTTTATTGACAAATGCAGAAAAGTACATAAGTTATACCTTGCTCTGCATCAGGCACCTTCGTAACTAGACCTTGGGTTCCTTCTCCTCTCTCTTAGCTATGGATTTCTCCATCATAACTTTCTCCAATGAACATTAGGTCCCTTTCTCAAGCCCTCCCCTTGTATTTATGGCAAGGCAAGGAGGATTAGTTCAAAAGGTGGTTGAGTTGGGAAGTTGGGGAAGTTTGGATACCTACCTCAACTAATCCCAATTCATGTTTTTAATTATTTTTTGAAGTTTTCTTAAGACACCCATGACTATAACATGATGAAACTAGCGAGTGACTCGAGAGTTCTTCAACTTGCAAGTAGCGAGTGCAACAATTTTGTTGACACCCGCTGGTTGTCAGTAATGATACCCGTGGCTGACCCAATGGATGACACGTATGAGAGTCGCGGTTATAAGATAAAATAGTCAAAGAAAGATGCTTCTAAGAGAAGGATTAAAAGGTTCAACTTAAGGTCATTTATGGTCAAGGTAAGCTCTTCCATCCATTTTGTCCTTTTGTGTGACCAACGGAGCAATGTGGTCACTGATGGAGAAGTGCTAATTTGATCGATAACAGATGCCCCCTAATGTGTGAGGTTAGAGGGAAGCGATGGCCAAAATACATTACAATCCAAGTAGAGGAGGAGCAAAGAGACCGCAGGATGAGGTCATAACCAATACCTGAAACAAAACAAAGGTCAGCGAGCAGTTTACAATCTTGACATTAGGAAATGTTTAGAATGGTAGAACATAATCTCCAATACATAAATGAAATATGTATATAGCATGGCCACTGAAATACAATCGTGGATCCATGACAAACAGGAGATCATAGCCATAACGACAAACTGGATCTATGTCTCATCAAGAGCCAAAAATGGGTGTGGCTCAGTCTTGCGCAACTTGGGCAATAATAAAAGTGATAATGCTATCATAGGCCCAAGGTCTTCATCCAAACCATCTCAAGGTACGAATCCTAACCATGGGAATAAATGAGTTGAAGTCGAACATGGGGGATTCTGTTTGATTACCGGTCATTAATGTATACCATTAACAAACGTGAGGGAAACCCATCGATAATGAAAATGGGACCCAAGGTGCCTAGTACATTCTAACATATGTGAATAAAAGGTTTTGAAGTCGAACATCTGAAGAATCCATTAAGTAGGGGACATTGATGTATTCCCACTATTCAACGGCGAGGGAAATTTCCACGCATGACTGCAATCCCCAAGGTACTACCCGAAAGTCTAAACTTCATTCCCAGAGCAAGATGAGTTGAATTCGATGGGAAGTTGTTCGTTGGAAGGGAGGCCTTAAGGCATCCTCCATCATCCAACACGAGGAACAATCAAGAGGTTGATTCTACCTGGAATAGGATTGAGTACATGATGAAACAAACTGTCACCGAGGAATGGCCGAAACATGAGGTCAAGGTAACTGCAGAATGGCCGACACGAGGGTTTGTCCTTGAACATTGAGCACGACACAAGAGTGACTTAGGTGGCTTTGACAGCAAGGGGATCATGATACAAATATGCAATGTAGGAGACATTAACATATTCTCCATATGACTGGAAGAGTAACCAATCGGAGGAGTAAAACTATGAGATCAGGTTCATCCTAAGGCCAAAAACTAAAACGCAACTTGTTTGAAAGACTAAAAAAGGTGTTGTACTCAAGGACGTAAATGACTTGCTGCCTTTATACTGAAAGATATTTGACATACTTCCTTTCCCTTTTCTCTTTTTATTTAAAGAATATCCTTCTTGTTGGTTTTAATGAGTCCAAGAAAGAAAACTCAATAGTCCTTCTTCATTTTTGAAGCAAGCTCGAAGAAAGAGGGAGAAGACTGCTTGATATAAGTCCAACCATGTATAATTTAACGATTCCATGGGAGGGAAACTCAATACCTTCTTCATTTTTTAACGAGTTTGAAGAAGAGATAGACTAGTACTCGATTCACTAATCCATGGATTTTAATATCGAGCCTGGATATGTTCATGCTCGCTGGTGTTTTCAATTTTAAGGAGTCTGAAAAACTTAAACAATAACTCCATATACTAACTCATGAATTTCACATTGAGCCTGAGTTAGTGAGTGCTCACTTGGTGTTTTCATGTTTCGAGAGTCTGAAAACCCTAAAGAAGACTCCAAAAGTCCTTTTTCGTACAGTTAGTCTCCTCACTCGAAAAAGTGTAAAACAATGAGAGAAGAACTCTTCTAGCCACGTATGACTAGAGTATACATTTTTCGTAACTAATCCATGAAGGTACGAAAAAGGAGTTAACTTATACCTAAGTGGATGTTGCTTCAATTCCTTTAGCGAGTCTGAAGTGACAAGTATACTCAGCAATCTTGTTTGATTTTAAAGAGTCTAACAAGGGCTTAAAAAAGACTCTATAGGTGTCAGGGAACTATGTTCCTTGGTCTTGTCAAATGATGAAAAGCTGTCGATATCACGGAGACGACCAGATTAGTATAAATGATGTAAAAGCATGATCCAAAGAGATTTTCATTACGACATAAGATGATAGGAAGTATTGTACCAAACTGACATGTCACAAAGAAGATCAAACCTTTATAGACCACCGTTGGCAAAATTTATGAGAAATGTTGCTTTGAACTTCACCTAATCATAAAAACTTGAAAAGTGCATTAGTTGATTAAATAAAGTTAAAAAAACAGTTTTGAAACTATATAGAAATGATAAAAATAGGTAAAAATCAAAAGTGACTTTTATAAATAGTTTCAAAATGGCAACAAAACTCACAAAGTAATTTGTTGGAGCAAAAGGGTTAAAAAAACCTCTTACTTCAAATGCTCGCAGCGCACAAACCGGGTCACCAAATCGGATTCCGTCAATTGCAAGTAAGTTATCTCTCTCTTAACTAGCAAATCCATTCATCATTTTTAATTTTTAGTTGTGTTTTTTTTGTTTTTTATAAAGTTTAACAAAGACCGACTCGCAAGTACCTGCCTATGTGTAGTAGATACAGTCGCGGGTGCCGCAAAAAAAATGTGAAAAAACAAAAACTACTGGATGAAAGGATGAACAATGCAGGTATGGTTTTGACTTGGAGGGAAAGGGAGCATGAGGACATGGATATAACTGCCATGAGTGATCCACTTACTCTTAATGCATTGCGAAGATGTGGCTTGCTAAAAAAATTATGAACCACAAGCATGCGAGCTCAAACACAGCTACTCCAAATGCTTGTAAATTACTGGGATGCTAACCAAGGAGTGTTCGATCTCCAAGGGGAGATACTTGAACTCACCATAGACGACATCTACTTCATTACAGTTTTATCCCGCCAAGGTGAGGGGGTAAACCTAAAAGGTACATTTAGAGGGGTTGGTGCATTATCGATCCAGGACTATGTCAACACATACTGTCTGTCGAGTACCGAAAAAAGTGGTAGCCAAGTCCCCATTGGCTCCATTGCAAGCTTCCCATTGAAGGTAATTCAAATTACCTTGAACAGACTTGGAGGGAGTGTTGCACAACACTTGGCCTCGAGGAACTACATGCAGATTGGTGTTGAGTGTCTACGTGGTGTCGTATTTGGCTGGTGTTCGGGTCTCTTGATGAGCATGAAACACCAATTGATTGAATGCAAGATTGGAAAGAAGAAGAAATTTGGTTATGACAACATCCTGTGTACTTTCTTCTTTGAGAGGGTTCCCGCCCTAAGTCCGGGAGTATCCCTACCCGTGTTCAATCCTTGCGAGTCGTTGATGATTCGGTGGGGAGACATCTTATTGCGCCAGGGTGGTGGCGAGACGAGTCTCTCATATGTAGATTAGGATTACTTATCATGGTGGGGCCATCAGGTGCTGGCTCTAGAACAGTTTCCCTATGCTGGTATGGATTTCTGTGGAGATCTAGAGCTCCCTCTACCTCCAGGATCATCCTGGGGAGAGATGGGTAAGACATGCTTATACTTTTGAATTTCATTTTTATGTTTTAATGTATATAATTTTTATGATGAGTAAGAGTGCCGATAGTGTGATTTATGTAGATGTGGGGCCTATAAGACCCGCGAGACATCCTCGCACATTTGTGCGTCTGAATGAGCCTGGAGCTGGTGATGCGATGTTGGTGAGAATCGAGGGGAAGATGAGTCGGTTGACTCATGATATCCCCACCTACAAGATTGAGTAGATGCCGTTCGAGATGCAGGCGGATGTTATGGGTGTGCCCCCAACATGGATTAGGCTACTTAGAAAAGTAGCCATGTTAGTCATTTGCTATAGAGAGGCAGTGGCAGAATTAGTAGAGGCACCTCCCTCTCCATAGGGAGAGAGACACATTTATATTTTTGAGGCCTTTGAGCCCACTTTTGTATATTTATGACACTACATACTATGACTCAAACTCATATATTTTGATACAGATATATACAGTATCGATTTTATATATTTACATGTGTTTTTTTGTCTTTATGTGAATGATTAATGTGATTGTGTATGGTAAAGATGCCAATCTAGAATGTAGTTTGCATATGAGTCAGCTAATGAATTTAAATTTCTTGAAATATGTTGAAATGTGATAAAATCAAAATGTCTTTCAAGTAACCTGACATGCAAAAACTAACGAAGCAAAACAGGATCCCAAACCCTATAATCACCCATTAATTGAAGTACAACTAACTGTGAGTCGAGTTGTACCTCCAAATGTGAAATGTCGTGATGAATAGCATCTCAGAGAAATTCAATGACTGCACTGTACTCAGCTACATTGTTCGTCGTAGGGCCTAAGCAAGCACCTCCCGAAGACACGAGTTGGCCAGACGGTGAGTAAATAACCCAAGTTGTTGAAGCCAACTGATGGGTGTGGCGGCTAGTGCCATCAACGAATCCTATAAAGCACTCGGTTGTCATCTGAAACCACAACCCATAATTCACATAAGACACAACAAAAATCAAAAGAAAATACTAACTCTACAAACATGTACAGTTATAATACAAGAAAAAGCATAGCGGCCTAAGCATAATACTTTTTTAGGTAGAGCCCATTTCTGGGCTCAAGAAACTTACAAACCTCATAGTCGGTTAGCTCATAGGATCCTTTCTTCAGAACTTTGGAGACAATGTACGGTCCAAGCCACATAGATTTGAACTTTCCTACCCCCAAGGGATCTTTGTCCTGATCATAGAGAAGAAAAAGGTCTCCTTCAGAGAACACCCTTGGATTCAAAGACTTGTCGTACTGACGCTTGACTCTATTTTTATGAGCCTCATTTGTTGTAAGCGCATCGCGAAGCTGTTCATCTAAATGTTCTAAATGCAACAAACACTTCTCCAAAGTTGAAGTTTCAGGGAGCAGTTGGATAGCCAACTTTAACGAGGGAATCTCACATTCAATCAAAATAATTACCTCCACCCGTTGAATGAGTGGAAAGGTGATAAACCGGTATCAATATTAACATTAGACTGGTAAGCCCAAAGAGCGGGGTACAACATGATGTGCCAGTCAGATCGACTGGCATTAACATTCCTTTGAAGGACAGTTTTCAAAGTTTTGTTGACCGCTTCAACCTGACCATTCGCCTGCGGATAGAATGAGGACGAATGTTCCTATCGAAAACCTAGCATAGTATACAACTCAGTCATCATATTGTTTTGAAAATTTCAACCATGATCCGTAACGATCTCTTTGGGGATACCAAATCTAGCAATGATCTGGTTAAATATGAAATAAGCAATCGTTTCTCCGTCTGCTCTCACAGTAGGCATTGCCTCGGCCCACTTTGTAAAGTAGTCGACGACAGCAATGATGTGAGGGTGTCCCCCTGCCGAAGCCGTATTACACGTCATGAAGTCAATCCCCCACTTGGTGAAGGGGCCTGCTGTGATAACATGATGGAGAGGAGTTGGGTGTGCTCGCATATTTTATTTTTGGTGAAAAAATGACAAGGATGACAGTGTTTCACAACTTCCACACAATCTTTGAAGATCGTGGGCCAAAAATAACCAGCACGCAATATTTTCTGGGTTGTTGCCAACCCAAAAAGATGACCCCCACAGGTTCCACTGTGAGCATCATTCAATACTGTTTCGGCTTCCTCCAGGGTTAAACAATGGCATAAAATGGAATCTATCCCACGTCTGTATAATGTGTCAGAAATGACGAAATAATTTCGTGCATGATGTTTCAATTTCTGTCATTCATCCGTAGAGAAAGTAGGAGGACACCTCAAAGTCTGGAGATATATTAGAATATCTCCATACCATGGGTCAGAAGTCGCAATGAGAAAGATGTGTTCATTTAGGAATGATGAATCTTCCTCATTATTTACTATGTCACTGGGAAACTCAGAAATAAGTTCGGCGAGCACCAGATATTTCTTTGACTTAGCGGATTGGAAAATTAGGTCAAACTCTTGCAAAATGACAATCCATTTATTGAACTTCCCGTCGATGACACATCGGTTTAAAACGGATTGAAAGGGATTAAATTTTTCAATCACTGTGGTGGTTCGCAGTAGGATGTAGTGACGCAGTATCTGAACTACATGGATGAAATCTAATGCCAACTTCTCGACGTACGAATACTTAAGCTTAGGAGTTATCAATGCGCACAGAAGATAATAAATGACATGCTCTTGAAGCCTGCCATCCTCTTGAACAAGTACTATACCAATCATGGAAAAAGATCCCACTAGGTATAGAAGGAATTCCTTAGTATAATCTGGCGGGCTCAACAAGGGGGATGATAGTAGTTCCTTTTTCAAAGCCTAAAATGAAGTTTGAGTAGCCTCGTCCCAAAGAAAATGGGCATCCTGCTTGAGCAATCTCATGAATCCCTTGGTGATTTTAGCATAGTTTATAATGAAAAGTCGTTGAAAGTTTGACATACCCTGCAGACTTTGAATTTGTCTAAGGGTTCGAGGAGGATGCAGATTTACAATGGCCTCAAATTTTAATGGGTCGACCATGATGCCACGACTTGACACAATGAAACCTAGTAAGTGCCTGGACTCGACACAGAATACGCATTTGTTAGGACTCAAACGAATCTTATAGTATCTGCATCTCTCAAACACTAGTCGCAAATGATCAGGATGATCTCGCCTCTTACGAGATCGCGCTAGGAGATCATACAAACATGGCTCGACTACTTGTTTGATATCGTGGAAAGAAAAGTTCATGGCTCGCTGGAAAGTCGCTCCATCGTTTTTTAACTCGAATGGCATCTTCCGATAAGAAGAAGTACCCCAAGGACAAATGAAAGCCGCTTTGTGTTGGTCTTCAAGTTTTATTTGAATCTGGTTGTACCTTGAAAAACCATCCATGAAAGAGAATATTTCATGGCCCGCACATGCATCGATTATCTGGTCTATGAAAGGTGTGGGGTAGTTGTCCTTAGGACATGCCTTGTTTAAATCCATGAAGTCCATACAAACTCATATGGTTCCTTGATTTTTGTCGATTGGGACTGGGTTGGAGACCCATTCCATCATGTCAATCGGATAGATGAAGCTGAATTTTAATAGTTTCTCAAGTTTAGCCTTAATGGTCGCTGATTTCTGAGAGTTCACCGGATGAGGATTTTGTCTCATTGGTTTAGTATTAGGGTAAGTCGTGATGACATGCTCAACTATAGTGGGGTCGATGCCTGGCATCTCCTCGTAAGACTAGGAAAACACGTCGCAAAACTCTTTAAACAGGTTGGTATACAAAGTGATCTCATTAGGAGAACAGTTTGCTCCAATAAAGAGGTTTTCCACAATGTCAAGTTTAATGGAGATATCGATCGGTATGGTCCTCGATGTATTTTCCATGTTACCCTCAGCATAAATCGTTTGCGTAGAAGGAGTGATGGACAAATCGATATCACCACCAAGTCTCACTGAAAACTCACCATTCCCTATCGTGTCTAGATCAGGAAGGAAATAGGATCTGTGATGCATGTGTTCCCATGGATGATCCAGGCCTACCATGGCTTCCAAGATAGCATCATCAGAGGGAAAAACAATATCCATACAATCGAAAGAGTGGATGGAGTTGACTGACCATGCAGGTGCATAGTCTATATCTGACTCTATGGAAACAAACAGAGTCGAGATATGATCTGTTGTAGCATTTTGTGATGCTTGGTATGCCACTTCTGCAATAGATAAGGGCACAGTTGGTTCTTACTGAGTGGGAAGAACCCAAGGATCAGTTGTTCAACTGACGATGAAGATTTCCCGAGAAAAAATGTCAGAAGTACTCGCAGAACCAATGTAGTTCACAAGAGAAGGTAGGTCGAATGTGCCCATCAATGATGAATACATGCCTACTCCCAGACTCTCGTTGGGAGAGTGAGTCTAATCAATCAAAAGGATCATCGAATCCGATGGAGCAGTGTTGTTTTTCCAACTAAATGAAAGTTGATCAACTGTGATGATCTTGCCTTCATGCGGGAACATGAGTACTCGGAAAATGAATGATGGAATAGATTGCATAGAATACGTCCACCTCCTTCCTAACAACACATTGTAGTCAAGAGGAGCATCCAAAAATTCAACCTCCACAGACACTAGCTTACCAACAAGTTGAATCTCGAAAGCGGGTAAGACTCCATGCGGACGAATGATCTTCCGTCAAAAGCAGTAAGCAGTGTATTGCAAGGAGCTAACTCAGGAGAGCCAAGGTATTTCCAGCATGATATTGACATTACACACGTAGACACACCCTCATCTACCACGGTTCGTCCAATGGTTTTGGGGTTGTGGAGTACTTCAATCTAGAGGGCTACGTGATACGGTAATCAGGGTTTGATGTTTGACATATCAAACCAAGTAAGCATACTAGATGAGTCCATGCTCTCAATTGCCGCTAGAAGTGCATTACGTTGTAAGGAAATCTCTGCAAGAATTCTAGTGTGGACATTGCACAGGAATTTTGGGCCAAATCCTCTACAACAGAGTATTTAGGAGCAGCCCGTACATTGGGGTTGTGCATAGCCAGTTTGAAGACACCCTTAGGGATCTTCGGCAAAGGATCTACTGGTCTCTTAATGTGAAGAGGAGTAAATGTTTCAGGAACTTCCTTATCTTTCTGCTATGAGTCCGGGTTATAATTCCTGGCTCTGGTTTGTAGTAGAGTACCTGAGTTAATCATATTGATAAATGATTGATCAGATGACGAGACACAAGGAGTGCCCCCAGCACTAGTGTTGCCAGATGTTGAGCCTTGTCCATGAGGGAATGGTTCCTTCAGGATGTCTGGTTTCTTTTCACGTAAAAGCTTATGGGATTCTTCCAATAAAGGGCATTGATGGGTAAGGTGGTCATCCTTACAAAGTTTGCAAGGAAATTTTACCTTCTTTTTATCCTTTTTGCCCTCATCGACATTTTTGTTGTTTTTGGGTTTCTGATGGTTCCCCTCCCCTTTCTTACCCTTCTTTTTGTTGTTGGGTTGCCAAGGACCCTTTTTATTTGTCTGCAACTGTTGTACAGATTCACTTGTCGAAGGGGAGGTTGCAACCATAATTGCTTCAGCAACAGACTGCTTCACGGAAAGTGTGTGCACTTGTTTGTTAAAGCTTCTAGTGCTACTAAATATGTTGAACCTACAATGCTATCAACATGTGGTCCATGCTTAGATTTTCCCAGATCTGTATGAGATCTCAGTGTGTCCGGAATAATTTCATTGAGGATCCTAGATTGAGTGTAAACTAGGTCAAGCTGCTTAGTCCTCAGGATTTCTTCTTCCGCATAACTTACCCTAGAAGTTGCGACATCCTTAGAAATATAAGGAAGGAGTGATTTCAAGTATCACTCTAAAAGGAACTCTGGAAGAATCTCAGCCTTGATGAGTCTCTTCCATCTTCACCACTCCTGAATATGGTCAGATAAGTGAGTGGATTTGTTCTATCTGAAAGTGGACAGAATATATGTACCAACATCATACCAGACAGGAAGCTGGAAGTCGTTCAAAATGACTGTCGCTAGGTCCTAAAAGTTATCGTATGCAACAGCGGGTAGTTCAATGTACCACTTAGCTGTGAAAGTAGTTAAGGTCCTTTGAAAGAGCCTCAACCTAATGTAATCATCGTTAAGCGAGTTAGAAGAGCACCAGAGATGGAAAGTAGTGACATGGTCACCAGGATCTTTGCCAGTCTTACCTTCAAACTTTGGAATGTTTGAAGGCATCTTGGTTGGGACTGGTGGCCATGCAGCATTGTGGCGCACTGGATCATTAGTCAGTTTTCAAAGATATGGCAAGTTTAGAGTTTTCAGAAAAGGCAAACGAGGTATCGCTGATGGAATTTGATTAAGAGGAGTTTGTTAGGGGAACCACCCGAAACCTGGCTCCGATATTGTTGGTTGGGGTTGCCCCCAGCTATCGGTTGTGAAGTAAATTAATTATTAAAGATGATCCAACCATAATTTAAAGGATTGTTTCCTTGTGGACTCATCCACTGTGGTTGGGTATAAGCACCCCCGAAATGTGGGTTAACAAATTTGTTGCTGCCCCCTCCACCAAACAGTGCAAAGGGAGTACTCCCTACAGGTATGTTAGAATTCTGCACATTAGATGAATGTGTCTAAAAACCTGTAAAGGGGTTGAACCCTGGAATGGATGAAGTAGAAGAAATAGGCATTGAGCCTACAAAAGGTGCGGAAGGAGCGATATGTCCTCCAAACCAAGGAAATCCGTGACTAAAAGGAGCAGAGTGGGGTTAACTTGGAATTGATGCATAAAAGGAGAGGATGTAAAAGGTACCGAGGGTATCCTTGAAAAAGGAATACTGGATGCTCCAATGGAGGAACCAAAAGGAGTGGATGTTGTCATAGCTTGAGAGCCTGACAAACCGGAGGGACCAGCATTGAAGACGAAAGACGGAATCGAAGCAAAATTGAACTGCAACGAGCTCGGTATCGATGCATGTGTGTGTGGAGGAGAAAATCCACCTGAAATAATAGCTGCGGTGAGAGTAAAAGGAGCTCCTGATGCATCCCTTGAATTATTCATAAAACCACCAGGTGTAAACCTATATACACTTAGTTCTGGAAGCCCTAGAGAAACTACTCTTTCCAAAAGAGGATCGTTGGGTCCAGTTAGAGGAGGGTTGAAGGGTGTATTAAACTCTTCAGAAGTCAAGTCTTCAACCTCAACAATTTCTTGAACCGGCTGACCCTGAGTAATCAGGCGAGGTTCTCTAGGTTGTTCAGTTGTTCCCGTAAGTTCGTAAGAACCACGAGAGTCAGTTCTCTGTCGCTGTGGTGGCGGTGGAGGATCCATTGTAAATGGAGGAAGGTTTCGCAACCTTCGTGACCTACAGAGAGGTTGGTCCTCCACTATGGTTTGAAAAATATACTAAGTACTAAACCTAGGGGACACTAGAACAATTTGGAGCAAGCAACACACCACTAAAAATGTCCTAAAGTAATCCAAACCAGGAAAACAAAGGTAAATATTCTCAAAAGTAAGTCTAGGATGATGAGGTCCCAGAACAAACTAGTAGAATATCGAAGAAAAGTTACCCGAGGTCCACATATAGTCTTTTTGGGTGCAAGCACTTGAATCACCAAACCGTGTTCCCAAATCGTTGCAGAGGGTTTCCTCCCACGTCTGTCCTAGGTACATCAGAAATAGCCTTCTGCCGTCACCTGTGTAGAGCCCAAAAGGTCAAAAGATACTAAAGGCTACTAAAATTGCAGAAAGAACCCGGGGGGTCAGTCGCAAGTCCAACCAAGACGCATGGTAAGGGTAACTAAGCTCGAAATCCAAGAGTGAACAAGGCACTAGTGGACACCCATACGTGAAAAAGGCTCTGGTGTATGCTCGAAAGAAAAGTGGGGGGGTATCCCCAACAGTCCGATCTTGCACGACCTCGTGCTTAACTCTAGTTTTAGTAGAGCTTCCTGGATACCTCCACGACAATGGGTTTACCTAAATGATAGTTTGTACTACAATTTGAGATTTGAATGGTTTGGAAGGTTTAAAGTGATGTATTCCAAACCCTAGCCTAAGCTAGTTGATGTTGTGTAACCCTAAAAAATAAAAGTTACTAATCAATTTTATTAATGGTTCTTTTTATAGGTTGTTACTTACTCAAAGAATAGTGCATTGTGTGGTGTGGTTACAACTGAAAGCAAAGTGCATATAAAATGTAAAACTTCACAATTGTGCTTTTTCGTTTCTCTTTCAAAACCGAAAATCGAAGAAAACCTAAGCATAAATTTTATTTATTTTTTCATTATTTTCAAAGATAATAGCACTAACAACTACAACTACTGTGAAAAATAAATGACAACTCTTGCTACAAAAGGAAAATTCTTTTTTAATTTGATTTTTTCTTTAACTACGAAAGAAATACAAATGAAAAATGAACCAACAAGACTTATCGAGCAGCGCAAGTAAAGAAAAAAAACCCAAACTAAAGCAATCAGACCTTATGAAAGATCGACAAAGACTAACCCAACTAGTTTCTCTCGAAAGAAACTAGGTTTTGGAACAAAGTGCAAACAGAGGAAACTGATATGTAAAGCGGAAAAACAGAGACCCTTATGCAGAGATAAGTATGCTCTTGAACACTAGTAATCAAAGAGGAAAGAAACCAAGCACTTTCCAAACAAGAAAATGGGCTAGAAAGCAAGGGTACTTCACAAGCAAAAAACTTTTAAGAAACTTATAAAGAAGCTTCCGACTAGACTCAGCAGACAGTGAACAAATGTCCCAAGGGTATCAAGCCATCAACAGGCTTCCAAATCCATAGATCAACCAACCTAAAACCAAACCCTAATTAAAAAGAAAATCCTCAGGTAGAAGCCGTGACTGTGTAATGCAGCAACACGTGTTTGACCCGTAGTTACATATAACAACAACTCGCGGTTAGGGGAGAAAAGACACGACTGTAAGTACAGACAGGTCGCGGGCAAGCCTTGAAAAACTTCTAAAAAGAAAATGAAAGCCTAGAAACCTACTGAATCAAGCATAAAAATCAATGGAAATCTCCACAAATGTCTGTAAAAAGACTCAAAAGGACACTCAACAACCTGAGGGAGGTGTCAGACCAACAAACCAAGTTCCAAAGCTAGCACATGGGGACCTAAGACCAAACCCTAACACAAAGAGAAAAAGCTCAGGGGATGTTTGCGACTGTAACATGCAACAACAAGCGACTGAAACCAACTAACTGCGGGTACCTCTAAGGGAAACTCGCAAGTGTAACTAAAAAGCCACGCCTGTAAGTACAGGAAGCTCGCGGGTGGGCTCTGAGAAAATCTTAAAATAAAGAAAAAGTTTGCAGATCAAAATAAATGAGTCTAGTACGAAAGGTCCAAGATGTCCTATACACTTATAAAAGAGACCAAACAAGTTATAAAACTGGAAAAAACTCAAGAAGAGTCCCCAAAGAAGACAAACAAAATGGTGCTTCCCAGTGGAGTTGCCAATTCTGTTGTTAGGGAATTTATCCTTATAGTAGGGGAAGACTACCAATGTACCGGGGTTGATAAGACATACATACAAGGGTTTGTAAATGTTGTTATAAGCAAATAGAGTTAGGGTAAGAGAAACATGTACCTTATTTATGAAGGTTGGTCCAAGCTTTTCTCTCGTCCTCTGCTACAGCAACAACCTGCAAAAAAACCATAACCTTCCTCAAACCAGTTTGACGACAAATAAAGATTGATATTAACAATATAGCATAACATAAACTAGTAATCAAAACAACAATAGATATCAACAATCTTATTTGGAAAGGAAGAAATGTCTTCATATTTATTGACAAATGTAAAAAGTACATAAGTTATACCTTGCTATGCATCAGGCACCTTCGTAACCAGACCCTGGGTTCCTGCTCCTCTCTCTTAGATATGGATTTCTCCAGCATAACTTTCTCCAATGCACATTAGGTCCCTTTCTCAAGCCCTCCCCTTGTATTTATGGAAAGGAAGGACGATTAGTTCGAAAGTTGGTTGAGTTGGGAAGTTGGGGAAGTTTGGATACCTGCCTCAACTAATCCCAATTCATGTTTTTAATGGTTTTTTTAAGTTTTCTTAAGACACCCGCGACTATAACATGAGGAAACTAGCGAGTGACTCATGGGTTATTAAGCTTGCAAGTAACGAGTGCAACAATTTTGTTGACACCTGCGGGTTGTCAATAATGATACCTCCGACTGACTCGTTGGATGACAAGTATGAGAGTCGTGGTTATAAGCTAAAATAGTCAAAGAAAGCTGCTTATGAGAAAAGGATTATAAGGTTCAGATTAAGGTCATCTACGGTTAAGGTAAGCTCTTCCATCCATTTTGTCATTTTGTGTGACCAACAGAGCAATGTGGTCACGGACGGAGAAGTGTTAATTTGACCAATAACGATGGTTGCTAAAAAAGGTTGAAAATAAAGTGGATAATTGGTGTCACAGATGGCTATCCCTAGGGGGAAGATTGATTTTGGTAAAATATATCCTGGAAAACATCCCTATGTATTGGCTATCCTTAGCCAAAATTCCTAGATCTATATTGAATAAATAAAACATCAGATGATCAATTTCCTTTGGACTGGCAACAAAAGTAAAGGAGTTCACTTTGTTGGATGGGATATGATTTCTATTCCAAAAAAGCTTGGGGGTTGGGGACTTAATTTTATTTTTAGTTCAGACAAGCCTTGGCAATGAAGAGTCTTTGGAGAGGTCTGTTTGGGAAAGGCATTTGGGGTGAAATTATACAGGTCAAATACTTAAAAAATAAACATGTAATTGTCTGGATCAAGAGGGAAAACAAAAAAAGGTGCAATGGTTTCAAATATTTGAGTGGATTGGTTTCTTCATTTCCTTGTTTGGGTAACTAGCTTGCTTGGAAGATTGGGAATGGGAACCAAGTCAAACTTGGTGAGGCTCCATTTATCGGAGGAGAAGGTTTCTTTTAATTATTATCTGCTCTTATTTTATATTTGAATAATTTGGGTTTCAAGTATTTGGCTTAGGTGCAAAGGCCTGATTTTAGTTCAGTTGGCACACAATATTGGTTGCATGATGATGATCTGGGGTTGGATAGAGAGATGCATACAGAATGGAAATACTTTATTCAAGGTTTAAACCACAACGGGATTAGACTGTCAGACATGGAGGATCAAACTGTGTGGTCTTAGAATGTTTCTATAGGACAATTAAATGCTAAATTGGTCTATGATCCTATTTCTTTCTCCCACACAAATTATGTAGAAAGATGGTGGCATAAGCCTTTATGGAAATAGAGTGCTCCATTAAAATTAAAGTGTTTTTGTTGGTTAGTTTTGGAGAATAAAGTGATGACTTGGGATAACTTTCTAAAGAGAGGAGGTGTTGGTCAAAATTGCTTCATATTATGTAATAGGGGTGTTGAATCTGTTGATCATATGTTTGTCCATTGTCTATTATCTTAGCATGTATGGTTGGAAGTTTCTTAGAGTCTTCAAGTTGTTGTCTGTTGCACTCAAGGATATTTTTAAAATAGTTTATATCATTGGGTTAATAGCGTTGGCTCCTTAAGGAGCTTCCACTGTTTGTTTCCTAGGGGATTTGGAGGCACAAGAATTTAACACTTTTTGAAAATGGCCATAAATGTGTTTCCAAGGTCAACTCAAATATTGTGGGAGTGTATATGGGGCATTTCAAGGGATATGGAGCATTCCAAGGGATAAGTGGATAAAGTTGCTAGACACGTTATTGTTCCCTCATTTTCTTGAAATGAACCTATTGTCTTTTTTTATGGTGCCTCATAACTGGGACAGTGTGGTACATATATGGTTATCAAGTGTAGGAGCAATCACAGTTTTCTTGTTTGGATGGGTTGTGGGGAAGGCTCCAGCACAAGAACATAATTCTTGGCCCTTCAGGGGTTACTATTTTTTAGTCATTTTAAAGGAATTTTATCTTTACAGGTGTTAGGTTATTCTAGAGTGGTAGTTGACTGGGTCTCTGAGAAAGCAAACCTACAAGTGACTCTCTTAATTTCCTTAATTTATCTTTCAAACATATATTTTGGTAGTTACTCTTAAGCAAATAAATTTAAAAAAAAAACTATTGGACTTTAGGAGGAGCTCCTTTACTTTGAAAAAATTTAGGATGGCCATGTGTTGGCTAAAGTTTCTCTACCTTTCTTCTAGTTTTGACCAGTTGGTCTTTCTAGTCTATGCATTTTTGGTTTTAAGTTTTAGAGTCTTTTTTGGTATCCTATATATCTAGTTTCCTTGAATATTTTTCAAGTTGTTTTTATGTATGATGTGAAGTGGATGGGGTCCCCATGACGGGTGCAATCATTCCCGACCCGAACGAACTTATGTGGTGTCCTCATCATGGGTTAAGGATGGACATACCATACAAGGTGGCACATTCCCTGTCCCAACATGATCGTCATCATGGTTTTTACCTTGGCACAAAAGTTCGTTTATGAGCTCAGTACTATCCTATAGAGATACATGGATTTCGTGCTTTTGATCATGTCCTCTCACCTGTGCAAGCTTTCATATCTTCTCATGGTTATCCTGGCTACATTGGCTTGGATAATTTCATTATACGATGGCTGGTATTATGGAAGAGACGACGAAGGCATCTTCCTTAGTCCATTGCAAATGAGTTCTATGTTGGCTCTGTGTAAAAGTCAATCATATTATGTAAGCTCATTTCTTTAAGATAAGGTAGTATGTATGTGTCTTATGATCTATCTTTTAAGAGTAGTCAGAGACTATAAATGTTATTTTTAATTCAAATTTATTGAATATCAAGTAATATCGTTTTTTTATGGTGAAAAAAATGACAAGAATAATCCTTCAAAATTATAACGCAATTATGATACTTTCTTAATTTAAAGATAGTTTAAGACTTTTTCCAAATATCAACATTGTTAATGTTAATGTATATGTAACTTCGGAATGTATTTCATATATATTTATTGTACCCTTATTAAAGATGTGTTATTCCTCTATAAGGAAGTGTCGTCATGTGGATTGACAAGTGTCGAAAGTGTGTGTACTTTCCGATGGGTTATTAGACCACCGTGTGTGGGGTCGGCCCTGAAATATATATATTATAATGTGGATGTACCTAGCTAGACAAGTCGGCCCCATAACGTCACTGGGCAAACAGATTAGTATAAATAGAGATAAGGAGATCTCTATTTAGATCATTCGGAAAGTCACATCTCTCTCACTCAGAAAGTGGCACACTAGTGAGGAGGAGGATCATCTGCTTCTAGGAGACTATCTCAAGTGTATTTTGGTTGTACTTTGGTTGAGCCATTGCTCTCTCTATCTCCGAGGAAGTTGTGGGGTTTTTCACCTTAGGGTTTTCCCCACGGAAACTCTGTGTCTCTTGTCTCTCATGCTTTTGATTCTTGTGATGCTTGTCATGCTTATTGTGATTGTTATGCATTGATATACTATATCTGTTATTCCCTTAGTGAAGATCCTAGAGTATTGTGAATTAATGCTCAAAATTTAACATGGTATCAGAGCTAACCTGAGAAGAAGACATTTTGCAGTGACAAAAACTTGAGTTTCTTGTTTATTGGGTTTCTCTCCACAGATTTGGGAAAAACAGTATAGTAGATTGACTCTACTCATCAAGGAGAATCTATCTGTCCAATCAGAATTCAATTCTGAGCATTTTCAGATTCGGCCCTAAAAAATAGGGTTTCCACAAAAATAGGAATTTCTGAAATTTGAAGACATAGCTGGAAGCTCCTTGCCAAAATCGAAGTTTAGAGCTTTGGATCGATATTTTTGGCTGGGTAGATCTCCAGGAAACTCAAACCCTAATTCAGGGCTCTCCCTAGTGAACCCAGAAGGACAAAAAGGAAAATCTGAAGGGTAAAGCTTTGCTGATTTCAAATTCTGAATAAACCAGGCTGATCAACTCATCAAGGCGCATCTTTCTATCCTTTCAGAAAATTGAAATTCACATTTTGAATTTTTAGGGTTTTTTCGACAAACCCTAATCCAGGACCAGATCCAGTTTTCAGCATTTCAAGTGGTAAGACCTAAATCTTTTCTATTTCCATTTGAAGTACTCTTTAAGATTTCTCACCACACCAAGCTTGAGGATAAGCTTGAAGGAGATGATAACTTCCGAGCTTGGAAGTATAGGATTGGGTTAATCCTGGAAGAGAATGAGTTGGACTCATATGTAAAAGAAGACATCCCTATCCGAGAGGATGAAGAGGCTAAGGTATTGCATAAGAAAAACTTGGTCAAGGCAAAGAGAATCATTGTTGATTCTATCAAAGACCATCTCATACCCCATGTGTCTTCTCTAAAGACACCCAAGGACATGTTTGACTCTTTGACCAAGCTATTTGAAGGGAAGAACATAAATCCGAAGATGACCCTGCGGAACCAATTGAAAGGAGTAAAGTTTTAGAATGGAGAAACCATTCAATATTATTTTTCAAGGGTCTCCCAGATCAAGGAAAAACTAGAAGTAGTGGATGAAATGGTGGAGAATGGTGAAGTGGTGATGACCACTCTAAATGGCCTACCCAGGTCATGGGATTCCTTTATTCAAGGAATTTGTGCAAGGAAGAAGTTGATCTCCTTCAACAGATTGTGGGAAGAATGCTCTCAAGAAGAAGCTAGGCTTGTGGCCCGAGAAGAAAAGATGGGAAATGAAGATCAAGCTCTCACATACCAGGAAAGGCAAGTCCAAGAAGGAATCATCTCATAACAGGAGATTCTCACACCACCATTATCATAAAGATAAGAAAGATCTCAAATGCTTCAATTGCAATGAGAAGGGACACTTTGCTTCAGATTGTCCCAAGAAGAAGAAATACAACAACAACAACTTCAATAAGAAGAAGAAGAATAACAAAAGAAGATATCATGCTCATGCTGCTGAAGATGATGAACCCCCAAAAAAGAAGGCTAGGGCAGAAAGTGATAGTGATGAGGACTCATCAAGTGAAGAAGAATATGTTCTAATTTCTGCTCTCACAGGTACTATCTCCCATGGTTGTAATGATTGGTTGATTGATAGTGCGGCTTCCAAACACATGACTGGGTTTAAGGAATCTTTTGTGAATCTATCTGAACATGAATCACCCCATAAGATGAAACTCGGGGATGATTATCAATACCCAATCAAAGGAAGTGGTGAAGCCTCCTACAACCTAGATTCTGAAAATCTTTGAAGATGAAAGAAGCCCTTTATGTACCTGGGCTCAAGAAGAACTTACTCTCCATCTCTACATTGGATGCAAAAGGTATGAGGGTTGCATTTGTGGATGGCCAAGTCCTAATGTGGCCAAAGGGAAAGAACATAGATGATGCAGTAGTGATTGGAGAGCAAGAGGGAGGTTTGTATAAATTGAAGGGACAACCTGAACATGCCATGGTACATGAATGCATGGAGGCAAGTGAACTTTGGCATAGAAGACTTGCTCATATGCACTATAGGGCACTTCCAATTGCAAGCAAGGCTGTAGAGGGTATTCCTGAAATCAAGACAAACATGAAGGTGTTTGCAAAGGATGTGCAAAAGGTAAGAACATTAAGAAGGCTTTCCCAAGCAGTGAAAGCAAGGCAAAAGACATCCTGGAAATCATCCACTCAGATGTATGTGGTCCTATGTCATCCAGTTCTCTAAGTGGGTATGTTTACTATGTCTCATTTATTGATGACTTCTCCAGGAAGACTTGGGTATACTTCTTGAAGAACAAAGATGAGGTGTTTGATAAATTCAAGGAATTCAAAACCTTGATGGAGAATCAAACTGAAAGGAAGATCAAAACATTCAGATCCGACAATGGTGGAGAATTCACCTCAGGTGACTTCAAGAAGCTTTGTAGTGATTCAGGGATTAAGAGGGAGTTGACTGCTCCTTATAATCCTCAACAGAATGGAGTTGCATAAAGGAAGAACAGAACAATCATGGAAGCAGCAAGGGCAATGCTGCATGACCAGGATCTACCTATGCATCTATGGGCAGAAGCAGCTAGAACAGCTGTATATGTGCAGAACAGAACACCCCACAAGATATTGGACAACAAGACACCAGAAGAGGTCTTTTCTGGTAAGAAACTTGAAGTCATCCATCTTAGAATATTTGGTTGTCCAGTATACACTCATGTCCCAAAGGAAAAGAGGACTAAACTAGATCCTTCAGGAAAAAAGGGTATCTTTGTGGGTTACAGTGAAAGCTCGAAGGCTTACAGAATATACTTTCCAGGGTTCAAGAAGATTGATATCAGCAGGGATGTAACATTTGATGAAAACTCCGCATTCATCAAATCAAGGAAGGCACCTATCGAAGTTTATGAAGAACCTAAGGAAACCAGATTTCAAGACACTACCATGACTGAAGCAATTCCAGAAGTTGTTCGTGAGTTTGAAGATCCGCAAGAACCTGTAGATCCACTCCGTGAGGATAACTCTCATAAGAGGAAACCTGCATGGGCTAGAGAGCTCATTCAAGATGTAGAAAGATTTGGAATTCCAGAAGAAGAACACAGAGCAAAGAAGAGAACTAGATCACATACCAGCTATGTTGCTTTATTTTGTGACATTATGAACAAAAAGCCTTCCAGTTATGAAGAAGCAGCGGAAAAGAAAGAATGGAAGGATGCCATGGTTGAGAAATACCAATCAATAATGAAGAATGATGTTTGGGATGTTGTACCAAGACCTAAAGAGAAGTCTGTTGTGACTTCTAAATGGATCTACAAAATCAAGCATGCTGTAGATGGTAGTGTAGAGAAATACAAAGCAAGATTCATAGCTCGCTTCTCTCAAAAAGAGGGAATAGATTATGAAGAAACTTTTTCACCTGTAGTCAGGTATACTTCTATCAGAACAGTACTTGCCTTGGCTGCAGCAATGAAATGGAAAATACACCAGATGGATGTCAAGACTGCCTTCTTGAATGGTGTAGTTGAAGAGGAAGTATATGTGGAGCAGCCACTCGGTTTTGAAATACATGACAGGGAGTCGTATGTGTGCAGATTGAAGAAAGCCTTGTATGGCTTGAAACAAGCTCCCATCACTTGGTATGGTAGGATGGACAGTTTCCTATCTAGTTTGGGCTTTACCAAGAGTAAAGCGGATTCCAACCTTTATTACAAGCTTGAGGAAGGGAATCCTGTGATTCTACTCCTGTATGTGGATGACTTATTTGTAACAGGAGATGACAGATTGATTACAGATACTAAGAGAAAGCTTGATGCCGAGTTCGATATGAAAGATTTGGGAATGATGCATTATTTCCTACGTATGGAGGTGTGGTAGAGTGCAAGTGGGATCTTCCTTGGTCAAGGGAAGTACACAGTAGATATCCTGAAGAGATTCGGGATGATGGATTGCAAGGCCATGGCCACACCTATGGCATCGAACCTGAAGCTTCTATGTGATGCTTCATCTGAGCCGGTTGATGTCTCTATGTATCGCCAGATGATTGGGTCCTTGATGTATCTGACGAACACGAGACCAGATATTTGCTTTGCTGTGAACACATTGAGTCAGTTCCTGACAGATCCGAGGAGTGTTCACCTGGTTGGTGTAAATCATGTTCTGAGGTACCTGAAGGGTACAGTGGATTATGGGCTCAAGTATGAGGCGAATCAAAAGTTTAACCTGTAGGGTTATGTTGATTCAGATTGGGCTGGCAGTGCTGCAGATAGGAAGAGCACATCTGGGTGTTGCTTCAGTATGGGATCAGGTGTGATCTCTTGGTTTAGCAGGAAGCAGTCCTGCGTAGCATTGAGTACAGCCGAGGTAGAGTATGTTGTAGCCTGTTCAGCTAGTTGCGAGGTAGTATGGCTTCAGAAGCTACTGTCTGAATTATTTGATCTCCCGTTGGATGCTATTGGTATCTTCTATGATAACCAGAGTTGTGTGAAGCTGTCCGAGAACCCAGTGTTTCATGACAGGTCGAAACACATAGAGATCAAATATCACTATATCAAGGATATGGTGCAGAGAGGAGCTGTGAAGCTCCTGTATGTTGCGAAGGACGAGCAGATTGCAGATGTGTTGACGAAGCCACTAGCTAGGGTGAAGTTCGAGTACTTCAGAGAGAGGCTTGGTGTTCTTCGGATTGATGACACTTCGAGGAAGAAGTGATGGACACATTTGCTGAAGCCATTCCAAGCATGTTGGAAGGAGGATCCTTCACATGGCTATGGATGTAAGTGCTGGATGATGAGCATCAGGATGATGTTCTGGTATGATCATTTGGATCATTTTTATATGTATATGTATGTATGCATCATGTTGGATGTTAGATATGATCAGTTGGATCATTTATATGTATGTATGCATCATGTTGGATGCTGGATATGATCAGTTGGATCATTTATATGTATGTACAAATCATGTTGGATGCTGGATATGATCAATAGGATCATTTGTATGTATTTTGTATATGCATCATGTTGGATGCTTGGACCATGTATCTGTATATGTATGAGGTGGATACATTGTATGATCTGGTGGATCATGTATGATGATATGTATCATGTATTTGTATTTGTATCAGATGGATACACTGTATGATCAGGTGGATCATGTATGATGATATGTATCAGGTAGATACTTGGTATGCATCAGGTAGATGCATTGTATGATCAGGATGATCATGGATGACGAGCTTCAGGATGTTGCTCCAGATGACATGCAGCAGGATGTTACAGTGATGATGAACAGGATGATCATGTGTACATCAGGATGATGTATGGTGAGTATCAGGTCGATACTCTGTGGCTGTGGAACAGGTTGTGCAGATAAACATGTAATTTGTGCCCTGGGAGATTTGCAGATAGTCTTTCGAGGTTTTGCCTACGACATGTAATTTGTACCCTGGGATATCTGGCAAATGCTCTTTCGAGGTTTTGCTTGGGAGGAAATATAATTTGTGCCCTGGGAGATCTGCAAATAGTCTTTCGAGGTTTTTCCTATGGCATGTAATTTGTGCCCTAGGATATCTGGCAAATGCTCTTTCGAGGTTTTGTCCTATGGCATGTAATTTGTGCCCTGGGAGATCCGATAGGTTGAGCCGTGTGCTTATAATCAGTCCTGGGATGCTCTTTTGAGGTTTTGCCATGACCACATGTAATTTGTGCCCTGTGAGATCCGATAGGTTGAGCCTTGTGCTCGTAATCAGTCCTGGGATGCGCTTTTGAAGTTTTGTGGTGACCACATGTAATTTGTGCCCTGGGAGATCCGATAGGTTGAGCCTTGTGCTCGTAATCAGTCCTGGGATTCTCTTTCGAGGTTTTGTGGTGGGGTCACATGTAATAAGTCTTGGAGATCTGGACAGGATGAAAAAGGCCTCAGATGCTCTTTAGGGTTCTTGCTAGTCAAGAGACTCTTTTAAGGTTTTGTGATGCACGTAATAAGTCCTGAGATTTCCACAGTATGGCCAGTGATGATGAAGACCTGCAGGTGGTGGGCCTACATCCATTATGAAAAAGGACTGGCTCTGTAGAACTTCCTATGACGAGTAGAGTCAGAGATTGGTTGAGATAGCAGCAGTAATGACGATGTTGATGACGATGCATCGATGACGATGATCCCGAGAAGAAGACTTGTCTAGCAGATCTGTGTCGATAAATACCTTCCTAGTTAAGAGGGAGTGTTGATGTATATGTAACTTCGGAATGTATTTCATCTATGTATTTCATATATATTTATTGTACCCTTATTAGATATTCCTCTATAAGGAAGTGTCGTCATGTGGATTGACAAGTGTCGCAAGTGTGTGTACTTGTCGATGGGTTATTAGACCACCATGTGTGGGGTTGGTCCTGAAATATATATATTATAATGTGGATGTACCTAGCTAGACAAGTCAACCCCATAAGGTCACTGGGAAAACATATTAGTATAAATAGAGATCAGGAGATCTCTATTTAGATCATTCGAAAAGTCAAATCTCTCTCACTCAGAAAGTGGCACACTAGTGAGGAGGAGGATCATCTGCTTCTAGGAGACTATCTCAAGTGTATTTTGGTTGTACTTTGGTTGAGCCATTGCTCCCTCTATCTCTGAGGAAGTTGTGGGGTTTTTCACCTTAGGGTTTTCCCCACGGAAACTCTGTGTCTCTTGTCTCTCATGCTTTTGATTCTTGTGATGCTTGTCATGCTTATTGTGATTATTATGCATTGATATACTATGTCTGTTATTCTCTCAGTGAAGATCCTAGAGTATTGTGAATTAATGCTCAAAATTTAACAGTTAAAAGATTATCATCAATGTAATAAGTATAGATATAGAACAATAAATAAATTGAAAATAAAATTAATAAAAAAGTCATTAACTCAAGTTAAATTTAAAGAATATATATAAAACAAAACAAAATTGAATTATTCCAAATAAATCATTAACTCATGTCATAAGAAGATGCATACTTAATTTGATAAAAACCTTATAATCACATATATTTAACATTAGGGTTAGATAAATGCTCATTGTGGTCAATGTTTTATTTAAAGCCAAATTGTTGGTTGATTGGTGGCAAAAAATCTATAGACTCTATGAAATTGGTTGAATTTCCAAAAAAAATTGCATATATATATATATCATTGACCGCAATATAGGGTTAGGTTGTGATTTTCAAAATAAATCACAACCTAACCCTAAATAATATAGAAGGTAAATTAGATATCAAATTTATTAAAGAGGAAATTAATAAGTTGGTAGCTTTAGACCATGAGCGTAATAAAAGATCTTTGAACCTCATAATTTTTGGTATAAAAGAAGAGGTAGAAAAGGATACATTAGCCATTGTCAAGACAAAACTTCAAAATAGATTACAAATTGAAACTATTGGTCTCACTGAAGCAACAAGGCTTGGAAAATTAATTGAGAATAAAGAAAGGCATATACAGGTTAATGTTAGCTCTACCAAACAAAAGTATGATATACTTAGTGTTGGTACCAAAATTTGCCTCGTCAATTTTTTTATTTTCTGGCAATGCGCATCTAAATAGGCACCACAATTTTTGTTGCCGAAATGGTCACAAGTATTTCCGACAAAGTGATCCCCCCAAAGTCTTCACTCTTTTCACTATCCTACGTCAAATTTGCCTCATCTTCCAAACTTCTGTCAAATTTGCCCAATCTTCCAAAATTCCGTCAAATTTACCCAGTTTTCTGCTATTAAAATTCGATCCCATAAATTGTTGACATATTCACTTTTTCTTCCTAAATAAAGTTTTTATTTAAAAATAAAATAAAATAAATAAATAATAATTTTATTATAAAAAATAGAATTATTATTTAATAGTTTTTATTAAAAATAAAAATTATTATTTTAATAAACCAATTGCTTTTACCTACCTATTCCTTTACATGTTACGTGTTAGCTATTTTAAAAAGGGACAAAATGTTATTATATTAAAACATGGATCACATGGGTATCTTGTCTTCATTTTTAGCTATTTTAAAAAGGGACAAAATGTTATTATATTAAAACATGGGTCACATGGGTATCTTGTCTTCTTTCTTTAGCTATTTTAAAAAGGGACTCTTTCTTTAGCTATTTTAAAAAGGGACAAAATGTTAGGGTATCTTGTCTTCTTTTCAAATCGAATCCCATCTTAAGACATGAAGTTCTCACCTAAACCAAGTTATAAATCTATCGACATGTGCTATCAAACATCGCACAAAGTTGAGAAGCATGAGGGGAGTCCACGACGAAAGGCTTATGCACAACGCGTTGAATTACAATGCATTGAGCTAAATATTAAAACAATATTATAATTAATGCTTCTTTTCATGTGGGATATGTCTCATCTCAAACGTATCATGCCCGAGTATTGTTCAAATGTCAGAGATATTTCAAATCAATGAAATCTTTGAATTGAGCCCGAGTCAAGCAAGCACTTCTCTCAAAGCACTCATATCAAACGCCAAGGAGTAATTCCACTAATGTCTTCAGCATATTTAACGCGTTGGTAAGAGTCTAGGGGAGGGATGCCATTAGTTGGACACTCCACCTGGCTTCACTCCCCACGCCACGTGGCCACCTCGGCAGCTAGCGTTTGCGGGCTGAGATGGCAGCGCCACCTGTCATGGTGGGTGGGCACTTTAATGCGGCCTTTACAACGCGCTTTTCCACGGTCCCATTGCCATTCTCCTGCGGTCCCCTGCATGTCCCTTGTTATTTTGCTTAGGCCCGGTGTGTGGTCGCTCTACTGCCCCAGAACCTGTTCGGCTTCGCCCTCCGCTGTGGTCATATCTTGCTCTGGTTCTGTGTTGGTTTGGGTTGGAAGGTGCCTCGGTTGCGGTTGGAAGGCGTTCACTGGTGTGCATGCTTTGGTTTACTGGTTCTCACGACATGGGTCCTTTCCCCATGCCCGCGACGCACTGGAGTTTGGTGTTTCCATCTGCAGCTTACCCTGTTGGATATTTTCGTCGGTTTGGTGGTGGAGATGGTGGGCTCCTGCTCCAATGGGTTCCTGCTCTAGTGGGTTCGGTGGTGGATATGGTGGCTTCTTGCTCGAGTTCATTCGGTGGCTTCGTGCAGCTGGTTTCTTCATGGGTTCGTGCTCCAGTGGCTGCGGTGGCGTGGCGGTGGCTTCGTTTGGTGGCTCATCGGTAGGAATCTCCTACCAGCTATCTTTGCGACTATGCTTTTCAACACTTTCAACCTATTGGGAATTATGTGGACCTTATTGTTGCATTTGTAGGTTAATGTTGCATTTCTTAGCACATTTGCGTTTATGTTGCAGTAGGGTTTATGTAGGGTTTGTGTTGTTGGTTTATGTTGCATTCGTTGCAGTAGGGTTTTGGTGAATTACTTCGAATTGTTGCGGGGTTTTGTGGGTTTACGTTTGAACTGTTTAGAGGTTTTGGTTTGCATTCTGGCGCTGTCGGGAATTGGTATGCCAGGCTTGCTCATGCTTGTGCTTGTTCTAATCCTTGTGCTCCTTATAATGTTGGGAATTATGGTGAATAATGAATGTGTTGCATTCGACTGGTTATGATGGAGATTGTTGAAATGCCTATTTATTTATGGCACAATGCATAATTTTGTTTCATGCATTCAAGTTTGAATTGCATTTCACATTACGATTTTATTTGTTGAATAATTGATATTAGTAGGGTTTATGTTGCAGTAGGGTTTATGTTGTTGGTTTATGTTGCATTCGCTGCAGTAGGGTTTTGGCGAATTACTCTGAACTGTTGCAGGGTTTTGTGGGTTTACGTTTGAACTGTTTGGTGGTTTTGGTTTGCGTTCTGGGGCTGCCGAGAATTGGTATGCCATGCCTGCTCCTGCTTGTGCTTGTTCTAATCCTTGTGCTCCTTATAATGCTGGGAATTATGGTGAATAATGAATGTGTAGTGTTTGTGTTATTGGTTTATGTTGTATTCGCTGCAGTAGGGTTTTGGTGAATTATTCTGAACTGTTGCATTCGTTGCAGCAGGGTTTTGTTGGTTAAAGTTTGAATTGTTTGGTGGTTTTGGTTTGCGTTATAGGGCTTCCGGGAATTGGTATAATCTACTCAATTCCAAAGCTCTATCAGAAACATGCATTTGGAATGAAAAATAAAACATAAAATGCAGACACCACCTAAGATAGAGAGACGTTTACTAGCATATCTACTGTCGCATATATACGTGATAATCACATTTCTAGCTAGTAGTACTTACGGTATGCGCTTAACATTAGATATATTATATACATTCCCCGTTATATAGCTTTCTTTGGGCACTACTGGAAAGATAGAATAGAGATATTTATTCCTTGCTGATAGTTCCTTATAATAATAGTCCCTAGTCTATGATACTACTCACATATATACGCTGAACTTGTTTGTTCTTCTAAAATGAATATGGGTCTTAATGTTGTTGTCCCCTTTCTTAGTTCAAATTCCATGGCTACATTTGGAATAATCCATGGTGAGAGCTCTCTATAATCCACAAGTTCCCATAACTACCTATTGTATTTTAGTTCTTACATTACCACCAGACATTGAGTTGTTATATCCATGGCCTCACGTTCGGTTGGGGCAGGCACAAATAAGTTTGTTGCAAAAACATTCTTAATTAAATGTATAGGCTTTCCATCCATGAGTAATGCCTACATTTTTTAATAAAAGGGCATAGATAAGCTCAATGAATAAATGTCTTTCATAGAATGTGATGGGGATAATCCTTCAGGAAGTAAAGTGCTCGATTATAACTTGGATTTAAAGACTCAACCTAAATATTTGGTTTTAGCAAGAAGTAAAGGTCGGGAGTTCAAATTCTCCTGCTTGTGCTTTTTCTAATCCTTGTGCTCCTTATTATGCTGGAAATTATGGTGAATAATGAATGTGTTGCATTCGACTGGTTATGCTGGAAATTGTTGAAATGTATATTTATTTATGGCACGATGCAGAATTCTGTTTTATGCATTCAAGTTTGGATTGCATTTCGCATTACAATTTTATTTGTTGAATAGTTGATAATAGTAAGGTTTGTGTTGTTCCTTATGTTGCAATCGCTGCAGTAGGGTTATGGTGGATTTCTCCAAACTGTTGCATTCGATGCAACAAGGTTTTGTTGTTTTAAGTTTGAATTGTTTTCACGAATCATGCTTGATTTGGAATGTTATGGCTATAATGGTATGCGACCACACACCAGGCCCAAGCAAAATAACACCGTCTTTGGCATGGATGTCGGGAATTATTATGCTAGGCCTGCTTATTACAAAGTTCCAAAATTGTTATTGTGCAAATTTTTTATGCAAAATTGTTATACAAAATTGTTATGCAAAATTGTTGTTGAATATTATGTTGGGCTTGCTTATTACAGAGTTCCAATATTGTTATAATGCATAATTATTATGCAAAATTGTTAATGAATATTATGCTAGGCTTGCTTATTACAGAATTCCATAATTGTTATTATGCAAAATTATTATGCAAACTTGTTATGCAAACTTGTTATGCAAAAATGTTATGCAAAATTGTTGCTGAAATGTTTATTTAGGGCACATTACAGAGTTCTGTTGAAATGGTGAAATTGCATTTTGCATGAAGATTTTATGGGTTCAATAATTGATAATAGTTTTCATGGCATAATTGTTATGCATTCAAGGAAAAATTGTTGATGAAATGCCCATTTAGGGCACATTACAGCGTTTTGTTGAAATGATGAAATTGCATTTTGCATGAAGTTTCTATTGGTTGAATAAGTGATAATAGTTTTCATGGCATAATTGAATAATTGATAATAGTTTTACATGTTTTGCATGAGACAAGCAAATGCCAGTAATAACTAATAACACATAATTGGTATATTAAATCGTATGATAAACCCCTGATTACAATGCCACAAATAGTAGGGAACGCTATGACCTAGGATTGTATTCAAAATGGCCATGTTACAAACAACAGAGTCAGTCATTACAAAATCCACATCGCAATGTGGTCACAACAAAAATTATGGAACCCCTATATGACACCCCTATGCTTGATGTCCTCCGAGATCTTCACTGCCCAATCTTGTTGAGTTTCCTGCTTGAGCCAAGTTGGTTGGCCTACCTAACAATGGTTGATTAGGTTGTGGCTGATTGCCTCCATATGATATCCAATTTGCTTCTTGTAGCCATGGAGTAATTGAGTATCCACAGTGCACACTTGTTCCACTAATCCCTGCATTAAGTGGAGCCCCCTCGATAATCATACATACGATTGACACATGCACTGGTAGGAGGGAATAAAGTGAGCATGCGCACTTGTTGATAGCGGGGGACTTGGATGTTTAGGAGGTCTTGGAAACATGGTGTATTATCTGCAATATGTTCCAATGTTTTTGGCATCATCCTGCTTTCCTCCACTATGTTTGCATCAATGGCAACCCTTTCTTTCAGGCTTGTTCTTTTTGAATCAATTGTTGAGCCTTTCTCAATTCCTTTTCTTGCCGTTGCCATATGTTTTTGATGGGCCTTTTCTTGTCTTTCTTTCTCTCTTTCAAGCCTTTCCTATGCTCGAAGTTCTATTGCAGCAATCCTTGGAACCTTCTTTTCTTTGGCTAAGTCCTTCTTTTTCTGTTTTAAATCCTGGATTTCAAGTTTCTTATGCTCAGACTCAACTAATAGTTTTATATAGTCTTCTGAGGTGAGTAACTGTGAACTTCGACTTAGACGAAGATTGTCTGTTGTTCCTTGCCTTCTTTTTGCTGACACTCTCTCTATTGGTAGCTTTAGGAACCGACCAAGCAATTGGCCCTTTATTGACACTTGCTACTCCTTGCTTGACACTTCCCTTTCAATATTTGGGTCAATGTTCTAGATATCTATTTGAACCATATTTTCCTCTTCAGCTGGAACCTCATTATGGACAGTATCTTCTTCCAAATTTCCATTGTCCACAAAATAATGAACAATTTCATCGTCCAATTCTCTTGGTTGTGAAGGCATGTTCATGATTTCTTGATTGGTTCTTGAGACATTATTTTTGTCCAAATTCATCATGGCTTCTGCCAGACATAATGGTGGGGTTACTCGGCTTGGCAAAGTCAATTCTCCATTATTGCTTCCTGGAGCATGATCAACGTTGTCATTTCCAACTACATTCTCATTGACAGTTGCATGATCAATAGAGTCATTAAGAAGATCACATGTAGAAGTTGCAGGTGTTTCATTTGGTCTAACAACCTCCATGTTATTGTCAAATGGTTCATTGTTATATTGTGTTTCACTTACATGTTCATCATCATCACCACTGAAGGGTCCTCCTTAAGAGAGGGATATCATATTATCAGCAGCAACAACGTCTTCCTTTACTTCCACATCTTCTTGGCCATCAACATGTGCTTGGACATCCCCTTCTTCCTGACCATCCACATCAAATGCCTGGCTACAACTAGTATCATGCATGAGAGCCTCATAATTTAGTGGCCATATTCCAATCCCCTTAAACCCAACCTTGATATTTGAAGTTGGGAGAGCCCTTTTAAAGGCTTTACTTGCAAGCTTGGCTAGCTCAAACCTTTTTACCTCGACCCCTGGATTTTTTTCCATCCACGAAGCTCACTCACCCCTGTAATAGTTCTTGAAAGGCCGAAACACACTGACATCTAGGGGTTGCAATCTGTGAGTGGTATGAGCAGGTAGTGTCAACAGGTCGATGCCCAAATTGCTAGCCTCCTCAATTGTTTGCACAACAATGTGGCTTCCATGTCCTTCTAAAACCAACATGTCTCTATTTACAGGTGAGACACCACCTGGTATAGATGCAACAAAGTGAGTAAACCAATTCAAACAGATTTCTTTAGTCATCCATGCATGGGGATGTGCAGCCATGCATGCACCTGGTTCACAATTTTTTATATAGTTTTTGAGTTGAGTTTTACCTTTGAATAGATAAAATCTAGGGATTGAAGCACCAATTGCATTGCCACAACATAGAATAGTGATACACTCCCTGCTCCTAGAGGCAAAATATTTGGCACATTACAACTCCCTCTCTTGGAAATTACCCGCATGCCACAGTTCCTTCCTTAATGTAAAATGGTTTCATCACAGTTCCATATATGTTCTAGAGCATAAGAATGTTTCTCGTATGCACTAGAAAGGGTGGCATAGAACTTAGTCAGAATTGCAGGGCATAGATTTAGAGCCCTGTCTCTATCCAGGCCCTCGGCTATACATAACACAAGGTTTGGATGCCTTTTTTTAAACCCAAACTACCATGACTTACGAGGAAACACATCTTTGAATGGGTTTGGCCTCCCTTGAAAAATTTGAGCTACTGTGGATTTTAGCTGTATCAACTCTAGCCCATGTCCCATTTGGGCCATCTCCTTACACCACTGAACCACCTCGGCTTACTCCTCTTCAGTCATAACGGTAATAGGCCCTCTGCGCTTTGTATGTGTGAGCCCATTTATCCAATAATGTACTGATGAGGTAGAAACCCTATGTTGTTTAGCAGCTGCACGAATGGAATATCCATTGAACTCTATATCATCAATGGCAGCTAACATGTCTTCTTTTGTCCAACTTCTTATTGCACTGATTTTCTTGGTTGAACTTGAACCTTGAACTGTGGTTGACGATGGCTCTATGGTTGATGGTGGGACAACATTGTCCTCGACCACTGCATGGCCATTCTCAACAACATTGTTGGGAGCATTGTTTTCATTTCCATGATCCACCCTCTCCTCGTCCGATGAGGTGCAGCATAGCTGGGCACCCCTGCTCAGTCAACGAATTGTTCTCCTTGCATTGCTGACTCTTGCCATGCCTGCAACTACTTGCAGATTTATAAGGGAAGCTGGTTATACAAGAAAACTGGAAGCTAATTATAACAAAAATAGAAATAACACAAAAATTGAAGTTGATTATAATAGAAATCGATGTAACAAAACTATTATGCAGTTACCTGATTATACTGTGCACACACTCTCTTATGGTATTTCTCCACTATGCACACACTCTGGAGTTTGAATGTCTGAAATGCAACTTCAGTAAGGGTTGTGGTTCTTTTATAGTTGTTTGTTGTTGAATTTGATTGTAAGAAGGGTGCACATGGATTGCAATCTCTCAAATTTGAACGTGTGTTATGGATTGATTTAAATGTGATCCAATGGCTGGGAATTTTTCATGGTCGATCCTTGTGCTTTCATCTGTTTAATGATCCTTGTGCTTTCATCTGTGTAATGGGTGCATTTAATGGGTAGGTGTCATTTATTGAACACGGTTAAATTGCTGAACTACCATGCAATTATGGCTGACATTCAATGACCATTTCTTGAACATGTATGAATGTGGCATGGGATATTTAGCACCAATCGATTCTGTGATGGCTCCAATAGAGATCTGTGGGGGTTGATTTGATAGGTACCTTGCAGTGGTGGAAAATACGATGAGAGTTATTTTTTAGTTCATGTACTTTTGTATATTCAATCATATATGTAGGTAGTTGGGACAAGATGTTTTGTACTCTTTTGCACATAAAGACTATTTATGGACACATGTTGGCCCAGTCATTTAATGGGAAATTTTTGGAAATAATTTAAAATTTTACTACACTTAATATGAAATATTTATGTACAATATTTTAGTATTTTTATGTCATTATTTGGTGGCTGTGTGGGACCAGTACTATGACAACTACTGGTACATGTTCAACAATAGACACCTGTCTCCTAATATTCACTGCATTTGAGGTAAACACGCCAAGCCTGTCAGTTATCAATGCTAATGGAAAATCTCGACAAGCTCGAGTGACAAGAACAAACATTCGCCAAAATCCTGAGCTCTAGTGTTCCAGCATCTATGAAGTTTATAGCTGTAAAAGATGTAGTGGCTAAATATATTTTGAATCAAAATTAAATTCCACATTTGACCGCTCTAGGATTCCAAGAAATCAGATTCAAAATTGGAACGCAATCTTTTAAGGATTATTTTCAGTCAAACATTGTTTCCAGATTCTTAGACACAAAATCAAAATACAGGGGATCAATTTGCATTTGAAAAAGCAATGCTAGATTTGAAGGGTCAAATAGCATCCCGAATATCCAAGATCTTGATGAGTGTTTTTAGGCATTCAAATCAAGTGGAAAGGGATTTCCAAAATTCCAAATTTTAAGTGATTTATTGTAAGCATCAACAACAAAATCCAGATTCTTAAGTATTGAAACAGCAGTCGAAGGATCAGCTGGCAGTCGAACAGATCATTTTCAAATGTTATTTATTTTTAGATAGATTCAATTCCCAAAAGTTTAGAACAACATGGTGATTGTATTTTTCTATAAAAGAATTATCATTAGGAATGAACAGTGGGGTTTCTAGCCGAGGGGCTGTGAGAAAATTGTAATGGGATTGAGAGTCTAAAACCTCTTTTCTCTGTAATTTCATTTGGAAGCTTATTATCTGAAGATGCACATCCATTGTGAACCGGTTTTCCGCTACCCTAAGCTTGAGCATTCTGTGATTTTGTTTAAATCATCACAGTTATGGATTCCTTCATGCTGATGTTTTCATTGTGAATGCCCATACCTGTGATTGAATATTCATGCAATCTCTGTTTAAAATATTTTTCTGAATATGGTGATCTGAAATGTTTTATGTGAATGAACAGTGTGTTCCTCATATTTTCAGTAAGCTCTCAATCTGGATTATAAATTGATATCATTATTGTTTTAGCTAGCTTCCCATGTTATGTGTAGAAGCCTGATGTTTTCAGTTGTTTCACACTTTCTCTACCTACAATATTCTTCGATCTCCTTGTACAACCTACCAATATCTAAACCTAAAACAACTTTATGATTCAAGATGTCTTAAACATGCTCCTTTGCATTTGGGTGCATCTTTAAGTACTAACACTTAGTAAGACCTCAAATTTAAAAGGCTCGGGGATATTTATAAATGAAGACCTGATTCCAGAGGATCAGGATGAACTAAGAAAGGAGGTCCAAAAGGTAAAAGAATCTAAGAAGGAGGGGAAATGGGCATTAATTAGAAACAAGAAAGTTGATATTCGAGATATAAACCAAAATAGTAATAAATAGCAATTTGAAACACTCTGGATCCTCTCTTGGAACTGTCGAGGATTTCCATGGAGCAAAGGCCCCAAGTTAAGTTGGATCCTGAGTGAAATTGATATTATATTACTGTTTGAAACTTGGGAGAACGAGGAATCCAAGGTCCCTAATATAGATGGGCATGTCCTTTGGTCAATATGGAATAAACGTTCATGTCGTAGAGGCGTTGGGGGTATATCCTACTATATTAGGAAGAGCATATCCCATCATGTTATGATTTATAAGAAATACCCTTACAACCAATTTATTTGGATAGAGATCACATACATTAATAATGAAAAACCTACATAACCATTTGTTATTTTTCCCATATTAATTCCAACTTCTATAAAAAAAACAATTTAGATAAAAATTGTACTTATAATGGTTTAGAACATGATATTTCTAGTCTAAGGAAGGAAGGAAATATCCTTTTGATGGGTGACTTCAATGCCCGAACTTCGAGTAACCAATCTATTCTTTTAAACAATTATTCCAACCCTAATCCTCTTTGGTTAGACGAAGACCTTGAGCTAATTAATTAGTACAAAAGAAGTTTTGAAGATCTAGGTGCAAATTTATTCGGTTATGAGCTAGTCAATTTTTGTAGTAACCAAGATCTTATCATTTGCAATGGACTAACAAAATGGCCAAATTCTAGCCAGATGACTTGTATTCACGGGCTTGGAAGTAGTGTGGTAGATTATGTTATTTCTGATATCCCTTTATACAACAAGTTAGTGGATTTCGACATCTTAAACGACCATGAGCCTGAATCTTATCATAGGCCTTTAATTATAACTCTCAATATTTCCATGCATAGCGATCCCAAAGAGGAAAACTATCATTTCCAAAAGCACATGATCTTCGATAAAAATAAAACCAACCTTTTTTTCCATGATTTAAAAAACGATTTGTTTCCTTTATCTAGTATGGAGAATACAGAAAATATCTACCATAGTTTTACCACAACCCTCTCGTCATCCATTAGCAAGTTCTCTGTAAGTATTGGTTAAAAAGAGAGATAATATAACCAACCTTTGGTATGATCAAGAGTGTAAAAATGCGAGAAAATAAATTAAGCAAGCTACTCCAGAATCGATAAAAATGAACAAGATAAATCACTACAAAACCCTAATTAAAAGAAGAAGAAAAAAGAAATTATCTTAGTAAACGGCAGGAAAATCTCTTACACCTCTCCAAGGTGGCTCCTAATAAATTCTAGAGGCAAATTCTAACTCGCAAAACAAAAACAAGATAATAAGATTGCTTTAAAAGATTGGAATTCCTATCTTAAAAAACTTTACGAATCCTTGGATATCAAAGATAACATTCAAACTCTCCTTACAACAAATAAATTTTCTCATTAGAAGACATATATTTCGGGGTTAAGCGCTTAGCAAATGGAAAAGCTAAAGACATTGAAGGCTACCAGGCAGAAATCTTAAAAATTGGGGGGCTTGTCCTCTTCCCGCACATCCACAAACTTTTTAATTTAACAGTCAAGCAAGGGTTCCCTACACCTTGGACTCAGAGCCTCATTATTCCTATTTTCAAAAGTGGCGATAAAAATAACCCCTCTAATTATCGGACCATTATGATTAGCCCTCTCCTAGCCAAGTTATACGGTATTATCTTAGAAAAGAAGATCAATGAATGGCGAGAGATGGAAGGTAAGAGGGCTAAAGGCCAAGCAGGTTTTAGAAGGAATAATTCAACCACATATCACCTCGTTATACTTAGGATCATTATAGAGGATTGTCGTAATAATAAGTTGGATCTTTTTGGTTGCTTTGTGGACTTTATGAAAGCTTTTGATACGGTGCCTAGAAATAACCTATGGAATAGGGTAGAGGAGCTTAATGTTCCTTTTGAATTGAGAGTTGTTGTAATAAGGTTATACGAAAATGTCATTTCCAAGTTTAAGAATAACGAGGGCTGGTTAGCGGATATAAATTGTAATATTGGAGTTAAGGAAGGTTTCCCCCTCTCCCCTACCCTTTTTGGAATTTACATCGATAAACTAAAAAGGTGTTTAGAAGAAATAGGTTGTGTCGATACGATCTTAGCTGGGATAGTTATCATCCTCCTGCTTTATGCTGATGATATTGTTCTTATGGCAAGGTGCCCATTTGATCTCAATAAACAATTTAGAATTCTCAAATATTTCTGCTCTAACACGGGTATGACTGTTAACACCGACAAGACAAAAGTTATGATTATAAAATTTAAGAAAAACACCTACGCAAATTTTATTTATGATAAAAGTAAATTGGAGGAAGTGACTTCTTACAAGTATCTTGGAATTGATATTAATCACAAGCTCAATTGGAACCACAACATTGAGAAAATGATTAATGGAGGATGGAAAGCTTATTTTGGTCGCGAAAATAATTGTAAATTAGCCAACCTGGTCATGTGGGATAAAAATAAGTTCCTTTTTGAAACTCTTGTCATCCCCGTTATCTTATACGGTAATGAAGTATGGGGGTGCAACATTTCTAGAGAATCTTGGAGAAAAATTGAGCAAATCTAGAAGCGGTTTATAACTTATAACCTCAAAATTAAAAGCAACACGCCTTATCCTATTCTCCTCTTAGAAGTGGGGCTTTCCCCCATCGAGAGAATGGCTAGTGACTAGGTACCTGATGTACAAGCACATGATAAATAACATGGAAAACGAGAGACTTCCTAAAATTTCTTTAAATTCAAGTCAAAACCAATTACGCCTCAAGCGGAGTTGGTGTAAAGATACGATGGCTTGGTGTAAAGATATCGATAATGTCAAAAATATTATTTATTGTAAGTTTAAAGAGAAATTGTGGCGCGAGGAAAATTTAGTGATTAAGAGAAAAATAAGATACTATAAGGATGTCATTAACCCTAATTTGGAAGATTAGAAATATCTCTCGATAGTAACTAATTCAAAGAAGAAAATGAATATAGCCAAGATTAGAACGAACTCTCATGAACTCCATAGCGAAACAAGGCGTTAGTCTATTCCCAAAAATCAATGGGAGGAAAGGGTTTGCCATATTTGTGAGTTTATGAGCGTTGAGGATGATAATCACTTTCTCTTAGAGTGTCCTGCTTACACCCACATTAGATATGAGTTTCTTAGTATTTGCTACAATACAAACCTTTCTAACCTCCTAACTTGCCAAAACTATAGTGATATTGAAAAATTTATTTATAAGATTTTTTAGCATAAGAACAAAAGTTTAAATCAAACCAAGTAATAACTTTCTTATGATCTGATAAACCAAAGTTGGTCTCAATGGACGTTAATCATCATCACATACATATTTCAAAATTTATAACACCTTTAACAAAATATTTCAAATACTTCACAATTTAATTACATTTTATTTTCAAAATATTTTTAATAAACTAAATTCTATATTTACACCAAAGAAGAAGATTTCATTCTCATTCTCGCGGTTGCGTGTAAGGAAATTTCAGTTTCGGTAAGTCCACATATGCGGATCGTTATTGCGTGTACTGGAATTTACTTTTCTTTTCACTGTTCTCCCATTTTCAAAGATACATGTGTAAACAATGGGCATACAAGCAAGTCACAAGATTGAATCTCAAGTCCGCCATTCAACATGGGATATTCAAAACGTGTATTTTATCTCCTTCTCGTTGCAGTCCACGGGCTCCCATGGAGCCACATGGCGTTGGATATTACATATCGTGGTTTGTAAAATGGTACACCAAGCTAACGAGTTCGTAAAATGGTGCTCTTTAGTTGATATTGTGGTTTACAAAGTGCATTTTTTGCATGCTTCTTGTGGAAGCATTGTAGCTTACGTCCTAGCCCATTTTTGTGTCTTTATTCCAGCACACAAAGTATTTTACTTATTTTATGAAATATTTATTGAGAATTGTTTTGGCAAGTGGGCTAGGTGCAGGCTTTTACTCTTCACATTTTGTTCAATCTTAATTATTTGGCATCAAATCCATGCATGGAGACTTCAGTTTCATGGAGGCCTTTGAGTTGAAATAAACCTATGTAGATCTCTAAGTTATATAGTACTACTACTGTCATAGACATCCACTATCAAGAAAAACCATTTTTGGTGGATTTGCTTTATCAAATGATTGGACTTGAAAGTTTTGTGAGTTGATTGAATGTTGTTATCTCTGCAAAGAAGATGTGTGGTGGTAGGGAAATTATGGCAAGGATTACAATGTGGCTCTTTGTCAAGTGAGCAAGCTCTTTTCAGTGGTCTTGAATGAATCACTCTTGTTTATTGTCCATGCCTCAAACAAGATTATGTTGTTAGTCTCTCCGAGATCGCAATTGTTTAAAGGTAAGGTGTATTGAATCTTAGTGTTGGATTTTTATTGGAAAAATGCCCGTTAAAAACATAGTATTTTTCTCATAAAATGTGAAATAAAATAAGTATACTGTAAAAAGGTTCGATTATAGTGTTTTCCATCTAAGTCTAAGAAATTTGATCCCTCTCGGCACTTGGTAGATCCCCTTTAAGATGAATCTATGCTGGTAGTGTTGTAATAATGAGGTGCAACTAAGAAAATCTCACAAAGAGAAGTTGGAATCGATGATGGTTATGTTGCCTGGTGACTATTTCATGAATCCAATTGTCCATGGAAGCTACAAGCAAGCATATACATGCTGATTGGGTTCTTTGTGAATTGTTGAGATTTGGTGACAATTGTATATGCTCTCTTCATATGTGTAATATGTGTGATGAGGATCATGTAAATCTTATTTCGTTGTTGTTATTATTTATTCACTCAATGTTTCTGTCAAAAATATCTATCGAATGTGACTTCAAGAAGGAAGTGGATGTGGTTAAGGTTGTAGTGCACTTCATGGTAAATCAATGATGACAAGAAGGTAGTATGCATAGTTGAAAGCAAAACCATATCTTGGATATGGATCAAGATATACGATCTTGTTCACGATAAACACCCCTTTTTTTTACATTTTTATGGTTCTTACTTAAAAAAAAAAGCACTAGGTATTTTGTGAAGTTTAGCATTTGAGCACTTCATATATGTACTTCAAAAGTAAAGGCCATGCTACAATTTTGCATAATTTTTCAATTTTAATTTTATGACATGAAGTACACCATACCCAAATTCATAAATTATTTTATAGATTTTTACTAAATTATAATTAAATTGACCAAACACTCAATTAATTTAAATATTAATTTAAAATTAATTTATTCGATTAATTATTTTAATATTTCTTATTTGTATGGTCAATGAATCACAAACAAATACACAAATTATCAAATTTTACCAAAAGCATGAGCAATAAAAAAAATAGAATTCAAACAAAAAAAAAAGTATAGAGAGAAATATACAAATAAGTCAACAAAAATTGTTATGAATTTTTTGTATTCTGTTATGTAAATCAACTTGATTTAGATATGAAGTGACACAATAAGGGTAGTGGACCATAAATTGCTTATATGCATAACTTGTAATCTTTTATGTTAATGCAAGAAAGAAAAAAATGAAATTTAATTTTACACACGACAAAGTAAGATACATAATCAAATGTTAAAATTGAAAAGAAAAATAGGTTGGCTTGACAATTTTGGTTTCTTAAAGTTTTTAGCAAACCTATGTTTAGAAGGTTTAGCATTCACACCAATTAAGTTTAAAAGAACGTTATAGTTAGGATTGATGATATTTTTTTGGTAAATGATAAATGTTTTATTTATTTTTGTTAGTTCTTAAGTCTATCGAGTATAGTAATTACAATTTTTTTACATGATTTGATTTTTTTTGTTAAGTTTCAAGATATAACCATTTATACTATGAAACGAGAACTTTATACTATGAACGAGAACTTTAGATATAAAAACGATGATTTTTGCAAAAAAAACACCAAAAACACCCCTAAATAGAAAAGTGTTGATACCAGTATACACGAATTTTTTTTTTGGGTAAAAAATAGAGCGATGGCCCAAACATCCCATACCCTTGTTTACAAAAACTTTAAAATCAACCCCTAAATTGGAAAAAAAGAAATTCTTCAAGAGATAAATTACAACTTTTTTGAAACTTGCATATTAAACAAACAAACAAAAATTCATAACTAATTTCACCACTTTAACAAAAAAAAAACCAAAGAAATTATGATGCGATTCATAATGAAATAATATATTAGACCATACGAGAACAAATAATTCATATAAATAAAATGAATTATAAATTGCAAATTTTAGGACAAAAATACTTTCTTATTGTATCAACCAAGGTGAGTTTTGCAATGAAATTGTAAAGGTTGCATATGACATTATGAACTAATAGTAAGAAATTGCCCGTTAGTGCTCATTTTTCTTTTCGGAAATGAATGTGTATCTGCTGCTCTCAACACGTGTAAACAAAAAGTCTCATGTTCAATCTGTCTTCGTCCCCAACAACGCAAGTGGGGATCGGTATTTGGAACCTAGATCCACTCAACCAAAGAGTCACAATTAGCCTTTGAATAATGACATTGACCCCTTTTCATTTTATCCCTTCCCATAAGTATTTAAAGGGCCATTGCCTAAAATTAAGACTTCACCCCCTCTTCATTATTTTAATTATATCCTTTACCTTCTTACCAAATGGCCTCAACAAACTCTTATTATTATGTTATTATTATCCCCTTATTATTAAAAAATTAAAAAAACATTCAATATCTCCTCATACTTATTTTAAAGCCCTTTAATATCTCTTCATAAATTTACCCTTTCCATTTAATAAAAAAATATATATAAATTCCTCATTTCATAAACCTTTTTATAATCTAAATTTTATATCCATTTTTACCAGTCATTTCATAAACCTTTTTATAATCTAAATTTTATATTCATTTTTACCCATCTTCTACCTTCATATATCATATCCCGTTTCCCCTTTTTATTCATCCATCCTATTTCGAAACCCTAATTTATTAAGGTCATTTGAATGGAGGCTCATATTTCAAAGCTTTATGAAAAAATATATTATTAATTTATAAATTCAAAAGGGGAGAGACCATTTACAGAGGTCGTATCATATGTTTTGAAAGAGCATTAAGCACAGTTTTTATGAGACGTGGCAATATCCGGTATATATCACATTAAGACCTATGGCAGTTACTCCAATCTTCTTGCTCCCACGAAAAGCCATATTGGCCGCCATCATGTCATATAAGTTTTAGGGAGGAAAATGAAAATAAAAGTCGGTATCCTCCCAAAGACGTTCCCAAGGGTTTCTTGGTGGTGTAAGTTGGGGATGACCAAGAAGAGCAGACTCAGTTTGTGATCCCCGTCTACTATTTCAACCATCCTTCTTCCTACATTTGCTCCAAGAAGCCGAACACGTCTATGGCTTTCACCGGAAGGGCGTTCTCACTATTCCCTGCCAAGTTTTCGATTTCGAGTATCTACCCAGCTCTCCGTCCTAAACTGGGTAGATAATAATAATATGGTTGTTTATTTATAATGATATTAATTAAAAATAATTACATTCAATGTTGATGATATAGAATTGAATATAAAAATGAATAAAAAACATTAATAAAAATATCATAGAAAATTAAATTAAACATAAATCAAAATTATTATTAATTAAATGAAATAAAATGATGTTTTGCACTTATATTTCTATGATAACTATTAGATTTAAGGATGTATGGATTTGTTTTCATATATCATATAATGATAACTATTAGATTTAAGGATGTATAGATTTTTTTTCATATATCATATAATTATAACTATTAGATTTAAGGATGTATGGATTTTATTTGAAAAACAAATTATGATTGAAAAATATTAATTATTGATTCATATTTTACATAGGATTTAATTGACCTTGGTAAGATTGTGATAGTTGTTATAGGTTATGCTCTAGTTTTCACTTCATAGATGAGTATAAAGATATTATTATATTCTTTCCATTAACATAGATATGAGATATGATGACTACACAAATTTAAAAGTGTATATTGTAATAACAATCATATATAAATTTGTAAAAAACATTTAATAATTATAATATAATTATTTATTAAAAATAATTTTAATAATAGAAATAAATTATATAAAACAAACATTGAAATATGTGTCAACAAAAAATTATTATAATTTGCATTTAAACTTTATTTAAAAAATCCAAAAAAAAATACTTAATATCTTGAAAATAAGTTAATAAAAGTATATTTATTTTTAGTAAACCTCTAGAAGAATATAATAAATGTTATTTCCAATTTCATAACTAAATAAAAAATATAATAAAAAATTTTGATATAGAAATTTAGCAATGTTATATTAATAAATTTTATTCTTAAAGAAATGTTGTCTCTTTTTACATAATTGTTTATGTTTTATAAACTAATATTGAATTTTGTTAAGTTTTTTGTTTTTTTTTCTTGATTTAATCTATCCAACCACCTAATAATAGATCTTGTATAATTATATATGTATAAAATTTATCCAACTAATGAGATCATTATTTTTTATCCTAACATTATGTGTTGAAAATTTTTAAAGCAAATTTAAAAAAAAAACCATAAAAACTAAAATAAAATAAAATGAGTTAAATTTCCTTTAAAATTGATCTAACAAATAAAATGAATTTAATTTCCTTTAAAATTGATCTCACAATTAAAATGAGTTAATTTTTCTTTGAAATTGATCTCTTATCCCTTAAAAATACAATCCTCCTTCATCCTCCTTCATCTCCACCCTAAAGGTCCTTTGCATTGAAACAAATGAGTCCAAATGCTTTATTAGTCTCTTCAAATCTAACCTTAACAATAGGTAGAATATTCTCGTTCCTATTATTATTAGCTTAGATATCTGAGTGTCATTTATACATAAATGTGCTACCCTACCAAGTTTACCAGCTTCCTTCCAACGGCATTCGGTAGAGCTCAAACCACCTAGCAGCAAAAAGGGTATTAGCTTGGGTCCTCTCTCGAATGAAACAAATCAATGCATCATTAAAATGCTTGCAATAAAGCATGGCAACCTTGACAGAATAAATTGAAAATTGGTTACACCACTCTCAACGCTGTAGGCTAGGAAGGGTATTAGCTTGATCTTCCATAATTAAAATGCCCAAGGTCCGCCCTCACGGGGCTGCTCGATGCCGGGCATCGAGCAGCCCCGTGAGGGCGCCTAGATGAGCGGCGGCATCGAGCAGCCCCGTGAGGGCGACCCTTGGGCGCCTAGATGAGCGGCAGCATCGAGCAACCCCGTGAGGGCAGCCCTTGGGCATTTTTTTAAATGTAATTTTTTAATTTATTTCAAGTTCTATTTACGGTATTAAAATGCATTTAGATCATTATGGCATTAAATGCTTTTTAAATTTGTAATTGCTTCAAACTTCTTAGAAATGAAGTGAAAATGCACCCTCCTCCGGCTGCACCTCCCTCCTCCCCCTCCTCCGTACTCCTCTGGCCACACTCATTTGCTCATCTAGGCGCCCAAGGGCCGCCCTCACGGGGCTGCTCGACCATCATGTTATCTCCCTAATAAATTGGTATTATTCATGTATATGGTAAAATAAGGCATGTATGGAACTAATAAGCCATGTAGTATCATAGAATCAATGATATTTTCTCATTACTAATACTCTTCATGGTAATAAAGCACCCATAAGCTTCATCTATTATACGTAATAAATGAACTTACTGTATCCACTAGTGCCCTATTTAACCAAGTTGGAGTACGAGGTTGCAGAAGGACCACGGGGAGTAAAGGCAAACGTACGTGCTACATACTTGAAGGGGTGAATCTATCGGCAGGCAGTAGCAGGCATACAACTTCAGACCTAACGGGCCGGCATAGTAGCTTAACACAATTATTTTAAAAACTTTTTTGTTTTTATTTTTTTGAAATAGCAGTTATAAATTTTATATTTATATCTATAAAGGGGGCTACGGCTATGCTTCAAGCTTACTAACATTTGAATGCCTACCCTGTAGCTGGGTATATGCAGCTGGGTATACGCTCTTCGATCAATAAAAAAAAATATGTCCGTACACAATAATAGTCCCTCCGCCTGTTTACTTGACCCCGACATCGAGCAGCCCCGTGAGGGCGGCCCTTGGGCACCTAGATGAGCAAATGAGTGTGGCAAGAGGAGCACGGAGGAGGGGGAGGAGGGAGGTGCAGCCGGAGGAGGGTGCATTTTCACTTCATTTTAATACCGTAAATAGAACTTGAAATAAATTAAAAATTACATTTAAAAAAATAACAAAATGTTGGAATTAATATATGCTTCATATCTAAGAAGTTTGACTTGATTACAAATTTAAAAAAAGCATTTTAATACTGTAATGATCTAAATGCATTTTAATATCGTAAATAGAACTTGAAGTAAATTAAAAAATTACATTTTAAAAAAACAAAATATTGGAATTAATATATGCTTCATTTCTAAGAAGTTTGACCCAATTACAATTTTAAAAAGCATTTTAATACTATAATGATCTAAATGCATTTTAATACCGTAAATAGAACTTGAAATAAATTAGAAAATTACATTTAAAAAAATTGTCAAATAAGTTTGTAGTGTAATAATAATAATAATATATCTATAGATATAAAATAATGGAATAAGAATTCGTAAAGTATAAGTCTAGGAGAAAAGAGTTATAATCTTGCTATCTATTCCTTATACTAATGTTGCCGTAGAGTATAAGAATAATAGTAGTATAAGAATAATACTATACTAAGGATCTGTCCTTGTGAAGGGTTAAGGAGTAAAAGCTATGGGGTACCTAAAGTCTAAGAGAACCTATATGAAGCTTAAGAATCAAATTAAATTATTAAAGGTAAATAATATATAACCCTCCTTATAGGGGTTTAATATTCCTGATGTAAGAATAAATCTATTTATCTAAGATTCCTAAATTCCTTCTACCTTTATCAAAAATTATCAAATATATGTATATATTGACAATTATTGTCATTATTTCAAAGATAGAAAGATTTAGGTTGTTAATGTTTAATAATGATTTTTATTTTTTATAAAAAAGTGTAAAAAGTTTTAATGTAGATATAAATATTAGTAAAAATAATATTTATTGTACAGAGATATCTCTTTAGCTCAATGGTATGATATTTTCACAAACATATATACCTCATTTCCACAATCTTGTTCATAGGTTTTCAATAGTTTAAGAATTTTATTATATATCTTATAATAAAATCAATAAAATTATATTCGAAGAAAAAATTGAAAAGAGTGGTGGACAGGCATATAGTGGCAATTAAGATAACCCTCAATGCGAAGTTTGAAGTGTTCTATCTTTCTAGATATCTTTTTAAGAATGGTGCAAAGGCATATTTTATATTGCCAATTAAGATAACCCTCTTTGTGAAGTTTGTGGTGTTCAATCTTTCTACATAGATATATTCCATGTCTAAATTTTTAAGCCATGAACTAGGCTTTGTGTCTTTCTACCAATTATTTGTTTTCTCTAATGTAATTGTGATTATAGTCACTTGTTATAATCGTATATTTTTCTTTTTAATATTGATAAAATACAAATATTTGGCCTCCTTTGGAGTCTTAACACTTAGACATATGTGTTCCAATTGATTAAATATATGTTCCCTGTTTATAATGTATCATGTTCATAAACATCAATGGTATAGAGGAGAGATGTTTGATCTAGTTTTTTCATAGAATGAAGGAAGAAATATAAAAGGGAAATATACAAAAAAAGATATTGCAAAGAACATAATAATATAAAAAAACTCAAATTTTATTAATGTATGAAATAGAAAAAGATTGTAAACCACAAATTAATACAAAAATCTCTAAAGATATATGTATTTGTTAGCTATGCTCATTCCAATAAATATTACAAGAGACTAAAAGTGCCTAATAACTTGAAGTGTTGTTAGTTTCATGTCTTGAAGAAAATGTTAAATTTGACAATTTTTTGATAAGATATATTACTAATGTTTTGACATTCAGACTTTATTATAGAATTAAAATTTCTATATATAATATTTTTAATATGTTTTTTACAAATATATGGTACAGTTTTTCTTGAATTTATGTAAACTGTCACTTTTCGGAAAATAATATGAAATAGTATCGTTTTTATACAAAAAATCTCTAAAAATTCATTGAAAATGGTTTTAAATGTCTTTATTTTCTGAATTTGTTTACAATTTTGTCGATAAAAATGTCTTATTTTGTCCATAAAAATGTCTCATTTTATAGAAAAAAAATTGCAAAATGTATATGTTTTTTATTATAAATTGCTTATAAATGTACGTTATTTTGTTAAATCTCTAAAAACACACTTGAAAATAGAAATTAAATATATTTTACGACAAAGATAATTCAAAGGCCCCAAAAAATGCCTCAAAATGAAAATGTGTGATACTGGTATCAACCCTTTTTGAAACGGAGGTAAAAATAGCTCCTAAAATTAGGAGAGAGAAAAACGAGAACTGTGTCGAGTTCTCGTTTCATAGTATAAGTGGTTATATATGTGTAAATTAAGTTAATAGTTTTAGGATATATGTGCAATATGGCTTGCATTTAAGACTTGAAAACATCAAGTTTTTTTTATAAATTATATTTGATGTTTTCAAAATTTTAGGTAGGAAAGGGATCTATCTAAAATATGGAGTTTTGAATGAGATCAACTTGTTTTTGTTGAGAGTTTTTGTTTCCAAATCTAAAATTTAATATTATTTCTAAAAACTGCTATAAAAATGTAAATATTAAATGAGTTATGTCAAATTGCTCCAGGAACTCCATTTCCTCCCCAGACTTGATAAAAGGTGCTTTTTACTATCGACACCTCTTTAATTCCTTATTTTGTATCATAGACAATCATAGATCCCTTGGGCGTTCTATTATCTCGCTAGCTTTTCAGGTTTCTGCCGAGACTTTCCTTTTTGTTGCTTCACGACTTCATTGATTTCTTTCTTCCACCGTTGATCACAGGCAGCAATCTCAGCAACAATCTCAAACAACGATCTAACTTCTCTTTGGCGTGAACAGATCTCTAGCTAATAGAGATCTCAGGGCAGTGGCTACTTCTCTGCATAGGATCTTCCACAACAATTGTGAGACTGGATAAAATATTGAGCCTCCTCTAGATGTGGCAGCGGAACTCTTACAAAACACACAAACTAATAATAGTAATGCCTCTCACACATAAAATAAGAAATTTAACAATGTCCTATCCTCCTACAACAACATATTAACAATCATGGCTCTCCCATAATCCTGGGCACTCCCATGAGGGAATTAAGCCCAACCAAGCTCTGATACCAAATTAAAAAAATAGAGAGAGAGCATTTTCACACACGCAAAATATATTTTTCTATTATATCAAATGCTTCACACAAGTTACATATTTATATGAATAAGAGAACTCTCGAGACCCATAAATTGTGGATCTAGATCACTATGACACTCTACCACCAACTCACAATCTATGTGAGTTCCAATGACAACTCAACAAACCACAATTACAACCTGTAAGCATATTTCTAATATTCATGGAAACATTACTTCCAACAAGGAAATATTTTAAAAGATTTTTTTATGAATATATAGACCTAAGAAATTTTATACTGTTTGGGTATTTAGCATTTTAGCACTTCATATATGTACTTAAAAAGTAAGGGCCATGTTACAATTTTGCATTCTTTTTTCAATTTTAATTTTATGACATGAAGTACACAACACCCAAATTCATAAATTATTTTATAGATTTTCAATAAATTATAATTAAATTTCAGGGTTGGCAGGTGCGGGGGGAGTGATCTTTGACTCCAAGGGGAACCAGAAGAAAAATTATGCCTGGGGTATAGGGAGAAAGACAAACAACGGCGTGGAATGGCTCGCGCTCATTAAAGGACTAGAGATTGCCTCAGCTATGGGCATTGAGAACCTGAATGTAATCGGAGATTCTCTCATAGTCATTAGAGATGCAAGGAATATCGTCAATAATAAAAAGATCCCCTCCTCCAAGTTACATCACCTTCTCTTTGGCATTAGCAAAGAATTTAAAGAGGTCTCCTTTTTCCATGCTTTGAGAAACCTCAATGAACAAGCGGACGCTATGAAAAACTCTGGAGTCAGGCTCCCATATGGATACCTTGACTACGACAATGTCATCTCTAGAAATGCTTGGATTCCCCAACTCTTGTCCCCATTGTGGAACGTTGGTCCCTATCTACCCCTCAAGAAGACCTTCTAATTTCATGAATTCAAACTATAGAGCTGCAAACTCCTTGGATTTCGAATATCCCACCACCCAAATTGGCGGTCTGCACAATCCCCATAGACGTTTGAAGCATGCCAACATTTATGGTGACTGGCTAGAACGCCAGTTGGCCAGCATGCGAAGGCAAGGGCTCGAGTTAAGATAGAGCATAGGGGATGTTCTCTGCATTCTCGCCGGTTTTCTTTCTCTCTGGATTGTTCTAAGTGCTAAGTTGTTTCCGTTTCTGCTTTGGTGGGTGAATTTTAGCACGCGCATTCACGGGCTGGGGATTGTCTCTATCTGAGGTGTTTCGAGTGCAGCAAGGCCATTAGAGGACCGAATGCTACTTGTATTAGGGATACTTCGATGGTCAACGAGGATATTGGCATCACGGAGGAGCACAGGCACCCTGTGCATGGTTTCTGTCATCGGCAGGACAGGGATAGAAGCACTCATAACCCGGAAGAGAGGCATGGCCATACAAACTTCGAGCTGGAAATGAAGAGCCGTCTGCTGGAATTGGAAGGCCAAATCAGGCTGATTAGAAGTGAAAACTTGGATTTCAAGAAGGTTATGATTCGCCTCTACTCCTTGACTGAAACTACAAATATTGAGGTAAAACACCAGTATAGTATGGTGGCAGAGAAAGTGGAACATTTGGAGGAAACGTTGGGACTCGGATACCCACATAAAACACGCAATTTTGGGGTTGAAAACAGTGAATTGGATAGTCTGCGCAGGAAGATGGAGAAACTGAAGAAAATCATGTCCCAAGCGGAGAACTTCGTCGACCTCAACCATGATAGGAATGGGACTGCTAGCTCCAGTGGCGCAATCCTAAACATCGACAACCCCTAGTTTCTTATGGTTGGTTTCGTCTTTTTTCCTTTTATGCATCTATATCAGCTTTTGAGCCTAGGCTCTGTTTCTCTGAAATTTTTGGGATGGAAGAACTCAGGAAATCCACCGTTTTTGGATGGCTCCAGCTATCAGCAATTTAGTTAAAAGCTACTAGTACAATTATGTTTGTTTTTCTGCATTAGACTCCTAGGACAGTTTGTCAAATGTTATAGCATCCATGGACTTGGAATGTTTTTTCATGGTTGTAAGAATGTAAAGGATGAACTGGATATTATGGATTCTACCTTGTTAAAGGAGCAATCTGCCTCTGCACTATGTAAATTTCGGCCTTATTTTTAATCAAAAGCTACTCAACCGTCTGTGTTAAAAAAAAATTATAATTAAATTGATCAAATATTCAATTAACTTAAATATTAATTTATTCAATTAATTCTTTTAATATTTCTTACTTGTATGGTAAATGAATTACAAACAAATACACAAGTTATCAAATTTTACCAAAAGCATGAGCACTAAATAAAATAGAATTCAAACCAAAAAAAAGTATAGAGAGAAATATACAAATAAGTCAACAAAAATTGTTAAGAGACCATTAATTTTTTATGTCCCCGACATCTAGTTTTTCATCCGGGGCTATTAAGCAGGGCTACTGTTCATCAATGGAGGCTCTGGTGCAGGTTGAAACCTTTGTTCTACAAAAATCGGGCATTTTTGAAATTTTTTAGCTGCTATTTTTCTATGGCCTGATTGGCGCCGTGCATGATGACGTTTGCCTTGGCTCTTGCGCCCCAGGAGCCGGCGGCGGGATGGCGTCATGGTGTGTTAAATTTCGGCATGGTGGGTTGTCCTCGGTTTGCAGTGTTCAGTTTTTCGAGGCCTAGGGTTTTCGCCTGTTCCAGGTATGGGGTTTTGCCCTGGTTTTTCTTATGCCGGACGAGGGTTTACGGCTGGCTCGGCGTCTTTTGAGTAGCGTTTTCTCCTGTTGTCCGAACATTTGTGGGCTCGGAGTCTTTTAAGAGGGTTTCTTCTTGCGTCTTTCAGAGGGTTTGTACAAGAATGGGTTTTTGTGGGTTTCGTGAGGGCTTTGTCAAAGACTGCGCAGGGGCCGTTCTGATTTTTCTTTATTTCGGTATGGCCATGGCCATGGTGGCTGGTTCGTGGTTTTATAGCTTGCCAACGTTCGTATCTTCGCCTTTGATAGCCATTTCAACTTGTTTGGGTCTGTACTCTGTTTCGACGGTTTCTGTTGCACATTTCGGGAGCTCTGGTTGTTGTTGTGGTTGTCATTCACTGGGTTCATCTGCAGTTTCTCGTTTCCAGTTTGCCGTCTCTCACGTCTTTGGTGGAAGCTCAACGACGGGTTGCTTGCACAGGTACGTCTTTGCTGTTCGTTGCAGAGGTATGTCTTTGGTGTAAAACAGAAACCATGAACTGATTTTGCATTTTCCTTGCAATTTTTAATCCTAAAAGAGTGGGCATGCAAATCTTCGGTAAGTGACAACTTATTCAATGAAATGTCAGCTGTTTTATTTTTAACAAGTTCGTGCTAGTTCATTGTCTGTCCAGTAGTGGCGGCTGCTGATAAGAGATAAACTTCAATGCAAACAGAATATTAGGGTTAAAAGAGTTTTCTTACCTGCTTCAGATGGAATTTCGCGTTGTGGGTTTCGAACCTCAAACGCGCATCCTCAGAGTTCCTCCTTCCTGAGTCTTAGCTGGTATTTCGTTAGTCCATACCAACCCTTGCAATGAAGATATTCTATTCAAATGTGTTCTGTGTGAGGTATTTTGTAGATGAGGGTCTGGATTTAAAGCACACACTAAATAATTGAATCTTGAAACCAACCTCCGGAGTATGAACCGAGGGTTTCACATGAGCCGATGTTAAAACTTGGTAGAGCCAGGGAACCTTATTTTGGCATATGAACCAGGAGGGATCACACCTTCCACTATAACGTGCCAAGGTAACTTGGACATCAAAATAATCCCAAACAGATATCGTATTGCGTCGCTACAACTTCATATAGAGTGCTCTGCTATATGAATGCTCTTCCATTTTGGTAAAAAGGAGCTATTATGTCACTTTGGTTAAGGCCAGAAGTTCATTGTCTCGACTGTTATGTTGTTTGGAGATTTGCCCGTTCTGTTTTTGTAAGGTAGTGCAAAGAGGCAGCTTGCTATTTCATTTATTTCATAATTTGTCTTTGTCAAGAAATGCTTTCATTTTTAATTACACAATTAGAATGATAGTACAATAAAGAGTAGGTGGCACGATGGTGGTCTGCATCATCCCAAATTACAGAAATATGGCTGCAAGCACAATGTAATAAATATTTTGTTGCATGTGATAGACTAGAAGGGAGATTGTGTCATAATTTGTAAGAACATGAATGGGAATGGGGATGTCATCGAGGGTTGTTTTGAAAATTGTTTTGCCAGGGCTCCTTGATTTTTCTTGCTTGTACATGAGATGGTTAGAGGAAATGTAGGATACTTGTCATACTGAGGAGATGTTTGGGGCCTGGGCCCATGGTAGCTTCCGTAGCTGACTGAAAACTGGTTGCATTGCATTGGTGAATTAGATTCTACTTGCCTATGGAACATTGGTCTCTGTTGCCCTGGATGGAGTTGTTATTTTTGTGGATGTCTTTTTACCTTGTTTGGCTCTGGAGGGGTTCATGTGTTTTGCTTTGGAAATGCTCGAATGAACGAGAACGAGCTGACTCAATCTCTGACTCAATCTCTTTCTTGACCGGAGTAGTTAGTTCGAGAACGAGCCCATCCTTAGACCTCTGCAAATATAATCCATAAATAACCATCAAGGGCAGCTAAGATTATGAATCCGCTCATATTTATCCAACAGACGTAAGTAGATTTGCTAAATCTTTTCTGTTGATTTTCTTCTGGTTATTTTTTGGTATAATTTTCAGAAGATTTGGTATACAATTTTGGTTATCGAATTTAGCAATCAAATTCCTAAAGCAGGAGAGTTTTGACAGCCCAAATTATATCTTGCAACCCCCAATTCATATTTGCATATAACACACATGAAAAAATCGAATATTGAGTTCGATGAGCCGGCGGCGGGATGGCGTCATGGTGTGTTAAATTTCGGCATGGTGGGTTGTCCTCGGTTTGCAGTGTTCAGTTTTTCGAGGCCTAGGGTTTTCGCCTGTTCCAGGTATGGGGTTTTGCCCTAGTTTTTCTTATGCCGGACGAGGGTTTACGGCTGGCTCGACGTCTTTTCAGTAGCGTTTTCGCTTGTTGTCTGGACATTTGTGGGCTCGGAGTCTTTTAAGAGGGTTTCTTCTTGCGTCTTTCAGAGGGTTTGTACAAGAATGGGTTTCTGTGGGTTTCGTGAGGGCTTTGTCAAAGACTGCGCAGGGGCCGTTCTGATTTTTCTTTATTTCGGTATGGCCATGGCCATGGTGGTTGGTTCGTGGTTTTATAGCTTTCCAGCGTTCGTATCTTCGCCTTTGATAGCCATTTCAACTTGTTTGGGTCTGTACTCTGTTTCGACGGTTTCTGTTGCACATTTCGGGAGCTCTGGTTGTTGTTGTGGTTGTCATTCACTGGGTTCATCTGCAGTTTCTCGTTTCCAGTTTGCCGTCTCTCGCGTCTTTGGTGGAAGCTCAACGACGGGTTGCTTGCACAGGTACGTCTTTGCTGTTCGTTGCAGAGGTATGTCTTTGGTGTAAAACAGAAACCATGAACTGATTTTGCATTTTCCTTGCAATTTTTAATCCTGAAAGAGTGGGCATGCAAATCTTCAGTAAGTGACAACTTATTCAATGAAATGTCAGCTGTTTTATTTTTAACAAGTTCGTGCTAGTTCATTGTCTGTCCAGTAGTGGCGGCTGCTGATAAGAGATAAACTTCAATGCAAACAGAATATTAGGGTAAAAAGAGTTTTCTTACCTGCTTCAGACGGAATTTCGCGTTGTGGGTTTCGAACCTCAAACGTGCATCCTCAGAGTTCCTCCTTCCTGAGTCTTAGCTGGTATTTCGTTAGTCCATACCAACCCTTGCAATGAAGATATTCTATTCAAATGTGTTCTGTGTGAGGTATTTTGTAGATGAGGGTTTGGATTTAAAGCACACACTAAATAATTGAATCTTGAAACCAACCTCCGGAGTATGAACCGAGGGTTTCACATGAGCCGATGTTAAAACTTGGTAGAGCCAGGGAACCTTATTTTGGCATATGAACCAGGAGGGATCACACCTTCCACTATAACGTGCCAAGGTAACTTGGACATCAAAATGATCCCAAACAGATATCGTATTGCGTCGCTACAACTTCAGATAGAGTGCTCTGCTATATGAATGCTCTTCCATTTTGGTAAAAAGGAGCTATTATGTCACTTTGGTTAAGGCCAGAAGTTCATTGTCTCGACTGTTATGTTGTTTGGAGATTTGCCCGTTCTGTTTTTGTAAGGTAGTGCAAAGAGGCAGCTTGCTATTTCATTTATTTCATAATTTGTCTTTGTCAAGAAATGCTTTCATTTTTAATTACACAATTAGAATGATAGTACAATAAAGAGTAGGTGGCACGATGGTGGTCTGCATCATCCCAAATTACAGAAATATGGCTGCAAGCACAATGTAATAAATATTTTGTTGCATGTGATAGACTAGAAGGGAGATTGTGTCATAATTTGTAAGAACATGAATGGGAATGGGGATGTTATCGAGGGTTGTTTTGCAAATTGTTTTGCCAGGGCTCCTTGATTTTTCTTGCTTGTACATGAGATGGTTAGAGGAAATGTAGGATACTTGTCATACTGAGGAGATGTTTGGGGCCTGGGCCCATGGTAGCTTCCGTAGCTGACTGAAAACTGGTTGCATTGCATTGGTGAATTAGATTCTACTTGCCTATGGGACATTGGTCTCTGTTGCCCTGGATGGAGTTGTTATTTTTGTGGATGTCTTTTTACCTTGTTTGGCTCTGGAGGGGTTCATGTGTTTTGCTTTGGAAATGCTCGAATGAACGAGAACGAGCTGACTCAATCTCTGACTCAATCTCTTTCTTGACCGGAGGAGTTAGTTCGAGAACGAGCCCATCCTTAGACCTCTGCAAATATAATCCATAAATAACCATCAAGGGCAGCTAAGATTATGAATCCGCTCATATTTATCCAACAGACGTAAGTAGATTTGCTAAATCTTTTCTGTTGATTTTCTTCTGATTATTTTTTGGCATAATTTTCAGAAGATTTGGTATACAATTTTGGTTATCGAACTCAATATTCGATTTTTTCATGTGTGTTATATGCAAATATGAATTGGGGGTTGCAAGATATAATTTGGGCTGTCAAAACTCTCCTGCTTTAGGAATTTGATTGCTAAATTCCATGGTTTTCTGAAAATCACACCTTTTTTTCCACCCTGTTCTTGACTAGGGCAGTGCCAGATCTTAATAAACGAAGAAGTTGGAGCGAGAGCCAAGAGATCATTGTACAATGGCATGGGGAGTTTTTGGAATGGAGAAACAATTTGGATTTTATGGAGCTTATCACAAAAATGCTATTAATGTTCTAATTCATACCATATTTCTGTGGCCAATTTTTTTCACTGCCCTAGTATTGGGATGCTTCACCCCTGCTTTGGGTTTGCTTCCCTTCTCAGCAGGGGCCTTTCCCTTTCAGGAGTACATGATGTTGAATTTGAGTTTTATTGTCGCTGTTGTGTATGCTCTGTTTTATATCATGTTGGATAAGAAGGCAGGAACGCTGGAAGGAGCCCTTTGCCTTCTTTGTTGGGTCAGCAACAATGCTCTTGCACAGAGATTGGGTTACTCCTTAGCATGGAAGGCAAGCTTCTTTCTCAATTCTGTGTTTTTATATGTTGGCAATTTATAAATAGATTGCTGCTTTCGAGAACCCTCACTGTCAATAATAAGGTGCAAAACTAGATTATTACTAGCAACATCCTACAGTGCAAAACTGAGCTTCGGGTGCTTTAGATTATCCTTATTAACTCTTCTTTGTAAAATATGATTTTGATTATGAGCTAGGCTAAAACTAGACTCCTTTAGATTATCCTTAAATAACTCTTCTTTGTAAAATATGATTTTGATTTTGAGCTGGGCTAAAACTAGCCTCCGTGCTTGTTAGGCAACTGCTTTCTCACCTGGGGTTGGGAGGTCCACACCGGCTGCTTACAATTTTTTTTAATCATTGCAGTTCATCCGTGTACAATTTCGCTTATAGTGCACTCTGCAAATTACCTTCACCCCAAAGGCCCAAAGAGAGAGGGGTGGATGGTTAAAACCCATTAGATTGCCTCTGCCTTCCCTGCAGAGGAGGCAGACCCTACCCATATGGGCGTCCACTCACTGTGGAGCTCCACCTGTGCTATGCCATCATTAGAAACCTTACACTGCAAAGTTACATGTTGGTTATTGAGTTTACCATTTTCAGAGAACTTCATTGCAGCAAATTGAGCTTGTGCCGTTGAGAATTTTTATGCTCATCACAAATTGACGTGACACAAAGTTTGAACTTCTTCTGTACTGAAAAATCAAAATAAAAAGTAATTTTTGTGAACTCTGGATGGAGGAAATGCTTAGATTAGAGGACCACATTCTTAAGAGTCTAGTGGTGATTTGTCTTTAGGTTTTCTTGTTCTAGTTTTGAATTATATCAAATAATAAAGGATTGATTTTAGAGACGGTTTATATGAATGATGAATGACTCTCGAGTCTCTATGGCATTTAGTTGATTTTTTTATTTTCAAGACTATGCTGGATTTCAGCAGTAGTTGAAAAATCTCAATCTCATTAAGGTTTGGATGGATGTGTCAGCAACAAGTCTAGTCCAGTAAGGATAGTAATTTTATCTGGCATTTTGTTTAGATAAATGAGAGTTTCTATATCTTTTGTAACCCCAACAGTAATTTAGAAACTTTATTACCATTAAAAGAAGAGAGCCAAATAATGCAATCAGTAGTTTCTGGCTTCATATTTTTTTCAAACGTAGATATTACGCTCTGTCAATGCCACACCTTAAGGCTTAGAGCATAGCATATGTACTTATTTATTTTTTAACGATTGACTATTGCTTTGTTTTCTCAGGTGGTTCTTGTTTCCCAACTGGTCTGTTGGACAGCTCAATTTATAGGACATGGAGTATTTGAGGTACGCTTATGAAAATATACACTTTATTCATTGCTATTACACGTCGAATTGGAATCTCATATATTATTTTGCAGAAGCGAGCACCTGCACTTTTGGATAATCTTGCTCAAGCTTTCATGCTGGCTCCATTTTTTGTCTTGCTTGAGGTGAGCTGGTATCTGATTTGTATTCATAATGCTTTCTAACTTGAAGTGAGAAGCTTTTAAGATGTCTCATGGTTAGAAGTGGACATCTGACGTGGTGCATTTGTTTTGTTGGATTCAGGTCCTCCAAAAGTTCTGTGGTTATGAACCTTATCCTGGCTTCAAGAAGGCTGTACGAGCAAAGGTGCAAGCAAATATCAAGGAATGGAAAGTGAAGAAGCAGAAGAAATCTGCCTAGTTGGCATGCCTATCACATTTCTTTGGGATGGAACTTTGGAAACATGAGGCACCCATAATGGACTTGTTATCACGGTTCTTTATTCATTCTAATGTACATTGCCACAATTAGTACCAATTTGGCATACATTAGTAATACTGTTCTGACTGTATTGCAATTATCTAATAATAGTCCTGAAAGGTAAGAAACTTTGGGAACATGAGGCACCCATAATGGACTTGTTATCACAGTTCTTATTTTTTCTACTGTACATGGCAACAATTAGTACCAACTACCAAGTAGGCATGCATTAGTATAATGTTCTGTCTGTAATGCACTTGTCTAATAATAGTCCTTAAAGGTAGTTACATTCAGTTGATTTGTTGTAAACTTCAGTCTTAATTCTTCAGTGAAGTAAATGCACCATTCTTGTCATCTATTCTGAGCACTGCTTTACTGTTTCCAGATTGACTTGATTAGTACTCAGTCGGTCAGGCAAGAATTTATCTCCTGATTAAAGGGATTGATCTGGCCAAGATTGAACATGTTTTGAGTTTCTATCCTTCATTTATATTTTTAAGAATGTAGTTATGACATTGCTCTAATATAACATTGGTTTGTTTATTAAATTGTATTTTAAATTTAATAATTTATCATTAAAGATTTGACTAATTCGATAAATGGAAGTGGTGATATTCTTATATTAGTCTTTAATTTTACTCTAAAATAAATGACATATTTATCTCCTTGTCAAGGGATTGTCGTGTCTAAACTTGAACATTTATTTGCTTCTCTCTCATCTCAATTCCTAAGAATGTAATTGTGACTTTGCATTAAAATAATCTTAGTGTTTTACTCAAATATATTTTAAATGCATTAAATAATTTATAACCAAAGGTTTTACTAGTTGATAAAATGGGAGTGGTGATATTCTTCTATCAAATTTTAATTATAGTGTAAGCAAAATGACATGTTCATCTCCTTCCTTATTAAAGAGACTGTCATGCCTAAGATTGAACATTTTCTAAGCTTCCACTTCGTCAAGTCTCTAATCCTAAAAATGTAATTGTGACTTTGCACTAATATAATAATTTAACACCGAAGATTTGACTAGTTGGTTAAATAGAAGTGATAATATTCTTCTATCAATGTTTAATTATACTCTTAAGTAAAATAAACGATAATGCCGATAAAACCACAAAAAATCCACCATGAATGACAGACGGCCATCTCCAACTAAATGGTGAACATAACTTGTCCGTAGAGAGAGACAGACATTGGGAAAACAACCGCCTTTAAAAAGCAGAGACGGGCATGAAACCTCCACCTCGAACTAAGACGAAGGACACCTGCGCACTCAGACCTCGAACTAAGACGAAGGACACCTGCACACTCAGACGAAGGACCGCAGAAGGACATGACACGAGACTTGCCCAGACCATGCCGAAATTTAAGACGCCGTGACGCCATCGCGCCGCCGGCTCCTGGGGCATAGGAGCCAAGGCACGCGTCACTGCGCATGGCACCAATCAAAACCAAACAAAATGATAAACAAGGATCCCATTCCTTGCATTGTAAACTTTCTACCACTTTACAGTTGTTTTCAAGTAAGTAAAAGCCTAAAATTATAGTCAGTCCAAGAAAAACATAAACATTCACTAATATAGAATAACTAAGTTTTTGTCAATGATAGTTTGTCTAGTTAATGAAAATGAAATGTTGTCAAATGCCTGACCAAGGTTCAAGTCTCAAGAAAGCAGTGAGATTGTCACATATAACATAAATAGGTCAATCAAGGTGATAAACATAAATCATATCCCTTAGTACCATTAACTTTATGTTACTCAAGATGTTTTTTGGATAAGTAAAAGGTCAAAATTATATTCTCTAAGAAAACAAGAAACATTAACATTAGCATTAATATTAGCTTTTGTCAAATGTAGCTTGGCAATCAACTGAAAGCGATATATTGCTAAAATCCTAAACCAAGCTAAGTCTTGCCTAGGACATGCTTGTGCTTGTTTGGTGTACACTAGTGCTTACAACAATGCTTAGGACCAAGAGCATTTCCTGAGAAAATTTGGCAAAAACCATATCCCTAGTCACAACAAATTAGCTAAAGACTTACTATACAACTCCACACTTATGTGCTTATCTTAACTATAAGCATTTAGCCACTTCAAAAAATATAAGTGTCAAGCTTATATGAGGGTTGTAGATAAACATGATGTCATAACTATTACACAAAAAATGATATCTAACTAGATCCATGACCTTTAGGCAAGATAACTTTGAAATGTCGTAGTCTAAGCGTTCTATGAATTTTCCATTTTTTACCACTCAAAATAACTTGAAGGGAAACCAATTATTTTAACTTAACATCTTACAAGAATCATGTTGGGTTGATGGAATTAATGATATCAAATGTTAACATTAGACAATATGATTGCAATAAAGGTATTTGAGGGTGTTGAATCCATTCTTGCATTAAGAACAACAATTTTATCAATAAAAATTACAAATTTTCCAAAAATCGCATGGTCGAATTTTGATGATAACAAAGCAAAAAAGTTCAAATTCATAGAATTTTTAGACTTTTTCCCTTCACAACAAGCAAATTTAACTTCATACAAGTTGCAAAACGTCATAAAGAAATAGATTATCAAAATGTGCTAGTAAAGTGTTTTTTATGAGGAAAAAATATATGTTCAATGATAATGTCGATACACACTACAAACAAGACAAAGTGTTAAAAGAGATGGTGCCATAGATGAGTAATTTGCATATGTCGTTAAAATGGTCAGGAAATATGAATCTCCTATGCATTGGGTTGCTCTAATCCTTCATTGTGTTGCATTACATGCTCATCAAATCTCAATTTTGAATATATATAGAATGAAAATGAATTCAATTTTTAAATAAAACCCTTAATTTTAAAATTAAATATGGTAATTAAATTCTCACATTTTCCAACTATAAGACAATGATAATTATCAATACAATATATGCACAAAATATTATGTTGAAAGGACATATTGATCCCTAAAATGTAACATTCTTCAAGTTTGTGAAAATGAAATCCACACAAAGCATTTCAAAGATTTCCTACAATACAACACCCTTTTTACAACTAAGAGGACTCTTCCCCATGTTTTCAGTTACCTCCTCCAGTTAACTCAAATGCTTCTCTCCAACAAAACTTGCTTTACATAATCACAAATTACAAAATGCAGAATATAGAAGCATTCTTTTCAACTACAATGTCGGGGACATTGCCACCTCGTGGCTCTTGTTTTATTGTGTTATGTCAATCAACTTGATTTAGATATGAAGTGACACAATAAAGAAGGATAGTTGACCTTAAATTGCTTATGTGCATAACTTGTAATCTTATATGTTAATGCAACAAAGAAAAAAAAATGAAATTTAATTTTATATAAGACAAAGTAAGATACATAATCAAATGTTAAAATTGAAAAGAAAAATAGGTTGATTTGACAATTTTGGTTTCTTAAAGATTTTAGCAAACCTTTTTTCTCCAATGAAAATATAACTTACTATTAATAATAGGGAATAGCAAATAGGTCCATACAGTCCAATCCAACTGGTGAAAACAACTCGACATCCGAAACATCAATCCAATCGGTGAAAACAACCCGACATCTGAAACATCAAACCAATAAAATGTCCAATAGGGCCAATAACAACCAAGAAGCCCCATCAAGTCAAGTAGACAACGATCATAACAGAGATACAAATATGTCTAATAACATAAAGATAGATCCATCAAGGGCCAAAAGAAACAAGCCCACCAGACTAACAAGTCAATATCAAGTGACCAAAAACAGAAATATGGCCACCCCCAGAAAGTCTCAAGCCAAAAATAAGGTGGAAACCACCCTTGGACCAAAAACCCAACAAGCTGTTGGATGGATATAGCACTAAATACCTGCAAGAAATTATAAGCTGCATGTATATAAAGAAGAAACCAACCGGACAAAGACCTGGATCATCCAAAAATTAAGCCCAGTGCAAGTCTATAGAACCATGGGTAAAATACTGATCATCCCGCCACTCCTCCCAAAAAATGATCCCTTTTGAGGAAGTTAAATCCAATTTAGAGAGCAAGTCAGCCTCCTGATTGCACTCCCAGAAGATATGTGAAAAGTGGATGTGTTCGAATGCATTTATAGACATCCGAATCGCATCCAGCCAATAAGAAAGAAGCATCACATTGAGTGGAGCAATATCCTTGACCCACGAAATGATGGATAAAGAGTCACCCAGTACCAAAAGAGACGATTCAAGCAATTTGAAATGGGCAAAGTATAACAGAAGCCAAAGAGCACAGAGCTCACCCCGTGTGTTGGTGCCGATACCCAAATTCAGCCGAATGCGCAGGAGGTGGAAAGAAACAAGATCACACTGACGCCACATACACCAGACCCCATAACCACAGCTCCGTAAAAAAAAACACAAGGATAAACTAAGACCGGAGGGGCCATACGGCGACAAGAATCAACCGTATTGCGATCAGCGTTTCCAAATAGAAAATTATACTCTTTGTATGCTGCGACGGGCCTACCACAAGACAACTCCAAATTTGGGATAGTGTCCTCAAAGATCCGACGATTACGAGCCTTCCATACTTCCTAAATCATAAAGCATGGTAGCTCAACCCAGGAATTAGAACCAGTAAGCCACATACCCAGACAATCCACAAGTGTGGTTGACCGCCAATCCACAGTCAGGCCAACAGAAAAACAAATTAAGTTCCAGGGATTTTGAACAAAACATCATTTAGAAAATAGATGGTCCACCGATTTTTCCTACAAACACATAATGAACACCAGCTAGGACCAACAAAACCTCGATGACAAACCTAAGTTTTTAGCAAACCTATGTTCATAATGTTTAGCATTCACCCCATTTAACTTTAAAAGAAGGTTATAGTTAGGATTGATGATACATTTTTTGGTAAATGATAAAGGTTCTATTTGCTTTTGTTAGTTCTTAAGTCTTTGGAGTATAGTAATTACAATTTTTTAGATGATTGTATTTTTTGTTAAGCTTCAAGATATATGTGCAAATTAAATTAATATTTTTAGGATATATGTGCAATATGGCTTACATTTAAGACTTAAAAAACATCAAGCTTTTCTAATAAATTATATTTGACTGTTTTCATAAGTGAATTTTTCTAGTAAAATTTTAGGTATAAATGGGATCTATCTAAAACATGGAGTTTTGAATGAGATCAATTTGTTTTTTTTTCCAAGGAAAATATAACTTACTATTAATAAAGGAAATAGTAAATAGAACCATACAAATCCATCAACAAGTGTTCAGCCGAGCAAAGTCAACCAAGTGACAAAACACCCATAGTACCAAGTTCAGGTAGTGGACAATAGAGAGAAGGGCCCAACACTGTAGCCCCCAATAGACAAGGAAATATAAACAGTACAGTCATCCATAATCACATATAGCAGGTCCGTGATAGATCCAAAAAGGGACAAACCCCTCAAAATATAAATATCGAAATAGTAAATGCCGATAAAAAAGGTGGCTAACACCACCGGGACCAATGAATCCAACAGGTTGTTGAATTCGAGGAACTATGGACCTGCAAGGAGATCAAAATGACACATAATATAGGAAATAGTCAACAAAACGAAAGTAACCAAAACAGAATAACAGGACTCAGTGAACATCCAAAGAACCATGAGTGAAAAACATGTTGTCACGCCACTCATCCCACAAAATAAGCCCATCCGGAGAAGATAATGCCAACTTCGAGAGAGTATCAGCATCCTGGTTGCATTCCCTAAATATATGGACAAAGTGAATGTGTTCAAAGCCGTTGATAAACGAGCGAGTTTCCTCCTTCCAGAAAAAAAGAAGCATAACATCCAGGGGAGCTGAAACCAAAGCCCAAGAAATAATGAATGATGAGTCCCCCAACACCAACAGGGAAGAAACCTCATGTCGACGAGCAAATAATAACAGCAGCCAAAGAGCACATAGCTCACTGCGAGTGTTTGTGCCAACACCAGAGTGCATCCAAATGCGAAAGAACCAAGAGTTGGAGAGATGTAAAACCACTCCAGCACCACAAGAGCCAGATCCCAAATCCACAGCACCATAAAAAAACCCACAGGGATAGACCAAGACCGGCGGATTCAACGGACGACAAGAACGAGTCAATGAACGAATCAGATCAGCAAAATGCAGTTTATACTCCAAAAAGGCCGCAACAGTCCGACCATAAGATAGCTTCAGGTTCGAAATTATGTTCTCAAATACACCACAATTCCTGGCTTTCCACACCTCCCAGACCATAAAACAAGGGAGTGTGCCAAATACAATCGGAACATCAAGCCATGTAGCCAAGCAGTCCCGAAAAGAAGTGGACCTCCAAGCCATAGCCAAACCAACAGAGACACATATTAAACGCCAAAGATCCTGCACAAAATTGTAGTGGGAGAAAATATGATCGACCGTTTCAACCTGAGAGCCACATAGAATGCACCTGCTCGGACCAACAAATCCTTGATGACAAAGATTATCCCAAGTCAATATTCTGTTGTTCATCGCCAACCAAATGAAGCATTTTACTTTCAGTGGGATACCAAGTTTCCATAATGTCTTTTTCCACCGCATCCCCTGATACTGAAAATCTACAAATAATGATTCATAAGCAAGTTTTGCAGAAACGGTGCCATGTGCAACATCCCACGACCAGACCAGTTTATCGGGATCACCCGACAGTTGGATATTACCCCAGTGCAGATACCTGGTATATTCAGACCATTCACTGCCCAAGCTACCTCGAAGACCAAGTTGCTGAGCAGATATCCAAGTAGATCTACGACCACCAACCCTCGGCAGAATAGAAGCATGTGATAGTGAGAACAAACCTTTAGCATGCAGAAAAGTTAGTAGTATTGAAGATAGATGATAAATAGGCGAGCCCCCATAAATGGGATTGATCCCCAATCTAATCCCCCGGCCATTTCCAGGAAGCCATGAGAGCCAATTTGCAATAATGGAGAAAGAACCAAGTAGCCCATTCCAAATATTAGAAACACCAACCGAGCCAGGTTGATCCCGACGGAACCAATCCACCACTGAAATGGATTTTAAATATTTTGCTCTGATGATCAGGCACCAGATTGAACCTGTAAATAAGGCCTGCCAAAGACTTTTAGCATTTTAGCATGAAGAGCATCAATGAAAAATTCCAAATTCTTCATATCCCAACCCCCCAACTCCCAGGGGGTCGCCAGAGTGCACCAACTCATCAAATGAAAATTTTCTTTTTCAACACCCCCCGACCATAAGAAATTGAAGAACATCCTTCTAAGCCGATGTGTAATGGACTTAGGGATTTTACATAAGGAGAACCAATATACCCCTAGGTTTTGGAGCACCAACTCAGCCAACGTAAGCCTGCCACCCAGGGATAAATACCGCAGGCACTAATGCCCGGTCCTCCGCTCGAATCTCCGCAGTAGCCAAGACCAATCCGTAATATGGTAGCTGGATGGCTTAATGAAGAACCCCAAATATTTGGTGCCGCAAGTCAGCAACATAAATTCAAAAGGAAGAATCGCACAAATCTCCAGTTTTGCATTGTTATCCAGCTCAAGATGCAAGAATCGAGACATTTGATAACTGATCAACGTCCCAGATACTTTACAGAATTGTTCCAGGATTCTCTTGTACTGCAACCATTCCACCACAAGGCCCAAACCAAAAAGCATAACATCATCCACAAAGAGAGAATGGGTAACCGAGATACCCCGAGCCATTTTAATGCCAGTAATGAGACCATCCTGCCTGGAATTTGTGGATGGAGAGACTCAAACCTTCAATAACAAGAAGAAACAGTAAAGGCGAGAGGGGACATCCCTGCCGAAGCCCTCGAGTGGCCTTAAAAAATTCAGTAGGCTTACCATTGATAAGCACAACATAGTTCACTGAATTTACGCATGCCATGATCCATTTCATCACCTGCCAAGGTAAACCAATCTAAATGAGAATTAGCCTAAGAAAGGTCCAATCCACTCCGTCATAAGCCTTTACCAAATCCAATTGGAGGACTAATGCATTCTAGCGCCGCATATGGATGCTATGAAAAACCTCCTGAGCCACCCCCACAGCATCCAGGATCTGCCGCAAATTGTTCAGCCGAGATGAATTTAGACAGAGTAGGTTTGATCCTTCTAGCAATGATCTGCGAAATAATTTTGTAGACCATATTACATAGTGCGATAGGTCTAAAATCATTGAAATTTTTTGGATGTGAGGATTTTGGAATAAGTGCCAGATAAGTAGAGTGAGGGCCCCTGAAACCAGACCCAGCATCCACGATTATTCAACCACAGCCAGCAGATCCATCCCCATAATGTCAAAGAAAGTGATAAAAAGTTCCACCAACTAGCCATCCGGACCAAGGCTTTTGTCCTTATCAAAACCCTTCAGAGTAATATCAATTTCCTGAAGAGATATTGCCTCAAAAATATTGTTCCCCTCTTCAACAGAGAACATACGAGGAAATTCCTTGATGATCTTAAATTGCTTGGGCAAGGATGTAGTTTTAGGGTCACAGTAAATATCCTGAAAATGATGAACCGCTTCCACATGTAAATCGGACTCACAAAAAATACGCCTCCCATCATGATCATTTAAGTTGCAAATAGTATTCCGGATTCTGCGAGTCTGCATATTTGTGAAAGAATTTGGTATTAAGATCACCAGCTTTGATCCAGGTTGCACGACTCTTCAGACACCAAGATTCTTCCTGGATAAGAAGGATTTTTAGTTTCTGTTCCTCCAGAATAGAGAGTCTGGAACGATCACTGGGGAGAAGAACATTAATAATGGATCATTTTAATAATTCACCAATCTCATTTTCCACAAGGATCAGCTCCGAGACTAACTCAGCCTTTTTCCTCTTTTCCCAGGCAATCTTAATACACTTCAAAGTTTTAAGTTTCACAGCCAGTTTATCCATAGCAGAGCGCTCCGAAGCAACATCAACAAGTGTCCAGTGATTGATAACCAATAACTTGAATGCCGGATCCATCCACCAAACTGAATTAAATTTGAATGGATATGACTGCATGGGGAACGAGTATTCAAATTGAAAGAGGATAGGAAGATGATCACTAATATGTATCTAATGAACCCACGAGCGGAAGTTCTGAAAATAGTCCAGAAGAGATTCAGACACCAAATAACGATCTATGCGTTTGGAAATCCAGGCCCCATTCTTTCTACCATTTGACCAAGTAGGAGCTAACGGACGGGAAACCAGATCCACCAAACGGTGAGAACTGAAAAGAGTCTGAAAATAGTTCCCCAACGGGTCCATTTTGGTAGTGGGGCCCCAAATTTCCTCAGCACCCCAGGAGAAATTAAGATCGCCGGCTAATATCAAATTTTCTAGGTCCAGTAATTGGCCCGAAACAGCCAATTCCCAGAATGTTTCACGATCACAGTATGGACCATAACAATTCAAAATATTGATAGACTTGTCACAACCAATAAATGTACCAGATAGTAAGATACCCAACGAAGTGATATAAGGATTTAGCTGTAGTACTCTGGGATTCCAGGCGGCCAGTAAACCACCAGAGAGACCAACTGCATCCACAATGCACACCAGCCAATCAGGATGAATTTTGCAGAAAAAGGAACATGCCTTCTCCCCACAAACCATAGTTTCTTGAAGGAATACCAGATCAGGATTGTTAATAAGCAAAACTCTTTCGAGGGCCAATTGTTTGGGTAGACCCCCCACCCCGCGAATATTGAGGGAGAAAAAGATCATTAGCAACCCCTGGCAAGGGATTTAATTCCTCTAAGAGCCCTGGTATCAGGAGACATATGCCGAACAATTGAGGCAGGAGAGTTATTCCCGTCCGAAGGATTAACTGCCTTATTTTTACGGGCACTATGGGTCTTGATCGGAGAAAAATCAAAAGCCAAACCGCTCGATTGGGCACCCTTATCAATTTGAAGAGCTCCCATGGATGACGTGGGGATAGAAACAGGCGGAGTAACCAGTGGAGTGACAGACTTCGAACCCGAAGGCCCCGACAACCCCACGTCCAAATTGGACCCCATCAATGACTTGTCAATGGCACGATTCTTGTAATAGATAGGAATAGGGGCCTTTTTAACTATCTCGCAGTTGGAAGGGGTCAGGAGAACAGTTGAGAGGGACGAGGGCACATAAGGAACAGTAGTGGGCATATCCACAACAGGACCAGAATTAACAGTATCAGTGTCCGGGATGACCACCGGAATCTCAAAGTCAGATGACATAAGTATGGTCGAGACCGGGGAATGGGATGTATGTGGCCTAGTCGACTCATCCAGTGAAACATCCAAGTGGTCCGAAGGACCACAGTCAGCATTATCAGAATCCGAGGTATTTGAGGGCAAAGAGGAGATATGATGACCAACATAATTTCTGTTGGTAAGTTCAAGTGAATTAATGAATGAGACTTCCATGTCATTTATGGAATGAAAAAAGGAGGGGTCATTTGCATGTAACTTACACATCATAGTCGATGGCTAACCACCGGGAGGGGGCACTCGGTTGGAGAATCCATCCAAGTCACCACGAACATCAAGTTCCCATTCACTGCCCTCATCCGAGGACCACAACGGATCCACATCAATAGGACGCCGATAAGACGAACCCCTCTTGCACTGACGCCATAAGTGGTCGACCTCCTTGCAGTACGAACACCGAAAAGGAATACCCCAGTAGTCAATGACCTGGGCCAGTTTGCGTCTCCGCTAGTCAATATGCAGCACATCAACTAACCCCAATGAAGTGTCAACCTCAACCAGGAGACGACCCATACGACTATCAAACCCCTGTAGATGATCCGTCTCAACATGAAGGAAACAACCCAGACTGTTTCCAATAGCCTCAAAAGCACCCCGGTTCCATAATGCCAAGGGTAGACTGGGAAGGAGGACCCAAAGATGTCGAAAACGGATGGAGGCCCGCTCAAGGTCAAAGTCCGTCTACCAACGCTGCGGCATCAAGCTGCCTGCCCCATACAGCCACAATTTCTCAAGAATGCATGTAGAATGGGCCTCCGTTTCAAATTTGAATCCATACCAGCCATGGGCCAGTGCAAAGAACCTCGGCACGTAACCCACTAGCAGACTCCATTACTAAGTAACCCAGCCCACAATATCATTACGCTTCATAGTGTAGTAGGAAAATTTTCCCACCAAAACCGTCATATTGAAGTCAACAACCTCATCTAGAACAATATCGCGGCCCATAGTGAGCCAGACCTCACCCGGACTACAACTCCACTTCTCCAGCAGTCGTCGGTTAGAACAAGAAGAACCCTGTTGAGGATTACCCAACACCGGGCGAGGCAACACCTGCCCACTGTCAACAGATGGAAGAGATTTTGAAGGTTTAGTCAAGACCCCCGTAAAAGGCAGATGTCCCTTCCGGCCTGCATGTCTGCCACGCGGCGGGGAACGTCTAACCCCCGACAAATGGGCCCGTTTCCCATTGAGAAGCTCGCGATAGAAAGAATCAGGTTTCATGACCCCCGATTCTTCCAGCTAGAAATTGGTTGCCGTCAGAGAATGCACAGCCGGAATATGGGGGACAGACGAGGGTTCACCCATGGCGAAAAAAGCTAACCGGAAACCGCTTCCCAGCTCAGGACAGAAAACCACAGATAGAAACCCCAAATGATGGATGCTCTTGCAAAGAGTCGCACCCACAACCAATAGGGAGAAAATAAAGAGGATAACGGACACAACAAGATTTCTGTCCCCTAGAAAAAACCGCCCAAGACGCAAGTGGAACCACGAGGCACAAGAAAGGGGCTGTCACCAGAAACCAGTTCCTCAAAACTTGTTTTTGCTGACAACCTCTTGAGAATTTTGTTTCCAAAACTAAAATTTAATATTATTTCTAAAAACTGCTATAAATATGTAAATATTAAATAAGTCAACTAAAATTTAATATTATTTCTAAAAAATGCTATGAATATGTAAATATTAAATAAGTCAACTAAAATTTAATATTATTTCCAAAAACTGCTATAAATATGTAAATATTAAATCAATCAACTTTTGAAACATTTGAAACAATTGCTAGATAAAATATTGAAAAATATCTAAAACTTTAATTTTAAATTACTTCGTTATAAAATAATTACATAATAAATTAAAAAAAAAAAAATTAAACTTGAATAAATTAAAATGATAGTTTCAGGCTTAACCTTCTCACTAGTCACTACTAGGTCGAGTTGCTAGTAATGGAGTTGTATAAGGGCTAACTAAAACATCCTTGATTCAATTTTTGCCAAAATTATAATTTTAAACTTAGATAATTAATTTAGACCAGACAATTCCAAATGCAAAAATTATGAAATTACTAAAATAACAATTTTCAACAATAATTTTAACCAGTTTTAATCCCAAAATCGTAGGAAAAGCTGAGCGTTTTGGTTATCTTTTATCCTACGCGTAATTGTGCAAAGGCCAACTAAAACATCCTTGATTCAATTTTTGTCAAAATCACAATTTTAAACTTAGATAATTAATTTAGATCAAACAATCCCAAATGCAAAAATTACGAAATTACTAAAATAACAATTTTCAACAATAATTTTAACCAGTTTTAATCCCAAAATCGTAGGAAAAGCCGGGCGTTTTGGTTGTCTTTTATCCTACGCGTAATTGTGCAGTGACTGCTCGAGGATAGCCATGACGCATCGTGACAATGTTTGCGACAATAACTAAATAATTGTGCAGTCAAGACATGACGCATCATGACAATGTTTGCCAGAATATTTAATTCTGTAGATATGCTTAAAGAGGTGTCTATTAATTCATAATTATTTACGTAACATATAAGTCATTAACATTATTATTAATAAATAGTAATATCACATCATTCATTATGATGTGATATCAGTCATGACGTAAGATGGTTAAGATATCAGTCATTAACATTATTATTAATAAATAGTAATATCACATCATTATTATGACATGAACTAATGATATCAGTCATGGTTTACTTTTGGTTCGTTACGACATTGTTAACTATTTTTATTTTAAAAATAATAAAAATATTATAATTTAATAATATTAATAAATAGTAATATCACATCATTATTATGATATGAACTAATGATATCAGTCATGGTTTACTTTTGGTTCGTTACGACATTGTTAACTATTTTTATTTTAAAAATAATAAAAATATTATAATTTAATAAAAATAAAATGAAATGAATAACATTTAGAAAATTTCAATGGTCAGAGTTAACAATATTAATAAAAAAATATAATTTAATCCCAAAAAATGAAATGCAGACTATTTCAACGTAAAAAACTTGTACAAATAACAGACCGAGCCATCCTGCAAAACTCACTGAAATAGAATTGGAATCATAAGAATTGTTGATAATCACCATGTTTCATAAATATATTGAAGAGGCTACGAGGCCTAACGCAAACATTATAACCATGCAGCAGACATCATGTGTATATCCAGCTCGGCCATCTGATGAGAAGTACTGTGACTTGATAACTTATGATCTTTTTTTTATCGGTATTCACTACAATCAGAAGATTATGCTGTACCCCTCCCCAACCCAGGGATTCGCCTCCATAGTGGAGTCGTTGAAGAAAAGCCTGTCGGAGGCTTTGGTTGAGTTCTACCCTCTTGCAGGGAGACTGTGCTTGGACGAGAGTGGCATTCTCAAGGTTGATTGCAATGATGCTGGAGTCGACTTCATCGAAGCGTCTTCAGATGTCGGGCTTGCCGATCTGACCGACTGTGACTGTTCTTCTGATGTAATGCAAGATCTTGTTCCTTACGTTCATACCTCCAATACCGACGGCTTTTTTCTCCCTTTGCTTGGGGTTCAGGTCAGATCCAATGTCTCTCCCATTTTTTGTTTATGAATATCCAGTTTCTAGTGTTAAAAAATTAAAGCTTTTTAGCTTGTAATGTGTTTTCGGTTTATGAATAAAACGTTGTTACAGGTAGTTTTTGGTTTATGGATTAGTTCAAGTGGTTTACTATTGTGAGCTGTAAATAAAAGATTTTGGGTCAAATTTTTAAATGGTTATGCATAGATTTATAAATACATTACTTGTTGTTTCGACATGGATACCAGCTTACATATTTGTAAATTTACATATGAGTGGTCTGAAGAAATGTGGAATATGCCTTAAAGCAGTATGTAAATTTACATATGAGTGGTATGAAGAAAAAGAAATGTGGAATATGCCTTAAAGCAATTGAAGAAAGAAATTTTGGTTTTGAGTAGTTTTTTTCTCTAATTTTTGGCTAATCTGGCAATGAATTTTTGGGAATTAGTTTTAACTGCTGTCAAACTTACATAGATTGGGTGTCTAAGGAGTTTTCAGAAATATTAAATTTATTATACACTAAAAACGATTGGAATGCCCCGGTCTCTTCATTCCACAAACGACCACAACGCTGGTAATAAGGCAGAAAAAACAAGAATGCCCCGACCCTTCGGAAAAGACTCGTTGCCCCAAAAGCACCTCATCCCTCCTGCTTAGTCTCGGCTGCATTCTGCTCCGGATTTTGATAGGATGCTGAGAACCCCTAGTATCGCTCCAGTGGGTGAAGATTGTTGACTTCTGCTTGCGGCATGGGTGGCCAAAAATGACCTCATCGATCTGATCACTCTGACTGTGACAAGGACGCAGATATGAGCATTCGGCAGACAGTTAACAGTAATTCCAATGTCATCTGATCCCAACAATTCTTCCTGGTGGATTGATGTTCGAAGAAAGAAAAAGGATCCACACTCGGTGCCTCTTAAACTAGTTTGATCAAAATCTGGAATAAAATATATTTTTGGTATTCATTAGAATAAAAAAGTATTACTTGATCAATATCAGTCTCATAAAGATGAGCAAATAAGAAAAAAGCTAATCATCAAAAAGTGCATAGCTCCCCATATCTGTTAGATTATCCTCCCAAAATTTTGTCTAGAGTAGAGTCCCTTCTCTACCTTTCATGGCTTCCTTTGAAAGGAAGTCAACCAACCTGTTTTATTCTCTATAAATATGGCTGAGTTTCAGATACATAAAGTTTCTTAGCTCTGCGTCTACCCGTTTAATGATAACTCTTGAGTAGCCATAAATAGGCAATGACACAATACCAAAGATGGATGCCAATTTGCGAATTGACTTATTAGTTGCTATTTTCACATAGTCAATATTACTCCAGTTTTATAGTCTAATAATTAATAGAGATTATTCCAATTTAAAACTAATTAATATTAAAATCAAAAAAATTAATAAGACCTTTACTAATATACATAATCAATTCATTAATTTATAATTATAAAAACTAAATATTTTTAAAATTTTATTATTGGTAAATATTTTTAATTATAAAAATTAAATATTTTTTAAATTTATTTATTTATAAATCATAATAATGATGATGGTGATTTTTAACGTTTATTGAGATTAAATTTGGTCTTTAACAAAAGGCAATATATAAACTATTTGGAGTAAAGATTATGGATCTCAAACCTAATGTGGGTGTTAGTTTCACTATGAAATTCATGAGAGTTCGTTGTAATATTGGTAATACTATTTTTTTTTTTGAGCATGTTAGATAGAAAGATAGTTTTCTTTTAACCTCTAAATCTTCCTTGCCCCACATTTTGTCTTTGAACGCAGAAGTAATACTATTTTTACAATTTTAGGAAGTCGATTGTATCCTATATCGTTTAATTTGTGCTTGTACATTAAATATCTAACCATAGCCATGCTTTAAATGGGGGAGAGCCTTGCTTCTAAGAGGAGAATAGGATAGGGCATATTGCTCTTAATTTTAAGATTATTGGGCCGAAGAGGCGCAGCCCAGTAGGGGGAGAATCATAGGCACATTCTACAGCCCAGTAGGGGGAGAATGAGGTGCATTCTACAACCCAGTACGGGGAAAATATGTGTAACTCCTTTCATGCTCATCCTAGAACTGACATGTGTCCTTTTAAAAAAAATTATAAAAATTAACATATTGGCTATTTAAAACATTTGCAATGGCATATATATAAAACTACACAAATAAAATGCTTCTTCAACATTTCCACTTTAAAAGGGGTTTACACTTCTAGATATTTGATCCCTTTAAGATGGATCTATACTGGTAGGTAATAAACATCTTTTGGATTTGCTCAATTCTTCTCTAAGATTTTCTAGAAATGTTGCATCCCCAAGCTTCACACCCATATAAAATAACACGAGTGACGAGCATTTTAAAGAAGAGTTTTTTTCTATCTCATATGATGCAGAACCAAATTGAGCTTGTAATGGAAGTCAACCCTACTTCCTCTAGATTTTTGTTATCATAAACAAAATTGTCATAAATACTCTTATTAAATTTGATAATCATAACTTTTATTTTGTGAATATTAACTTTAATACTTATTTCATAATTAAACAAATAAAATTATTTTAAATACATATTTAAAAGGATTAAATTATTTATATATTTATTCTCAAACTATAATATATATTAATAATACTTTGCATCAAAATATCTACATATAAATTAGCTAAAGTCAATAATTTATTTTTAATAAATGAGAACATAGTGTGGAATTTTATTCAAGACATATATATTTTTAATAAATGAGAACATAGTATGAGATTTTATTTATTTATGATTAAGACGTTTAATATTTGATTAGTGAATTGATTCTTTTGAAGTTTGATTTATTTATAATTAAAATATTTAATATTATAAATTTATTAAAATCAAAAATATATTTTTAATAATTGAAAACGTAGATATTTAATATTATAAATTCACTAAAGTTAACAATATATATTTTTAATAAACGGGAACATAGTGAATTGATGATTAAGACCTTTAATTTTGATTAATCAATTGAATCTTTTAAAGTTTGATCCATCTATAATTAAGATATGTAATATTTTATTAATTACCCGTAATCGAGGACTAGATCCACAGCAATTAAACTTAAACTCAATCTTGAAATTTTTTTTATCGAAAAAAAAAAACATCCGTCGTCCCCGGTATTCCCTATAATCCAACTTTGCCCATCTAACCTTTGTTTAAACGAGCGAGGAAGTCTTTCCACGCTCATATAGGCTTCTTGATTTGCTTCAAACAGTCTCTATCCCATCAATATTTTCACAACCCCGAATTTCTAGGCGCAGGTTCGAAACCCTAGATGGATTTCCAGAACACACTTCGACTTCGAAAGTTATTATTAAGTTTTTTTTAATGTTGTGGGAAAGAAATTTTAAAAAATGATCTTTAAGTTCAAAACAAAAAATAGTGGATTTTAAGAATGCATTTGCAATTGATATGTTTTTTTATAGATAGGGATCAAATCTCTCGAGGTTTATTTGAGATGGTGTAATTTTTCTTGAATAATAGTGATGAGTCAAACAACAAAAACTAGTGATGATTGTCCTTATTGAGAAGTTTGTCAACTTAACTATAAAATTATTGTCATATAGTTACCATTATAAACCAAACAATCTTGTATATAGAATGGTTAAATTTCTAATTAAGACTTTGTTTTAGACTTAATCTTATATAAATAGTGTTTTTTTATATTATCTTTTTTAATTCATTATTATCTTTAAATAGTTTTATTTTATATTAGGATTATGTAGACATTTCAAATCAATGAGCTAGCTCCAATGATTGAGTACTTTAAGTTGCATTATCTATGAGAATGTGGAGGGCCTTAATGGATATTTACTAAATTATTCATGAAATAAAAAGTTAATCATAATGCTCAATTTTTACAATAAACATTTTTAAATACAACTTATTAATCAAACAACATTAATTAATTAGTAATTTTTTTTAATTATTAAATGATGATGATGATGATAGTCAAAGACCACTAAGACCAATTTTGGTTTATCGGACCTCAAGAAAGAAAAGTAAGGAACTCCTTAGTTTGATTTAGAGTTTTATTTATGTGCTTATAAAGCTTGGAGAGGAGTGTTCCTAAATTACTATAATTTTGATGAGGTAGAAGGTTGGACAGGTTCATATTGTAACAAAAAATTTGAAACTGGGATCTTATGTGGGTACCTCACAAAGATGACAGATTCTTTAAGCCCACGGTCCAACGCCCTATTTCACTATTGAGCTCATGAGAGTTCGATCTTATTTTAGCTTATATGTAGATCTTCTTATTTTTCGCTAGTTAAAATAGAGAGATAATTTTGATCTTCAAGATTATGGTTAATGACTTCCTTGTAATATCTTTATTTTATTTTATCCTCTAAATTTTTATAAAACCACAACTTCTCTTTGAACTTCGAAGTAAGAATATTTTTAATATCATCTATATTTTGCAAAGTGACATTTTCGTCAATCCCCTACATGTTTAATCAAGACATGGCGTCTTTATGCCAACCTCACTTGAGCCTTATGTGGTTTAGATTGGAATTTAAAGCAATTTTTCATAAGTCTATGGTCTCCCAAGTTATTTCATTTTTTTCTTTTACATTAGGTATGTAGTCATAGATATGCTCTCAATGGGGGAAAGACTCACTTCACTCAGGAGAATAGGATATGATGTATTGTTTTTAATTTTAAGATTGTGAGTTGTAAAACGCTTCTAGATTTGCTCAATCCTTCTCCAAGATTCTCTAAAGAGGTTGTAGCCCCAAATTTCACACCCATATAGGACAACGAGAGTGACAAGAGTTTCAACGAGGAAATTATTTTTATCCCACATCACAACATTTGCCAACTTACAATTGTTTTCAAGACCAAAATAAGCTTTCCACCCTGCATTGATCCTTTTCTCGATGTTGTAGTTCCAATTAAGCTTGTGATGGAAATCAATCCCAAGATATCTGTAGGAAGTCACTTCCTCCAAGTTGCTATATTATCATGCAAAAAATGAGCATAGGTGACATTATTAGATTTTATCGACATAATTATGGTTTTGTCGGTGTCGATGGTCATGCTCATATTCAGAGCATAAATCCTTGAGAATCCTTAATTGTGTATCAAGATCAGAGGGACATCTTGCCAGCAAAACAATATCATCAACAAAAAGGAGGATGATGACAATTCCTACTGAAATTTATATATCAAAAATAATTTATGAATTAATAATGTTGATTTTCTTCAATAAACTTTATTATTATAATTTATGAAACAATTAATTAAATATTTAAATTTTTCATGAAAAATTATAAAATAAAACTCTTAGATTTAAAACTTTAATTTTACAATAAGCTTATGGGGGTAGCTCAAGTGGTAAAGATGAGAAGTTGTAATCGGTTGTAAATGGAAGGTCACATGTTCGAATCCCCCCAAACTTACCTGTGCACCATGGTTCGGGCCCTATGGATGCACCTAGGGGTATAATGGTAGCGAGATTGGATCCTTGAACCCCGTATCACCATATTATACGAGTACCAGCCCAACTCCAATTATCGATTCCCCTAGTTTAAAAAAAAAAACTTTAATTTTACAATACAAATTAAAACTAACTCTATATATATATATATATATATTCCTTACAACTCAAATTTTGTCAAACTAATAAGTATTTTGTAGAGTGTAGTTAAATTCTTTATTAAATGCTTAGAAATTACTCATTCTCTCTTGTTCAAAAACGACAAACGACACGAAAAGCATTTTTTTTATAACAAATTCCATTGATAATGCTTAATTTTATTACAAATTTATTGTAATAATGCTCAACTACTTTAATATATTTTTTTTTTTTTTAATTTAGTGTATAATACAATGTGAGTGTGGGTTTAACGGTTTAGATTATGTATTTCTTTTTAAGACGTTATAAGCGGAGGATAAGAGGGTATGTACAAATTATTTTATAAAGTGGATCTCTTAACCGATAAATATAAGGTTTCATGCACCAATTTGACATATGATTTAACTGTGACCTTAAAAATAAATTATTATTATTACTATTAATAAACCAAATATATTCATTCATTATTAATTATTAATAATTATTTTTTCAAATTTCTATTAAATTATTAAAACTTTTATATAATCAACAACAATCAATTAATTAATATTTAATAACATTCAATTGTTTCAATAAACTTTTTCATTAAAATATATGAAAACATATTATCCTTTATCAATAAATTATATTTATAATATTTATTTGTGTCAAATTAAATTCTAAACTTATATTCAATTTCTTTTTATTTTTCAATAAATCTGGACATTAATTGATATGTGTGTGTTTTCATTACATCACATATTTCTTTAAAAATGCTTTGTTCTCAAATATTTTGCAAAGAAAATTTTATATTTTGTTCTAGCTCGTAGGTCTTCTCATAATTTTATGTTCTTGTAGTTTTGATAGTTGATGATACAAGATGCTATGATTTTTTAAGTATTGAGAAGAATTGTTGAACTGTGAAAGGCTCTACCCACCCTAATTCAATCTTTTGTAGCTTGTGCCTTTATAGGGTTCTTGGAAAGAACTCGGTATATTGTGGTTCCCAAGGTGATATAGTTTGAGACCCAATTGAAGCTAGCATTGATATTCTTCGAAATATAGGTCAATTGTTTTTTGTTGAGAATGATGTTGATACTGATCAGTTAAGGTATCGACTCTTGTGATTATGATGTCGATAAGGTGTCTTTATAGCATGGTTTTTCCTTATCATACTTGTAGAATTTTCTCAATTTAGTTTTGGTATTCTATCTTCTTTAGGCACTTCTGTTGCTTTGTTGATTATTATATTTCTAGTACTAAATACACTTGGATTTCCCATTGTTTGTTCCTCGACATCTAAATATTTCCTTACTTCCACTAGAATTACATATTTATGAACCATGATGTCGATTGGATTTGTATTGATTCATTTCTCCATGACTTGGATTTTTACATCTAAAGACTTCTCTAGTTCAATAGGATCAATCATTATGTCTTTATTGATCAATGCTTCCTTGTTGGTAAGTTATTATGATTTTCCATGTAACAACTTCTTCTACTTCCTTGGCTTCTTAATTTGTGTATGTACGTTTTGACTATTATCTTTTAGGAAAGAAATTTCTTCATCTTTATTAGTGACAACCTTGTCAAATCTCTTTTACATCTTGTGTATTGACTTCTTATTATCGTGAAGGATCACCTTTGAGACATCTTTAAAGTATTATGATGAGGGGGATACTTAATCATACTTCATTGCAACATCCTCCAATGGTATCTTCTTCTTCTTATAGGATAGCATAACAAACTTTCTTTTCATGCTTAAGAGTAAGGTCCCCAATGTTTGCATCCAAGTTAAACCCAAAACTATGTCAATGTCTTCTCTATCCATAGTTGTAACATTGAATTGGGATATTAATTTATAATAATTAATTGCTAGTTGTAAGTTCTTAATTTCATATAATTCATCATCAAAAATGTTTTGTTTTTTTTCCATAGTTGTAACATTGAATTGGGATATTAATTTATAATAATTAATTGCTAGTTGTAAGTTCTTAATTTCATATAATTCATCATCAAAAATGTTGGGTTTTTTGTTTTGTTTTTTTTTTTTTTTTTTTTTTTTTTTTAATAATTAGCTTTAAAGTTAATATTTGATTTATCAAAATGAGGTTAGTATATTTTTCCTTCTTCTCATTGTTAAGTGGGTAACTCCAAAACCGCACATCTTCATTAATCAAGGTGTTTATTTATACATAATCCAAAGGTATCTTGGATTTCGGATGCCAAAGAGATTCGTTTGAGTCCTTATGACTTCTCATCTTCCCTTTATTTAACTCACTACAATATTTACAATTTGGGTGAAATCATAATCCCGGAGGATTAGATTTCCAACATTCTCCCTCTTAATCTGAAGGGGTGTTTGTGAGTCCGAGCATGGTGCTAAACTTTTCAAACTTTTCTCGTCCAAGTGCTTTGGTGAAGATGTCTGCAATTTTCTCATTCATGGAACGATGTCGTAAATGAACTGTCTTGGCCTCTACATGATGCCGAATCAAATGGTACTTTGTGTTGATGTGCTTGGTTCGATCATGGAATTTGGGATTCTTGGCCAACTTGATTGCATAAGTGTTGTCAATCAATAGTGGAGTGGAATTCTCTTGTTTCTCATTTCTTCAAGTATCTTCCTGAGCCACACAATCTCTTTCGTTGCTTCTACAGCAGCCACATATTATGCCTTTGTTGTTGAATCTGTTGGAACTGATTGTTTGTGTGATCTCCAGGAGACAGCTATTGATCGAAGACTCATTGTGTATCCAGAAGTGGACACTCCTTTCTCTTTGTCGCCATTGAAGTCTGAATTAGAGTACCCAATTAGTTTGAAGTCCTCCACCCTAGAGTACTTGAGTCCCTTTCAAGTATCTTAGAACTATTTTTGTAGCAGGCCAGTGTCCTTCACGAGGTTTGTGCATGAACCTTGAAAGTATGCCAACAACATAAGAAATATCTGGTTTGGTGGTGGTAAGGTAGATAAGGCTTCCTACAATTTGTTGGTACTTGGTCACATCCTCAAATTCTTTTCCTTTAATTGATGTGAGTTTCAACTTTTGTTCCATTGAAGTTGAGAGAAGGTTGCATTCTGTCATGCAAAATTTGTTTGACAATAATTCTCCAACATACTTATCCTGAGAAATGAATATGTACTTAGAATGTTGAATCACTTCAATTCCTAAGTAGTAGTAAAGATGTCCTAGATCAGTCATTTCAAATCCTTTCTTCAAATACTTATTTATGGATGCTATATAACTTTCATTGTTCCCTGTCAACAAAAAGTCATCTACATACACCGCAAGAAACACAACAAATGTTCCAACTTTCTTTACAAACAATCTTGTGTCATCAAGATTATAATGTTTGAAATTTAGCTTTAGAAGATGCTCTGTTATCTTTTCATACCATGTTCGAGGTGCTTATTTCAAGCCATACAAGGACTTGACAAGTTTGTGTACCTTGTGTTCTTGTCCCTTCACAACAAAACCTTCTGACTGAGACATGACGACATTTTCTTTCAAATCTCTATTCAAGAAAGTTGTTTTTACATCCATTTTGTGTAGCCAAAGAGAGTAAGGTGCGGATGGTGGCCCATTTTGATGTGGGGGAGAACGTTTCTTCATAGTCAATTCCTTCTTTATGTGCATAGCCTTTCGCCACGAACCTTGCTTTGTGTTTGTCAAGTGAGCCATCTGATTTGTATTTGTTCTTGTATACCCACTTGCTTCCAATTGGTTTGGCTCCAACTGAAGGGTTAACCAGGTTCCAGGTTCCATTCTTCATGAGTGCATCATACTCATTTTGCATGGCTTATTTACAGTCATCGTAAGTAGCAACCTATTCAAAGGAATTTGGTTCAAAGTTAGCAAATAAATTCAATTCACAATTAAATGAGACATCCATGTCATCACCTGAGTTGTCTGCATTTACTCCATCTTCTTGTCTGGTTGAGCATATCATTCTCATCTTTCCAAATTCATCTGTATGGACACTTTCAAGTGTCTTTGTGGCCCATTTGGAACCTTACTTGATGGCCCAGGTTGATCATATGATGGTGCTTCATTCTCACCAAGGTTCAATCTTCCAATCCTCTCAATGACATCATCTAGTTGAGTCTCATGTTCAAGTGAAGTGGCAGGAAATTCTTCTTCATGAGTTTCTTCATGATGGGGTTTTGGTGCTTCAAAAAGAAATTCCATAGATTGATCCAAGATAGGGATCCCACCTTTAAGATGTGGAATTTCATTATCAAATCCATTTAATATGTCTTTAGATTGGAAAATTTCTCCAGACAATCAAGTTGTCTTTCAATAGATTGGTGATTTTTATTAGTTTCATGAAAAATGAAATCTCTGGAAACAACAAACTTCTTTTTTACCTCATCATAAAGACGATGTGCTTTGGAGGTTTCTGAGTATCCTGAGAAAATGCATCTTCGACTTCTAACACCAAGCTTGTTTCTTTGATCCTTTGTTATCAAGGGATAGCAGGTGGAACCAAAAACCCTGAGATGCCTACCCGAATGAAGGTGGCCAAACCACATTTCATGTGGAGTCTTGTCTTCAAGAGCATGAGGTGGACTTCTATTTCTCAAATATGTTGCACATAATACTGCATCACGCCAAAACATTAGTTTTACATTCTTGAAAAAAATCATTGAGTGTGTCATATTCATTAAGGTTCTATTCATCCTTTATGCCACAATGTTTTGTTGAGGATTGTAGGGTACTTAGGTTTGATTTGTAATTGCATGTTTACAAAGATAGTCTTCAAAATCATTAGAGGTGTACTCTTTACCATTATCAAAACTAAATGTATCAATATGAGTTTGTGCTTGATTTTTTATCCATGCATGAAAGTTCTTGAATGTTTGACATGATTAACCTTTTGTCTTCAACAAGTATAGCCAACACATTCTAGTACAGTCATCAACAAAGGTCATGAGATACTTCTTACCATTTGCAGAAGGAATTGGCATGGGGACACATAAGTTAGAGTGAACCAACTCTAACTTTCTACATGCTCTGAATTTAGACTTTTGAAGTGGATGCTTGCTATGTTTGCCTAGTATGCATGCATCACATTTGTTATTTTGCTTAGGAATGGTGGGAAAACCAAATACACCATTCTTCCTTAACAAACGAATATTGTTGTAATTCAGATGACCAAATCTAGCATGCCATAACAAATTGGGTGACATATTACCTTATTCATGTTGAGAGAGGTAGGAAAAGTTTTGAACTATTGCAGAAGAGCCCTTGACTTCAACAACTTTCTTTCTTCATATCCGGTCATAATGACCTTGTTGTCAGAGGACTTCCTTATCTCTATAATTCCATCGAACATGTGGATGGAATGGACTCGCTGTCGAATTTGCATTAAGGACGGAAAGCTTGTCTGCAACTCTGGAAGATAGAGAACATTCTTTAACACAAAATCAGGGAAGCCAGACATCTTAATCCTGATTGAGCCAATTCCCTTTGGTTTGAGGCTAGATTTGTCTGCAAAGTACACTATGCCATTTACAATGTAATTTAGTTCTTCAAAACAATCTTTCCTAAAAGTCATGTGAGATGTTGCACCAGTATTAAGCAGCCAACAATCATTTGTGGGATGAATGGGAAGTTATTTAATTAATTCCAAGATTACAATGTGCAACAATACAGTGAGCAGAATCAAGGGATTTACCAGCCTCTTGGTTTTCATTTTTATAGTCTTTGTTCTACTCATGTCTTCCTTTGACGGAGTCTCAATAATCCCAAGACTAATTTGCTTCATGTCCAGTCTTTCCACAACACTTGCACTTCAGATCTTATCTTTTGCTTGAGTTGTGACTACCCCTGCTACCTCTGAAGTTTTTTCTTTCTCTTCCTCTCTTGATGCTTTCTCCCTTGGAAGAGTCTTTGGATTGGTTCTTTACTTTATGAGCAAAGCAAAGAGATTATCCATGATGCTCACTTGTCTTCTTTCCAAAGGATTTCTCTTTGTCTGCAATCTTTTCTACCAGGGTGTCAAAGGTGAGGTCTTTGAACTTGTCACTTGCCTGAAGAGACTCAAGATAGTTTGAGTGAGTAGGATAGAGGGACTTGACAAATGTTGCAAATGGAAGGTCTAGTTTCATACCAGAGGCTTGAATCTTGTGCATGATTGCTCTAATCTTGGATGCAACCAACATAGGATCATTATCATTTACATCCAAACTTAATAATCTTAACATTTTAACGGTATCACCTCCATTTCAGAATGTGAGTCATATAAGTCTTTTAATGTCTTGAACGCTTCAAAACAAGATTTTGCAAACAGTATATGTTGGCTCACCTCTTCACTGACTGTAGCAGTGATCATTTCTAAAGATTTCTTGTCTCTCGTCTTCGAGATAGCAAGTTATTTCTCTGATGTTGGAGGTTTTGGATCAATACTCGAGATTTTGCCTTCATCTGTGTGAATGTTTTTCCTTCACATATGTCGTCCCACAAGTCATTGTAGATGAACGTAGCTTTAATCTTCCTGGACCATTCTGGATAAGTGTCCTTTCCAGTAAGGACAACACCAACTATTGATGCCATTGAATGCATCTTCTGCAACTTGAACTTGAGCCTGCAACTTTTAACATAATATTTGGAAGAAAAGATGGGAAGGTGCAGGTTTAAATTCCTGCTTCCTTCTTTACAAAATTGCTTCTTACAAACTACGTAGTATCAACTAAATTATGCAACACTATCCATTTAGTTATGTAGCGCTATCAATCTAATTCTACAACGCTATTAATTTAATTCTGCAGCGCTATTTAATTCAATTTCACAGCTTATAGAAAAATACATTTGCTCAAATATTCATACGGACAAAATGAATGAATACAATGATATGATATCAACTATCAATCTCAAAAACTGGAAAAACTATTGAGTGGATGTAGCTCCACTGTTGAGTGGATACAGCTTCAAAGGTTGAGCTCTCCAAGCTCCAAAGCAAGGGCGCACTTCCAATGAGTGGGGTTGCAGGTCACGATTTGGATGGCAGCCCACAGATTGAGGTCGCAAGTTATAACCCACCCACTATGGAGAGCGCGGTCTTCACAATGGAGGTCGTTATACTCTTAATGACAATTTAATCTTCCAAGTATACTCTCCCGTATTAAGATAATCTTTAAATATACTCTCCCTTATTAGGACAATCTTTAAATAGGGAAATAAACTTTCAATACCAATTTCTTATTTTTCTCTCTATTAAAAAAAATTATTATTGTTGCTTCATTAATAATACGCCTTGGATATTAGGTGCTCGTGATCAATGACATGACTCTTGTTGTGTTTGGAAGGATGCTAATATTTCCTCATTTCCTCGTAACCTTATACTTTTAATTCGATATAACTTCAAATTTTAATAAATATGCTCTTTAATAAATTAATGGTTTATCTTTTGTTGAAAGAGGTTAGCCACTTTGGTCGATGTTTTTTCAAGAGCACGCCATAAGAAATCTTAGGTTTAATATGAACATTCATTTTTTTATGGTTTTATTTTTAGTTTATTTTTTAAAACTCAACTACTCTTCTTTTTAATTGCTACTTCTCCTTTTCTACAATTGATACCACGGTCACTCACCCTTATCCCAACAATAATCATGATTTGTGTCAGCTCGAACGATTAATAATTTTCCAAGTCGTGATGGATTAATATAGGCCCACACCTCTGATTTCGATGACAAACGACTATGGTGGCAGAGAATTGAGATAATTTGAAGGGGTGGTTGTTATGCGCTTAGCAAATGGAAAAACCAAAAACGTTAAAGGTTACTAAGTATAAATCTTAAAAATTGGAGGGTCTGTCCTCATCCCACACAACCACAAACTCTTCAATCTAGCGGTCAAGTAAGGTTTCTCTATACCTTGGACTCAGATCCTCATTATTCATATTTTCAAAGTGATGATAAAAATAACCCCTTTAATTATCTGACCATTATGGTTAGCCCTCTTTTAGCTAAGTTATACGGTATTATCTTAGAAAAGAAGATTGGGGAATGGTTAGAAATGGAGGGTAAACGAGCTAAAGGCCAACCCGGTTTTAGAAGGCATCACTCAACTACGAACCACCTCGTTACGCTTAGGATCATTGTGGCCGAAATAATAACTCTGATATGTTTTGTTGCTTTGTGGACTTTAGAAAAGCTTTTGATACAGTGCCTAGAAATAACCTTTGGAATATGTTAAAGGAGCTTTAGGTTCCTTTTGAGTTGAGAGATGTCGTGATAAGGTTATATGAAAAGGTCATTGCCAAGCTTAAGAACATTGAGGGGTGGTTGACAGATATAAACTATAATATCATAGTTAAGTAAGGTTGTCTCCTCTCCCCCACCCTTTTCGGCATTTACATCGATAAGCTAGAAGGTTGTTTAGAAGAAGCAGGTTGCACCAACATGATCTTAGCTGGGATAGTTATCACCCTCTTGCTCTATGTTAATGATATTGTTCTTATGGAAAGGTGTCACTTTGATCTTGATAAGCAATTAAAAATTCTCAAAGAGTTATGCTCTAATATGGGTATGATTGTTAATACTGATAAGACAAAAGTTAATTATAAAGTCCAAGAAAGACACCTACGCTAATTTTATATATGACAATAGCAAACTGGAGGAAGTGACTTCTTACAAATATCTCGAAATTGATATTCATCACAGGCTCAACAAGAACTATAGCATCGAGAAAAGGATTAACGGAGGGTGGAAAGCTTATTTTGGTCTTGGAAACAATTGTAAATCAACCAACCTGGTCATGTGGGATAAAAAAAATTCCTCTTTGAAACTCTTTCCATTCCCATTATCTTATACGGTTGTGAAGTGTGGAGTTCCAACATTTCTAGAGAATCCTGGAGAAAGATTGAGCAAATCCAGAAGCGTTTTATAACTTATAACCTCAAAATTAAAAGCAATATGCCTTATCCTATTCTCCTTGTAGAAGTAGGGCTTTCCCCAATCGAGAACATGGCTATGACTAGGTACCTAATGTACAAGCACAAGATAAATAACATGGGAGACGAGAGACTTCCTAAAATTGCTTTAAAATCAAGTCAAAACCACCTACGCCTCAAGCAATGCTAGTGTAAAGATACCATGGATTGGTTAAACCATTAGGGCATTGACGAAAATGACACTTTGCAGAATATCATTAATATCAAAACTATTATTACATCTAAGTTTAAAGAGAAAATATGACGCGAGAAATATTTAGAGGTTAAAGGAAAATTAAGATACTATAAAGAGGTCATTAACCCTAATATGGAAGTTTAGAAGTATCTCTCCGTATTAACTAGCTCAAAGAAGAAAATTAATATAGACAAGATAAGAATGAACTCTCATGAGCTCCATAACAAAACAAGACATTGGTTAGTTCTTAAAATGTCGTGGGTAGAAAGAATTTGCCATATTTGTGAGTCTTTGAGCGTTGAGGATGAAAATCACTTTCTCTTAGAGTGCCCTGCTTACACCCACATTAGATCTCAGTTTCATAGTATTTGCTATAATACAAACCTTTCTAACATCCTAACTTGTTAAAACTATAGTGAGCTAGGAAAGCTTATCTTCAAGCTTTTTTAGTATAGGAATAAAATTTTAAAGAAAACCAAATAATTCCCTTCTTTCTTTCTTTCTTCTTAAGGTTCGATAGACTAAAGTTTGATCTCAGGGAACGTTAATCAATATTATCATCATGTTATTGTGGTGGCTCAAGACAAATGAGATAATTTTAAGAGGCAGTTATTACTGTGGTGGCTTAGAAAATCACCTTTGATTTCGATAACCAACAACTACGGTGGCAAACAATTGAGATAATAAGGGGTGGTTATTACTATGGTGGCTCAAGAAATCACTACTACCCATTTATAATAAGGTTTATGGATTGGAAGTTGTAATGTTTTTTACTTGATGAAATTTCCACATGGCGGTAGTGTCACGATGGAACGATCATGATATATATGGCTTGACCCATAGTGCCATTAATGGGTAACTACCTACAAATTATATTCTCAACGAATCCTAGTAAAATAAGTATGGTCAAAGGATGAATAAAAAACATAACTTTGATAACTTTGATACCAATGAAATGAGCAAAAGTTTGTTCACTAAAAAGTATCCAACATAAGAAGGGAAGACAACATAAATTCATATAGGACAAGTAATACATAATTGAATAATGAATACGAATGAATAGAAAGTTAAGATACCATGTGATGGTGTACTTATAGCATTAACTAGTTCATATCCCTTGATTAGGTCATGTCTTTTACAAGGCTGTGTCACTTCACTAATTACTATAATTATTGTTGTTTGAAATTATATATATATATATACATTACAAATTGATCATACATATATTTGCCTTCCTAATATCGTTTTCAAGTGTCTTTGGTTATAAAATTGAATTTTGTCTATATAAAATGTAGATAATCCACTTAAAAAATATTGGATCTTTACCTTCTCATCTTTAATATATCTAACATATCTCAACAATTTTAAAAACCTTTTTCACACTCTTCCGTAGTCATATAATTTCCCCAATTTGAATTCATAAAACTCACATTTTCCTGTAATGGTAATGCTCATAAAGATATTTATGTTGAAAATGATTCTATAACTACTTTCAAGAAATCTTTCTTTTAATGATTATCTTTAATTCCCTTAGCCAGACCCACTAAACATAAGGTTTTCCTTGAATATTATGTATGGAAATTATGGTCTCCAAGTTTCCTTGTGTAATTTTGCAACTAGAAATAGTTTATCATCCCCGACAACTAGGCTTCAACATCCTACCTAGTTTTGTTCTCACCATCAAAAGTGGGTAGCTTAATATTTCTAATCTCTCCTTTCAAAATGTCATATTCATGCCTTCTTCTATGATATGTAATTAAATAGACTTCTAGGTTGCTCAATGGCTATTTAGAAGAATATGACTCTTCCAATAAGTGAAATAGAATGATGATATATTTGATTTCTAGCAGTGCTTCTTACAAGTCTCAATTTTCCATAAGATTCCATCCCTAAGTGATCTTTGCCTTCTTTCTCATACCTTGAACCCGATCCATTTTGCATTTACCGTTTCAATTGATTCCAACTTTGAACTAACTAAGTGTTTATTTGATTCTAGAGCACCTGAGTGGGCCTAATGGTTAAGAACATGTGTTATCTCCGTGGAGGTCACAGGTTCAAAACCGAAGGGGGTAGGGTTGCTCATTGACCTATTGTGACAAGGCTTGAAGGGTAGGTGACCCCTGGGATATAGGTGACTCCCTGGGATAAAGGGTCTCGGGACGTCTCGGCCCCTGTTGAGTCACAAGTTTCTGGTATATCTGGCTTGCGGGCTGTTGGATATACCCTTGGGAGGTTGTTGTTCCCATGGTTAAAAAAAAACTAAGTGTTTATTTGATTCTACCTCTCCTCAGCTCTTATCATCCTTTCATTATCAACTCTATAGGTATGAACTTCCATTATTAAACTCCTCATGGTTTCTACCACTTCTAGTGATTCAATTATTTCTTTGTGTCCATCAAACTCTATTTCCTGATTCCCCACAAAGATATTTAGTCCTCTAAGCTTTTCTTCATGGCCATAAGGATCATGTCTTTCCTCCATTTTCCTTATCCAATGATTAATCTGACTCAGACGTGAAAATATTGTGTTCCTCCTCCTATATGGTAAGCTAAACTCCCTTTTTAGATTTCAAAGCTCCTCTCTTCTTCTCCCTTGGGTTTGATTTCATATGGTCGTACTTGTTTCCTAAAACTGATCTCACATTAGAAAATTGTGACACTTGGAAGTATTTATGTTCATTCATTGTCCACCTATAACACTTGGAAGTATTTATGTTCATTCATTGTCCACCTATAGTATGTTTTCATTTTTTCCTATGTCCGTAAACATTTTCTTCCTTTCCGCATCTTCCCTTTTTTCCTTTTCGTGAAAATATTGCGTTCCTCCTCCTATGCGGTAAGCTAAACTCCCTTTTTTAGAGTTCAAAGCTCCTTTGGCGAAAGCTAAGCATTGAGTGGCAGAGCATTTAATGCGGCAGCTCAGTGCTTAGGGTCCGTTGGATCTAGAGATTCTCTAGATCCAACGGACCCTAAGCACTGAGCTGCCGCATTTAATGCTATGCAGCTCAATGCTTAGCTTTCACCCTTTTTCTCCCTTGGGTTTGATTTCGTATGGTCGTACTCGTTTCCCAAAACTGATCTCACATTAGAAAATTGTGACACTTGGAAGTATTTATGTTCATTCATTGTCCACCTATAACACTTGGAAGTATTTATGTTCATTCATTGTCCACCTATAGTATGTTTTTTGTTTTTTCCTATGTCTGTAAAAATTTTCTTCCTTTCCGCATCTTCCCCTTTTTCCTTTTCCTTTTTCTTCGGCATTACTCTCCCATGGATTTTTCCATGTGGCAATTACTAATTGGTTGGCATGATTGTTAAGTTTTTTTTGCACCTTTGAAGTGGATTATATCCCCACGGTTGATCTCATCCTCATTGGATGGGTTGGATCCATGTTAGAGATTTAATATACAAGACTTTAACAAGCCCCGTGTCCTTCATATCATACCACCTACATACATGGAAAACACTTAATGGATTTGTAGCCCTTCCACAACAACATAACATAAGATAACAACACAAGACCACACAATAAATAGACTTTAACTCAGATCTGCTCAATTTAATAGGAAGACTTAATACATGATCCTCCCTTGCACATGGTGGACAAGGGAGCTAAACACTTTACTCGCTTGACCTTGCAATGCACCCACAACTCATTTGAACTAAGAGGTGATTTACAAGATGAAACTATAATGCTTAATGAGCTTGATTATGTTTGTTTCATGCAATGTATTATGCAGAGTGTTGAATTAGCACTCCAAAAACAAGAACTTGAGAATGAAGCTTTCTAAAGAAGGATTGAAGAACTAAAAGCCACTCCTATGCATTTACTTTTGGTGAATCTCATTTTCCTATTCAGTCTACATCTGCTTTTGCTTTTGGAGCCACTATTCTTGCATCTAACATTTATGTCGATGTTCCTCTATCTCCTGTAATTCATAAGGCTTGATGTGCTAATAAGCTTGCAAAAGATTTAGGAAACTAATGCTACTCCAGATGTTAATCCTATTGATGATAGCCTATGCTAAAGTGTGTGCAAATTGCGGTGTATCTTCAATTGTTAATTCATTTGATGTTTTCCACTCTTGGTAGAGGAGAATATAAACCATGAATGTTCTTAATGTTGCATTTGCTAGATTGGAGTCTAAATGCTTCAGTCACAATTTAGTATTAAAAGTTGAAAATAATGATTTTGGTTTTATGCTTTTTTGGAAAATGATCAATTAGTGCCTAACCTTGTGCTCTTTTCCTCTCGGCGTTCCTTTTGCTTCTCCTAGGGCAACTGTTGCCCATTATATAACCAACAACTTTCTACTATTTATGCCTCTCTCCCTCTGTTCTTTTAAACCATTGGCATGCCCTTTTCTATGTTGTCAATTTCATGTTACATAAAAATCCATTTGCTTTGAAATGGTGTGGACCTCCTTTCTAGGCCTTAGGGATACAATAATGATGGGATCACTTTATGTGGTTTTACAACTATACAATGCACATTTTTCAACAAAAGTCAAAGTATCTCTACATTCACATTCAAATATAGAATGAGATAATATTATGTTATATATTGTAGAGGAGGGACATATATATGGAAATATCCTTACCAATTAATAAGGAATCATTGAGATAATACATATATATTATGTGGTTTTACAACTATACAATGCACATTTTTCAACAAAAGTCAAAGTATCTCTACATTCACATTCAAATATAGAATGAGATAATATTATGTTATATATTGTAGAGGAGGGACATATATATGGAAATATCCTTGCCAATTAATAAGGAATCATTGAGTCTTTAAGTTAAAATGAGATATAACTTATTCATAAGTGGAGAGTTTGGAGGAAAAAAATGAGAATTTTCCATAGCTGAAATTTCCACATATGATGTCTAAGCAAAGCCGATCCAAATACAATTTTTTTCCAAATAACCATGCAAAATTTGAATTGTAATAGAACCCTCTTCATTTGAAAAGCAAGTACATTTTATTTTCCAAACAACCAAGAAAAATTAGAATTGTAATAGAACTCCCTTTCTTTGAAAGACAAATTTTAGAATCAAACCATGAGATTACAAAATGAGTTAGGGTCATACTTATAGAAAAATTTTAATTGAGTCACTATTAGACCACTTTTTGTGACATTTGTATTAATACTTTCTTTTTAGTTCATTGCATCTACTTTACTTCCATTTTTTAACCCTTTAGATGTTCCTTTGCACCTTCTGAAACAATTGCTAATTTATGTTCTCTTAAAACCTGCAAAACCATTATCAAATTATTCTCATATTTATTTTATTTTATTCTTAAAAACAATAAATTAATATATCATCTTAAAAACAAATATATATATATATATTCAAAACACTATTGAGCAGATATACATATACTTATTCAAAACACTATTGATGAGACACACACATAATATCATTGATATATTGATATATATAAATGTGTTTTTCTTTTCTTTAATTTGTAATATGCTAAGACTTTTGTCCCTGCCATTTTGTCAAACCGAAATAGATACTTTTTTAAGATGTACAGCAAGGGTAGATGGCATAATGTACTAATAAAGATTGGTGGATGGAAATTCACCAGATACCATGCCTATCAATAAAAGCATGAAAGACAGGACTCATGAATCCTATATTCGTTATTGAATGGCAACGCCGAATGAGAGTAGGTGACGTGTACTGCATATCTATTAATTCTGAGGTAAACAATTTTTTTATATATGCAATGGAATTATGGAGTGATAAATCAAATTCAAAACCGCGAGACAGGCGGATCTGTATTTAATGAATTTTATGAGTTTAATTAACTGTTGTGCCAGAAGCAATAGGTATTTATATTTTACAACAAAAATTATTTTTCTTAAATTATTGTAGGAAGACGAGAAACGAGAGAGAAAAATGTATTGTCAAGATTTATTTTATGGGCGTTATATCAATTTATGTGATAATCGGTAGCTGAGACATGGATGGTATTCACTCTTCACAAGATAAATACAATATGGAGTGATGTATATATCCTCATTTGATAGGAATTGTTTTTAGATGCAAAGATGTGTAATGTTGTACTAAGAGATGGATTTTTTAACAAAACTAAAAAAACTTCTTGCTATTCAAAGGATGAATCAAAGAAGTTACAATAATGCCAAATAATGGGATAATCACAGATATTACAGACAGTACAGTAGATCAGTATAATAGATCGATCCCTAAAAATACTACTAGATGGTTAATATATAAGTAGTAAGATAAATGCAATATGTCAAGATTTATTTTATGGACGTTATGTCAATTTATATGATAACTGGTAACTAAGACATAGATGATATTCAGTAGTCACAAGATAAATACAATATGGAGTGGTGTATATAGCCTCATTTGATAGGAATTGCTTTTAGATGGAAAGATGTGTAATGTTGTACTGCTAGATAGTTAATATATAAGGAGTAAGATAAATGCAATATGGAGTGGTGTATATATCGTCATTTGATAGGAATTACTTTTAGATGGAAAGATGTGTAATGTTGTACTATTAGATGGTTAATATATAAGTAGTATTTAATGTTGGGCTTCTGGATACTACCGATGATTAATATTTTCTGGTAGCATTTTCAACTCCACCTCCGGACCTTAGATCCATACAAAATTTGTCAGATTGGCTTTAGGAATCTCCTTGCATCCAGGTTGTCATATTCGCTTTAGGCCGCTGTGAGTTGATCACCATTATGGTGTGAACTGTGGGTGCATACTTAATCGCCGTTGTGGTGTGGGTAAGCATTAAAGTCAGTCTGATGGCAGTATCTTTGAGCTTTTATATCTAACATATCGATATGAGCGTCCTCCTGCAGAAATCGCTGAAATTCAATTCCAGTCTTAAAAATTCTTCATAATCACAATGTCTCAGGAATGTATTCAGTTAGCCAGACCTAACAGTGTATGTGGTCAGGAGAAAGCCTGTAATGCAAACATTATAACCGTGCAGCACAAATCGTGTGTATATCCTGCTCAGCCATCTGATCACAAGTACTGTGACTTGATAACTTTTGATCTTCCTTATGTCACTTTTCAATACAATCAGAAGATTATATTGTACCCCTCCCCAACCCAGGGATTCGCCTCCATAGTGGAGTCGTTGAAGAAAAGCCTGTCGGAGGCTTTGGTTGAGTTCTACCCTCTTGCAGGGAGACTTTGCTTGGACGAGGATGGCATTCTCAAGGTTGATTGCAATGATGCTGGAGTCGACTTCATCGAAGCGTCTTCAGATATTGGGCTTGCCGATCTGACCGACTGTGACTGTTCTTCTGATGTAATGCAAGATCTTGTTCCTTACGTTGATACCTCTAATGCTGATGGGTTTTTTCTCCCTATGCTTGGGGTTCAGGTCAGATGCAATGTCTACCAGATTTGTTTATGAAAATCCAGTTTTTAGAGTTACAAATTATAGGTTTCTATTTTTTTTTTAAGTATAAGTGATCTGTTTGGATGATTTTTTTTATGAAATTTTTAATTTAGTGGGTTTTGAGTTTCATGAGGAGTGTTGGGGTTGATGCCCTGTTATGAGATCACTCATGTCCTTACAAGTATGGGGAGTGTTGGGGTTGATGCCCTGTTATGAGATCACTCATGTCCTTACAAGTATTGTATAGAGAGAAGCAGCATGATTTACAGACAGAGCAGGAGCAGGTTAGGGAGGCTAGGGTAACAGGACAAGTCTTAAAATTCTTTGGCAGTCAGATGAGTTAATAAATTTGAATTTTTGTGTTGTTTATTTCGAATGCATAGTATAAATAGATTCAGCTCCTTCGAAAATAAATGACGTTGGAGGGAGAAACTGGTTACTTATTTTGGGAAGAATTGCAGGATGCCCACATCTGTGATTTGGGTTCTATGTAGTTTTTTTGACTAATTTATTCATAATCTGTGATTTGGATTCTATGTGGTATTTTGACTAATTTATTCTTAGCACTTGTATCTTTGTGATTATGGGCTGAGGGGTAGATATTTTGTTTTCTTTGTTGCACCTTGAGCGCCGTTAAAGTTGTAGATACTTGAAGTATCATATGATTCTTTTTTTGATGTAATGGTTTTATAAGACTCAAGCTTATCGATATACTATTTGATTTATTATGAATAACAGTACAATTTTCTATTGAAAAAAAGAATCAGCTCTTTCAAATACCCAAGGTATCTAAATTATACAAACTTAAACACTTTCATTTAAGATTTTACAAATTTTTTCAAAATTTTTACAATCTAAATGGTGCCTAAAAAATTCATGAATTCTTTGAACATAAAAGTTTTAGTGTTAAATTTTGTGAAGATTCTTTGTATACAGATTTGAAACTATTCAAGTAAATTTGAGTGGACACTCCACCAATCTATAGGATCAAGATGAAGCTGTTGAATTCTTTTATTTTTCCTTGATCAGGTCACTAACATGGATCTATGTGAGTTATATGTTTACATCATCACGTCACTAATATTTATCATGATGGATAAACAGGTTACCAAACTCAGAGATGGAGTTGCATTAGGAATTGCAATCAATCATTTGATAGTGGACGGATACTCAACTTGGCATTTCCTGAGTTCTTGGGCTGAGCTCTGCAGGGGTAGCAGTGACATATGCCTTCCTCCTTCACATGACAGAGCTATGGCTAGAAATATCAAAGTCAAGCTGAATATAAAACCTCCAACACGGCCGGATTCTAATGCAAACGGTACCAAAACCGAAAAACCGTCTCTCAGGTGCAAGATTTTCCATTTCAGTAAGAAGATGATAGAGGAGATAAAGAGTAGAGCTAACAAGAACAGAGAAGGTAAGCCATTCTCTTCCTTCCAGGCCCTTGGAGCCCATCTCTGGCACGGGGTCATAAGGGCCAGGAAGTTGGCTCCTGAAGATATAACTGTGTTCACGCTGTTCATAGATTGCAGAACTCGGGTTGATCCCCCATTACCCAGAAACTACTTTGGTAATGCTATTCAGGGCATCTATGGTGCCACTGCAGTGGGCCTTCTCCTGTCAAATGACTTGTCGTTTGCAGCGAATATGCTGCAGCAGGTGATCGACTCTCATGGAGCCAAGGCTATCGAACAGAGGAATGAGGAATGGGAGCAGAACCCAAAGCTTTATGGATTCGGCGACGCAGGAGTAAATTGTGTTACAGTTGGAAGTTCGCCTAGATTTGAAGTGTATAAGAATGATTTTGGATGGGGAAGGCCTGTTAGAGTCAGGAATGGATGCAACAACAAATTTGATGGCATGGTTTATCTTTATCCCGGCCAGGAAGGCGGGGGCGGTGTGGATGTGGAGATCGCTCTTCTGCCTCAGACAATGGATGAACTGGAGTCTGATACTCAATTCCTCCTCACAGACTGACTGAGATTGCAACTCTATTCATTGCTTTTATTCCTGGTAACTTTCAAAGATTTCAACGTCTTATATTTAGTTTTCAAATCATTTTTTCTTGATGTTTCTCTCCGTAGTTAATGGTAAACCTAAGAACTTAAGTGTGGTATACCGTTGCAATAAAGTTGACGTTGAGAGGCTGGTCAATGTTCCAAGCATTTGTGAAAATGGACAACTGTATGTGTGCAAATTGACAAGGGTTTGTGTGTGAAGTCAATATGTTGCAATAAATTTGATTTTAACATGTTTCTATGTGCCTGAATCAAGTTTTGCCTGGTTCTTGTTTGGATTTTGAAAAAATGATTGAAATTGAGATTTAAATTCAGTGAAAATTTTGATTTGGATGTGTATTTTTAATATATATTAATATTGTTAATATAGTTGTTAGTAATTATTGATATATGTCATAAAAATAATATATTACAATCTGTTATATGACATGTCACATTTCTCCCCACCACCTAACCTGTGTGTTTGGATTATGACATGTCACATTTCTCCCCACCACCTAACCTATGTGTTTGGATTTTGAAAAAATTATTGAAATTGAGATTTAAATTTAGTGAAAATATTTTTAATATATATTAATATTATTAATATAGTTATTAGTAATTTTAGTGAAAATTTTGATTTAAATGGATATTGTTAATATAGTTATTAGTAATTATTGATTTGTGCCATAAAAATAGTATATTACAATCTATTACATAATATGTCACATTCCTTCCAACCATCCAACCTACACTCAATTGATAATATATTAATAAATGTTATTTATTAATGTGTTATTAATATTCGATTTAAGTAAGATATTTTCTTTTACTGTTTCCATTTTGATGTATAGAAGTAAATATTTATCATAATACATATAAATAGTGAAGAAAATATTGGAAGTACAGAACAAAATTGTGACCAAAATTGACCCCTTCTTATGGAATCAAACTTGTCTTAAGTGGGTAATTAAAAAAACACCTATTAAAATTTTTTATTGAGATTGTCATTTATGAAAGGTAATGAATATTACAAAATTTCAAAAGAAGGGATACTTTTTCAACAACTCACCAATGTCAATTATGTCAATCAAGAACAAGATTAAGGGTTCAACACTTAACACTTATCTTTGGCATTCAAAGAACAAAATCTGTCTATTTCTTGTTGGCTCTCATCTATTTCGTAATACAATGTACACTTCAACAATATTAAATCCATCTCATAGCTTATGCCTACATAATCCTACCACCGTATTAGCATATGCACCATTTTAAGCGTCACTTAATGAAAGCTTCCTAAAGAAGCTTGAACACCACACGAACACCATGTCTCCACTTGAATCCATGCGTTATGAGTATTATTGATCCTTATCAATATGAGAATTAGCATTGCATTTAGTTTCCATAATCTTTGCTCTTGGCTTTGTAAAACACAAAAATTATTAGTCATGAGATATCGATGTATTGTAATGGCATTAGGAACCACTTAGTATGCAATTCATGGTATCCCCATATTTACAATAGATAATTGGACCAAAACCCAAAATTAATAATCGATTATAAATATCTCAACAATCGACCTATCTTGTACAGTTTGTTGAAGTTCATTAGAAAGATAATGCATAGTTTTTTCATTATTTCATCACAAAACCATTTAATGACTTTGTTTGGGATAAAAACTAAGTTTAGATATGAACCTGCACAAAGTGGACCTTGTCAACATTACAAAACCTAAAAATGGGATTACAATAGTCGTAATTGTGATTCAATTTATTCAATTTTATGCATCATCAAATCTTTTCTCCTCTCTTTGGAATGATCATTCCCTTTTCCCGATTCTATGCATCTTTATCTATAACACTTTTTCACTTTCTTCTTGTTGTTTCTAGCAACATTGACATCAAGGTGATGATACTTTGTGTCGTGATCCATAGCTCTCTTTCCCTTTTTTTCATCCCAAGCCCAATATCAAGGAAATATATCCTTTGTATCACTGATGCTTGGAGCAACATTTTTGATGCCTTGAGTGGGATTGTTAAGAAAGCTAGGGAGAAGGTAACATTACATAAATAAATAAATTTTAAAAAAAATCATCAAACTTATGCATTAGAGATTATGCTCACTCATTTTTCCGTGGTCTGAGCTTCTTAATCAGAATAACATACTTGGTGGCCTTAATGACTAATTTCCTTTAGTTTTGTGTTTGTTTAAATTTTCATGTTCTTACATGCCTATACAGCAAGTAGGGACTCTTCATTGCTTTTATAGTGTTTTTATATAATTATCACCCTCCAACAAAGGCCTCAATATATATTGCAATTTGTTCTTTTCTAATGATATCTAAAGAGAACATGAATCCCAATGTTAAGCACGATTGGTATATGCTAACAATGTAAATCTAAGATGCACTCTTCATGCCCCGTATCTCGTATATGGGTGTCCACAAAAAAAAATTGATTCTATCATCGTGTGTTTAAAGTTTTATATTGTTACCAAGAAAAACTTGGCTCAATGATTAAGAAATATTATTATTAGTAATGTGTATATGATGCAAAAGCATACCTAGGGTTTGGAAATCCTGCATCACAAAAAAAAACTTTTAGTTTAGTTTCAATTTTTTCATATTTCTCACACATGGGATAATGTTCCAGTATTTTCGTTGGCGCACGCACAAATCTTGCGATTAAAAGCTTAATTTTTGATATGTTATATCAGAGAAAATGTTCTACCTTGACACCAAATTTGAGAAGAAGATATGGAGTTTAGACCCCAAGCACAAGCCTAGAACCAACATGGCAATGAAATTTATGTGTGAACAGTTACTTAGTATTTTGATAAATGCGTGCTCAATTTTTGGAATAAAAGTTTGAAATTTTTACAAGATGTTAAGGAAACATCTTTCTATGTTCCCACAATTTTGTAGCAAATTGGGATACCGCACAACCTTCCAAACCCCACGCTTGGTGTGCTCTACACAATATTTTTTGCATAGATAGGTGACTGGTATTTTGATTGCCATGCTCTCATAATTTGGATTTAAGGTTTGAAATTTGGATATATTGTAAAAGACACAATTATATGTCTTCTCACCAAATTTCATCAAATTTCATGGAGTTTAAGTACCAAGCACAAGCCACACCATGTTCAAAGACCGCATATAGAACTTTTCAAAAATAGGGGTTCAATGTTTGGCCTTGCACATAACCAATAATTTGAATCAAAGTTTGAAATTTGTATATGCTACAAAGGACATGTTCATATACCTTCCCTTAAAATTTCATAAAAAGGATTGAGTTTAAGTGGGTTAAATAGTTCAAACATAGAGCACAACATGAGTATTCCATAATTCTGGCATGTGCATATTTTTCTAACTTTGACTTGACCATTCAAATTTCGAGTTGTGGAATATGGAAGGTCAAGAAACCATAACTAGCTTGTAATATTCAAATTATGTAATGTTTGAGCTACTCAAGGAAATGAAAAGTTTCGGGAGTTGAATAGTCAATTATTCTAGCATAAATATATGAAGCCTTGATATGATTGGGGACTTTGGTCTCTCATAGATTGGCATGTAGGTGAGTCTGTGTAGAATACAAAGACCTTGTTGGTTATGTGATTGTATGAAGTGGAGAATTGATGTATTTTTATTGGAGGAATGAAGACTGTGTCTTGTGTTGTTGTTTTATGTGTGTAAGCTCTTTGTAAATTTGTGTTGTTTTTGTTTTGTGTTTCTATTATATGATTATGATCGCAACCCATCATTGCATCAAGTGGTATCAAACCAAGTTGATATTGAGGTTGGGAGGACCAAAGAGATATTGGCCTTAGATTGAGAAATATATGAATGTTGGTGAAGTTGGGAGCACTTACGAAGAGATCCCAAAAAGAATCATAGTGATGGAAAATAAAGGAAGATATCGTGGAATACCTAGAAGATAAGAGGGTGCAGAAGATGTGAATGATCTTGCAACAATGGTGAGGACAATTATTGTTAGAATGGATTCCATGGAGTCATCCCATAGGAGAGGTATTGCACATGTGGTGCAAGATATCAGTGATGTTGAAGTGGAATTGGAGACCAAAAGAGAATAAATAGAAGAGCACATGACAATGCAAGAAAGAATGATTAGAACAATCAATACTGTTGGAGGTAATTCTAAACTTAATACTCTTGTCTATTATGGAAGTTAAAATCCACAGGAATTGATAGATTGGATAGGAGAACTGGAAAACTTCTTTGAATTTGAACAGATTAGAGATATTAGGAGGGTTAGGTTTGCTAGTATGAAATTGAAAAGTCATGCTTCTTTGTGGTGGGATAAGTTACAGTTGAATGAGAAAGTTGTGGTAGAGAGAAGATTAAAACTTCGGATAGGATGGTGTCAATGTTGAAGAATAAATTTTTATATGTGGATTATGCTTTAAATCTATTGAGAAGATTGCAAAATTTGAAGCAATAGAAGATGTTAGTCAAAGAGTACACATAAGAGTTTTACAGACTTTTGATCAGGTCTGGGGAAGAATGAGGAGAGTCCAGAATCCATTCCTAGGTATGTGAATGGTTTAAGTTATGCCATTCAAGATATAGTGGAAAGAACAGAACGTGGAAAGAGGCATATGAAGCAGCTTTGAGGATTGAGGATAAGTTGTTGAGGAAACAACAGAACGTGGAAAGAGGCCCATGATATGGAAGAGGACAACAGAAAGGAAAACAAGTGGAAGAGAATGAATGTACCTCCAACATTGATGATCAACTTGTTGGAAGAAGATTTAGGGTTGATAGAGGAAGAGGTCAATAAGCGAGAGGTAGAGGTAGAGGAGGAAAATTTGAAGGCATTTTTTTATATATGTGGATTGCAGGGCCATATGGCATTTGAATGCCCAAAATTTTTTAATGATGGAAGAAGTAAAGAGGGGAGAACTCATATTGTTGGAGCAAAACTAGCAGTAGCAGCAAGTGAGGTGGTGGAATTGAGGGAAAAGGAATGATAAATTTGATGATGTGGAAAGTATTGTTGCAACCTGAGAAGGAGGTTGCGATAGAGCCAACTTAGAGGAAGCCACTCTTCAAAATGAAATGTAGGCTAAAAGGTAAGTGTTGTAATTTAATTATTGATGGAGGTAGTTTAGAAAAATTAGTGTCAAATGAAGTTGTCACATGTTTAAATTGAAATATACATGTCATCCAGAAGCATATATAGTGTCATGGTTACAAAATGGGCCTAGGGTCATTGTAAGGGAGCAGTGTTTGAGGTGTTCTTAACCTTGCAAATTAGAGAAACACCAAGATATAGAGAGAGAAACAATGCATGAAACACAAGATTATATTGTAGGATAATTGATCAAAGGAAATAGACAAGAGAAATGTTGTAGAAATAGCACTTGTATTGTGATAATCACTTTGGGAAGCAATGTTCAGACACCTATTAAGGTTGGTCGACCTTTCATTAGAGAAAATCTATGCTAGAATAATTCTTGACAAACAATCCTTATCCTCTTAGATTTTTAAATAGGATTTCAATATCCCAAAACCCTAAATACTTGAAGTAGTTAATAATTAATGAGCACCAACTAACTAGTGGGCCTTAATTAATAGAGAGACCCATTTTAAATTTATATTGGAATACCAACTACCAAACCTTAATCAATGGTTATGGACTCATACATAACATGGACATGGCTAACTATTAAAGTACAAAGTTAGGGTGGGACCTTAACATGCCCTCCCCCTTCAACAACAATGTTGTTCTCAATGTTGAAGATGAGGAGATTGTTACAAAATCTCTTCGGGTTCCTAGGTGGAATATTCAGTTTGCATATATTTCCACTAGATAAACACTTCTTTGATTGTATGTGTAGTGTCCCTTTTTAATAAATTTGGAAAAATTGGAAAAATTGCACTTTTTGGCCAATTCGACCCTTAGACTACTAATGACTCAAATGCTTCCAAATTGATCTGAATGCTTCCAAATTGGGTCTGAATGTGTTTGAGAGGTATTAAGACATAAAAATGAGTCCGATGGATGCTTGGAAACTCTCAAAATACTTCTGCAACACTCATTTACAATCAGGAGAAAATAGGGAAACTTACTAGCAAATTCGAGGTTCAAACCCCCAAGGGTAGGGAACAAATATGGATTCCCAAATGCAGTACGAACCTCCCAAATTTCAGAACAGAGACATGGATTAGTTAAATTACTTCAATGGGAACCCAAATGCATCATTAATCAGTTCCTAAAGGCTGATGCAACTCCCATAAATCAAAGGTTTGTGGACATGTCTTCACATAGGGGGAAATGATAGGAAACTTCACTACTTGCTATGAAATTCGAGATTTATGCTCCAAAGGCTTATGTAATGTATATGAAACTTCTTCAGTACATTAATGACTCTCCATACATCATAAAAATCACAGATATTAACTAATACAAGTCGAAATAAATCAACTTCAAGCTTTCATAACTAGATATGAGGAAAATGGCACCATTTATACATTGTTTGGTATTTTGACATAGTTTCAATTGGTATTTAGACCTGAGGATATTCTAAGAAGAAAATACATCAGATTAAAAATAAATGGGGCCACAAGATCTCCCCCAAAGAGATCATCATCTCACCAAGTGCGCCCTTCGTCTAAGAGCCAAAATATGAAGAGAAAAGTGAGAATGGTGTGGAGACAAGTTGAAGAAGAGAATGTCATGAGCTTCCCTATAGCTTAAACTTGCAACAAATGACTCCATTTTATCTCCAAATGAAAGGTATGAATGGCCTCTCCAATTTCCAATTAGGATGGGAATCTTTCACCCTCGAAATTGGTACTAAGGCAAGTAGAGTAAACACTCCACTAGCATGGACAAGCTATGCTCTCCAATATGCAAAATGATAAATGATCAAAAGCTACTCTCCTTATTTGTTCTTGAATTTTATAAACTTCCAAATACCTCCTTAGCTCTAATTCCATCCATGAGCTTCATGCCAACTCAAATTGGGAAGAGATTTCCAAGTGTGCCACTTGTCCCTCCATTCCTAGCCTCCTCCTTCACTCAATTCGAATGGATGACTCTTTGGCTGCCCCAACTCCCTTTTGCACCCTCTTGGAGGATATTTTTACCCCCGACATGTCATATATGTCATATGTCAGCAATCAGGTCTTATTTGTGTCATAGGTTTCATAGCATCTTCATCATTGTTGTCATAGAAGCTAGGGAATCTAGCCCAAGTGTCTCAATTTCTCTCAAATGCCTCTTCCTCTTCCATGGTATTTACTCTTCCACTCCAATTCGACCTTCATTTAGTCATTCCAAGTATATTGACCTTCCAAATCCCAAAGAACATTAGACTCCACCTTGTATTCGAATGGGTGAGAATAGGATCCATGTGGCATGATGATCTAGCTTTGTGTGGGTCCCACACCACCAATGTGTCTCCATGACCAAGTGCCACCTTATTTTCCTATCATAAATATTTATTTAACCCCTTTTAATATGTTTATGTCAAGCTAATGTCCATTTGGGGTTTATTATCTCCCTTATTCAAAATCCTAATGTTTCCACCCCAACCTAGGAAACTAGTAGATTGGTGGAATTTTCTCTTTTGAGATTTATTTGAATGGGGACATTACAGTCCTCCCCATCCAATATTGCTTGTCCTCAAGCAATTTCGAACATGGATGTTGAAGAACCTGCTTTATTTCCAAAACTTTCTCACCCCCCCCAAAAAAAAATTGAAACCAATGAGACTAAAAATTATTCCAGGGTCCAAAATCCAATGCTCAAGCATAGAAAATTCCTCAGCTAGATTCAAAACCTCCAGCTCTGCCCATAAATCATTTTCCATGGAGTTGGTATTTTCCCTAATTTCCTTCAGAATTGTGGCCATGTATTCCCAAGTGTCCCAGGCCACCCTCGACTGCTCTCAGATCACTCTTTTCTTCCCTCCCCTCAGCTTGCCCTAGATGGCCACCTCAACATTCTCTGGCTCATACATGTCTTCATCATCGCACTTCCAGCCACTATAACTAATCTTTAATGAGCTTAGACTTGCCACCTTCAACATATAGGTGATAATGCCAAGCATTGATATAGCACGAGCCGTCAACTTGATGACCTCAGAGATGAGGACAAGGGCATCATACCTGAGGACAATGCATCCACTGTCATAATTATGCCAATACCAGGGCTCGACCTCAAATGGGACATAAAAACACATTCCGCACTTCGCCATTAATTGTCATAACTACTATCGTACCTCCCTTCTCCGTGCCCTTTCAATTCATAGTACCTTCCCATGGGTGTGATATAATTCATTTACATGCAGACTAGAGCTTAGTCCATCCTACACGCGGCGGTCTCTAATGTCCATGTTCCATCATAATCTCCTCTTGTTAGTTGTCTCCACCCGCATCCACGGATTAATTATTATAATGTTGATTAATTTAATGATAAAGAAATTACAAGTTTATACCATGGTTGAAGATCTAATTTAACAAAGTTGAGTTCATGGCTTATCAACATAGTTGGAGGTCATGGTTTATGATTAACAATATAGTTGGAGGTCATTATAGGTCATGGTTTATGAATAACATGGTTGGAGCTTGGAGGTCATGGTTTAATTGTGGGCTTAAACTTTTAATTATTAATATTTTTAATCTCACTTTAATGTTTTAATTTTCTAAATTTGTAATCTTTTAATTTCTTATCTTTTAAAATTATATTTTGGCTTATTATATATTTTAATTTATAATTTTTAAATTATTAACCTTTTTAATATATTTTAATGTTCTAAACTCTTAACTTTTTAATTTCTAATCTTGTTAATAATATTATATATTAACTTATTAAATTCATATTTTTATTTTTTAATATTTAAGGTAATATTTAATAGTATTAGTCTTTTAGATAATGTGATAAGAGCGGGAAATATTGTTGAAAGGAGGGAAAATGAATTTCCACAAAATCCCCTACTCATCAAAAGCTAAGGGGAAAGGGGAAAAAATGCATGAATGGACTAGCTCGAAGCAGCTCCACTCATGATAAGGTATGAATGTTCAACCCCGCACGGGTTTTGTACTTATGTGCAGAATCTCATTTTTTCACGATTATTTTCAGTATTTGAAATATATATATGACTCTTTGGGGTTTTCATCACTAGTGTTGCATTGAGAGGGGCTTAGGGTTTGAAGGTCTAAGCTCAATATTACAAGGTTTCTACAGATCTAGGGTTTCTAAGCTTTGATGCCAGAGGATACAACCAAGAGACAAAATAGGTAGTGCCAATCCATAAACGAGCCTATCCGAGTCTCAAATTTTTTTCTATATCTACGCAATCAGGTGCATTCTCATCACTTTAATCTGCATATTTTTGGTATATATTTCTCACATTATTGAGAGTTCTCATTCCGGTAATTTGTTGCTTGATTGTTGGTTCATGAGTGGCTTTAAAATAGGAATTCTCCTTTGCATCAACGTCATTCATATCGGGCTTGCCTTATGAGGTATTGCCTTCGGGTTAGGTACGGCTACCTTCCACCCTGGGGGCTACCTTGGCACTGATAAAAGGGATGCTGGGCTGTGCATGGATCTTCTCCTAAATATTCACCTGGAACCGAATCTGCAACTATGCTTGGGATTCACAAAGCTACAATTACCAGAAAGTGTGCAAGAAGAATTCCACCTCTCGAATCTCCATACGCCTTGTACCCTACCTCGAGCAGGTGCACACACTTAGGAACTTTTACTTATTGGGTCAGCCTTAGGAAGAGCTATACATGAGCAATGCCTTATCCTTAAATCCAAATTGACCTAGCGGTTGTGAAAGGCATCCCAAACCATACAAAGCCACCAAGAGTAGAGCCAGTAGCAAAGGTAGCGAAGGGACCCACAAAGATAGATACATATATAATGCCAGGTTCCGCGCAATAGGTTTGTGCCCATACATTCTAGTACTACCGGTAGTCCAAGATGATGCTCCCTCCCATTCATTATCCATTTGCGGAGTTAGGTCGCTTCGACATAGCCATTTAAATTATCCTGAGTAAGGCAGCTGTCTCTTTAGGGAAAACTAATCCAGCTCCTCATACCTGCTGCATTTGGTCGCTTCCTCCAGCCATCTTGTTGATACCATGTATAAATGCTTCCTTCATTATAATCATCATTACATCAGGCATTTCTGCTCCAAAACTCCAATATTATATCCTCAACCTCGCACACAGCTCATACATTATACAGTAGCAACACTAACTAAAAAAGAACCCTATACTGCTACCATACTGATAATGGCGCCATCGTGATCCGATAATGCCATCCCATAATGAGGGGTCTTTATTATAGTAACCCAGTATACTCTACCTGGTATAACCCTTGAGTAGTACAAATGGATGTTTAGAATGCGTTTCTTGATGGTGATCTGCATGAGGAGATATACATGACTCCTCCACGAGGACTTATAGTTGATGATAGATCGCAGGTTGAACGACTGCGAAAAGCTTTGTATGGGCTCAAACAAGCTCCTAGGGAATGGTTTTAGATATTTCGTAGGTAGAGAAAGAAAGGCAGGCAGAGAAACAGGTTAAGAACACGGATAATCTATTTGTTGTTAATAATTTTTTGTTTGGAAAATCTCTTTGGATTAGAGGAGTACGACATCGACATTACCCCTGCCCGCATTAACTAGACTTTGTGATATAAGCTGCCAATGCTACAACATCCGTTTTAGAAAACCTTATGTGCAAGAACAGGTATTAACGAAGGCACCACCAAGGAAAGGCAAGAAGGTCGGATAGTAATAAGGCTAGTTGATTTATTTATAGCACCAGTAGCAGGAGATAAAGCATCTTGCCCAACATCTTTTCTAGTTTTATAGCCCCGAAACAGTATACTCTTTCTCGAGTTCTCTAATCAGCTTGTGCTTCATTTCCAAAGCAAAGCCAATTTGTGGCTACTACCACTATTCGAAGTAGCTTTGTTGTGGAAGGTTCTAAAGCTTGGTCTCACCGGGTGACGTATAAAGATGGGAATTTGGTTAGTGAGAAGGAAGCGAGGATACTTTTGTTCTTATGTACATAATCACCATACCTCTAATAGATAGCACTGTAGTAGTTAACTGTAGTAAGTCTTTTAATGCCCTAGATATTGCTCCTGATGCACTTGAGAATGCAACATTTATTGGTCATCAAACTTCTCGGACCAGATGAAAGGTTGAGCTACCTGCAATTGAATGCATTCACCACAATGTTTCTCAAGCCTGTTCTCCCTAGCCTTTGTTTCTTCCACAGACTAGACAACTTTGCTTAACGAATTTAGACAGCACCACCTATACTTTTGTTTCTTCCACGAACTGGTCAGCAAGATCTTCAACAAGAACTTAGGTATTCTTTTCTTTTGTTTCTTCACTACTTGAGCAACAAGAGTTTCTGTTTTCTAAATTTTTGTTACTACCACGATCTATACAGCAATAGTTTAGTTGTTGTCACTTCCACGAACTATTCACCAAAAAATTTCGATCTCCGTATATTCTATCATGAGCAGTGACTTTTCCTCAACCTTCACGTGAATACAAGCCTCAAAATTGCACTTTATTAAAGGTTCTATACTTGTTTATTTATACCCAACGAAAGGTTAAAAAAAAACTTAAAGGATCCTCTTATTGTTTTTTCTTTTAAACACTACTGGCCGACCTGTGCCTTCACATTATTAATTTTAATCTTATTAATCATTCCTTAAACTGACAAGAGCTTTCTTCTCATTAGTTTCCCCTTTTTGACTATTCCTTATTTCAAGGAACGAAACCCTAACTCCATATCGATTTTATTAAGAGCTCGACATTCCATCATGAAGATTCGTTAAGGCTGTTGGGACTTGGCACTTGACATTCACACTTTTTTATCAACTGCGAGGATTCAGGCAAGCTGTGTGTCTTGACTTTATATTTTTAGACTGTCCATTTTGCTACAGATTGAATGCTCGGATTGCTGGAGACTTTCAGGCTTGTGCTTTTTCATAATTCTCAACTAGCTTTGACAGTGAATCAAGCATGTGCAATTAGCTCTATATGTCCCATCCTTAAATTGATCAAACCTTTACCATCCCGGTGACATCAATTCCAACACAATTTTTCTACAATAATCCAGTTTGTCTCAACTCTATGCAGGTTCTAAATGTTTTAAAGCGAATAACTGATGAAGAGTGCAAAATGTTGGGCTTGAATCCCAAATATGCTCGCCCAGATTGGATGATTTTGTAGGTTCTCCTAGTTCCCCCTCCTCCTGTCATACCTTCTATCATGATGGACACTACAATAAGGAGTGAGGTAATTCTTGATATTGTCTTTTTTATTTTTTAAAATTTTTTCTGGATTTTTTTCTTCGTAATTCCATTAATTTTAATAGAGATTATATTGTGCGAATGTTATGTAGCATTTCAAAATATTAGTCTAGGGAAAGAGAATCCCTGTTGAGTTTCAGAATGCTCGTTGTTTCATGTATAATCAAATATTTTTCTAAGGATAGTAAGACACAAGATGGTGCTTTAACTGTGGAATAGGTAGTGGCTTTCATTTGAGAGTTCTTGATCCCTTGAATTAAGTACACTGCATGGTCTTCATCCGGCACTTATCAATTCTTCAGTAGCTACACTAAGAGATAGTATTTGTATTCCTTTTTTTCTCTCCCTCAAACATCCCTTGACATGAAATATTAGGAGTATATCTGTACCAATGGCAACATTTTTATTCCTTCCCTTCATTTTTCATTTTGTGGCAACACTTTTATCCCATCCCTTCACTTTTCATTTCGTGGAAGACTTGCAAGATGGATACCTTCTGCAAAAAATTCACAAACAAGGGGCTTCCTTAATTTGTGTCAAAAACTACGTAGGGCTTCTTTTTGTCCACTCCCACTTGAATATGGAGCCAACCTTCCGGTGATAGAATTTAGGTTGGTTTCGTGGCATGTGTTGTTCTTGTAACTTGCCATTAAGAGCCCAAATTACTCCCTATGCTTTTTCTTGTTTGTTATATGAAATAACATATTTCGAAGCCTTTATCATTTATTTGGGGATGATTATTGTGGTAATTTAACTAGTGCAAATTATTTTGAAGCCCTTATCATTTATTTGGGGATGATTATTGTGGTAATTTAACTAGTGCAAATGCCTTTTTAGGGTTAGGAATTCTATTTTTGCTCTCTTCTGGTCTAGTATGTTGGTTAGATTTTCTATGATGTATTTGCATTAATATTAAAAGGTTATTCTCAGCATAGTTTTTCTTGTGATGATTTTGGTTAATGCACTTATACATTCAAAGATCTGATGCTTCATAATGCATTATATTTGTACATAACACAAGCATTCAAAACTCTATGGATGCCGAACCAGATCTGGAAATCAAGGTCGAGGTGGAAGGGGGGGATATTTAATGGGTGATGGATTTGTTAGAGCAAGATATCATTCTATTTTACAAGGTATGTGTTACGGAGAAAACTTCCTATGGCTTGGGGTAGACCACAACAGATAGCTGGCTACCAGAAAATTACTCAATTCCCAATGCAATGTTATATAAATGACAGCTAAGATAATGGAGAATATAACCAACCTCGATCTGGACGTTCGATGTAGATCCCCGTTGAAGCTTTCAATCTATGCACTTGAACCTGTAAATTAGTCTTGATAGCCAATACACAACAAGATCATATAATATATGAAAGACATTAACATCGTCAATAGCAAAGGTCCGTGATATCATAAGTAAATGCAACCCAATGTAATATAAACAACATTCACAACATTAATGGATGAGAATATGAGTATTTCTATTAATAAATAACAAGAAGTACAATGTGATACGACCTCTTGCTGGTAACCAATCTGAACCAAGAACTGGGTCTCTCCACTTGTGCCTCCACCACTTCTATCCCCCATGGAATGGCAAACTCAAACTATGAAATGAGTTTGGAAGGTGAACATAAAGGGTTCACAACAACAAGGATCAATGAGTGTAGACTCAAGATACGACAAAAATCCACTAGAGTTATCTTGATCTCTCTTTCTCCTCCCTTCCATATGCCATATGTGCTCAATATATAGTCCTTCCAAAGGTAAGTGAAAGGACACATCGAGACGTTTCAAGGCAAATGGAGGGCCAAAGGTCACCCTAAGACCGCTTTTTGGGAGTAAAAAGTAATTTACTAGTGATTTTTACCATTTTACTTGTCACCTGTGGGCTATAGTGGAACAACTCGCGGGTACGCTGGCTAAAGTGGAACAGCCAGCGTACAGGAAGAAAAATAGGGAAAAGTGTTTCCGAAGGACATAAAGTGCATTTGAGTGAGTGAAATGGATCCTGCAAGCCAAAGAGTGATGATGCTCACAAGGTGGAAAAATATGTTGTAACAGATGTCCCCTAATGTGTGAGGTCAGAGACTAATGCTACAATGGCCGAAATACATTATAAATCTCAGAAGTGGAGTGATGGAGACACAAGTGGAAGGAACAGCTCAGTTGTCACAATATAATAGTATCTCTGAATACATGTTGGTACAGTACAACAATCTGATACAATGGCCATGAATAGGTAGTACATAGTGAAAATATGTCATAAGTGATCATAGCCATGATCCCTCTACAGTAAGATATGGTTCCCTGCTGAAAAGGAAACAACTGGTGCAAACTGGAGGTGCAAACTGCTGATATTTGAGAGGTGATATCTCAGATGTAAAGTCACGATCATAAGTAGCATACTGAATGCCACTATCGCCTAGGGCCTTCTACACAAATCATCTACGGTGCAAGTCCCATCAAGTGAATAAAGGTGTTGAGGTCGAACCTAATGTGACATCGTCTGATTACCGGTCAATGATGTATACTGTTAACAGACGCGAGATAACCCACCAATAATGAAAATGGGCATCAAGGCACAGAGTACAATCATCAGAGTGTGAATAGATGTGTTGAAGTCGAACACTAAGATGAACCCATCGATCAGGGGACATTAATGTATTCCCAAAACTGTCGATGGCGAGAGAACCTACCACTAATGACTGCAAGCCTCAAGGTACTCAACCGAACTCTAAGTCTCAAAATCTAGAATAAATGGGTTGATGTCAACGAAACGAAACTCGCTAGAAGGAGGGAATTAAGGCATCCCCCATCAACCATCACGAGGTAACAGCTATGCTGAAAGATTTGAAAGAAATCAGGTGAAACAGACTAACTAAATAAGGATGGCCGACATGCAATAGTCAAGAGATCTGAGGAGTGGATGACTCTGGTTTCAGGACTTCCTTTGAACAAGAGCATGAGCAGATGGATAGACTCAGGAAGCATAGACTCGACATAGACTATGCGATGCAGGAGGCATCAACAAAGGGCTCCATAGTGACTGGAAGCTTAACCAATCAATGGAGTAAAACTGAGAAACGAGTACAGCTCCTAAGGTCCTACTATAGTCCCGACTCATAATGTATGGAGTGGAATGAATGCTATGTTCAAAGGCGACACAACAACTTCCAACTATAAGTAGTAACCATAATCCCATCCGGCTTTTTGGAATATTTGATTTTTTTTTGTCTTTTTCATATTTGGAAAAGCTTGAAAAAGAATAAAATTGCTTATAGTACAACAATTGAGGGAACGAGTGTCAAATGGTGAGAAGACTAGTCTCAAGCAATGGAACATACCTATGATCAAATGCAAGGAATCATGTGCAGGATGTGGACACTCGGGGGGGTGTTCCCTCAAGGTCAAAAGGTCATCAAATTGTGAAGGGAAAATGGAAGCTCTGCCGGGCTTGACAGGGAAAGTGCTCAGGCACCAAGCTAACAATTGAGTAAGCGAGAGCCGGCACAAGGCTCAAGCAACAAGCAGGATGATGCAATGCAATCACAACTTGATATAAATGGGGGGAGTCCTTATGGGAGATGGCCAGCATAAGACAAAGTAGAGTATGAATCTTTATCGCAAAGTCATGACATAACTACAAAGGACTCCCGATCCTAAGGACAAACAACGGCTTGGGCACCAAAATACAAAAAGGGTTTCTAACTAGGGTACCCATGTTTGGAAAGGCCCTACCGCCACATAACGACACTTTTATAACAGTGTGAAAGCTCTGTGTCGGTTAAGAAGCGGGATCGCACCTAGGGTTTATGTAAATGGTCAAAAGGTCAAATGCATAATGCATGTGAAAATGACATCTAACCTATATGCCATGTGTGAAATATACCTGCAGTAGGCGCGAAACGATAAAAAACAATTCTCGCCGAAGAAATCTGGTCAAAAATGCTACTCCAAGACATTATATCAGTCCAAAATAGCTTAAAACCGTGAAAACTATAGACAAGTGGGTTTTCAAATTTATAAATAGTAATAAAAAATTACAATTTACAATTCATTTTCACTATTCACCCAATTTGAATTTTTTGGTTAGTTTTCACCTCGAAGTTCAATCGTTGATTCTGGGAGCTACGGGCATCCGTTCGTCGAGCCGTCTGGAGCAGGTTAGTAGTCTCATCCATACCTTTCATTTGATTATTTTTATTTGAATTTTCAGTGATTCAAAATTTTAAATGGCCAAGCCCTATTTGGTCACGGCGGTACCCACGAGCTACAAGCATACGGGTAGCGGGTAGGGATTGGTACTTGCGGTCAATGCATGCATTGATTGCGGGTACCCACCTCTGTGAGATAAATAGACCGCGGGTACGGCCGTAGAGTTTGTTTTTTAAATAAAATTTACTAAACTATTGGTTTCTCTTCCTCCGGGATGGTTCTAGAATGGAGAGAAAGGGAACATGACCTTGTAGATGAGGCTATCCACAATGATTTTCCTGCACATCAAGCTTTACAAGCATGTGGGATTTACAAATTTTGGAACATAGGAGGTTTGAGGGCCCAAAACCTATTGCTGCGCCGTTTAATAAACTACTGGGACATAGATGCACAAAAATTCAACTTGGACAAGCAAATACTTTCCTTGGAGGTCAATGATATCTATTTCATTACTGGTTTGTCCCATCGAGGTGAAGTGGCAAGCCTTTGATCTCGTTCTGTGGGTGGTGGGATCACCATTCCCGACTACATCGAGCGGTACTGTCTTCCCAATACTCGGATAGTGGGGAGTCAGGTGCCCATCAAATCCATAGTCAGTCTGAGCATGAAGTTTATAGTGGCTACCCTTGTACGGACTACAGGTTCGGCAGCTCTTCACCAGGCTTCAAGGCCGATAATGTTCTATGCCTCACAGTGCATGCGGCCCATAGTATATGACTGGTGCACAACGTTACTGGGGTCTATGAAGGCCCAGTTAACGGAGTGCAAGCAAGGGGAGGTAAAAAAATTTGGATACGGCAGTATCTTATGCAGTTTCTTCTTTGAGCAAGTTTCGGGGCTCAGTCCGAGGGTTGAAGTCCCTCCTCATAGTCTCTGCAACCTAGCCCTGACCTGGTGGGCAAAGGTCTTGATGCGACAGGGTGGTGGCCGACAGGCATCACCATACACAGCTGAGTTCTTTCACTGGTGGGACCGACAGGTCATAACTATAGATGACTAACCCTATGCAGGGATAGACTTCCGTCAGGATCGTGACATGCCGCTTCCGCCAGGACATCGGTGAGTTAATCTTTTTATGTTTTTTGTGTATTAAATTTTTAGGGATTTTTTATTATAAATGTGAATGGAAAAATCTTTTGGGGGTGGTATCACATATTAATATTTCACTGTTTGCTCGCAGACAAGAGTCTAGTAAGACCAGAGGGCTTCCCAAGACATCATCGACGGGGCAGGGGTGATGAAGTAGTGGGTGTTGCAGTAGAGCACACACTAGGGACTGTGCGAGTCAACCTATCATGGATGACCAACAGGGTATCAGGTATAGAGATAGCGCAGCTTCCAGAGGATATGCAGTGCCATGTGGTGGGGGTACCAAGCAACTGGGTGCGACTACTGCAGCGTATAGCTAACGCATTACATTATTACTATCAAACGCATCCTGCCGAGGCAGCACATAGGCCCCTCGTAGGGATTAGACATCTTAGAGTACCATTTTTGTATTGATATGTATATTTTTTAGGGCTACGGGATCCAGTTTTGTATTATGACACTACCATTTTTGGACATATTATTTATAAAAAACTATGGTTCTCCGGTTCTACTATATGTGTGTATGTACAATGTATGAATGTGTATTTTATTTGTGTGCTTCATTATGAATGTGACAAATGCCAATCTAGGACATAGTTAGTGTTAATTTTTTAGCATTAATTCAACATACTCTAGGATCTTTACTGAGAGAATAACATCTACAGCATATCAAGCATATCAATCACAACAAGCAATCACATGAGACAATAGACACACAAAGTTTCCTTGGGGAAAACCAAGAAGGTGAAAAACCCCAATAACTTTCTCAGAGATAGATAGAGCAATGATACAAAACCCAAGCATAAGAGATAGTCTCCTAGCAGCAGCTTCTCCTCCTCCACTAGTGCACCACTCTCCAATGAGTGCATAAGCGAGAAAGTGAATGATCAAATAGAGTGCCTCCCGCGCTCTATTTATACTTGAATTGACTTGCCTAATAACCTTTACTAGGTCGGCCTTAACTTAACCACATAACATAATGCTAACAGGGCCAACCACCAATAGGGTGGTCTAATAACCCTTTTACCCACATGAATCATACAGGGCCGACCCCATCAAGGTGGTCTAATAACCCATCAAGTATAAGTTACGACACTTATAATATAAATGATGACACTTCCGTATAGAGGAATAATAACATCTCTATAGGAATACAATATAAATAGGTGAAATACATTCCGAAGCTACAATTACATCAACAGTTAGCATATGCATCAGATATATGATTAAAACTTCTCGGAACATGAATGTATGTAATGGAAACAAAATGTCGTTCCAAGAGTCTTACCCTTAATAATTTTCGTAGTAACGTAGGATCCCTCACACGGTACTGACCATTCAACTGAGGCACAAGTAGTTGTGAATCCAGGTGGACTTCTAAAAATTGGATACCATGCGAAATAACATCCCGAAGTAGCTCAATCATGGCACTATACTCAGCCACATTGTTAGATGTAGGACCAAGACAAGCACCTCCTGAGGACACAACTAGGCGATCCGGTGAATAAATAACCCAGGCAGCAAAAACAAGTTGTTGCATATGACAGCTAGCACCATCCGCAAATCCTAAGAACATAGGAGATTCTGTTGACATCTGTCAATCAAACGGAAGCGAATCAGCAGACCGAAAAACCAAAATAAATCTAAACTATGTACAGAAGCAACTATACAATAGTATACAAAAGTATTAGCTCAAACTAGAAGTTCAAGCATAATACCGCTTGAGGTAGAGCCCATTTCTAGGCTCCTTCAAGACATTCCCCTCATAATCTTCTAATAAATAATCTCCTTTTTCTAAGACATGCCTCATGATGTAAGGATCGTGCCACATGGGGTAAACTTTCCTGCCCCTAGGGGTTCTTTAGCTTGGTCATATAAAAGGACCAAGTCACCTTTAGCATATTGTCAGGGACGAACAGACCTATCGTACTGAACCTTGACATGACGTTTATTGGCATCTATAGCCACAGCGGCATCTCGGCGCTGCTCGTCAAACTACTCAAGGTGGATTAAACGTTGCTCAATACCCGACGTATCAGGGAGGAGCTCTATGGCCAGTTTTAGCGAAGGGATTTCGCATTCAATCGATAAAATAGACTCCACACTGTGTACCAGCTAAAACGGTGAGAACCTGGTGGCAGTCTGTTAAATTTTGAGCATTAATTCAATATACTCTAGGATATTTACTGAGAGAACAACATGTACAGTATATCAATGCATATCAATCATAACAAGCATGTCAATCATCACAAGAATCAAAAGCATGAGAGACAATAGACACACAGAGTTTCCGTGGGGAAAACCCTAAGGTGAAAAACCCCACAACTTCCTCAGAGATAGATAGAGAAATAGCACAACCAAAGTACAACCAAATTACAATAGATAGACTCCTCTTAGCAGCTGACCCTCCTCCTCACATGTGCGCCACTTTTCGAGTGAAGGAAGTGTGAGTTCTGAGTGATCCAAATAGAGATCTCCCAATCTCTATTTATACTTGTCATGTTTGCCCAATAACCTTATGGGGCCAACTTGTCTAGCTAGGTACAATAACTTCATATTATATTATCTCCGGTCGACCCCTTACAAGGTGGTCTAATAACCCATCAGCAAGTTAACACACTTGTGACACTTGTCAATACAAATGACGACACTTCCTTATAGAGGAATAATACATCTCTATAAGAGTACAATAAATATATAAATGAAATACATTCTGAAGTTACATATACATCAACACTCCCTCTTAACTAGGAAGGTGTTTCTCGATACAGATATGCTAGCACAAGTCTTCTTCTTTGGATCATCGCCATCGATGCATCGACCTTGAAACATCGTCATCGTCACTGCTACTATCTCAACCAATTTTTGAATCTACTAGTCATAGGAAGTTCTACAGAGCCAGTCCTTTTTCATACTGGATGTAGGCTCACTACCTTCAAGTCTTCATCATCACTGGCCATACTATGGAAATATCAGGACTTATTACATGCGTCACAAAACCTTAAAAGAGTCTCTTGACTAGCAAGAACCCTAAAGAGCATCCGAGGCCTTTTTCATCCTGTCCAGATCTCCAGGACTGATTACATGTGACTTCACCACAAAACATCGAAAGAGAATCCCAGGACTGATTACGAGCACATGGCTCAACCTATCGGATCTCCCAGGGCACAAATTACATGTGGTCACCACAAAACCTCGAAAGAGCATCCCAGGACTGATTACGAGCACACGGCTCAACCTATCGGATCTCTCAGGGCACAAATTATATGTGGTCATGGAAAAACCTCGAAAGAGCATCCCAAGATTGATTACGAGCACACGGATCAACCTATCGGATCTCCCAGGACACAAATTACATGCCATAGGACAAAACCTTGAAAGAGCATTCGCCAGATATCCTGGGGCACAAATTACATGCCATAGGAAAAACCTCGAAAGAGTATCTGCAAATCTCCTAGGGCACAAATTATATGTCCTCCCAAGCAAAACCTCAAAAGAGCATTTTTCAGATATCCCAGGGTACAAATTACATGCCATAGGAAAAACCTCGAAAGAGTATCTGCAAATCTCCCAGGGCACAAATTATATGCTTCTCTGCACAACCTGTTCCACGGCCACAGAGTATCATCCTGATACTCACCATAAATCATCCTGATGTACTCATAATCATCCTGATCATCATCGCTACATCGTCCTGATGCATGTCATATGGAGCAACATCCTGAAGCTCATCATCCGCGATCATCCTGATGCATACATAGTATCTTCCTTATACATATCATCATACATGATCTACCTGATCATACAATGTATCCACCTGATACATATACAAATACATGATCCACCTAATCATACCTGATACATATCAACATACATGATCTACCTGATCATACACCATATCCACCTGATACATATACAGATACATGGTCCAAGCATCCAACATGATGCATATACAAAATACATACAAATGATCCAACTGATCATATCCAGCATCCAACATGATGCGTACATACATAAATGATCCAACTGATCATATCCAGCATCCAACATGATGCATACATACATAAATGATCCAACTGATCATATCGAGCAGAAACTCGAACATCGTACTGATGCTCATCATCCAGCGCTTACATCCACAGCCATGGAAGGATTCTCCTGTCATCATGCTCGGAATGGCTCCTGCAAATGTATCCATCACTTCTTCCTCGAAGTGTCATCAATATGAAGAACACCAAGCCTCTCTCTGAAGTACTTGAACTTCACTCTGGCTAGTGGTTTCGTCAGCAAATCTGCAATCTGCTCATCCATCGCAACATACAGGAGCTTCACTACTCCTCTCTGCACCATATCCCTGATATAGTGATATTTGATCTCTATGTGTTTCAACCTGTCATGGAACACGGGGTTCTCAGACAACTTCACACAACTCTGGTTGTCACAAAAGATACCAGTAGTCTCCAGTGGGAGATCAAATAGCTCTGACAGTAGCTTCTGAATCCATACTACCTCACAACTAGTCGAACAGGCTGCAACATACTCTGCCTCGGTTGTACTCAGTGCTACGCAAGACTGCTTCCTACTAAACCAAGATATCACACCTGACCCCATACTGAAGCAGCACCCATATGTGCTCTTCCTATCTGCAGCACTGTCTGCCCAGTCCGGATCAACATAACCCTGCAGGTTAAACTTTTGATTCGCATCATACTCAACCCCATAATCAACTGTACCCTTTAGGTACCTCAGAATATGCTTTACAACAACCAGGTGAACACTCCTCGGATCCGTCAAGAACTGGCTCAATGTGTTCACCGCAAAGCAAATATCTGGTCTTGTATTCGTTAGGTACATCAAGGACCCAATCATCTAACGATACATAGAGACACCAACCGGCTCAGATGAAGCATCACACAGAAGCTTCAGGTTTGATGCCATAGGTGTAGCCATGGCCTTGCAATCCATCATCCTGAACCTCTTCAGGATATCTACTGTATACTTCCCTTGTCCAAGGAAGATCCTATCTACACTCTACCACACCTCCATACCTAGGAAATAGTGCATCATCCCCAAGTCCTTCATATCAAACTCGACAGCCAGCTTCCTCTTTGTATCGGCAATCAGTCTATCATCGCCTGTTACAAATAGATCATCCACATATAGGAGAAGTATCACAGGATTTCCTTCCTCAACCTTGAAGTAAAGGTTGGAATCCTCTTTACTCTTGGTAAATCCCAAACTAGATAGGAAACTGTCCATCCTACCATACCAAGTCCTAAGAGCTTGCTTCAAGCCATACAAGGCTTTCTTCAATCTGCACACATATGACTCCCTGTCATGTGTTTCAAAACCGAGTGGCTGCTCCACATACACTTCCTCTTCAACTACACCATTCAAGAAGGCAGTATTGACATCCATCTGGTGTATCTTCCATTTCATCACTGCAGCCAAAGCAAGTACTGTTCTGATGGAAGTGTACCTTGCTACAGGAGCAAAAGTTTCTTCATAATCTATTCCCTCTTTCTGAGAGAAGCCACGAGCTATGAACCTTGCCTTGTATTTCTCTATGCTGCCATCTGCACCATGCTTGATCTTGTAGATCCATTTGGAAGTCACAACAGACTTCCCTTCAGGTCTTGGGACAACATCCCAAACATCATTCTTCATTATTGATTGGTATTCCTCGACCATGGCATCCTTCCATTCTTTCTTTTCTGTTGCTTCTTCATAACTGGAAGGTTCTTTGTTCATGATATCACAGAGTAAAGCAACATAGCTAGTATGTGATCTAGTTCTCTTCTTTGCTCTGTGTTCTTCTTTTGGAATGCCATATCTTTCTGCATCTTGAATGAGCTCTCTAGCCCATGCAGGTTTCCTCTTGTGAGAGTTATTCTCATGGGGTGGATCTACAGGTTCTTGCGGATCTTCAATTTCATGATCTGCTTCTGGAATTGCTTCAGTCATAGTAGTGTCTTGAAATCTAGTTTCCATAGGTTCTTCATAATCTTCAACAGGTGTCTTTCTTGATTTCATGAATGCTAAGTTTTCATCAAATGTCACATCCCTGCTGACATCAATCTTCTTGAACCCTGGAAAGTATATTCTGTAAGCCTTCAAGCTTACACTGTAACCCACAAAGATAACCTTCTTTCCTGAAGGATCTAGCTTGGTCCTCTTTTCCTTTGGGACATGAGTGTATACTAGACAACCAAATATTCTGAGATGGTTGACTTCAGGTTTCTTACCAGAGAAGACCTCTTCTGGTGTCTTGTTGTCCAATATCTTGTGGGGTGTTTTGTTCTGCACATATACATCTGTCCTAGCTGCTTCTGCCCATAGATGCATAGGTAGATCCTGGTCATGTAGCATTGCCCTTGCTGCTTCCATGATTGTTTTGTTCTTTCTTTCTGCAACTCCATTCTGTTGTGGATTGTAAGGAGCAGTAAACTCCCTCTTAATCCCTGAATCACTGCATAGCTTCTTGAAGTCACCTAAGGTGAATTCTCCACCATTGTCGGATCTGAATGTTTTGATCTTCTTATCAGTTTGGTTCTCCATCAAGGTTTTGAATTCCTTGAACTTATCAAATACTTCATCTTTGTTCTTCAAGAAGTAAACCCAAGTCTTCCTGGAGAAGTCATCAATGAAAGAGACATAGTAAACATACCCACTCAGAGAATTGGATGACATCGGACCGCATACATCGGAGTGGATAATTTCCAAGATACTTTTTGCCTTGCTTTCACTGCTTGGGAATGCCTTCTTTATGTTATTTCCTTTTGCACATCCTTTGCAAACACCTTCATGCTTGGTCTTGATTTCAGGAAGACATTCTACAGCCTTACTTGCAATTGGTAATGCTCTGTAGTGCATATGTGCAAGTCTTCTGTGCCAAAGTTCACTTGGCTCCATGGAATCATGTACCATGGCATGTTTAGGTTGTCCCTTCAATTTATACAATCCTCCCTGTTGCTCTCCAATCACCACTGCATCATCAATGGTTTTACCCTTTGGCCACATTAGGACTTGGCCATCTACAAATGCAACCCTCATGCCTTTTGAATCCAATGCAGAGATGGAGAGTAGATTCTTCTTGAGCCCAGGTACATAAAGAACTTCTTTCATCTTCAAAGACTTTCCAGAGTCTATGTTGTAGGAGGCTTCACCACTTCCTTTGATAGGGTATTGATAATCATCCCCAAGTTTCACCTTATGGGGTGATTCATGTTCAAATAAGTTTACAAAAGATTCTTTAAACCCAATCATGTGTTTGGAATCCCCACTGTCAATTAACCAATCATTACAACCATGAGAGATAGTGCCTGTGAGAGCAGAGATTAGAACATACTCTTCTTCACTTGATGAGTCATCATTATCACTTTCTTCTCTGGCCTTCTTCTTTGGAGGTTCATCATCCTCAGCAGCATGAGCATGATATCTTCATTTGTTGTTCTTCTTCTTCTTTTTGAAGTTGTTTTTGTTGTCTTTCTTCTTCTTGGGACAGTCTAAAGCAAAGTGACCCTTCTCATTGCAATTGAAGCATCTGAGATCTTTCTTATCTTTATGAAAATGGTGGTGTGAGAATTTCCTATTATGAGATGATACCTTCTTGGACTTGCCTTTCCTGGCATGTGCTGTGAGTGCTTGATCTTCATTTCCCATCTTTTCTTCTCGACCCACAAGCCTAGCTTCTTCTTGAGAGCATTCCTCCCACAGGCTACTGAAAGAGATCAATTTCTTTCTTGCACAAATTCCTTGAATAAAAGAGTCCCATGACCTAGGTAGGCCATTTAGAGTGGTCATAACAACTTCACGATTGTCCACTACTTCATCCATAGCTTCAAGTTGTTCCTTGACCTGAGAGACCTTGGAGAAGTAAGATTGAATGGTCTCTCCATTCAACATCTTGACCCCTTTCAATTGATTCCATAGAGTCATCTTCCGATTTATGTTCTTCCCTTCAAATAACTTGGTCAGGGAGTCAAACATCTCCTTGGGTGTCTTTATAGATGACACATGTGGTATGAGATGGTCTTTGATAGAATCAGCAATGATTCTCTTTGCCTTGACCAAGTTCTTCTTATGCAAAACCTTAGCCTCTTCATCCTCTGGGATAGGGACCTCAGAGTTGATGTAGGAGTCCAATTCATTTTCTTCCAGGATTAACCCAATCCTATACTTCTAGGCTCAGAAGTTATCAGCCCCTTCAAGCTTATCCTCAAGCTTGGTGTGGTGAGACATCTTAAAGAGTACTTCAAATGGAAATAGAAAAGATTTAGGTCTTACCACTTGCTTTGCTGAAAACTAGATCTGGTCCCGGATTAGGATTTGTAGGAAAAACCCTAAAAAATTCAAAATGTGAATTTCAACTTTCTGAAAGGATAGAAAGATGCACCTTGATGAGCTGATCAGCCTAGTGTATTCAGAATTTGAGATCTGCAAAGCTTCACCCTTCAAAAATGCCTTTTAGTCTTCCCGGGTTCACTAGGGAGGACCCTGAATTAGGGTTTGAGTTTCCCGGAGATTTACTCAGCCAAAAATCTCGATCCAAATCTCTAAACTTCGATTTTTCCAAGGAGCTTCCAGCTATGTCTTCATATTTCAGAAATTCCTATTTTTGTGGAAACCCTAATTTTTAGGGCCAAATCTGAAAATAATCAGAATTGAATTCTGATTGGACAGATAGATTCTCCTTGATAAGTAGAGTCAATCTACTATACTGCTTTTCCAAAATATGTGGAGAGAAACCCAATAAACAAGAAACCCTAGTTTCCATCACTACACAATGTCTTATTCTTAGGTTAGTTTTGATACCATGTTAAATTTTGAGCATTAATTCAATATACTCTAGGATCTTTACTGAGAGAACAACATGTACAGTATATCAATGCATATCAATCATAACAAGCATGTCAATCATCACAAGAATCAAAAGCATGAGAGACAATAGACACACAGAGTTTCCATGGGGAAAACCCTAAGGTGAAAAACCCCACAACTTCCTCAGAGATAGATAGAGAAATAGCACAACCAAAGTACAACCAAATTACAAGAGATAGACTCCTCTTAGAAGCTGATCCTCCTCCTCACATGTGCGCCACTTTTCGAGTGAAGGAAGTGTGAGTTCTGAGTGATCCAAATAGAGATCTCCCGATCTCTATTTATACTTGTCCTGTTTGCCCAATAACCTTATGGGGCCGACTTGTCTAGTACAATAACTTCATATTATATTATATCGGGTCGACCCCTTACAAGGTGGTCTAATAATCCATCGGCAAGTTAACACACATGCGACACTTGTCAATACAAATGACGACACTTCCTTATAGAGGAATAATACATCTCTATAGGAGTACAATAAATATATAAATGAAATACATTCCAAAGTTACATATACATCAACACAGTCTTGACTGCAATTCGATACGCCCACAAAGAAGGATATAACATAATATGCCAGTTGTTCTTTCTTTGTTCGATGGTACTTTGGAGAATGGTCTTTAAAGACTTATTGACTGCTTCAACCTGACCATTCACTTGGGGATAGTAAGAAGATGAGTGTTCTTGACAAAACCCAAGCTTGAGTGACAAATCCGCCATCATTTTGTTCTGAAAGTGACTACCATGGTCAGTGACAATCCCTTTTGGAATACCGAACCGAGTAATAATCTGATTGAATACGAAATGGGCTGCTGTAGCACCATCAGATTTTACGGTAGGCATGGCCTCAACCCATTTGGAAAAGGTGTCCACGACCACTATGATATGGTGATGCCCTCCAGCCGAAGCTGGTTTGCAATCCATGAAATCCACCCCCCACTTGGTGAAGGGACTGACGGTGACGACCGGATGAAGGGGCACTGGATGCGAGTGTATATTTCGAGAAAACACCTGGCAAGGGTGACATCTCTTCACAGCGTTCACACAATCTTTAAAGATCGAAGGCCAAAAGTAACTAGCTCGCATAATGCATTGGGTTGTTGCAAGCCCGAATAAGTGACTGCCACATGCCCCAACATGGAAATCATTAAGCACACGCTCCGCTTCTTTGTGAGTCAAGCAACGACGGAGAATAGAATCCTTTCCTCGACGATACAAAGTGTCGCCGACGATAGTATAATCTTCAGCGTGGTGTTTCACATGCCGTCGCTCATCCCGTGAATAATGCGAAGGAAACTTCAAAGTTTGGAGATATACAATGATATCCCCATACCAAGGGTCCTCTGACGAGATAAGAAATAAGTGTTCATCCACAAAGGAATCTTCATGGACAACATCCTCATCAAGTCGCGGAAGGTTCGACATAAGCTCAGCAAAAAACAAGGATTTCACCAACTTCGCTGAAGCAAAATCGAGATCAAACTCCTGAAGGATCACAATCAATTTATTGTACTTCCCCCCTATAAGACATCGTGATAGCACGAACTGAAACAGATTGATATGCGCTATGACTGTGGTCTTCCTAAGCATGATATAGTGTCGTAACCATTTGACTGCATGAACAGTCGCAAGTGCCAACTTTTCCACGTGAGTATATCTCAACTCAGTGTCTACCAGATTTCGACTAAGATAATAGATCACATGCTCCACGAGCACATCATCAACCTGAACTAAGACCATGCCAATCGTCTCTTGAGACGTAGCCACATAAAGTATAAAATCTCTCGCAAAGTTGGGTGGACTAAGCAAAGGGGCTGATACCAAAGCTTTCTTAAGAGCGTTGAAAGACCGTTGGGCTTGCTCATCCCAAATAAACGGTGTGTCTTTCTTCAACAAGCACGCGAAACCTTTGGTAAGACTAGCATGATTCACTACAAAGCGGCGTAGAAAAGTAGCTCTCCCTTGGAGGCTCTAAAGTTGTAACAAGTTGCGCGGAGGAGGCAACCGAAGTATTGCCTCAACTTTAAGAGGGTCGACTCTAATACCCTCTTTCGAAACTATGAATCCTAGAAGGCGACCTGTCCTCACAGAAAAGATGCATTTATTGGGATTCAATCGAATTTTGTAGCGTATACATCGTTCGAGAATCAAACGGAGGTGCTTGGGGTGTTCCACTCTCTTGCGGGAATGGCCAGCAAGATCATCCAAGAAAACCTCCATTATACGTTTAAGGTCATGAAAGGCATAGGTCATGGCACGCTGAAACGTAGCTCCAGCATTTTTAACGTCGAAGGGCATTTTTCGGTACGTAAATGTACCCCAAGGACAAATGAAAGCAGTCTTATGTTGATCCTCGGGTTTGATTTGAATCTGGTTATACCCCAAAAAGCTGTCCATGAACGAAAAAACTCTGCTTCCCGCACAAGCATCCAAGATCTGATCTATGAATGGAGTGGGGAAATTGTCTTTCGGACATGCATGGTTCAGGTCTCTAAAATTAGTGCATACACGGATCGTTCCCTGCTTCTTATCCATAGGAACGGGGTTTGACACCCATTCGGTAAGGGGAACGGGGTAGATAAAACCAACCTTGAGTAGTTTCTCCACCTCTGCCTTGATAGCGGCTTCCTTCCTGGGGTTAATAGCACGAAGACGTTTTCGAACCTGTTTAGCATGAGGATATGTTCTAATCTCGTGTTCGAAAATACTGGGGTCTATTCCTGGCATCTCCTCATATGACCAGGCGAAAGCTTCCCAAAGTTCTGTAAACAATTCGGTGTTAATGGAAACCTCCTCAGAAGAGCAATCATCACCGATGTAAACATTCTCAACCTTTTTGGGAGTGTGAGAGATGTTGATCGGTATAGTCGGGGAAACATTAGCCATGTTCCCCTTCGTGTAAATCCCATGTGAAACCATAGGAGCCACAGGGTGACCAACCATCTCGGCAAGAGTCGTCCTAAACTCTTCTTGCTCGGCGAGATTGAGGTTGGGAAGAAAATAAGAGCGATGATGCATGTCCTCCCAAGGTCTCTCACTACCACACATGGCCTCGATAATAGCTTCATCCAAAGGTAAAGTATCATCAAGACAATCGTGCGAATAAGATGAGTCGTCTGCCCATTCCGACAGCATAACAGGATCTTCCTCCTCCATCCGAGAAGAAGGGAGATCCGGCTCTGTAGTGGCTTGTTGAATATCATGATATGCAAGCTCAGCAACAGACAGCGGCATATCCATTCCAACGTGCACAATGTCTCCAGACATGGAATTCATGAACGGTAAGGTCCACGGATCATCAAAATACAAAGTCCAAAACGGAACATTATGCAATGGAGGAGATGCATTGTCGAAAATGGTTCCAATAAAATGAATGGGTGAAGGGAAATCATAAGATCCCATCAATGAAGGGTACAATCCGACACCCATGTTCCCAGTTTTCGGCTGAGAATCTGTAACCTGCGGGACTACTGATCCCATGGATGCTGTGGAATAAGGACTAACGAAATCTAGCTGGTCGACTGTCACAATCTTGCCTTCGTGTGGAAAGAAAATAACTTTGAACACAGTAGACTCGACCGCTTTCATAGCGTACATCCAATTCTTACCCAGAAGAAGGTTGTAGTCAATGGGCGCATCAACCACCTTGACTTCAATAGGCATGGATTTCCCACCCAAGCGGACAATAAGGGAAGGAAGAATCCCATGCGGCTTAAATGACCGACCATCAAATGCAGTGAGCATGGTCCTAGATGTGGATAAGGGAGGAGAGCCAAGAGCTTTCCAACAAGATATAGACATCACTGACGTAGAAGCACCTTTGTCAACCACCGTTCTTTTGACAAAATTCTGAAGGCACTCCACATGGATTTGAAAAGTCACGTGATAAGGTAAGCGAGGATGAATGTCAGTAGTATCAAACTTGATAACGTTGGGACTCCCCCCATCCTGAACTCCTAAAGCACTCAAAAGGGCATGCCTTTGAGAAGGACACGCCTGTAAAACTTCAAGAGACGACATGGCACATGAAGTTTGGCCCAAATCTTCTACAATAGAGTAGTTTTGGGCGGCTCGAGCATTGGGATTATGCGTAGAGCGCTTGAGAACACCTTTCGGTATCCGCGGCATAGTAGAGGGCTTCTTGATATGCAAGGAAGTATTAGGAGGAGGAGGAGGAGGCTCATTCCCCATATTCGGTTGTGGTGTACCATAATCGCATTGACGAGTAGCAACACTAACATCTAATTGGACCATATTCACACACCCATAACCACTAGTATTGGAAGAAGACGTTGTAGTCTCATTAGGTCCATAACCAGTAGCGGGAGCATGTGAAGCCATGTTCTGATGGTGTGGAAGGGCATATTTCAACACAGCTGGGCTCTATGCAAGATTCTTCGATGCTTCTTCGATTCGAGGACACAAGTGAGTAAGATGATCTTCCCCACAAAGCTTGCAAGGCAATTTCACCTTACGCCTAGGTTTACAGTCCCCACCAGCAGTTTTGCCTTCCCAAGGAGGGTTGGCATTCTCTTTTCAAGGAGTATTGCGATTATTATTATTGTTCCCATTGTTTCCACCCTTACGGTTGTTTCTCCCCTTCTTCTTACCACCAGGTTGTTGGTTACCCGATGGGTTCATCGATTGCACAGCATGTACATCGGACAATGGTGTGGAAGTGGACAAGGTGTGAACCTGTCCGGGAGTAAACTGGTTAAGTGACAAATTTTGCATTTGATTGGCAACCAAATCTACAGGTCGAGTACTTGTAGATCCCACAATGCCATCGGCATGTGGTCCAGGAACTGACTTGGGCTCATGCCGTGTTTGTTGTGCGTCAAGAATAATGTCTTAGAAGATGCCAGACTGAGAATATAGTAAATCTAACTATTGGACTTTTAAGATGGTTTGTTCCTCAATCACAATGTCGGACATCAAAACGTCCTTAGCAATATATGGAAGTAAAGACTTGAGGAACCATTCCAACAGAAACTCTGGAGGAATGTTGGCTTTCACTAACCTCATCCGTCGACGCCACTCTTGAACGTGGTCAGAAATGTGTGTGGCCTTATTATGGTGGAAGGTAGACAAAAGTTCAATACCAGTATCATAACGAACTGGCAACTGGAAATGATCCAAGAAAACCAAAGCTATCTCATTGAAACCCCTATAAGTGCCCCCAGGCAACTCGACATACCACTTTGCAGCTGCCCCCATGAGGGTGCATTGAAATAGTCTTAGACGAATGGAATCATGATTCAACGAGTTAGATGAGCACCAAAGGTGAAAGGTCATGACATGGTCACCCAAATCCTCACCACTTTTCCCCTCAAACTTGGGAATGTCTGAAGGGAGTTTGGTAGGGACTGGAGGCCAACTAGGATCGTGACACACCGTATCATTTGTGAGCTTCAAAAGATCCGGAAGGTTCATTCGAGCAAGGAACGGGAGCTGCAGCTGGAAAGGTTGATTATAAGCTTCCATAAAAGGTTGATTATAAGGGCCTAAAGAATAAGATGGACCATAAGCTTTACCATGACCATTAAAATGCTGATTATAAGGACCTGACTAACCATAAGCTTGACCATGGCCATAAGGTTGATAACCTCCTCCAACCTGACCCGTGTGAGAGTAAGCAAGTATATTTGCATTTTGAGCACCATATTGAGGTGGGTTGTAATGAGAGCCAGCACTGACTATATTATAGTAAGGGTTACCCCCATAATTATGGGGCATATACGTACTATTCATAATGGGAACCGTGTTGTAATGACCATAATTATAAGGTATGTTCCCACCCCCTACGTAAGCATTATTAGTAGTGTGAGAAGTCGTGTGGTGACCATAAGTATGAGATGTATTCCCAACCCCAACATTGGTATTACTAGTAGCAGGAACGGTGGTGTTGTGACCATGGGTATAAGGTATATTCCCACCTCCTACATTAGCATTACTAGTAGCGGTGGCAAACGTAAAAGTATACGGTATGTGTCCACCCCCGTGATTGGGAGGATTGTTAACATTCGCAAAAGTGGTATTCGGTTGACGGGTAGAGGCATGTGTATTGTAATGTGGATGGCGAGTTGTATTCCGAACAGTGTTCCTATTAGGATGGGTAGTCCTAGGAGGCGGCCTTCCTCCAACATTCGCATTGTTAGGAGGGATGTGACCAGTCCCCATAATATGTGTGTGAGTGGAAAATGTGGTGCCCCTGACGAGGGTGTTGCCCCCAGTGGGTGCAGTGTTGCTAACACCATGACTAGTGCGAGCATGACTACCAAATGCAGTAAAAGGATCAACTGTGTTGTAATCAGGCATACCAAAAGAGAACGGGGTAGCGTTGGTCGTAGGACCTGTGTCATCATGTAACTCGGGCAGCCCATATCGAAAATCATGTGGATTCAAAGGATCGAATGGGTCGTCCTCGGGTGGATCTAGACCAAACAAACTAGGTTGGGTCTCGGGTGGATCACCCCCCCACGCCTCTCTAGGAGTAGGGGTGTCTGAAGTGTGTTCAACTCTACCCGATGGAGTCGTAGGGATTTCTCCCGTGCCCGAATGTGCAGTCATGAAGTCGATACGATACACTTCGTAAGAATTCGAAGACTCGGAGGGGGCCTTCCGGCATCCCCTGTCAACACGACGTGTAAGCTCGGCAGCCGGTAAACCAGCGAACCGACGAGATCGGCACAGAGCAGGACTCCGCGCCATGATATCTTCAGAGAGACAATAAAATCAAAGTTTCCCCTAACGGCCAAACTATTTATCAAAAACAGAAAATCAAGAGCACACACCTAGAGAAACTACAACCAAGAGCACACAAACAGAGTGGCTAAATGAGCTCCCGACACTACAGCCAGTATGTCTCGCCTAGGAGAGGCTTGAGACTCCCAAACTATAGCTGGAGGTAACAGAATCAATTATAAAGGTTCTCAGGATTCACTGCGTGCAAAGGGCCAAGACCCTCTACAACAAACAACTGTGTTGTCCAACCCCTATCTGACTCAGGAAACGAACAGTATAACCACTGTAAGCACCCTATGTGATACCGAGGTAAGGAGACTATGGTCACCGCAGTATAACCAATGCTCAGGGGGACAGTCGCAAGTGGGATCCGTCGTATGGGCAGGGTAGCTAAGCCTGAAACTCAAGAGGGTCAAATCCCCCAAGAGTCCCCAGATACGAACAAATCCTGGAAATATCTCCCACGTTTGGCCAGTATTGGAGGTCAATCTCTGCAACCAACCTCAAGTGACCTCGTGCTTAACTCTAGTCTGAGTAGATCTTCCTGAGAACACCGATGTATACCATGGATTTCACCACTCCCTAGTCAGACACATAATCTTTCGTCTAGTAGTCTTGGATTGTTAACTCACAATGATCTATTCTAAGACCCTAAACCTATGCTAGTTGGTGTACCCTATAAATAAAAATCGTTCTAATCAATTTCAAGATTAAGCGTTAATTTTAGGTGGTTGTGATTACTCAAAGGATATGGTTGTGAAACTAATGATGTATATGACTCAATAGTATGCACAATCGTCAAACTCTAGACTCATCTATCCAATAAAAACAATGCCACTAGAATGAAAATCAATCCAACGGTTACGAAATAAAATGCAATTCTTTTATATTTCCAATGCACAAGCAGATCCTAGATGAAAGCACAAGCACTCATATGCAAGATGCAATACATAAAAATAATTTCTTTTTTGTATTTTCACTTATAAGCAAAAGGAAAATGCAAAACTATGTTTTTGTATTTTTCAATATAATGAAATGAAAAATGCAAGCGAAATCTACCTATTTGGTTAAAGAAATGCAAAGCAGATCACTAAGACAACCCAACAATTCCCAAACAGTGAGACTCGGCCAATGTAATGAGCTAGAAAATCAAAAAATGTGATAAACTAACAAGACTCAAAACAAAGAGAAAGAAGAGTTTATGGTCACAAACAAGGCATGGAATAGTCAGGAACAAGGTCAAATAAGACTCAGGAACACTCACAACCAACCCAGCAACAACCAAATGCCATAAACCAATCACCCCCGGAGTTGTACGCTACTATCGAAGAAAAAACTGCGGGTACCCGTGGGCTATAGTGCAGACAAAGGCTGGTAGACGCGGGCAAAATTAACTTGACCCGCGTACAGGGAAAGGAAAATGAGCAGAAAAAGAGTCCAATGACTCAAAAAAAAAGTCTGTTTTCTATAGTGTATCCTAACGGCCAATTAATGACACGGAGACTCGACACACAACAACTCTAAATAAGGACTAATGCCTAAAAATCCCCTCCCCAACGGAGTCGCCATTTCTGTTATGGAGAAAACTTCCTATGGCTTGGGGTAGACCACAACAGACAGCTGACTACTAGAAAATGACTCAATTCCAAATGCAGTGCTATATAAATGACAATGCTAAGATAATGGAGAATATAACCAACCTCGATCCGGACGTTCAATGTAGATCCCCATCGAAGCTTTCAATCTATTCACTTGAACCTGCAAATTAGTCTTGACAACCAATACACAACAAGAGCATATAACATATGAAAGACATTAACATCATCAATAGCAAAGGTCCATGATATCATAAGTAAATGCAACCCAATCTAATATAAACAACATTCACAACATTAATGGACAAGAATATGAGTATTCCTATTAATAAATAACAAGAAGTACAATGTGATACGACCTCTTGCCGGCAACCAATCTGAACCAAGAACTGGGTCTCTCCACTTGTGCCTCCACCACTTCAGTCCCCCATGGAATGGCAAACTCAAACTATGAAATGAGTTTGGAAGGTGAACATAAAGGGTTCACAACAACAAGGATCAATGAGTGTAGACTCAAGATACGGCAAAAATACACTAGAGTTATCTTGATCTCTCTTTCTCCTCCCTTCCATATGCCATATGTGCTCAATATATAGTCCTTCCAAAGGTAAGTGAAAGGACACATCGAGACGTTTCAAGGCAAATGGAGGGCCAAAGGTCACCCTAAGACCGCTTTTTGGGAGTAAAAAGTAATTTACTAGTGATTTTTACCATTTTACTTGTCACCTGTGGGCTATAGTGGAACAGCTCGCGAGTACGCTGGCTAAAGTGGAACAGCCAGCGTACAGGAAGAAAAATAGGGAAAAGTGTTTAACTTCAATAAACATACATATATAAATTTTTGATATGTTGAGCAACAAGAAATGTTTATTACTATTTTAAATGAAACAATTGTGAGGCTTGAGCAATATACATATAGGTTCATATAGGTTGATTCCCAAAAAGGAGCAGAGGAACAAAAGTTTATCCTTTCAAAAAATTTACTTGTTAGTTCAAACTTGCTTTCACTGACAATAGGCAAACTAGCTAGCTTGTTGTGAGATAAGAGCCAAAAGAAAGTATTCATTTTTGGGATTGAATGTTTGGCCCCAAGTATTTCCAATTGTTTGCGTGAAGCCTAGTGTTGTCTGCTTGCTTCCACAGCTACCTGTATGCTTCTCCAACTGTATACTCTCCCTTAGGTATGCATGTTCTGGGGTCTCTTATATTTTATTTTTTGAATTGGGGCACATACTATTAGGCTTCTATGAAGTCTTGTCTCATTCAAGAATTGAAGAGGAAGAAGGCCGGACAGAGGGATCTACAATGGTGGTGATATTCTTTATAGTTAGTCGGCCTTTGATTTTGCTGACTCTTTTATTTGTCACTCCAGTAGGGTGAAGCCTATCTACCCATATATTCTCTAAGGTTTCTCCTTTTGGCATCCAGAACAAGGAATTTTTAATTAAGGGGAGATCCTGACTTTTATGGCTTTCCATGAGTGGGAACTTGGAGGGAATGGTTTACAATAGTCTATAATTCATTTTCTATCTATCGGGTTTACTATGTAATATTTGAATAAATCGCATGATTTTGCTTCCTACTCCATTAACTTTGATTCTTCTATTTAAGGGTGCTAGCTCAATGGAAGAGCACTTGCCTTAAAGGCAAGAGGTTGGTGGTTCGATTCCTCCGTGCCCTATATACCAAAATCAATGACTAATTAAATGACTAGTTAACAATAATCAATGACTGCCCGCACGGGTGTGGCTCATTGGCGATTCGCTTGATATGAAGTCACATGTTGTAAATAGAGGTCACGAGTTCAAATCACACCCGGTCTTACCCGTGTCCCATGCTTGCGGGCGGTTGTGGGGACCTAGGGGTATAGTGGTAGCCGGATTGGATCCCTAGACCCTGTGTAACGCGAGTACCAGCCCAATCCCTAGTTTCTGATTCCCCTATTACAAAAAAAAAACAATAATCAATGACTAAATAAATAGCCAGCTAACAACGATCAATGACTACAAAAATGACCAGTTAACTACAGTTAATGACTAACTGAATGACTACTTAACCACACTCAATTACTAAATAAATGACCAATTAACAACAATAAATGACTACTACAAATGATAAATTTGTGACTAAAATTCGCATATAAACAACTATTACTAGCTAATTTCCACTATCTTATAGCTTGACTAACTTAGTCGTATTTATTTTAGTCATTAATAGTTTCCTTATTTAGTCGTATATTTGGTCATTGATTTAGTCATTAATTGTGGCAATTAATGACTAAATCACTGACCAAATATACGACTAAATAAGGCAACTATTAATGACTAAAATAAATACGACTAAGTTAGTCAAGCTATAAGATAGTGGAAATTAGCTACTATTAGTCGCCGACTAAAAACTAGTCGTTTATATGTGAATTTTAGTCATTGTTTTAGTCATTAATTTCTCATTTTGTACTAGTGTTGGTTCTTGGTTCACTCACTCGTGTGCATTGATATTTGGCACTTGAGAATTTGATTTGCTTCCCTTGGTATGTGTGAGAGCATGTGATATAGTGGTATTTTTGGATGGTTGTTGCGCCCTTGCTGAGCATGTGCCCAAGCAAAGAGACTCGGTTGTTGCTAGTCTATCTGTCCTAGAAGCTACTTCTGCTGGATTGGAAGTGATGTGGAATCCACTTTCCATTGGATGCAATTGGACCAATGGTAGATCAATGTTTTATTGAGTCTATATGTCCTGGAGTTGTATGTCCTGGATTGAAAATAATGGGATTTATTTTCCATTGGAATACAGTTCAACCGATGGTAGACTTGTGACTATCTGTCCTGGATTGGAAGCGATGTGGAATCCACTTGCCATTGGAAATGTGGTTGGACCGATGATAGTTGGGTTTTATGGTTGAGTGCACTCTTTCTTGTGACATCATGGTTATGGCTCGGGGGTGACCTATGCAGAGAAAGATTTGGCTTGTACAATGTCTACGACTGGGAGGATCGTGGCAAGGTCGGTTTCAGTTGCGGGAATTTGCAAGATAAGTGGTTGTATTTTATTTATATGGGTTATTTGTTTATGATCTTAAATATATATGTATGCATCTAAAATATTTGATGGAATGTGTGAATCAAATTTGCAAAAAAAAGTCATTTTTTATGAATCCGGTTGTTTTTCCATTACTAGTTCTTTTGGAAAAATTGCGAAAACTAGTTTTGGGGCTTTGCAAGAGAAATGTTTGTTAAAATGTCTATGAGATTCCTATGCTAAAAATATGATTTTTATGTCTCTTATAATATTTTTATAATTTTTTTATTTGAATGGGGAATATTTTTAGAAAGGTCTATGTAATCCATTTGCAATGAATCGAGTTGTTTTTCAATTACTAGTTTTCCGGAAAAATAGTTTTAGCTAGATTCGAAACTTTGAAAGAGAAGTGTTTTTTAAAATGTCTATATGTGTTATTTGATTTAGATATGATATTTTCATCTGATATGTTTGACTAAATGTTTGAAAGATATTCCAATATAGTATATAAAATTTGTTACCATGGTCCTAGTCTATTTCTCGAACTATTATTATTTTCAGAGAGGTTGCCATAACTAGATTTGGGATTTGAAATGTGGACTATATATGAGTATGAGGATACATAAATATGACTGTATATGTCCTCTAATATGCTGATCCTAACATCTGATATCCTGTTCCTTCTTGTTGAATTGCTTTTGAAAACTAGAATTGGGCACTAGCTTCAAAACGATGACTAGTTTTTGGATTTGAATCTCTGTTTTTGGTAAAAGATGAATGTACAGCCATATGATATGTTTTTGGTAAAAGATGAATGTACAGCCATATGATATGTTTTTGGTACTTTATTTGTGCTATATAATTCTATTTTCTAGATCTATACCTTCACCTCTATTTTCCTCGAAACTCAGTACGATTGGTTTGATTGAACTCCTAGCATTGTTTATTAACTAGTTGTACTGATTAAACTTGAAAGATTCTTTGTTTATGTACTCATATCAGAGCTAGAAATGTACTTTTATTTTTCCGTACATGCACGTTTATTTATGCACATAATGGTTGTAGGTTCATTTTTGGATATTTGGTATGGTTGTGCATCGAAGATGCACAAGACTAGTTGTTTGTGTAGTGAACTAGTTGACTAGTGAGGGTATCTCATTTTCGTGTATATTATGTTTAATTATTTTAAAATGGTTATTTGGACATATTTACATGGATGTAGGTATTAATTATCCATTGGGATTGATAAATTTCATTAATTAGTTTAACAAATTATTTTATGCTAAGTGTCGTCATTTGTAAGTTAAGTGTCGTAATTAGCACATTAATTACCTTAATTAACTAGTTAATGGCATATTGTTGGAAATGACCTTTTTGGGTGCAAGTAACATGTGCTATGGCTTGGGATGGATTTATAATGATGTTAGAAAATGTTGTATAAGCTTTCCTAGACTTATTTCAGTTGCTTGCTCAGATATAAATTTTATTTTAATTAAATTTGCGATTATAGATATTTTGTCGTAATTAATTTGTGAAAATTGAAATTAAGTATTTATTCTATTTCTCCGCTATGCTTAAACTTTGTAATTAGCCTCTTAGAGATAATGATATGTCCCTAAGTCCATTTGATAGCCCCGGGGGACATTACATATCATAGGCTACAACAAAGTTTTGGATGTCGAGTTTCATGTGTTCCCAAAAGAATGATCGATTAATCCTTTCATAAGTTTTATGTAAGCCCGAGCGACTTGTTGTTGCTGGTGAATGTAATTACTTTAATATTATTTGTTTTAAGTTTGAATTTAGGGCCAAAAAAATGTGATCTTATAGTGCAATGTATCTCGGTGCCATGTATAGCCTGTAGGAGGGTTCAGACCTTCCTTAAGTCAGTAAATGAGTTGCACTCTGGTGTCATTGGCCAACCATTCTTGACGCGCTTCCTCAATCCAACCAAGAATTGGTAAGGATAATGCAAATAGATAAGCCTTATTTTCATATTGTCTAGACAACACATCAACCACCACATTTTCTCTGACGTTCTTATATATAATCTCATAACCATATCCCAGCATATTATTAACCCACTTATGTTACTCCAGATAGGTGTTGTAACTCCAACCATTCTTCTCGGTATTTTCTCTTGGAAGACTGGGGCCCCCACATTTTGAACTTAACCTTTGGTTGTGTCATACTTTTGGACTTTTTTAACTAAATCAAGAACTGCTTGAAGTTGGATGTTTCCTGGTGGACAAAGTACTTAGGTAAAATTTCAACTTCCAGCCTTCTTTTCCCAAGTTTAACATTTCATAGATTTTCCAAATCATGCTAAAATGTCTAAGAGTTTTCTCAAACTCACTAAAATGTCTTTGAATTTTCTCAAACTCACCAAAACGTCACTGAAGATTGCCCAAATCTGCCCCAAAACATCGGAGAGCTTCCATAAAGATCGATGACATGTCACTCATGTTTCCTTTTTAATGCCGAAATGTCACTAAAACTCACCTTATATTGCCGAAACGTTGGTTTGTTTTCAAATTTTTCACCAAAGTTAAGCAAAGTTTCATTGGTTGGGACGAATCATTGGCGTGACTCTTTCTCTCCTTTCTTGGCCAAGTTCGCCAAGTTTTTGAAAAATCGTTGAAATGTTAATTCTTTTCGCCTGACTTATAGTTTCATCGTCGAGTTGTTCGGCAAAGTTTTAATTTTCCTACCGAAATGGTATTGGCGTATATCTCTTTTTGTTGTCGATACAGTTTCAAAGAGTTTTCTTTCTTTGTCAAAACGCCCTAACGCGAAGCTGTTGGTGCATATTTCAATTCCCCACCAAAGTGTATCTGTGGGATGTGAGGTTTAGTGCCGATACGTTTCGGCAAGCAATGAGGTTTAGCACTAAAACGTTCCATCTCAAGAGAAATCAAATCATCAGAAACACGCGTCGAGGCGATTTGCTTATTTCCCCTTAAATGACTTGTTGGAGCCATTAAACGCACAACGAAGCCGTTTTTGGGATCATTGGTAAAATAAATTAGGGTTTCTAAAGGATTTCTTTTAAAACCTAACCCCATTAGCCATTCACCACTGTTTTCCCTTGCGCCACCCGGAAGAGAATTTTCGCTCGGTACAGCTACGTTCACTGAAGAGCGACCCAGTGCATTTGTTTTTTTTTCCAAGTAGGTATTTTGTCTTGATTATAGTGCTCTCTCCACTTGGCATTGGGAGATTGGGGTTGTATAAGATAAACATGTGATTGGTTTTATTAATTCTAAGGAAAATTGTTTCTTTGGAACCCTTTTCATTGGCTAGCTTGATGCTTTCTTGGGCCTTGAGGATTTTCATCCACTCTATTTAAGTCTAGTATTTTATGCCCTAAGATTCAAGTGTATTCCTGTTGTCAAAGTAACAGTAGGTGAAATGTATCATCTAATCAGAGATTGGATTGTACCGAAAGCGACGATTGAAAAAGACTTAATCTACCAAAACGTCTAGAACTCATGCATCCACAAGGTTGCTTCCTGACTTGAGTTGTTTCCATGCACAAAAATGATAGGTTGGATCCTTACTTATATCGACATCAAATCTCGTATTATCACAAGTTCCATAGGAAAAGGTTTTGCATCATTTCAGCCGACACATATAGGGAAGGCTTACAGGCTTCCAACCCCGAAATTATTTTTGACAGAAGATTGGTTCAAAAGCCTAAAGTTGGACTATGCAGAGTGTGCGAAGAAAATGCTATTGCATGGGAAGCAGTTACGCCAAAGAAGTAGTGGAGAATATGAGACCAAGTTTTTGAAGACTCCCTTTAAAATCATTGCTACTCTCCTATGCAAGCTACATGGGAGGCCCAACTCATCCAATTACAAGCTCAGTTGGGTACATTTGCTCTATTATATTGCAATGCATGGCACCATTTTCAATTGGGATGATATTGTTTATGAGAATATGGTTCAGGCTATTAATGATGCACAACAGGGACTCAAAGTGAAGAAGCTTGAATTCCACATGTCTTCTGAACTGATAGATTGTGTCATGACCCTACATCCCTTTCTAGGCCTTGGATGTAGGTGGAATCCCGGTGAAACTCCTGTGTATGTAGCATATCATATTTTATGGACCCATAAACATGCGAACTACTATAAGTAACTTTGCGGGGAATTATTGGTTCCCTTGTACAAGTTGATTTATGAGAAGGAACCAGATTGCATGTCCGAAGAGGCCCCTACAGTGGTTACACAGTTACGAGATTATTATTTAACCCCTGAAGGTACCTACCTATGTATCTACGGAGGATCGAAAGGTACACTTTTGCAACCAAAATATGTTACTGATTACATTATTCTAAAGGAAATTGTAAGACAGACATTCATAAATGGTATTGGCCATTTCCTGCATGATAATAAAAAGGCTTATTGGCCTCCACTTCCATTATCGGTCTGTGCATATAGGTTCAATAAGGTCAATGATGCTCAAGAGTTGGTAAAATATTTAGATTCATATCATTTTGGTGAAAAAATACTTGTGAGGAATGATAGTCACCAGAAGGTGGCCCTACATTGTCAATTGGTTAAAATTCATTATGAGTATGTTGATCAGTTATTGAGAGAAGAGGAAGTGTATAGACGAGTCCAAAACTTTACAGAATTAAACAAAATACCTAGCAAAAGGAAAGGTGCAATTTCTATTAAACCATCTTATGCATCGATACAGGGAGACATAGAAGAAGTTGGAAGGAAGAAAGCAGTGGAAGAATCCCTCTTAGCGGAAACTAACAAGAAACTGCATGATGAATAACTAGCAAGAAAAGCAAAAGAAGAAAGAAAGGTGGACGAGGAAGCAGAAGAATTACATAAAAGGGTTTAACAAGATAAATTGAAAAAGATAGCAGCTGAACAAGAAGAAAAGAGAGCTGAGTTACTATGACAACAACAGGAATCAGCTCGACAAGAAGAATTACAAAAGAAGAAATAAGAAGAAGAATCATTCAAGAAAGTTGTGGAAATTAAAAATATACAAGGAGGTGATGGCGGTTAGGACATGGATATTGATACTCTGACAAATAATAACACAGAGGTTCCCCTCACTGGACGACATCTCCCTCTGGCTGAATTGGGACTCACTCTGTTCACGCCATCCAAGCAATATGTTATTTCTAAATTAGAGACTGTAATCTATGACCCCAAAAGGAATAATATTATGAAGAGGACGGAGAAGAGGCTTAAAATGGCCTCACAACCTGATGTCACCATGATACAGGAAGTTCCGGTCGTTGAAGGCACCAACAAGGATCCAAAATTCATAGCATTTGTTGGTGTTGCCGCAGCCTTGGCCAACATGGACAACATACACAAGTTGATAGAAAATGTAAAAAGTAGTAAGGCTAAAGTGGTCAACCTAAAGGACAATCTAGTTCAAGCTAGGAATGAAGGGATCGAGAGAAGACATTAGCAGGATGCCCTCAAATTGCAGAAGGAAGAAGGCATGCACAATGTACAAAGCTTAGAAGCGGACAGAGATTTGCTAAATGTACAAATGATAATATTAGAAGGTGAGAAAGCGGATCTACAGCTCCAATTGAAAGGGTTGCAAGAGAAATAAAATCAATGGGACCAACAAGTGGAATCGCTCACCATTGAGAAAGGATCTATGCAAGCATAAATAGAAGAGCTTAATTGAGAGAAGGAGTCATTGATGATTGAATTGAATATTGCACAGGAATAGAGACAAGACTTAACTCCATTTTATGATTGTGTCTCCACTCTTCAAGAGAAACTGTTCCAATCACAAGAGTTGCTCATGAAACAAACATTTGAAGTAGAAGGAATGGTGACCCGGCTCAAAAAATATCTGAGGAAGCCACTACCACTAGATAAAAGCTTAGAGAAATTCACAACAGGATGAAGAGGCTTGTTGCTTGGAGAAAGACATCTAAAGAAATTCCTCCCCATTTTCCCAAAATATCTACAGTAGAAATGAAGTTGGATTTTGCAACCCTGGATAGCTATCAGAAAGCCGAGAAAAAATTGTAGAGTGAAGTGGTAGCTTCTATTTCCAAGTGCGAAGGCATTCACCATAGCATTGCTAGAGCCTTTGAAAAATGTGATTTTCCTTCTCCTAGCATATTCAAAAGCCCGGTACCAAAAGAGCAGCGGTTAACCGAGTTGAGGACCATCAAAGATGAAGATATTGTTGTTATTCAAAGTTTGGACATCATCACTCTAGAATATTTACAGGAGCGTATTGGGCAAGCTACTTTGAAAACATAATACTTGGCCAACGAGCATAATGCAACAACTAAAGGGCTCGATGCTATGGTTAAAGATTTGTCATTTCATAAAGTAGACTTAAGGTTATTAGAGCCTCAACAATCAAATATTATATCCTATGAAAGTATCCTTTGGGATGAGTTTATGTAGGCTCAAGACGGCGCCTCACCCTCATGATGCAATATTTTTATTGTATTTTGGTATTTTTCCCACTTATTTTGTAATCAAGATAGGACAAAAGTTTTTGAAGGAAAAGAGTCATAAATGTGGGAAGGTGAACTGACGAGTCACCAGGGAGGTAAAGTTGTAAATATAAATAGGAGAAATTAGAGGGAAAAGGGGATTTTGATTTTGAAATATTGTATTGGAACTCATATGTGAGAAATTATTTTCTGCTAATGACCAAAGCATTTTTCTGCGTGGAAGCGTACATGGAAGATTATGTTGAAATGTGTGGACAAATGTGTAGAACAAATTTATTGCTTTTGTCTATGGTAGTGCAGTAAGATCTTTATTATTCTAATGGTTTCTAAATTATCTTGGTGTATGTATATGCAAATACAATTTTCTTTGTTTATATGAGCAACGAATGTATTGAATGTTAATACTTAAGCTATCTAATGTGTTAACTTTATTATGTGACTTTTAAATGCATTACTTTCAGTAGTTGTATTCTGTAAATGTATGGTATGGTTTCCTTTCGTTGCTCTACCTTAAATTCACTCCTTGCAAGGAAAGTCTAGCTTAAATAGAATATTGCATTTAATTAGGGCATTTCCTTGGTTGACTGACAGTAAAGAGGTGATAAGACGAGAGGTAAGAACCTGTGCATCACTAGGTGAGGCTTCTTCCTATCAGTCAAACAAGCATAGGAAGTAAGCACAAACATTTGCATGTAGGGTTAGTAACTTGCATTTCATTTAAAATTATCCAAATTATAAACGGTGGATCGGGCCGTGTCTGATAAACTTATTCCAAGACCATTTTGAACGATGGTCAGACCATAAACCGGATGGGTTCCCTATTCCAAACAATTAAGAGCCTAATTGGGACTTTTCATTAGGGAGAACCCCTACTGTCGACGCAAGGATTTTTCCAGGCAGCAACAAATTTGGCACTAGAAGTAGGGCCTCCAGTGTATGGCTAGTAGAGGAAGTCCCTTCCCTCGAGGATTTTTCTTTGGATCTTCACCCGAGACATCTCAACCTAAAGGGTCAGTTCAAGTAACACCTAAAACTGGACACGAAATTGATTATTATGAAGATAGTAACCCTGATACAGAACACGTTGAAACTTTATACGTTGTACCACATCAAGAAGTCAATAATTTCAGTAGATATACTAAGTCTTATGTTATAAAACTTAGGGGATTACCTGAAGTTCCACTACCACCTAGAATACGTTCTCCTCGAAGAAAAGCTAAACAAAACAAGGAGTCTGTTCTGGTTTAATCATTGGAAGAATTAATGGATTTATCTCTGCAAGAGATACTAGACCCATTGATCAGTTAAGACCATATTCACCCAAATATACTTCTTCTCATCACACCCAGTCACCTCCACCATCACCCCCACGTATTGGCCATATGACTCATAACGTAAATCAACAACCATCTTGGAGGGCTAGAGGTCCTTTAAACTTACTTGCTCCTCTTCACGATTTACCCAAACATCCGGAGTGGGTTTTACCTAAATTTGATCATGGTAAATGAATCACTACAGATGATCATTTGAAAAGTTTCTATATAGCCTTAAATATTCTAAATGTGGAAAATGAAGATGTGGTATGTCGCATGTTCCCTTACACCTTTGATCCTAAGGCTTCATCATGGTACTTTAGTCTATAGGCTGGATTTATAACTGATTGGGACAATTTTGAAAAGTTTTTTTCTCAATAAATTTGGTGAGCAAAGAACACTAGCATCTCTCATGAAAGAATTGTTTTCTCTCAAGATGGATAAGAGAGAAAAAGTGCAGGATTTTAATCAAAGATTTACGACTGTTTTGAATAAGTTCGATGCCACTTCTAAACCTGCTAAAGAATCTTTAGTCGAATATTATACTACAACACTTCATCCATCTTTACCCATGTTTGTCAAGCATTCTTGGAAAAACACTTCAACATAAAATTTTGAAGAGGCTAAGAAGGTTGAGACATAAATGAAAAGTATAGTTAAGCATGTTGTAGAAACTGAACCCAATCCTATCTCTTATAAGAAACCTCTACTGTTGAAAAGACCCAATGAGGAACAATCCAGTGATTTCGAGAGTGTTGTTAAGTTGGTTCAGAAACTTTCCAATAAGATTGTGGATTTGGAAAAGGAAAAAGGAGTAAGTTCTTCTACAAAGAAACCATTTAAACCTTTTTATAAAAGAAAAGAAGAAACTCCAAAGCCTCCAATAAATGTGGCCTCGATACTCAACCTAAATGAAGTAGGCATGGAACATTTCTACACATTCCATCAAGAACACCATTCGGAGAAAACTTGTCCGCAATGGATTAATTCTATGACTTTAGTGATGAACCAACTCTTGGACAAACAAATCCTGGATGAAGAGGAGGAAAATGAAAAGGCACAAATCTAATGAGTCATGGGAAGCAACTGAAGAAACCACGCTTGTATTATGGGAGTGGGCACCGAATCTATATTTGGAAGATGATGAAGAGATAGCAGAAATACACAATGTACAAGTTTCTCCTATTAGTTATGCATCGAGAATTCAAGGGCCTGTGGGGGACCAAGATAAATCAGTTCTGCGAAGTAAAACAAATAATGGTATTCATAAGGCTCAAAGTAAAGCAATTTTCGCAACACAACAACCTTAAAAGGTAACAGAAAAGAGATCTTTCAACCCTACAGAAGCCTTAAAAAGATTATCCTCTGCTAATCATAAAGAATCAACCCCTTCATCAAGTAACGATGTGGTAGTTGGAAATGTTGGAGGAAACCATAATATGGGGTATGATGCAATAGAAGATATAAAAAATACTAAAGCCAACATATCTCTATTTGAAATTTGTAATCTTCCACATCAGAGAAAGAGACTAATGGAAGCATTTGACCTCAACTCACAAAAAAATCACTATGCCAATAAATACAAACAACAAGTTATTGTGGATCCAGACACAGAGATTAATGAATCTAGCATTGGTGGTAAATCTTGATCTCAGACTCCACCTTTTCTGCTTACTTTTGAAATTTTCAATTATAATGTACATAATTGTTTGGTGAATACTAGAGCATCATCTAACGTCATTCCTATTGGAATATTCTCACCATCTTATCTTGGTCCTACATGCATTTTGCATGCATGCATGCATTCCATGCAGCACTCCATGCATCCATGCATTAGCAGTTGAGTCTCCTAGCACCTAGTCCTTACTTTGGGCCCCCCAAAGCTTGTTTTTTGCCATCATTAGCCCTCCTATCCACTCAGAGCGCCTTGGTTACATCACTGAAGTCCAAAGTCTCCCTCATGCATGATTTTAGGATTTAGCACAGTCAGTTCCATGATTTAGGGCACCTTGTCCCCTTGATTGCCTAGTTAACTGACTGTTACACCTAGTTACACTACTATATTTGAGTGTAGGAGCACCTATTTTGACCACTACAAGATAGTATTTCGCCCCCTTGGAGTCTCCTCCCCTATTTTGGTGCCCACATGATTTAGTTATGCTCAGTTCTACCTCATTTAACTGATTATTCATCATCGGTGGCCATTAAACCTTATCAGGAGATCGTTCCAATGCAAGCTAAGCCTATACTTGAGGTGAATTCGAATCCTCCTAGGGTATCAAATTCATTCTATTGTAACACTTTCTGATTTCCAGCTTACAGCTGATTAATGTATCAACAACAATTTTTCATGTGTGTTTCAGTTTTATGAGTGAATTGATCCATGTTTCTGTCTAATTCTTCTCAGTAATTACATTGTGAAATTGTGAGGTTTGTTCAGGCTCGGTGATCTACCCCTGTGGAATTTCACAACCACTTTCAGTTTGCAAAAATATTAATGGACAACCCATTCCTTCTCCCTCTAGGATTATTCAACTTGATAGATCTGATGTTGTAGCAGTGGGGAAAATGAAGAATGCCCTAATCAGGCTAGTTGTTGATCAAAGAGTTTGTCAATTTATCGACATTGTTGTGGTATACATACCAAAATATTATGGATTGTTACTAAGTACAGATTGGTCAAGTAAATTGAATGGGTATTTTTCTACTGACTGGTCTCACTTGTGGTTACCATACCAAAATAAGCAAAAACAAATTAAGGTAAACAAAGAACCACATATGAAGTTGAATGTTAGTGAATTGGAAGGAAGAAACGAACTTGTTAGTTTTGCACATTAAGTGTTGGGAAATTATTTCTTGGAAGCTGAACCTAGATGTTACCAAATGGAAACTACCTATCATGAATCAGACACATAGTCCGATCTCCTTCATTTCTCATGGGCTGGCGATAATGAGTGTAACATAGTAGAATTAGTTTCTAATGTAGTTGTAGATACTAACTCTGGTATGGTAGGATTTGATTTTTAGACTTTGTATTTTGATGGATCCAAAACACATGAGGGAGCAGGGGCAGTTTGTGTCCTTGTCGATCCTCGGGAAAATAGATTTTTTCTCTCCTGTAGATTAGAATTTGATTGCACCAATAACACTGTTGAGTATGAGGATTTGATTCAAGGGCTCGGAAAAGCCATTGAGTTGAACGTTAAAAATTTGAAAGTTTTTGGTGATTCAAAAATAATTGTTAGGTAAATTAGGAATATTATTTATTGGTTGTCTCCACGCCTAAAAGGGTACTAGGCAAAGGCATGGAATCTGATTTGAAGTTTTGATGCTTTTAATATTAATTCCATTCCTAGATCTAAGAATATTGCATCTGACTTATTAGCTACTACAGCTTCTCGTCTAATTCCTCTTAGTAACAAATTTTCTATTGAATTGCTTTTTCAGACCATCTATCCCTGATAATGTGACAAATTGGAGGGTATTTGATGATGATAAACAAATTATAGATTTCTTAACAGATGAAGATACATTTAAAGATTCAATCATTGATGAAACAGAACATCAATCAAATCTACAGAATATGGATGAAAATAAGTATATAGGAAATTTCATGCCAAAAGGGGTACGTACTCTTGAGAAGTTATTTGACATGCATAATAAATTCAGAAAGCCAACGAATGTTAAAACCAACGGCTCTTCTATACAATATGAGTTGGTAAATTTGGGCACAGAGAAAGAACCAAAATATGTGAATCTTGGAACTTGTTGTTCACCTGGTGAAAGACACAAGTTCATTCAGTTTTTCCAACAATATAAGGACGTATTCGCTTGGAATTATGATGATCTAAAAACATACGATACTAGCATTATACATCATGTTATTCCTATCAAACAAGGGGCTAATCCATTTCAGCAGAAACTTTGGAAAGTACATCCTACACTGGAACCTCTAATTCAAAAGGAATTAAAGAAGTTGCTTGATGTTAAAATCATATGTAAAGTCAGACATTCCGAGTGGGTAGAAAATTTAGTGCTATTACGGAAAAAGTATGGGGAACTAAGGTTATGTGTAGATTTCCAAATTTTGAATAGGGCATCTGACAAGAACAATTATCTTATTCCCCCAATGGAGCAGATACTACATCTCGTCTCTAGTTTATAAATGTTCTCTTTATTGTACAGGTTTTTCAGATACAATCGAGTACTGGTGGTTGAAGAAGATCGCCTCAAAACAACTTTATGCACCAAATGGGGAACCTTTTCTTATAGAAGAATGCATTTTTTCCTAATGAATGTTGGAGCCACATTCCAAAGGGATTTGGAAATTGCATTTAGAGGATTGATTGGCCACAATGTAGTTGTCTACTTAGATGATGTCACAATTTTCTCCAAGAAGAAGCAGGACCATGTTTATCATTTAAAACAAAATTTTCAATCAATGTTGAAAATGTGGTATTTACCTTAACCCCAAGAAAAGTGTGTTTGTTGTTTTGGAAGGAGATTACTAGGGCACATCATTTCAAAAAGGGGATCTCAGTTGAACCTGAAAGAATACAAGCCATTATGCAGATTCACATGCCTCATAATAAAAAGGTTATGCAATCATTTAGGGGCAAAATAAATTTTGTTCACAGATTCGTATCATATTTCGTGCAGATTGTAAAACCATTACAACAAATGATCAAGGAGGACGTACAATTTAAGTGGACCGAAGTAGAAAAAAATGCCTTTCGAAGTATTAAAAATGCAATTGCTCATGCACCATCTCTGAGCAGTCCTCATTTCAAAAGGGATTTCATTATTTATACATTTGTGTCGATCATTCCCTTGCAATAGTGCTCACTCAGAAAGGAGAGAAAGGGGATGAGTATCCAATAGATTTTATGAGCACTGGATTACAAGAGGATGAGTATCCAATAGCTTTTATGAGCATGTTGGTTGTGGAGCCAGATCTTCCAGTCTCATAGATGATATTGTCTCATCCGTGCACCCCAGAGGACTATACACTCTTCCCCTACCTTGGGGTTCGGGGGAAACGCGCCCGAGAAAAAATTTTGGGGTTGTTTTCGCCAACAGTTTTCGGGCCCATGGTTTTGGGTATCATGTGGCATTTTCCCATTGTATTTCCCTTATAAAAGAAAGACATTGTAATATGGCTAGGGTTGATGTATTAGGTATTATGCATTGTAAAGATCTCTGAGATCAAGGAGACTGTGAGACAGTGAAGAGGAAGTGCAACGGTTGTGCTGCAGGTTGTATCCCTTCACTTTGCTAGACGGAATAATAATAAGGACTGGCAACTTCAGTGTGGACGTAGCCCAAGTTGGGGTGAACCACGATATATCTGTGTCTCTCTTGTAATGTGTGTGTGATTATATTTGCATTTATGTTTATCGTTATTGCTCTGCAATCCTATTTTTCTAACAGAGCATTGGATTACAAGGGGATGAGTTGAATTATCCAGATGTGGACAAACAATCTTACACAGTATTTAAAGTTGTGAAACAATTCAGGCCCTACATTTTGAAAAACGGGACTAAGGCCATAGTACCTCGCCCAACCGTCAGATCACTATTTGTGCAAAAGGAACTAGAAGAAAGACGCGGGAATTGGGTTACTACATTACAAGATTATGACTTAGAATTCAAGCCCGCTACCATCATTAAGGGCCAAGGATTATGCAAATTGATTTCTGAAAATCCAGTAGAAGAGGTTGATGGATGGGATAATGAAGCAGAAATGAACTTGCTCGAAGTCTGTTTCATTTATACCGCCTCTTATTCTTGGTACCGAGATTTAGTGCATTATTTACAGCATGGGTATGCCCTGAAACATTGGAGTTCAAAGCAAAGAAGATCTCTCCGATTGAAATCAACATCATATCATATAATCAACAGAGTGTTGTTCTAGAAAAAATATGATGGGGTATTTCTCATATGTTTAGAAAAGGATGATTCAATGAAAATAATGAAATAATTGCATGATGGACTTACTGGAGGACATTATTATGGAGATACTAGTGCTCACAAGATCTTTAAAGTAGGATATTATTGGCCCGCTATTTTTAAGGATGCTCATGTGTATGTCCGAAGGTGCGTTGTATGCCAAAAGAGTGCCGGTAGGCAAGTAAAACCAGCAGTGTCATTGCAACCTGTGATAATTTCATAACCATTCGAGCAATGGGGATTGGTAATTGGAGAGATAAATCTGAATTCTTCATTACATCATCGTTATATTCTCACAGCTACAGACTATTTCACGCGCTGGACTAAAGTTGTTCCTCTTTGCAAAGTTAATGAAGATGTTGTCATCAAATTCCTACAAGAAAATATCATAACCAGGTTTGGGGTTCCAATTTCCCTAGTTTTTTATAATGCTTCATATTTCTCTTCTCTAAAATTAAGTGAATTTACTATAGAAAAGGGAATTAAATTATATTATTCTTCCAATCATTATCCCCAAGGAAATGGATTAGCAGAATGTACGAATAAGAACCTCATCTGGATACTTAAGAAAACTATGATCGAAGATCAAAGAAATTGGTATGTTGCTCTCCCAGATGCTTTGTGGGTTGATAGGGTCACGCCAAAGAATGTTTTAGGGGTTTCTCCTTACACTCTAGTTTATGGGAAAGAAGCTATTCTTCCACCCAATATTATTTTGCCTTCGCTCCACTTAGCCCGAGCCTATAGAGGATCCAATAGTCATATCATGCAAGAAAGAATTAACAACCTCCTCAAACTCGAAGAGGAAAGAGAAAAGGCTAGAGATAAGTTTGCCACACATCAATGCAATGTCAAGAGATGGTTTGATAACAATAAGGCGGGGAAGAAAGAATTTGAAATCGGCGACCTAGTCATGAAGTTGGATTAACCCCACTAAGAAAAGGGAAAGCATACCAAATTCCAACATTTATGGCTTGGCCCTTATACTATTGCTGAAAAACTTGGCCCTGGGACTTATAGACTACAAAACTTGGAAGGGGAAGTGGAAACTCTTCCTGTGAATATGAAAGCTTTAAATAAGTATTTTACTTAGTTTAGGGAAACCATTTGTGTACATAAATAGAAAATTTCCTTGTTGTTTCATTTTTTGTATCCTTCAATTACTTTGTTTTAGCCTAACTGTACTTATTTGAATAAAACCCAGTCTTTTCTTTCCTTGTTTTAAACCTTCAATAAAAGTAAGTTCAACAATTAGAGTGTTGTCATCTAATCACAATCTTATTCAACAACGGTCTCCACATACTCTTTGTTATGCGAAGCTGAAAATGCTCATAGCTAATCTGGCTCTCAATGTACTTCGCCGATTTTGTTCAAAACCACGGCTTTTTTTTATACAATATACGTTCTTGTTAAAAAATAAAAATAAAAACAATTAGAGTGTTGAAAGGGAATATATAATCTCATTCCTCATGTAATACCTCTTGTAGTGGACTGATTCTTTTAATTTTTTGATGGTGTGAGAAATATTTCAAAGATTTAAATTTTCTTCTTATTTAAAAGAGTCAATGGTGCGGTTCCAAGCACTATCATTTGAAAGGATTTCAATCTATCTGTCTTGATCCTATGTGTTCTGTTGTTCTAAAAACTTATCACATGATCAAATTAAAATTTAAATGTATTCAATCCTGTATATATTTTGATGGGGTAAAGACTTCTAAACTACTATCTTGAGGCTATGCTCATCCAAACACATAAATAACCATGTTTTAAAGTTGTCTACTTATGGCTAACACATGGGAAGGCAGCGAAGTATTGCAAATGTATAGCAAATCAAACTAATCCTATACCAAATACTAATGCCTTAAAGGCCCAAATTAAGCTAGTTATTCCCCAGTTTAAGACATCCACAAAGACTAAAGTTGGATACCTGAAGAATCAAGCAAAGACATGAACATATGAAATCAAATGTTGAAAGAAGACCAAGAGGCTATATCAAATAACATTCAAAGGAGGCTCTTCTCCGTCCGTGGGTATGATAAACACAATAAAATATTCATCACCCACACAAAAGGACACTATGGATGTAAGAGCCTAGAATTCTGCCTCTAAAGATAAAGGGGAACTGTCTATTAATGTTGGTAAATCATCAAAGAATGCTAATGCATATGGTATAGGAATGAGGAACACACATTTACATCTGCGTGGTTTTGTTACTTACCCTGTGGTGTCTTACCTAGTTGTAGTAGAAGGACTGGTTTGGTAAATGAACCTCATAAATTGGCCTTGGGAGAGTGGCTATGAAGTCCCAATCAAGCTACCTTATCCCTTAAATAACAATCTTATAATATCTTATCAATGTGATATTTATTTCGACCTAAAACCAAAATTGCGCTCAACTTAAGACATATAAATGATATCATGACTCTTACAGTAAGAAGCTACAAATAAGTAGAGTAGGTTCTCACTCCACCTCAAATCATCGGTAACTCTAAGAGCTACTTTTTCTCAGAGATCTCAGTTCTCCTAGTCAGTCGCCAATTGTTGCAACTGCAACCATTCTCTCGGGTATTTTCTCTTAGAAGACTGGGGCCCCCACATTTTGAACTTAACCTTTGGTTGTCTCATACCTTTGGTCTTTTTTAACTAAGTCAGGAACTGCTTGAAGTTGGATGTTTCCTAGTGGAGAAAGTACTTAGGCAAAATTTCAACTTTCAGCCTTCTTTTCCCAAGTTTAACGTTTCAGAGAGTTTTCCAAATCTTGTCGAAACGTCGGAGAGTTTCCATAAAGCTCACTGATATGTCTCTCATGTTTCCTTTTTAATGCCAAAATGTCGTCGAAACTCACCTTACATCGTCAAAACGTTGGTTTGTTTTCGACTTTTTCACCAAGGTTTAGGGAAAGTTTCATTGGTTGGGATAAATCATTGGCATGACTCTTTCTCTCCTTTCTTGGCCAAGTTCGCCGAGTTTTTTAAATTTTTCCAAAATGTTAATTATTTTCTCCTGAATTATAGTTTCATCGTCGGGCTATTTGGAAAAGTTTTCATTTTCCTGCCGAAATGGTATTGAATAGATCTCCTTTCGTTGTTGATACAGTCACAAAGAGTTTTATGTCTTCACTGAAACGCCCTAACGCGAATTTGTCAACACATATTTTGATTCCCCGTCGAAATGTATCGACAGAATGTGAGGTTTAGTGCCGATATGTTTCGGCAAGCAATGAGGTTTAGCGCTGAAATGTTCCGTCGCGAGAGAAATTAAATCCCTGCCAACACGCATCGGGGTGATTTGCTTATTTCCTCTGAAATGACTTATTGGATCCATTAAAAGCACAATGAAGCCATTTTTGGTCTCATTGGTAAAATAAATTAGGGTTTCTAAAGGAGTTCTTTTAAAACCTGACCCCATTAGCCATCTCACCACCGTTTTCTCAACACCATTTGCCCCCTCGCCACCTGGAAGATAATTTTCGCTCAGTACGGATGCGTTCACTGAAGAACGACCCAGTGCATTTGTCGTTTTGTCCAAGTAGGTATTTTTGTCTTGATTATAGTGCTCTCTCCACTTGGCATTGGGAGATTGGGGTTGTATAAGATAAACATGTGATTGGTTTTGTTAATTCTAAGGCAAACCATTTCTTTGGAACCCTTTTGATTGGCTAGCTCGATATTTTCTTGGGCCCTGAGGGTTTTTAGCCACTCTATTTAAGTCTAGGATTGTATGCCCTAATATTCAAGCATATCCATTTTGTCAAATGAACATACTTTTGAAAGCTTTCTCGAGACCCATTAAACCCTAAATCTCATAATATGTGTACTAGCCCTAACCCTCTTCATGCATTTCTAACCATCAAGTTTTGCATTATTAAGTTATGGATTCACAACTGTAGTTTCTTGTTGAAGGAATAGGGTGTTCTTTGTGTTAATGAAAAAACTACACATTTATGCCCTTAAAAGCATTTGTTCATTGAAGAAATTTTGGGGCTATTTCTTGTTTGCTCAAATTTGTTTATGGTTCTTAGTATCAATGGATGTTGTGCAACATGATAATGCCTCTACTATTTTACTGGATACAGAGATGTCGAAAAGAGGTCCAAAACGTTCTTCCAAATTTGTATTGGATGTAACCTCTGATGATGAAGCGGTTCGAAAAATGTCTTTAGAGATTTAGGTTGATGACACTCAACCCATCACAGGCATAACCCCTAAATTCAAATGGGGTGAAATTTATCATCTAATGAGACATCAGAATGTACCGGAAGTGACGATTGAGGAAGACATAATCTACCAAAATATTAAGAATTTAGGCATCCATAAGCCTGTTGCTCGACCTAAGTTATTCCCATGCGCTAATATGATAGGTTGGATCCTTCCTTATATTGACATCAAAGCTCGTATTATCACAAGTGCCACAGGAAAAGGTTTTGCATCATTTTAGCCAACACATATAGGGAAGGCTTACAAGCTTCCAATCCTGAAATCCTTTTTGACAGAAGATTGGCTCAAAATCCCAAAGCTAGACAATTCAGAGTGTGTGAAGGAAATGCTATTGCCTGGGAAGAAGTTACACCAAATAAGTAGCAGATAATATGAGACCAAGTTTTTGAAGACTCCCTTTAAAATCACTACTACTCTCCTATGAGGGCTATATGGGAGTCCCAACTCAGCCAAATACAAGCTCACTTGGGTACCTTTGCTCTATTATATCACAATGCATGGCATTGTTTTCAATTGGCCAGATATCATTTATGAGAATATGGTTCAGGCTATTGATGATGCATAGTAGGGACTCAAAGTGAAGAAGGCTAAATTCCACATGTCTTCTTACCTGATAGATTGTGTCATGACCCTACATCCCTTTCTAGGCCTTGAAAGTAGGTGGAATCCTAGTGAAACTCCTGTGTATGTAGCATATTAAATTCTATGGGCCCAGAAACATGCAAGCTACTATAAGCAAATTTGCGAGGAATTCTTAGTTCCCTTGTACAAGTTGGTTTATGAGAAGGAACTAGATTGCATGTCCAAGGAGGCCCTTACAGTGGTCGCACAGTTAGGAGATTATTATTTAACCCTTGAAGGTACGTACCTATGTATCTACAAAGGATCGAAAGGTCCCCTTTTGCTACCAAAATATGTTACTGATTACATTATTCTGAAGGAAATTGTAAGACAAACGTTCATATATGGTATTGACCATTTCCTACACGATAATAAAAAGGTTTCTTGGACTCCACTCCCATTATCATTTGGTGCATACAGGTTCAATAAGGTCAAGGATGCTCAATATTTGGTAAAAGATTTAGATTCATATCATTTTGGTGAAAAAAATTTGTGAGGAATGATAGTTACTGGAACGTGGCCCTACATTGTTAATCGGTTAAAATTCATTATGAGTATGTTGATCAGTTCTTGAGAGAAAAGGAAGTGTATAGATGAGTCTGAAACATTACAGAATTAAACAAAATACTTAGCAAAAGGAAAGGTGTGAGTTCTAGTAAACCATCTGATTCATCGACACAAGGAGACATGGAAGAAGCTACAAGGAAGAAAGCAGTGGAAGAAGCTCTGTTAGCAGAAACTAACAAGAAACTACAAGAGGAAGTACTAGCAAGAAAGGAAAACGAAGAAAGAAAGGTGAAGGAGGAAGCAGAAGAATTACACAAAAGGGTTGAACAAGAGAAATTGGAAAAGTTGACATTCGAACAAGAAGAAAAGAGAGTCGAGTTACTATGACAACAACAGGAATTAGCTCGGCAAGAAGAATTACAAAGGAAGAAAGAAGAAGAAGAATCATTCAAGAAAGCTGTGGAAATTCAAAATATACAAGGAGGTGATGGCGGCTAGGACATGGATATTGATACTCCAACAGATAATAACACAAATTTTCCCCTCACCGGAGGACATCTCCCTCTGGATGAATTGGGACTCACTTTGTTCACGCCATCCAAGCAACATGTTGTTTCTAAATTAGAGACTATAATATATGACCCCAAAAGGAAGGCTATTATGAAGAGGATAGAGAATAGGCTTAAAATCTCCTCACAACCTGACATTGTCACAATACAAGAAGTTCTGGTCATTGAAGGCACCAACAAGGATCCAAAATTCACAACATTTGATGGTGTTTCTGTAGCCTTGGCCAACGAGGACAGCACACACAAGTTGATAGAAAATGTAGAAAGCAGTAAGGCCAAAGTGGTCAAACTGAAGGACAATCTAGTTCAAGCTAGGAATGAAGGGATCAAGATAAGACGTTAGTGGGATGCCCTCGAATTGCAAAAGGAAGAAGCCATGCACAATGTACAAAACTTAGAAGTGGAGAGAGATTCGCTAAATGTACAAATTAGAAGGTGAGAAAGCGGATCTATAGTCCCAATTGAAAGGGATGCAAGAGCAAGAAAATTAATGGGACCAACAAGTGGAATCTATCACCATTGAGAAAGGATCTCTTCAAGCACAGATAGTAGAGCTTAATCAAGAGAAGGATTCATTGATGATTGAATTGAATATTGCATAGCAACAGAGACAAGACTTAACTCCATTTTATGATTGTGCCTCCACTCTTCAGGAGCAACTATTCCACTCACAAGAGTTGCTCGCGGAACAAACATTTGAAGTACAAGGAATGGTGACCCGGCTCAAACAAATATCTAAGGAAGCCACTGCCACTAGACAAAAGCTTGGAGAAATTCACAACAGGATGAAGAGGCTTGCTTCTTGGAGAAAGATAGATAAATAAATTCCTCCCCATTTTCCCAAAAGATCTACAACAGAACTGGAGTTGGATTTTGTAACCTTATACAGCTACCAGAAATCCAAGAAAAAATTGCAGAGCAAAGTGGTAGCTTCTATTTCCAAGTGTGAAGGCATTCACCATAGCATTGCTAGAGCCTTTGAAAAATTCCATTTGCCTTCTCCTGGCACATTCAAAATCCCAATACCAAGAGAGTAGCGGTTGACCGAGTTGAGGAACATCAAAGATGAAGATATTGTTGCTATTCAAAGTTTGGATAGCATCACTCCAGAATATTTACAGGAGCGTATTGGGCAAGCTACATTGAAAACGCAATACTTGGCCAACAAGCATAATGCAGTAAGTAAAGGGCTCAATGCTATGGTTAAATATTTGTCATTTCGTGAAGTAGCCTTAAGGTTATTAGAGCCTCTACAATTAAATGTTATATCCTATGAAAGTAGCCTTTGGGATGAGTTTATACATACTTAAGAGGGCGCCCCACCCTCATGATGCAATATTTTTATTATATTTTGGTATTTTGCCCACTTATTTTGTAATCAGTATAGGACAAAAGTTTTAGAAAGCAAAGAGTCATACTGTGGGAAGGTGAACTGATGAGTCACTTGGGAGGTAAAGTTGAAAAGATAAATAGGATAAATTTGAGGGAAAAGGGGATTTTGCTTTTAAAAGATTGTATTGGAACTCATATGCGAGAAATTATTTTTTGCTAATGACTAAAGCATTTTTATGGGTGGAAGTGTATATGGAATATTGTGTTGAAATGTGTGGACAAATGCGTAGAACTGATTTCTTCCTATTGTCTATGGCAATGCAGTAAGATCTTTCTTATTCTATTAGATTATTCGAATGGTTTATGAATTATCTTGTTGTATGTACATGCAAATACAATTTTGTTTTCTATGAGTGATGAAAGTATTGAATGTTAATACTTAAGCTATCTAATGTGTTAACTTTATTCTGTGACTGTTAAATGCATTACTTTAAGTAGTTATCTTCTGTAAATGTATGATATAGTTTCCTTTCGTTGCTCTTCCTTAAATTCACTCCTTGCAAGGATAGTATAGCTTAAATAAAATATTGGATTTAATTAGGGCATTTCCTTGGTTGACCAACAATAAAATAGGTGATAAGACGAGAGGTGAGAACCTTCGGATCAGTGGAGAGGCTTCTTCCTATCGGTCAAACAAGAATATGTAGTAAGCACAAGCATTTGCATGTAGGGTTAGTAACTTGCATTTCATTTAAAATTATCAAAATCATAAATGGTGGATCGGGTTGTATCCGATAAACTTATTCCAAGACCATTTTGAACGCTGGTCAGACCATAAAACGAACGGGTTCCCTATTCCAAAGAGTGAAGATTCCAATCAGGAATTCTCATTGGGGAGAACCCTTACTGTCGACGCAAGGTTTTTTCCGGGGGACAACAAGAGGACAACCTTTGTTCAAGGAAATATTTTAAAATATGATGGCCAGTCTTGATTTGGAAGCACATCCCTATTATATAAGGGAGCCTAGTCTGATTTGCGTGAAGGATGGCCATCATCTCTTTTTCATATGTAGATTTACCCAAATTTATATCACATAGTTGCTTATTAGTGAAGGTCAAAGGATGCCCTTCTGACATGATTACTACGCTAAGATCATGGCACGAGGAATCACATTCTAAGACAAATATCTTAATGAAATCAGACTTTACTAAGATTGGAGTAGTGCACATATAAAGTTTTAAGGTAGAGAATGCCTGCTCAGCTTCATTTCTCCAAAAAAAGGCATTCTTTTTTAGCAATGATGTTAAGGGAGATGCAACCTTTCCACATATTTTCACACATTTTATGTAGTAGCATGTCAATTCAAGGAGCCCTCGCAATCTCTTGAGATTTTTGGTGTCTGGCCAATCTTGCATAACTACCAATTTCTTGGGGTCGACCCTCACTCCCTCGAGACTCACAATATGACCCAACTATTCAACCTCAATGACCCCAAAAACATGTTTGGAATGCTTCATAAATAAATGATTATCTTGGAATAATTGCAAGGCACGATCAAGATGTTCCAAGTGGTCATCCCATGTGGTGTTGTAGATTAAGATATCGTTAAATAAAACTAGTAGAGAATTGTGGAGGAAAGATCGAAAGATCTGAGTGTTCACGAGGATCTGAAAAGTGGATGGAGCATTGAAAAGGCCAAAATGGATGACTAATAACTCATAATGACCTTCATGGGTGAAAAAAATTGTCTTCGGAATATTTGTGTCTTTCATTTGGATTTGGCGGTAATTGGAATAAATTTATAGTATAATGAAGAACTTTGCTACGTGAAGCTCATCCCAAAGATCATCAATGACTGGAATGGGGAATTTATCCTTGATCATTAACTGATTGAGATCCCAAAAAATATAGACACATGCACCAAGTTCCTTCCTTTTTTAAAACCATAACCACTGGTGAGGAATAAGGGTTGGTACTGGGGCGAATGATGCTAGCCTCCAATATCTCTTGAATGATCATTTTTATTTCATTATTTTGTGAAAAATAATGCCAATAAGGGTATTCCAATAATTAATGGAATACCTTGGTCATGCTCCCCACGGGCCGGTGGTAAACCCTTGGGTGTTTCAAAAACTTGTTGATGTTTGGAGAGAACCAGCTACAAATCTGGGTGAATGTCCTATGTGGGCGTTTCCATAACTTGGATGGGATTGAATTGTGCAATGATACAAAAATGGCCTTTCTTCAATAACTTCTCCATATAGTGGGAGGGGATAATTTATGGAGAACCTGAAGTAGGGCCTTGGAGATGATGCATGTTTCCTTCCTTAGTAAATTGATATATAGTTCCTTGAAATCCATGGTTATTGGTCCCAAATTCCTTAGCCATTCTACCCCCAGAACTACATCACAACCACACATGTCGATTGCGAACATGTGTGTCTTAAGATGGTAGTCACCCATTTGAATTTTCATGTTTTCATTTGAATACGAGCCTAATATAGCAACATGTTTCATCAATGACTCTCCAATGAATGAAATTGTGGGTGTTGCCACTATTAGTTAATACAATGACTTTATGGTGCTTGATGTAGCCTACCAACTTCAATGTCTGGGGTGTGGAAAAGTCTAATAAGGCATGGAGTGATATTTGGGGTTCTTCCCTAAGAACTTGCACATTGGGGCTAGTTTCCAAGGTTGGAGCAATATCCTTCACTTCGGGTTCTTGAGTATCTTCCATGGTTATGTCATCTAGGTTCTCTTGTGGTGATACATCTATTTGGAATAATTTATGTTCCTTGCATTTATTCCCTCTGAAATATTTTCCATCATAGTTATAGAAGAGTCCAAGACGTTAACGTTCGACATCTAGGGGTAAATTTTGGGTTCTTATGGCGGCGTGTTGGAATTGTTGGAAGGAGAAGCCATGGGCGACACAATGTGAGGCTGAAATGAAGGTCTTTTAGTTTGAGAATTGATCACCATTTTATCTTCTCAATATCTGTCACGAGTTATCCATATTTATGTGAGAACAAAATAAAAGAGTATATATAAAACCACATACACAAATATAATGCAGGAAACATAGTGATACAGTAAACCCAAATTCTATTAACTGAATAAGATAGAATTGACTATAAAATAAAGCAGCTAGAATGGTGGTAGCTTTATCTCTAAGAAGAGATGCATTGGCTACGCTCATTCGTCATAAGATGATTACAAAAGGATGTCGAAGGGCCTTTTTATCATAAACATGAGGGGAAAAACCCTAAACATCAAAAACCTAACCCTAGGAGATGAACCGTAAAAAGGTTTGCGGGCCCCAAGGTGGTTACTTGAGGTGTCAACCTCTCAGGGGCATAAATTTTGCATACGATCTCCATTTAGGGTGCTCAATATCCCTGGAAAGGTCTAGCCGAGAAGTACACAATTCACCCATCCAATATTTTCTCCTAGCTATGACTAGATTGTTGCATCACCAAAAAATTGCATTTAGGGCCTCCAAATGAACCCAAAAGTTTTGCACATGAATATCCATAAAAACTGCCAAACTAGAAAGGTTGTCTTGATCTCGTGGAATAGGTGGGTGGCCACCGATATCCATTTGGATAAGTCTTCTGCCCAAAAAACTACCAAACTGGAAAATTTGTTTTGAGCCAATGGTATAGGTGGGTGGTCACTAATGCCCATATGGATCAGTCCTCCCCCCTTAAGAAGCAATGGTCTCCATTGTCTTAAGTTCCCTCATCAGATGGGGAAACTTCTGTTGAATTTGACTCCTGGTGAGCCACTTTCCTTGGTGAATAAACTACTTAGATTTAACAACACGATAGATTTGAACGTGCTTTTGGTGAGTGCCCTTCACTTGTGTATTCATGATCCGATCAATTGTAGCCTGCTCCAAATAGTCAGGGTTGAGTTCTGATGGTGCCAACTGCTCTACCACTTTGAGGTGTCCAACAACGGTGAAAAATATGGGCGAAGGAGCTCCACATTAAATACTAGGTGTAGGACAAGAAAGGGATGAATGCTTAATTCAAAGGCAATCTCATCGACTACCTTGGTGATGATGTACGACCCATATCGGAGTGGATGAATCTTGCAATGGGGTCTCATGAGATGCTCTTTCTGTAAATGCAACCAAACCTTATCACCCACCTGAAATTTAAACGGAACTCGATGCTAGTCATGTCGCTACTTGTACTTGGCATTAGCTTTCTCCAGAATGTCATGGACTTGTTGACATATGTGTTGAATCCTTTCAACAAATTGAGTGACCTTGTCTATCTCGGTGCAAGCATGGGTAGATTCCTCCTATGTTGAGGAAATGGGAAGAGCTACATCAATTGGGGCCAATGGTTGGAACCCCAAGCACACCTGGAAAGGGTTGTGTCCAATAGAGATATGAAGGGTTTTGTTGTAGTTATAATGAATATATGGAAGACTTTCATCCCATGTGAGGGGATGTTTATAATTGTACATCCTTAGAATATGCAATCATCCTATTGACCACCTTTGTCTCTCCATCATTTTGGGGGTGGAAGGAAGTCAATTGGGTGAGTTTAGTGTCCATTAGTGACCATAGGCTATACCAAAAAGTTCCCAGGAATATGTTGTCCCGATCTGAAATGATAATAGGTGGAAGCAAACTTTGGATCACTGCCATATAGTTGAGACCACTCGGATGTCTCATGGCCACAAGAGTTGAGCACTGTGGTTAAGTCTTCCACTGGAGGTCGGATGAGGCAATCAATAACTTGATTGGTGCTGCCCTTCTTATACTTGATGTCCAGGTGGAATTGTTGCAAGTACATGGACCATTTTCGATGGCGATCATTCTGTAACTTCCTTTGTGCTTGAATATAGGGGCTTGTGATCAGTGTGGATGACCGTCTCATTGCCAAGAATGTAATGCTTCCATTGGTGGTAAGCTTGGACAATGGAATACATTTCCTTGACATATGCGGGGTATTTGAGGACTATATTTGAGAGCATCTCACTAAGATATTCCACTGGATGGTCATGTTGAGTGAGGATTGCGCCAATAGCATAGTTTGAAGCATCTGTCTCTATTTCAACGGGCTATTGCATATTTAGTAAGGTAAGGACAAGTATCGAACATAATCACTGCTTCAGCTCCTCAAATGCGCATTGTCTTGACTTGGACCAAACAAACTTGGCCTTAGATCCACCCTTTGTCACTTGGCTAAGGGCCCAAGCAATGTGAGAGAAGCCTAACACAAACTTGCGATAGAAGTTGGCAAGGCCTAGAAAGCTGCGAAGCTCTGTGAGAGTTGTTGGGGTCGGCCAATCATGAATGGGTTGGATCTTGGCTAGATCCACATGCACACCATGGTCATCCATGATGTATCCCAGATACTGAATTATCTCCATGCCAAATGAACACTTATCTAGATTGGTGTATAGCTTGTGTTGTCGCAAGGTGCTGAGGACATGTTGAATATGCTGCAAATGTTCTTCCCACATTTTGCTACATATGAGGATGTCATCTAGATATACGACCATGAAATAATTGGTGAATGGTCGGAGAATATCATCCATCATCCAGATGAAATTTGATGGAGCATTAGTCAAGCCAAAAGGCATGACCAACCACTCAAAAAGGCCTTCCCAATATTTAAAGGCAGTCTTCCAAACATCAATCGGTTCAATTCATACATGATGATAGCCGGACTTTAGATCAATCTTACTAAAATACTTGGAATCCTTGATTTGGTCAAGAAGGCCATTGATTCGGGGAATGGGATACCGATTCCAGGCTGTGATTTTGTTTAGAGATTTCTAATTAATATAGAGTCACCAAGTCCCATCTTTATTCTACACTAACATAATTGGACTCTTGCAAGGTGAGGAGCTCAACTGGATGTGCCCCTTTTGGATTAATTCTTGAATATGTCGCTTGATTTCTTCATCTTCCACGAGTGAACGCCTATATATTGGCCCATTAGGTAGAGGCACCCTAGGTATCAAATCAATTGAGTGCTTGAATTGGAAATGTAATGGAATGGGATACCGATTCCAGGCTGTGATTTTTTCTAGAGATTTGTAATCAATATAGAATCTCCAACTCCCATATTTATTCTGCACCAACGTAAGTGGGCTCTTGCAAGGTGAGGAGCTCGGTCGTATGTGCCCCTTTTGGATTAATTTTCTTCAATATGTCGCTTGATTTCTTCATTTTCCACGAGGGAACGCTTGTATATTGGCCCATTAGGTAGAGGAACCCTAGGTATCAAATCAATTGAGTGTTTGGATTGGCAATGTAATGGAACCATGACAGGTGTTGTGAAGATGTCTCTGTGTGCTTCCATGATCTTGTCCACATGCTTTTACTATGTAGAGAGACCCTCTATGGAGGTAGTGGATGTTGATGTGATCTTTCGTTCTCCTTCATAGAGAATCATGAAGAGGACAAATTTCCCATTTTGGGAGATTACCTTCCTACACTGCTTAGTTTTGATGAGAGACACTGCAGTAGTGGGAACTACCTCTAGTATCCTATAGAGTTGTTTTTCCAAAGTATAGTGACACTATGAGGTCTAGGTTCACACACAACATGATGCTTCCACATATATGGTTGTCCTAAAAGAACATCACAAGCTTCGAGTTGGGAAACATCGCACATTATCTCATCTTTGAAGGGATTAATGTTGTAAGGTAGGTAATATTATTGACTGACGTGGATGTCTCATCCTTGGTTGAGCCACCCAATGTTGTAGGGTTGCGGGTGTGGTGTTGTTGGCAACTTCAACCGTTTGATGACCTTTGTCGAAATCAGATTCTTTTGGCTTCCATTATCAACAATGAAATGTACTGGAGTTCCCTTTACCCACATTTGTGAGTGGAATAGGTGCTCACCTTCCTCCGGCACCTCTAGATCATTGAGTTGGATCTTTGTGGTAACAATCATGACGTTGCCTTTTGCATCAATGACCCGCTTCCCCCTGTCTACAACTGCAACAATGGGTTCTGATTCAGAGTTGGAACCAAGATCTGACTCTGAATCTTTGATCTCAACCACCAATGACTGCTTTGAGCGACATTCATCAGTGTTGTGGCAGGGGCTCTTATGAAACTCGCACCATTTCGCAATGTCCTTCTTTGTATTTTCATTACTTTTATTTGCTTGTGGCTTGGGTTGGTTTTCCTTACTTTGTCCTTTGTTCTGCAAGGTAGGGTTACCCTTGCCTTGCTTCTGCGGCTGAATTGCAGGCCCAAACTCCCGCTTGTTCTTCTGCTTGATTTTTTGCTCGATCTTGACACCATATCAATAAGCATCTCCCAGTGACGAGATGTACAGAAACTCCATTTCGGTTTGGATCTACCTATGTAGTCCCCCATGTTATTTTAGAACCAGATGTCGTTTGGAGTCTTTGATAACCAACATGGTGCACAATGTATGGAAGGTATTTGTGAACTCCAATAGTGCTTGGTCCCTCTCTTGACGCAGTATGTTCCATCTCGTGTACTGGTCGTTATAGTTTCCCACATGGTAATATTTCTCCTTAACGACATCTATAAAAGGGGCCCAAGTGGGATCGACTTCAAACATTTCAGACTCTTGTATTGATTTTTTCTCACAATAAGTTTCTCACCAATTTTTGACATGGGGGATAGCCTTAAGGAGTGAAAATGTGATATTTTCCTTGTCGGGGAAATCGTGGACAAAGAAACACCCTTCTAGCATATTCAACCATTTATCTATTCCATTAACATCGATATGGCCTTCAAACAAATGAATATTAAATTTAACTTGTACCTTGAATGGCGTGGCTCCTTTAAAGTGACTTCTTGATGACCCCTCCATTGCCGATGGCATTCGTCGAAGGATCTGGGTGAAATTTTCTATCATATTGTTCTTTTTTCATACGATGGCTTCCTCAAGCAACAACTTGATAGGATCTCCTTCTCCATTGCCTCTCTTTTCCTTGGCCATGGGAGGTGGGTTGGGCCGCAAACGGTGGTTTTCCCCAAGCTCGACTAGTTCAAGAACCAACTCTCAATATTTGGGGACATGCACTGAGAGACAACAAAGAACAACTTGCTCTGATACCACTAATCCAAATTTATGTGAGAATGAAATGAAATAGTATATATAGAACCAAATACACAGATATATTGCAAGAAACACAGTGATACAGTAAACCCAAATTCTATTAATTGAATAAGATAGAATTGACTGCAAAATAAAACAACTAGAATAGTGGTAGCTTTATCTCTGAGAAGAGATATGGAGATTGCGCTCATTCGCCACAAGATGATTACAAAAGGAGGCCAAAGGGCCTTTTTATCATAAACATGAGGATAAAACCCTAAACATAAAAAACCTAACCCTAGGAGATGAACCGTAAAAATATTTGTGAGCCCCGAGGTGGTTAGTTGAGGTGACAACTTCTCCGAGACATAACTTTTGCATACGATCTCAGTTTAGGGCGCTTGGTAGCCCATTGGAAAGGTCTAGTCGAGAAGTGCACATTTCTCTCATCCAACCTTAAATCCCGCTTGCAAATAGATTGTTGTGTTTCTAAAAAATGTCGTTTAGGGCCTCAAAATGAACCCGAAAGTTTTCGACACAAAAATTTGAAAAAACTGCCAAGTTGGAAAAATTGCCTTGAGCTCGTGCAATAGGTGGGTGGCCACCGATATCCATATGGAGAAGTATTTTGACCCAAAAAACTGTCAAAATGGAAAGTTGTTTTGAGCCAGTGGGATAGGTGGGTGGCCAATGATACCCATCTGGATCAACAAGCTTCTAACCATATTGTGGGGTGTTGCATAATGAAATGTGCCCATATTGCCTCCTTGAGGCCACTAATGAAGCATTCCCCAAAAAGGAATCAAATATGCCCTCCGTGTGGATGGATAATTTCTCAAATGCTATAATATAGTCCAGAACTGTGTCATTATAACCTAATTTCGTCAACCTACCCAGTTAGTGAGTGTCCCTTTCAAAACACTCATGAAGGATCTTCACAGATATTTGGGTCCAAGGAACATAACGACAATAAGATTTATGGTACCATTTCCATCATTGCTAGTGTTCTGAGTTGAGATATAAGACTCCCACTTTGATATTTTATAGATCATCCCCATTTGGGTAACCCAACCCAAGGTATTTGAACCATCAAATTTACGCAAGTCCACCTTTGGGAAGTGGTGTTGTGAATTGTAATCCTGGAATGGGGAAGACTATGTTTCCAAGAAGAGAGTGTAAGAGTCGTACTCTTCATTGAAAGCAACATATTTGGATTGGTCTTATGATGAGGTATGAAGACCCACATGTTTAGTGAGGATGTTCGACATTTGTTGTTGGTTATCTTGATTGAGGTGGATTTGGTCAATTGTTTATTGTAGGGTCGTGACTGTTGCCACAAGATCTTTGGTGCCTTTGGGTGGATCCTTGGTCGGGTCCTACATGTTTTTTTATGTGTGAGTGTGTACCTTAGGACCAATTGTGCTCATAAAAGTATTAGCACAAGCTTATCTCAAAATGACCAAGGGCTAAAGAGGAGTCTTTTGAGAGGTATCACCAAATGAGGGATTGGCGGGTTTACACGAAAATAGTTGTTAGAGATGTATACCAATACAATCAACACGATGCAAGGATTCCTATGAGATAGGTTTCAAAGAAAGGGTGTCAATGATAGAAGGAAAGGTTTATGGGTTCCTAACGACAAGGGATTGTCATGTGTTATAGCTCTCTAATATACTTGTGGGGTCCAAAAATAATACTCAACCCAATCTCTCAATGTGTTGACTAAGGAAGCTCAACCATGCCCTTAGTCATACTACCCGAGTATCTAGGTGCTAGAGAGTAATATTCCTGAGTGTTGTGCTCGATGCCACTCTACAAGCGCTCATATGTGGTTGGCACTTCAAACCCAATTTCTCCACAAGTTCAATCAAGACTAGATTCTTGGTACTGCCTCCATCGACTATCTTGGACAACATCTTCATCCAATTTTGACGATGGTCTAGAAGATAGACTTTCTTTGCACTAGTTCATTCTCCTCCTGTCAAGAAGGTTGTAACAAATTTCGTCGAGTTGTCAGTTTTTTTCCTCCCTTGGGTTTGGCATCATTTGAACCATCTCCTACAGCCGAACCAGTCCTATCTTTGGCTATTTTGGTTCCTCAATATTTGGTCTCCTGTCGACATGCTATATGCAAATTTTTTGGGCATTAATAGGCCTTATGGCCGACTTCTCTACATTTGTAGCAAACTACACTTGGTTTTTCTTCACCTCTTCCTTTAAAAGTTACTCTTCTTGAAAATGTGCCTCTACCTCTCAAGTTAGCACCACCCCTTTTGTATTATAGTACAAGGTTTCTTAGAGTACCCTTATCTCTCTCGACTTCACTATTTTCCTCTTTACTTGCTCAACTAGTCTATCCCTTAGTGGGTACAAATTTTGTTCCACCCCTAAGATCAACCTTTCCTCTAGCTGTAGAGGTCTTTCTAGTGAGTTTCTCCTCTGCTTTCAAGGCTAATTGATAAGCCTCTATGACTATTATGAACCTTGACAGGATCAACTCGTCTTATATGACATCTTTCATCCCATTTACATATCTCGTTATTGATTCTTCGCCCTCATCTATCTGTCTTGACATGATGGACAGTCTATAGAATTTCTCAGTGAATTCCTGGACGATCAGCTCCTTTTGTCCCAGGTTTTGCAATTTCCTTAACAAAGTAATCATGTAGTCATTGGGAAGGAACTTGTACTTCAACTTAGCAATCATTCTGTCCCAAGATTTGATTTTTTCTTTTCCTTCCTTCATTATGTTAGCCTATACATTGTACCACCACAATGAGGAATGATCCTTCGACTTCAAACAAGCCACTTTCACCCTTTTTGGGTCCTCGATCTGCTCCATGTCAAAGTATTTCTCCATTTCTCTAATCCAATCTATCAACTATTAAGGGTTGAGGCTCCATAAGTAGGTAGTTACTTCCATCTTGGACCTACCCTTCATCTCTGACAAAAAATTTAGCAATTTGCCTTCTAGCTCTTCTTTTGCTTCCTCAACAACTTCTCCTTCCTTTACCTCTTCATCGTTGTGGTCAAGGGTTTCAACATTGAATCCCTTCTTATGGGATTCCTTCACAACATCCAACTCACTTTTTAGAGTTCTCAAGGTCTGAACACATTCCTTGAATGTTTCTCAATCAATGGTCACGCCTGCGTGTGGCCTTCGTCCTCTACCATGGACATTCATGCCTCTCTAAGCCATTTATCCTTTCAATTGACCAACTAAATTGCTCATCCAATTGCAATTGGACCTTCACCTCACTCTACAACTCTACCCAACTGTAGCTGGCGTTGCTTCCTTCTTCACGTAGGACACTCTTGCTCTGAAACCAACAGATGCAAACACGACCTTCTATGCGAAGGCCACAGATTATAATGTACAACACAAGCACAAAATACACCCACACAAACAGACACAGTCATCAATGACATCAATAATGCCTTTGAATTAATTCATTAAAATCAATTTTACAAAGGTGTTTTACAATTTAGATTCAATGCTTTGTTTCAATCGGTTTGGTGATATGTTACAATCGGTGATTGTCTCTTCCTATTAATGCTTGCTCTGAAGCTAGCCAGAAGGATCCTTTCTCCTAGAGCTCAATCGATATTTATAATCTCCTTCACCATCTCATATCCTTGCTCAATATTCTTCTAGAAGACTCTGGGTGCTTCCTTTCCTCATTTATTAGCACTCAATGCCTCACCTACAACCTTCTTGGTGCATCCAAAAACCACCATAACTCCTGCAATAACCACTCCAACTACTCTCGCAACTGCTTGAATTTTTGTGCCTCGACCCCTCTAGTCCGTTATTCTCTCAACCTCTTTTAGTCCTTAAAAACCATCGCCATACGTGACTCAATCATTCCCCTCTGTCTCTACTTCGTCATGGCTTGACAAGATCTCATCGAAACCCTTCTCTATTGGTTAATCCTTTGAATTCTCTTCTCCTCTAGGTCGATATCGTTCCGACTACTTTTATCCATCTGCACGCCAGCTTGCCTCGAGTGATTGTCTATCATGTTGACTCATCCTGTTGTCAATCCCCCTGACCCACTTGCTTGTTTTCGTCCTTGTCCCGACGACCAATCCTTGGGCTGGTTGTTTGTTTTTACTACAACTTGCTTGGCTCGCCGAGTTGGCTTCCCTTTCGACTCGACTGTCTGGGATTTGACTACATATTTCTCTTTGTTTGGAGGCCTTCGAATCTCCTCCATATGACTTCAATCACCTATCTTCGACTGAAAATCTTAGGGCTCGATGCCCCTACATCATCACCAGAAGGATTTTGATGAGAAGGGTTTGAAACAAGGGTCTAGACATGGGTTCCACGTAAAGGGTTACTGGAGAGTGTCAACACAACGTAATGATTCAGTTGATATAGGCATCAAATAAGGGTATGGATAGGACACATATTTATTTTATTTTTTATTTTTTCCTGGTACTCCCGGTAGGGTTGTACTCCCACTTGAATATTATTACATGAACACATTTCTAAATTCTTAATATTGAATATTATGTATGAATTTCAGGGACTGGTCACAAAGGACATGGTTTCTAGGGTCCTAAGGACAAGGGAGTGCCACGTGTTATAGCTTTGTGATATACTTGCAGGTTCCAACAATAGTACTTGGCCTGTAACACCCTGTTTTTGACCCCATGATGTAATTATGTATATAATGATGTAGAGGCTAGAAGCCATACACAAATGGTCTAGGATGACCGAATGTATTGTAAATATATACTTTGATATTTAATATAAAATCCATGATGGTTGCAGACAAAGAAGGAGGAAGAAGGGGTTGAGGGATATGATTATACAAGAGGGGGGAGTAAAAGGGGTTCTAAGGGGGAGATGACCCTAGTCACTTATTATCTTAAGTCATTATCCTTGTTTAATACCTTAGAAAATGATTTTATCCCAAGGTCCCAAAAGTCATGCTTATGAAAGTGGGTTAATTAACCTTTATTATTTTAATTATTTTAATCAATGCATACATTTCAAAAGGGTAAGTAATGACATGAGGATAAGTAACAACATACTCATCTTTCATATTTCTCTCGCTTTCATAAGCCTCATGCTGGGATATGAGTGTTATGTACCTAGGGAAGATAATATGGGGTACCTAAGGGGATAATGTATATAATCAGCCATAATCATGGAATATGCCCATTTGGTAGTCAATGGGTAATAAATAGACCCACTAGGTAGTTAGAGGAAATAATATAACAATAAGGCTAGTTAGCATAGGCCCCGTAGAAATACTTGTGATAAAGTATAAATATACATGAGTATCATTGTATGAGGGAGGTGGGATGAATTATTACGTGGCAAACATGGCTTGTGGAGTGGTTCCTTCCATTATGAGTAATTGATGGTGTCACCCCACCTTAAGGATCTTTCTCTATGTCTTGGTGTTATTCTCATGGTGAATGTTTTTTGGTTATTTTTTAAGTATAAGGGTTCTATATCTTTGTTGTAATTCAATTTCTAGGTTAAGGATCACTTCAAGTGGTATCATAGGATGTTCTTGGGTTGAAAAATTGGTAGAAATTTGTATTTTTTGAATATTTTTGAAGGAAATAAGAGATGACGAAATTCTTCTTGATCTTTTAAACTTTTTGTGCAAAATCCGAAGAAAAAAATTGCATATCTGAGTTCCTCTTGCCAAGACATCCAATTAAAAAAAATAAAATCGTCCAAAACGAAGTTCTAGAAGTGAAGTTGTAGTTGATTTAAAATAAACTATTTTTAGGGTTTTTTTGTTACAACTGCGTGGATTGCATAACTGATATCTTTTGATAAAGTGACTAGATTTTCGTCAAACCAACACTAATAGATATAAAATGACAGTGGCATTTCATAATCGTGGGCATAATAGAGATTCTGATAAATATTGATGGAGTTATGCTTATTTTATGTTTGTTGTCTCAAAAGCAAGTGATTTTCTTCAAAACCCTAGTTCTACTTTTGGAGTTATAGCAAAGAAGATGTTTTTTACATGAAAAGATGATGGTCTCTGTATCGAAGAATTCCCAAGTGAGTGGAAAATAGTAGGCATGTTTTGGAGAACCAATGTAATCCTTGGTTTACAACAAGATGTTGATAAATGGTGGAAGTCACTTAACCCTAAGGATACACAAAAATTTCCACATAAAGAATTTGAAATGGTATTTTTAGATAGACGGTCTCATAAAATGATAAAGGAAGAACTAAGGGTTTATTTCCATGCACAAACATCCCATTACAACTTTATGGATGTCTTTAGGAAGAAAATGTTATTATTTCTATGAACCCAAGTAGCAAGTATATTCTCATCAATGTCTATTTGGCTAAAAGATTGCAAGTCCCTGCAAAGCATATTCAAAGCACATACATTGAAGGTGAAATGTTCAAATTTTTTAAGATTTGAAGATTACCATGGATAAATATGTGTTGCATTCAAATTTTTATGTTATCGATATGAATGGTGTGGATGTTGTTTTGGAATACAATTTGATAGGATTTGTTGGTACAATTAATATTAACGTGCAGAGGATCTTCTTGGAGCTTTGATATAAGGAAAAGAAATTTCATTGCATGATATTTCTCTTACTAAACAAGAAGGGTCCAAGGGGGTACATGAAGAAGTTCTTGTAGGTAAAACAATTGAAGCCTCTACTGACATGTTAGATGCAGAGTCCGAGGTTGAATAATAAGAAGAAAAATCTACAGCAACACGTGAAGAAAATCCCCAAGAAGGATATAAACATGAAGAATATGGTAAGAAACAATAGGTTCAAGAGTCTAAGAAAGATGAACCAACACTTGAGGTTGCATCCTATCGACACCCACACCACCATATGAAACAACAATCGTCAAGGCAAGGTTGGGAGCATGAGCAAACATGGGACCAAAGAGGTAACTGATATGGAGTAACACGAAAGACTAAAAGCAATGTAGGGACATATAAATATAGCAGAACAACAACATGGAACCAAAGGAGCAACCGAGATCAAGATTGAGGTGGCAAGGAATCAATTTGACACCTTGTCCACATTTCACTTAGATGGATGGATGCTTGTGCTTGGTACCAGTTGACTACATTACTTAGTAAATCATATCATATAGCTCTCCCATGTTTTGAGGATGAAACATGGAAAGAGGGGTGGAATGTTATGTACATCGAGAGGATAATATGGGGTACCTAAGGGGATGATGTATGTAATGGGCCATAATCGTGGAGTATGCCCACTTGGTAATTGGTGGGTAATAAATAGATCCATTAGGTAGTTAGAGGAAATGATATAATAATATGGGGTAGTTGGAATATGCCCCTTAGGAATACTCACGAGAAAGTATAAATATACATGAGTATTGTTGTATGAGGGAGGTGGGATGAATTATTTTGTAGCAAGCATGGCTTGTGGAGTGATTCCTTCCATAATGAGTAAATGATGGTGTTACCCTACCTTAAGGGTCTTTCTATGTATCCTGGTGTTATTCTTATGGTGAATGTCTTTTGGTTATTTATGAAGTATAAGGATTCTATATCTTTGTTGTGATTCAATTTTTGGGTTAAGGATCACTACAATGAGCGTCATAACGAAATTTGCAATGCTTAAGATGATGGCCTTTGTTTGTTGGATTTTAAAATCCTCAAGATGTTGGCTTTTATTTCAACTCACAAAATCCGGTAGAAGGTTAACTAGTGCATCATCGATGTTAATGCAATGTTCTCTTGAGTTGCATGGATGCTACAACATAGTGGTTAACCGTAGCTTAGTGTGATCACTTCTTTCGGGCTATGGTATTGAGAGTAGGCAATCCCTAGACATACAATAACTAAACATAGAGAATTTGTCTATCAAAGTTTGTGTGAGTTATTTTTTTTAGCATGAACAAATAAATGATTTTATTTAAAAGGACTGCTAATAGCAGCAAAAAGATACATATGGCCCCTGGCCTGAGTTCGATTCAAGCTATTCATGCTCAACACTAAAAAAAATATACATTTGCCTGGTGCTTATGATGAAGAATTCAACCCTAGGATTTATATATTATAACTATGACTATTCATAAAAAACTCTATTGATTCACAAAACCGACTTAGACTTAGTTGAAAACAAGGTACCCCATGTCCTCCTGTGGGTCAGCGTGCACTTGCTCTTCCACTTTGACTGTTGCCTGGGATTGCTTTACCATTTATGTCTAAGCTTCTTCGAGTGTTTAATTCACGTCTGCTAGACCAGGTCTCGGGTAATTGGTCTGCATCCTCTGCATCATGAACGTGATTTGGGATTCTAACACCTCCACTTTGATTTCTAGTGCCTCACGTATTTGTTTCTCGGCCTCTAGATCATCTTGAAGTACCTGCTCATGGAGCCGCTGCACTTTGCAGACTCATCTATTCTCTTCCACGTCTTCATCCCTTCTCCTGTCAATTTCCTCTAATTTATCCTTAGAGCTTCGAATGTGGTGCTTGAGAGCACATGCCAGACTCATGTGCCCATCTTCCAAGTGCACCAAACTATCATGGATGCAACAACTAGAGTGTTCATGACGGCTTGATCTAAGCATTTTTCCGAACTAGAACGAGAGGTCTGAATATAATCCTTTTTCATCGGGGTTGACATAGAGAACAACAAGGAGAATTCAAGCCGAGGGACATTTATACCATTTCGCATAATGCATGAATGCTTCAACTTCATCGAAATCCATGGCACCCTGTCAGATTATGCTTCGTACCTTCCCCATCGTAACTACAGGATGTCAATTCATGCTTTCCAGACTCTCTTTCTACGATTGCATGTTAAATGGTCTTAGTCCTAGTGATCTAGAGATGGGAAGGTCACATGTGCCCCAGACAGTTCTCCATTTGGGAAATTGAATGCCCACCCCGTGGGTTGATTTCATGGATTTATGGATCCTTACCAGTCTGGCCTTCCACACTTCTATACCAGCATAGATCCATCTTAAACTCGTATCTATCAAGCATCGAGAGGGATCCAATTTCTTGAGGTGTATTTCTTTTTTTAAATTGAAACTCAAGAAATTTGATCTTTCTTGATTGATAGATCCGGGTTTAAGTTTTAAGTTTTTGTTTTATAAACGAACATCTATTTTTTAATTACTTTTCATAATATTTTATTTTATGAACCAGCATGGATTTTTTTTTTATAAATATTTTCCATAATTTTTTATTTTATGAACCGACATGATTTTTTTTAATTATTTTGTTACTAACGTTATAACGTTATATCACGTTAGAGGATCTCTCCCATACTGGGCTGTAGAGAACCTCGTTTCACTCGATGCAACAAACCATCTCACGGTACGAGGTTCCACCATACTTGTTATTGGTTGATTTGAAGGTCTCCTTCATTGAGAAAAGAAGCCATGGTTGTTGCTTGGTCTACTTCATGATTTAAGTTTCATAAGACATGACATAACACTACCCTTTGCATGTTTTGCGTGTATGCTTTGATTCGTTCTTTGATCCTCTTCATTTGGGATTCAAAGGGAGAGGAAGAGGAATTCATTGACACAATAAGGATGTAAGAGTCTCTTATTATTAGGAATTCCGAGATCTGCTTTTGATTTTCTATTTTACATCCTTGAAGCAATGGAATTACTTCCACTTGATTATTTGATTTTATACCCAGTTCCCAAGAGAAGACCAATTCCTTTTTTCCTTCGAGGCTGAACAACACCCCTCGCACTCACTGCCCCAAAAGTTTGAGTGAGTAATTGATTTAAGGGAGATCAAGCATTACAAAATGCCCATCTCGAATTTCCATGACAAAATAATAAGTATCGGGAACACAAATCTTCAAATGCCTGTTCTTTTTATGTTAGCCTTGATTCATTGCCATTTATTTCACTGACAGACATGCTTGTTGCCATTGTTTCAATAACTTAAACAAAAGCTTATTATATTGGTAAACAAAGGTAGGGATTGACTACTATACAACTTCCCCTTTTTATTTATTTACGAGGAATGCAAATTCCATGAAAACCCATTGGTCTACTGCCCCTCGTTTCGAAAATGGTACCTAAGTTTAACTATTGTCTTTCCATGTTTGAATTTTTGTAAATAATTGGTTCATAGACTATTTTGTTTTTAACTGAAACGGGAAGCTTTATTGATAAAAATGTAAAAAAAAATGAGCTATGGCTAAAGCCAACCAGCTTGTTACAATGATCAAGAATTTAGCCAAGTAATGAAGATAAGGAGTAAACAGATTCAAATGTATATTGCTCTTTGGATGATTTCTAGAATTTTGCAGAGTATTCCTAGCTTTTTGCCAGAAATTGTTGAATGGATCAGTGTCTTTGTCCTTGTTGTTCCTTCAATTTCATCAACAGTCCTATTGTTTGCTTCAATGATACTTCTGATGTAGCCATCAACATGATATTGTCAACCAACTTTTCATCATCTTGTTTAGAAAGGTAATGCCCAGGTGTCCAATTAGGAATTTGATATAGCTTTTGATGCGGTCTTAAGCTTGATGCTGTAAATGGCGACCTGTCAAAATGATATGATGGCAAGAGTTCAACCGCTTGTCAAGAATTGAGAATTCGAGCTCAACGTGATATGAGGTTTGCCAAGATTCCCGTGTGAGTGAATTCCATCCCACTTCTGCTATGTTCTTAATGGTGACAAAGATCAAATGCATTGACACGAGGGATATGCTCCTGGTTGAGCCTCGTGTAGAATCTGAGTAACATCGAATGCGAAATAATGGTTTGGATTGTGATTGAGTCGACTGTCATTGTGCTTCAAATCGATGATGGTTGTGAGGGGAATAATTTGAGCTTCTGGTTTTCTCTTAGCTATCGTCTGCAGCGATTAGGGGATGTTTTGGTGGACAGTCCCCAGTTGAGAGTTCAAGCTTCCCATAATCAAGCCTTGTGCCAGCTTTGGCTTCTTTGTCGGCTTCATTGTTTAAGTCTCTCAGAATGTGGAACACATTGAAGTGGGTGAAAGAGGTTACAATGTGCCAGATGCGATGGAGAATCCATGTTATTTCCAGATCATTGGGGTCAGTGTGTGTGTTGAGAGCTTGAATGATTAAGTTGGAATCTCCAAAGACTTGAATTTTGTCAATTTTGTGATCTTTGGCTATTTGAAAACCTTTCAAGAGTGCAAACACTTTTGCTAGGTTGTTGGAGCAGGTTCCCAATCCCCACTTGTTCTTGATTTCCACTGTTCCATCTACAGAGAATAGGACACCTCTAGCTCCATCCGCTCCGGGGTTATTCTTGGAAGCTCCATCGAAAAACATACTGTCAATGTTTTGTCTGATTCTCCAATCATGAAATTCAGAATTGGTGAATCTGAGTTGCCAAAGTGGTAGAGTCCGAGGTCGAAGTCTTACGTTCTTGTTGGGTTTGGGAGGGAGGAGGCTGAGCCAAAGGATATCATTTGCATTGAGATTTGTACTCGTATTGAGAAAGGAGGATTGTACACATTCGATGAGGAGGCCTTTGGCTTGTCCAACAACCTATAGGGGCGAGGTGTAGGAGTCTTGGAATAAGGCTTTGTTCCTAGCTAACCAAACTTTCCAGCATACAAATTTAGGGATCGAAAGCCAAATGAGGGACTGTAGTTTTCTTTTTGTTAGAGGGGAGGGATAGATGGAGTTCCAGTTTTTGAATAGGCAATTGATGGAGTTGAAAATCGACATGGTCACATTAAGACTGTGGAGCATGTGGCTCCAAACTGTTTTAGCAAAGTGGCAATCCACAAATAAGTGGTCAATTGATTTGCTGTTTCTTAGACATAAAATGCACCTGTGCGGCCCAATGATTCCTCTTTTGATGAGGTTTTCCCAGTTAGTATTTTCCTGTGAACGAGGGTCCAAGTGAAGAAGTTGACTTTGGGTAATCCAAAAGGGTTCCAAACCATACTCCAAAAGCTTTTCATAGAGTTGTCGTGGTCTTGAAGGGCTTTGAAACCAAGAGCAGTTGAATACTTTCCTTTTGGCCCCCAACCATGATTGTCTTGGTTGTAGAGATGAGAAGGGGCTCAATTGACCATGTTTTGCATGAGGAGAGTGCTTGAATGTTCAAGATTATTTGGGATGTCGAGAATTTTCCAAGCCTACCAATCGCCTTTGGAGTTCTAGACGTTGAGATCTTTCAGTGTTTTTATATTGTTGTGGGCGAGCTAGTTCGCAGTGTCATGAAGCTCGTTATGCTCCTAGAGAGGAGTATGTCCCATGATTTTGTTAGAGAATATATTGATGTTCCTTCCATTTCCTGGAACCCACTAAAGTTTCTGCGCGAATGTGCCCCAAGCTGCTCTACAAAGAGTCCAAATCGATGATCCTTTGGAACTGGGTTGGTTGTTGAGACATCTTAGCGTTGGACCATTTAGATATTTTTTTTTGAGTAGTTGGCCTACATGGTGCTGTCTATTGGATATTATATGCCAGAGCATTTTGCCACCCAGTGCTAAATTTGATCGGTGGGGGGCACGGATTTGAAGGCTGCCTGAACCTTTTGGTTGTTCCATAATATCCCAATTCACCAGATGCATCTTTTTCTCGTTGTGTTTGCCCCCGCTCTATAGGAAATCTTTTATGCGTTTGCTCATTTGGTTTGAGATCCCTTTGGGTGCTAGAAGCAGGGATGATTGATAAACAGGGAGGGATGAGAGTACTGCTTTTATCAATATTAATCTCTCGGTTTGGTTGAGCCGATAACCTCCCCAATTTCTTATTTTGGTTTTAATTTTGCAGATAGTTTCTTTCCAAAATTCAGTGTTAGTGTGACCTTGATAATGGGGAGGCCCAAGTATTTGAAGCTGTCCCATTGCTCATGCACTTTGATTCTGAGGATGTGCATGATGATGGTGGCAGAGTTCTTGTTTAAGTTCCAGGTGTAGACAACACTCTTGCGCTAATTAATACTGCCACCCGATGCATTGCAATACCAAGTTAGGTTCTACTTGAATTTTTGGGCTATGAAGGAGGAGCCACCTCCCAAGAAGAGGGAGTCATCAGCAAAGAGTGAATGGTTCATGGGCATGGAGTTGGGGGCAATATTGAGGCCAGGGAGGGAGCTAGATCGTAGGTGAGAGTTGAGCTTTCGATTGAGAGAGTCTGCCAGGATGATGTAAAGAAAGGAGGACAGAGGGATTCCTTGTCGGATGCCACGCGAAGCTTGGAAGAAAGAGGTGGGGCGTCCATTTATCAAAGGGGCAATCCAGGGCCTACTAATGCATGCATAAATCTAGTTTGTGAAGGTTTCGCTGAACCCGAAGCTGTGATTGACGCGATCGAAGATGTTGGCCATGCCAATTTTGAGTAACATACCTTTTTCTTTACGCTTCTTGCTAGAGTGGATGGCTTCTTGAACAAGGATTACATTGTCAAGAATATGTCTCCCTTTTAAGAAACCTCCTTGGTTGTCGGAGATAATGTCAGCGAGGAGGGGCTTCATTCTATTTGCTATCATTTTTGAAATGATTTTGTAAGAAGAATTGCACAACGAGATTGATCTAAAGCGGCCAAAGGAGCTTGGGTTTGATTCTTTCGATATGAGTGCCAGGAAAGTGGAGTTGGTGCAGCCTCCGATCTTTGCCTTTGAGTGAAAATTCCTGAGCATTCTCATGTAATCATGCTTGATACACTGCCAGCAAGTTTGGTAGAAGTGAATTGAGTACCCGTCCGGTCCAGGAGCTTTGTCGGGATCAAAGAACCAGATTGTGTTGATAACTTCTTCTTTGGTGAACGGTTTGAGGAGCTCAATGTTGTTGTCCAACGTGATGTTTTTTGGAATGTGATTGAGGAGAATCTGCTTATCTTCTTCGCCTGTGTTATATACCTCCATGAACAGGTTGGAAAAGTGTTCATGCGCTGCCTCTTGAATATTCTCATGCCCTTTGACAGTGTGCCCATTTTCCATTTTGATTTCTGAGATATGGTTGGTCGAGTGTCTGATTTTTGTTTGTTCGTGAAAAAAAGAAGTGTTTCAATCACCAACCTTGAGCCATGTGCTGCGTGATTTTAACCTCCAATAGTCTTCTTCATTTCGAAAGGCTTGATGGACTTTGACCTGCTAATTAAACTCATCTTGGAGTTGTGCGTTGTCAATTGGGCCATCATCCATTGAGGTTTGAATGATCTCCAGTTTATCGACAACGTTTTTCCTTGGGTTGGAGGGTGGGGGGAAATTGTCTTTAGCCCAAATCTTGAGTGATTTCTTGGTGGCGATGAGCTTTTGTTCCCAAACGAAGGTGTGGGATCCTGAGATGGGAGTTTTCCATGCCTTGTCTAAGATGTCCCAGAATCTGTCATGGTTTAACCAAATGGGACTGAATTTGAATGGGATTGGTCTGAGGTTCTCTTCTTCCTGGAAATGGAGCAGAATCGGTTTGTGATCAGAAGCTAGATTAAGTAGGATTTTTGATGTAATAATATATCCTTCGCGAAGGAAGCTACTGTGAACAAGGAACCTGTCCAGACGGGCCATTATGTTTCCAATTCCAGCTCGCTTGTTGGACCACGTATATCTGCCTTTTTTTGGTTTGATATCCAATAGATCATGAGTGTGGATGATGGATTCAACCTATGATTTGAAAACATCTCTACCAGGGTTACCTCCTTTTTTCTCAGATGCAGAGAGGGTCATGTTCATATCTACTGCAATAATAATATTGTGGGGAGCATATGTCTCAAGGAAGTCTTCCAATAGACTCCAACAATCTTTTTTTTCAGAGTAGAGGTTAGGAACATGCATGTTGAAGAGCACAATCTGAATGTTGGAGTGTGAGTGAGCTCTGTATAAATCCAGTGTTGAGTAGCGAAGGAGTTGCGTAGCTGGAACTTGTCGGAGGACCATAGAGTTGCTAAGCCACCGGAGGCTCCTCTTGCACTGACTGCCATGCTCGAATTCTTTTTCCACTTTTCTTTTCCAATGGCGAGGGTGGTGCTTTCATCGAGTTTGGTTTCTTGGAGCATGAGAATGTCTGGCATATCGATGTTTTGAAGATCTTTGACAGCGTCTAATTTGCTAGGGCTGCCCAGACCTCTGCAATTCCAAGAAACCAATTTCATTATTTACTATTGTAGATGGAGGGCGCCCCCCTAGCATGTCTCTCGCTTTCTTTCCCACGATCTTAGCTCTGGTGTTTCTATTGAAGGCCATGTCTAGAGTAGCTTGAGATCCTTGCATCTTTTCACATTCAACTTCTTCTTCTCTTATATCTTTGCTCGATTTCTGTCCGAGTTTTTTGGAAGATTTATCAACAAGGTCTTCCAAAGAGGTGAGCGAGGCTATAGCTCTAGACTTGGTGATTTCTGCATAGAAAGGTGAGGGTGCTTCTATGACTTTTTGGGGGCTTGCGGTGTTCTGAGGTAGGGGGTGTTTTGGGGATTCATGAGCCAGAGGGGTCTCTTGAGGATCTTGGTGTTCGAAGATTTCTCCTTCTTCGGGGGCTTTGTAGGTTTCTTGAGTTTCGGGGGTTTCAAGGATTTTGTATTTGTTCTCATTGTTGGTGATTTTGGATTTTTGCTTGTGGGGATTCCTTCTCAGGCTGTGGATTTCTTTAGAGAGAGATTTTGGTGTAGATCTAGGGTTAGGGTTTTTTTGGACGGTTGTCCATTGATTTGATTTCCTTTCTGGATCCATATATGTGGGTTTTTGTTTTGCAGTAGCATGCGAAGTGGCCATATTCATGGAAATACCTGCATTTGAAAGGTATTTGTTTGTAATCCAGCTCCTGGATGTGGGACCATCCAACCACGGTGAGATTTATTGCTTCAGGGAGGCCATGTTCGAGGTCGACCTCGACGCAGATCCTTGCGCATGCATATTGATTCGTCTTGTCAGCTTTGTCAATGTATTTTCTGAGGACATTTTCGATGGCTTCTAATGATTCAATATTCCGGCAATGGAGAGGGAGATACGGGAGTCTCACCCAAACCGGGACTGCGGAGGGGACGTCTCGAGTCAGATCGAAATCTGGATTCCATTTGTTCAGGTATAGTCCCTGTGGTCCCATGAAATACGGTCCATTCTTGAAGATTAGCTCTCGGTCATGCTTGCTTTCGAAGACAAAAGCGAAGAAGCCCTTTCCTAGGAGGTAAGAATTGACGTCTTCAGAAATGAGAGGTCTCCAATTTTTTTGAACCCAAGATTCGGTAGCTTTTGGAGAGGGCCACAGGCCTGTAAATTGTCTGATTAAGTCTTGTTCCGAGAGATCGAGGGCATTTTTGCATGGTTACTCAACCAGGAGTGCTACCGTGGGTATTTCAGATAGTTTTTGCATGAATTTTTTGTGTGATGCCGTTCGATTCTTCTTCCCTTGCTTTGAGATGAGCTTGATAAAATCGTTAAGTTCAGGAGAAAGTGGAGGGGGCTCAGGAACTTCAATGTGCGCCATCAAGGGAAGGCCCGAGCCCTAGCTGGTGGTCAACCTGAAATCGGATTGGTGATGGCGAGGCCCAGATCGTAGGCTTGAGAGTCGAGTAGTGCAAAGTTGAATTGGCAGGGATCTCGTTCGATCGGTGCAGCTAGTCGATCGATCCGACAAGCAGGGGGCAGAGCCCAAGTTGCAGAGAGCAGGAGGCTCGTGTAATCGCGGAGCCGATCAATTGGTTCATAGACTATTACCTAATGAAGAGTTTAACAATTAATTCACACATGTCTTATTGGACATTTAAATTTGGGTTAGGAGTAAAACACTCCTTCTAACAACCACTCAAACTAGACCCAATTACAACCGCTTTCCCTTGTTCAAAATAATTAAAAAAAAATCAAAATTTAGAAGTTCCACTAAGTTTAACCTAAGTGCCATTTGTTTCATTGATGGATGTGCTTCTGCCCATTGTTTCAATACCTTAAACAAAAGACTAATAATGACAATAATAATAATCTATTTTTAAGGTCATAGCAAAGACAAGCACCAATTTAGTATATGAGATCCGCTTGTTTATGGGACAAGGGACCCCCTCGAATACACAACTTCCCCTTTTTATTTATTTATATGAAATGTAATTTTAGATAAAACACATTAACCTACTTCTCAAACAAACAAGTTTATAGAAGTTCAAAGTTTTATAAATAATTGGTTGACCAACTATTACTCCATAAAAATACACTTAATTCACATACTACTATTGAAAATTTAAATTGGGGTGGGAAATAAAACACTCCAAACAACCACTTTCCCTTGTTCAAATAAAAAAAATCAAAATTTAGGAGAGTTAGAGTGGTTCAAACAAGCACTTTCCCTTGTTCAAATTAAAAAAAAAAAAAAATTAAAGTAGAGAGCGGGTAGAGTTTGTTTGAAAAAACCCTTAAAATATGGAGAAGGCGCCAAAATAATATTTCAAAAGATTATCCATTCATTGAACTAAGTCATGAACCTGAACCATCGGATAACATCTAAACGGACGGCTGAGATGGTTCCGACACTGTCGATCCGTGGCGGAGCCAATCGACCAATAGAAACGCAAATCATTTTCCCTCTATATATAATACGGCGCATGTTCTATTCCTTACCATCGACTCTCTCTTCTGTTTCGATACTAGATTTGTGTTCGGAGATTTAGCTGTGCGTTTCTGTTGAGTATTTTCTGTTCAGGGTTTTAAAAATGGCTCCCAAGGTAGCAGAGAAGAAACCCGCCGAGAAAAAGCCAGTTGCTGAGAAAACCCCTGCAGAGAAGAAGCCCGCTCCCAAGGCCGAGAAGAAGCTCCCCAAGGATGGCGGAGACAAGAAGGGAAAGAAGAGGCATAAGAAGAATGTGGAGACCTACAAGATCTATATCTTCAAGGTTCTCAAGCAGGTCCACCCTGATATTGGTATTTCTAGCAAGGCCATGGGAATCATGAACAGCTTCATCAATGATATCTTTGAGAAGATGGCAAGCGAGGCATCGAAGCTCGCCCGCTACAACAAGAAGCCTACCATTACCTCCCGGGAGATTCAGACCGCTGTGAGGCTGGCCCTTCCAGGGGAGCTCGCCAAGCATGCGGTTTCAGAAGGTACCAAGGCGGTGACCAAGTTTACCAGCGCTTGATTTCTGCAGTTTCTTTGAATGGACCTCAATGGTGTCTCTTGACACCACCTATTCTCTTCTGGTGATCTGTTAACGGGATCTTTGAGCTTAGGTAGGATAACCTGTATAAAATGCTTTTTTCTTGAATTGGACGCAGAGGCTTCGGATTTTTGAAACTACTGTATTTTCATAAAATTAGAACTGTATACCCTATTCTTAAAAACTAGGGTCAGTCTAAAAAGGCACAGTATGAGTTTGAATTGTGCTCTGTACTCAGAGAGCATATATTTGAAGTTCTTTATTTTTAGAACAGAATGGGAGTGTTATGCAAATGCAGGGTGGACTAAAGGGCGCTGCTTGAAGCTGTCTTCTTTCTAAACAGGTCAGGCCCACTTGAACAGAAAAATTAGTGTTTCCAAGTTACAATCCAGGTTTGATTCTGGGGTTGCATGAGTTCATTTCATCTATAAGTGGTTAACTGAATTCTCGTTTAGGTACTTTGATTTTCCGGTGGTTGCGTTATCCTGTTTCATTTATTTGCCTTAACCATTGAGGTTAAGGTAATCTATAGTGTAAATGTAATTTGAAGAGTTTAAATAAATATATATCCTCAACTTAGAAATATATATAATTTCTAAGTTGAGGATATATATTTATTTAATCTTTACGGTGAAAATGTGAAACTATTCTATTTTAATAGTAATGTGTATAACTCGTGTACTCCAATGTTAAAGTATAAGTTAGATGTGCATTTAACAATAGTAATTTATAATGTTAAAATATTTTACAATGTTAATTTATTTCTTAGTAAGAAATTATATTACATATTAAAATTACATAATTACGTATGTGGTTATTGAGAGGGCTTAGGGCTTCCAAAAAAACAGAGAGATCCCATATCAAAATTCAAACTAGAAGGTTGTAGACTTATGCTAAGCTTTTCTAATGTTTGAGAGGGCTTTGGGCCTCCAAAAAAGCAGAGAGATCCCATATCAAAATTCAGACTAGAAGGTTGGGGACTTATGCTAAGCTTTTATAATGTTTGAGAGGGCTTTGGGCCTAAAAAACAGAGAGATCCCATGTCAAAATTCAGACTAGAAGGTTGATGGACTTATGCTAAGCTTTTCTGATGTTTGCATAGAGTTTTTACAATGGGGATTCACTCATAATTGAAAAATTCTATGAAATCTAATTGACTGTAAATCAATAATGTTAAAATATTTATGTTAAATTGATACTTTATTTATTTAGTTTAGGTGATAGAAATTACACATTGTAATCAGCAACGCAAAAAAAATATAGGTTAAATTGATATTTTATTCATTTAGTTTAAGTTAGGTTTGTAAAAATCTTGTCTACTTAATATTTTATTATTATTTTGTTAAAATGCCATGTACAAGTTTCACTTTTTAGGTTAAGATAGATATTGTAATTTATTTATTAATTTAATTATTTATTGTTTTTATAAAAAGCTGCATGTCATGTTAAACAAGAAATTACACTTATCTTTCATATTAGGCTGTAGAGTCTTTTAATGCAAAACAAAAATGGAGAATATTATTTGTAAAAAGCAAACTTGGGAAGCTTATAAATTTTATGTCTTTCATTAAGAAAACTATAAGTCACAACAAATTATAATTTGACAAAATCATTGTTTATTTATTGGTTGAGCATTATGGACTTATTCTTCCCCATTCCTCAGCTGTACTAAGAATTTTTTTCTTTTTTCAATGGAAAAAAAAGTTTCTTGCTATTTATTTGTGAATCAAAGGAACTTACACTAACCTATTCCCATGGATAGAATCATTGGCTACAAACCCTACAGTCTATTACAAATAATCTGATAGTGCATACTGCATTTCAGAAGAATTTCATTCCTACCAACGTTGTTGGAGACAGCACTAAGTTAATCAAAGTTACAAGGGAGTTGAAAAACAAAAACCCCAAACTTCAATCAGATGATATTACAGAAATAAAACAAAAAGCATGCCCAGCTTAATAAAGATGCATGTGAAACACTTCCCCTAGATGTTGATCAATAAATGGAGTGATCTGAAGTAGTCCTTTAGCTAGCTGTAAATCGATAATGTTAAAATATTTATGTTAAATTGATTATTTATTTAGTTTAGGTGATAGAAATTACACATTGTAATCAGCAACGCTAAAAAAATATAGGTTAAATTGATATTTTATTCATTTAGTTTAAGTTAGGTTTGTAAAAATCTTGTCTACTTAATATTTTATTATTATTTTGTTAAAATGCCATGTACAAGCTTCACTTTTTAGGTTAAGATAGATATTGTAATTTATTTATTGATTTAATTATTTATTGTTTTTATAAAAAGCTGCATGTCAATTCCATGTTAAACAAGAATTTACACTTATCTTTCATATTAGGCTGTAGAGTCTTTTAATGCAAAACAAAAATGGAGAATATTATTTGTAAAAAGCAAACTTGGGAAGCTTATAAATTTTATGTCTTTCATTAAAAAAAACTATAAGTCACAACAAATTATAATTTGACAAAATCATTGTTTATTTATTGGTTGAGCATTATGGACTTATTCTTCCCCATTCCCCAGCTGTACTAAGAATTTTTTTCTTTTTTCAATGGAAAAAAAAGTTTCTTGCTATTTATTTGTGAATCAAAGGAACTTACACTAATCTATTTCCATGGATAGAATTATTGGCTACAAACCCTACAGTCTATTACAAATAATCTGATAGTGCATATTGCATTTCAGAAGAATTTCATTCCTACCAATGTTGCTAGAGACAGCACTAAGTTAATCAAAGTTACAAGGGAGTTGAAAAACAAAAACCCCAAACTTCAATCAGATGATATTACAGAAATAAAACAAAAAGCATGCCCAGCTTAATAAAGATGCATGTGAAACACTTCCCCTGGATGTTGATCAATAAATGGAGTGATCTGAAGTACTCCTTTAGCTAGCTGTAAACCCTTTTTAGACAAAAAATCAGCATGTTGATTGAAGGAATGAGATACATGTTGAAATGTATAATCCTGGAATTGTTTCAACAAAAGAGTTATTTGTGGCTTTCAGTGATGAAGAGAAGACACATTGAGGAGACTCTTGTCCATAGCCCAGCCATTAATCACAGTGGAATCTTCAAGAATTTGAAGAGTGGATAACTCCTTTGAATGTGCAAATGTTAAAACAGTCCATAGAGCCAAGAGTTCTACATGAGTGTTGCTACCCATAACCCCACCAAGAGAGAGTTCATAATAAAGATTATAAAAAATAATCAATAATCGATCAATGCCAACTTTACCATCCTATGCCACTCCATTGAAAAACCAATAAAGTACGAGTTTGACAGCTTTGACACACTAATAACATGATTTTTCAGGCTAATCTTTTTGTTAGAAACAGGTAACAACCGGCTATGACGGTAACTATGTAACTGATTATCTAAATATGCAGTTATTAGTAACTGTGTAAGAAATGTATATGTTTCTTGTATTCTCGTAAGAGAAGATTATTGGAGAGTTGTGAGTTGTTGTAAATCTTCAGATTTTGAATAATAAGATACCGATATCATTGCTCTGTGGATGTTTCCTTAAGAGAGGGTTTTACCACGTAAATCTTTGCGTATATCTTATGTGTGTGTATTTATTGTCTTTCTTGTTTTATTTGCTTCCGCTGCATATTGTATTTTGTGGTTGTTGGATCCAACAAGTGGTATCAGAGTTTGGTAGGAGGTCGCACTGAATGAGAAAGTTTAGTTCGGGTTTGAGGAAAGGAGAAAAACCAGAAGCCTGAACCTTGAAGTCCTGTGCAAAGGAGCGGTAATATTAAACTACTGCGGGTCTTGAGCTTAGTGGGGTGCAGCACTTTATAGCACACTTCTAAAATAAAAAAATTTTGCAGACTACCACGACCTGAGTTCATCGAAAGGAGCGGTACTGTGTTTATTATCGTGAAAAAATATTACCATAAAAAGGTATTTTTTGTGTAATGGTCATTACCATGAAAAAAGTGTTTTTTATATATAATATTCTCTTTATTTAAAGTGTGAATAAGGTGGTTGGTTTGAACGTGAATAATATTCTCTTTATAATTAAAAAGGTGACATTATATTGGTTTGAACGTGGATATGATAGGTGGTTGGTATAATAAGGGAGTTATAAGGGATGGTTTAGTAAAAAGTTTTTTTTTTTTGGTTATAAGGTTTAAAAGTGAGAGTTATAAGGTTTAATATATTATTTTTTAATAAGAAATAAAACTTTTATTCCATTGTTTTTTGGAATTTTAAATTATAAAACCTTTATTTCATTATTTTAAAAAGGGTTTCCTTATAAAGTTTTTTGACTTGGTGTTTTCTTGAGAAAATGGCAAAAACGCAGAGTGTTAAGTTTGAAATTGAGAAGTTCAATGGGAGCAATAATTTCGAGTTGTGGAAGGTCAAGATGCGGAATATGCTCGTGCAGCAAGGAGTGGCGAAGGCACTGGTAGGGAAAATAAAGAAACCCGCAGATATTTCAGATGGAGACTGGAGCGAGATGGATGAAAGAGCTCTCAGTGCTATTTGTTTGTGCTTGGCCGACGATGTTTTATTTAACATCGTGTCTGAAACTATAGCAGCAGGTCTCTGGACAAAGTTGGAAAGTTTGTACATGATTAAATCTTTGACGAATAAAATCCTCCTGAAGTGGCAGTTGTTTACCTTGCGTATGAAAGAAGGTACAAAGATTTCTGAACATTTGAATGCGTTCAATACTCTTATTTGTCAGTTGACTAGTATGGAAGATATTATTAAATTTGAAGACAAGGCGATTTTACTGTTGTGCTCTCTGCCTGAGTCGTGGACACATTTTGTAACCTCTATTAGTTTTAGTTCTACTGAGTCTATTACCTTCGATGAAGTTGTGGGAGCCTTACTTTCTGAGGAAACTCGAAAGAAATCTAGTCTTGAAACCTCGACATCAGAAGTAATGGTGGCCAGAGGAAGAACCAGTGAAAGAGGACAACATTCAAAGGGTACATCAAGGTCAAAGTCTAAGGGCAAAAAGAGTAAATTGAAGTGCTGGTATTGCAATAAAGCAGGACATCTTAAGAAAGATTGTTGGAAACGCAAGCGAGCTTCTGAGGAGGAGGACTCTCCAAAGGAGGCGAACATAGCCGAGAATGATTCAGGTATGATCGATGAGGTATTATCTACCTCTACTGTTTCGCAATACCATTCTGATTGGTTAATTGATTCTGGAGCATCTCACCACATGTGTCTTCATAGAAATTGGTATTCCTCATACCAATCTATAGATGACGGGGTAGTTTATATGGGAAATAATGTTACATGTAAAACTGTTGGGGTAGGGAGTATCAGAATTAAAATGTATGATGGGACTGTTAGGTCTCTAACAGATGTGAGACATGTGCCTGAATTAAGGAAGAACTTGATATCAATGGGAGTTCTTGATGATGCTGGTTACAAGTTTACTGTTCAAGGTGGAGTTATGAAGATATCGAAAGGTATCTTGGTTGTTATGAAAGCAAACAGAGTTGGGAACCTGTATAGACTTGAAGGGAGGACGGAAGTTGATCACACAACAGTAGCATCAGTTGGTGCAGCAGCAGACATCACTTGTCTATGGCATCAGTGGTTAGGTCATATCTATAGATTTGAAGTTTTGTGAGCACTGTATTTATGGTAAACAGGCTAGACAAAAATTCAAATCTGGAAAACACACTAGTAAAGGTATCCTAGACTACATACATTCTGATCTTTGGGGTCCATCTCCAAAAATTTCTTATGGGGGATCGTCATATTTTGTCAGTTTTATAGATGATTACTCGAGGAAAGTTTGGATCTATTTATTAAAGAGAAAAGCTGATGTTTTTGATATATTTAAGCAGTTTAGAGCTTTGGTTGAAAAGAGCACTGGCAGGTTCATTAAATGTCTTAGAACAGATAATGGAACCGAATTTACTTCAAAGGAGTTTGATAATTATTGCAAGCAGGATGGGATTGAGAGGCATAAGACCACTGTTTACACTCCACAGCAGAATGGCGTTGCTGAACGCATGAACATGACTCTTCTTGAAAGAGCAAGGAGTATGCTCAGTAATGCGAAGTTGCAGCAGGAATTGTGGGGAGAGGCACTGCTTACAGCTTGTTACCTGGTCAATCGATCACCATCAACAACAATTGACTGCAAAATTCCAGAAGAGGTATGGACAGGTCAATCATGTGATTATTCTAATCTTAGAGTATTTGGTTGTGAAGCCTATGCACTTATTCCGAAAAATCAGCGTTCCAAACTAGATCCTAAGTCAAGAAAATTGATCTTTGTTGGATATGGTGATGGTGTTAAGGGATATAGGTTGTGGAATCCTACTGTCCACAAAATCATCATAAACAGAGATGTAAAATTTGATGAACTTTCTCTGACAAATTTAGATGTAAGTAATGATTTGAAACAGGCTAATGTACCACAGTTTCAACAAATTTAGTTTGATACTCAGTCATCTGCGAGGGGGACTCATGAGGATGTCCAGGAAGAGGATATTCATGAGGACACTCCTCAGGAAGAGGATGAGCAGACAGAAATAGAGGAAATACCACAACAAACTCTACGGAGATCTACGCGGAACAGAACTTTTCCAAAGAGGTATGATGATTTTGTTTTCATTTCTAATGAAGGAGAACCCGACAGTTATAAGGAAGCATTAGAAGTGTCTGACAGTGACAAATGGAAACATGCAATGAAAGAAGAAATGGATTCTTTGGCAAAGAACAAAACGTGGGATATTGTGGAACTTCCAGAGAGTAGGAAAGTGGTTGGCTGCAAATGGGTGTACAAATTGAAGAAAGGTGCTGATGAAACTGTTCCGAAGTACAAAGCAAGACTGGTTGCAAAAGGATTTTCTCAGAAAGCAGGTATTGACTTTCATGAGATTTTTTCACCAGTTGTAAAACTTGTTTCTATCAGAATTTTGTTAGCACTAGTTGCTTTATATGATTTGGAGTTAGAGCAGCTAGATGTCAAAACAACTTTCTTACATGGAGATTTAGATGAGGAAATTTTCATGGAACAACTAGAAGGGTTCGTTCAAAATCGCAACAAGAGGTTTGTTTGCAAGCTCAAAAAATCATTGTATGGCCTGAGGCAGTCTCCCAGGCAATGGTACAAGAAGTTTGATTCTTTCATGGTGAGTCAGAATTTTACCAGGAGCGAGTATGATCATTGTGTGTACTTTAAAAAGTTGGAAAATGACATGTTCATTATTTTGGTATTGTATGTTGATGATATGCTTGTTGCAAGCAAGAGCATGTTTGAAATCAGCAGGTTAAAGGCTCAGTTGGCTAGGACGTTTGATATGAAGGATCTAGGAGCAGGAAATCAGATCTTGGGCATGCAGATACACAGAGATATGAAAAATGGCAAGCTGTGGTTATCACAAAAGAAGTATGTGGAGAAAATACTTCAGAAATTCGGTATGGATAAGGTGAAACTTTCTATTATCCCTTTAGCTTCTCATTTCAAGCTTTCTTCAGGTTTGAGTCCTAAAAATGATGAAGAAAGCAGTATATGTCTCGTGTACCATATGCTAATGCAGTAGGAAGTTTGATGTATGCGATGATAAGTACACGACCAGATATTTCACATGCAGTTGGTGTTGTCAGTAGATACATGGCAAATCCAGGAAAAGAGCATTGGGCAGCGGTGAAATGGGTGCTTCGGTATCTAAGAGGCACAAGTGACTATTGTATCACTTTTGATGGTTGCAGTGATAAAGTCTGTGGTTATGTTGATTCTGATTTTGCAGGTGATTTGGACAAGAGGAGGTCCACTTCAGGTTATGTTTTTACTCTTGCAGGTGGAGCTATTAGTTGGATGTCAAAGCTTCAGAATATTGTTGCTTTATCTACTACAGAGGCAGAATATATAGCTGCTTCACATGCTTGCAAAGAGGCAGTCTGGTTAAAAGGTTTGTTGGGTGAGTTAGGAAAGGTTCAGAACTCTATAAATATTTTCTGTGATAGTCAAAGTGCTATTCATTTGGCTAAAAATCCAACTTATCACAGTAAGACAAAACATATTCCTGTAAAATATCATTTTGTAAGACATGTTATTGATGAAGGTGGAGTGGTTCTTGAAAAGGTCCACACTCAAAAGAATAGTGTAGACATGTTCACGAAGCCAGTTACTTCAGAGAAGCTACGGTGGTGCTTAGCTTCTCTAGGCTTGCAGAAAAGGTGATCAATAGAGCAATGAGCAATGGTATCAGGTAAATTGTTGTCAAGGTGGAGATTGTTAGAAACGGGTGACAACCAGCTATGACGGTAACTATGTAACTGACTAACTAAATATGCAGTTATTAGTAACCGTGTAAGAAATGTATATGTTTCTTGTATTCTCATAAGAGAAGATTATTGGAGAGTTGTGAGTTGTTGTAAATCTTCAGATTCTGAATAATAAGATACCGATACCATTGCTCCGTGGATGTTTCCCTAAGAGAGGGTTTTACCACGTAAATCTCTGCGTATATCTCATGTGTGTGTATTTATTGTCTTTCTTGTTTTATTTGCTTCCGCTGCATATTGTATTCTGTGGCTGTTAGATCCAACACTTTTTTAAGACAAAATCAATTATAACCTGCATGATACATGATGTAAAATTATTAAACACTAACAAAATCTATTTGTATCTATTGAGATTGGCCTTTGATATTTGTGACTAATGAATTATCACTCTTAAGATGTGTCTTTCTATGGATTTTCACTTTTAGATGCCAAATATACCGTCTCCTCAGAATTAAACTTAAGCTACTAATGAAAAACTCTCTTTGATTTATAGTTTGATCACACAACTTAGTGAACACTATACGATGCCATTAAAAATATTATTTTTATTTTTTAAAACAAATCAATAATCTAAAAATTCACCATTCTTTTTAGTTTGATTCATATGTTAAACAAAGCTTGGAAGCGGCAATGTCCCTGCATATTTGCAAATATAGATTTAGGTTTCCTTTACTTGAGCAAGTTATTGATTGAAAACATTTTAACTCCGCATAATAACAATGGGAAGTGAAGGCCATACAAACTGTAGGTTGATATGAAGCTTTTATCAATTGAAATTAGTTTTTATCAATTGCTGAATTTCAACACAAGGAATGTGAAAACAATATAAATTTAATATACAAATATTAACAAATCTAACAATCTAATATATAAATTTAAAAACAAAATAAATAAATTGAAATCAACAACCATATGAATAAAATTTAAAATAAAATAAATAAATCAAAATTAACAAAAAAAAAATTAATTTATGAAAACTTGGACCACTCCAAATGTATATACAAGATTTTTTTTTAAATTGAGTTATTTTACTTGGAGATCATCGAAGGACTAGTGAAAGCAAATGGAGACTCACACCGCCTCCCTAAACACAAGAAAGGATCCGAGAGCGAGAGCTAGAGGTAAAAGTCTGAATTCATAGTTACTGTGACAGTTTTAAACCTTCTACACATGAAACAAGTTTCAATTGTAGCTAAAAATTTCAAACATGGCTGAAGCTGATTGTAACTTAGCATCCATATTAATGTTTAAAAAAATTGCTCTAGTACTAGCTAATTAACCATCTGGATCATCAAGTGTTTATGCCCCTTGCAAGGATAAACATATCAATTTTAAATTGAAATGCTAAGTAATAGCTAATTTAAATGCCCAGATTATAAAAAATAATTCATCAGGTTATTGGTACAATTCTCAGGATATTGGGTTGACTGGGAAAGATGCTGTTGAATGGGATTGTTATATTCAGTCACTCAGTGAGACTGGCTGCAGAGCTTCCGCCGATAGGGATAAACTTTTATGGCTGGGGAACGCACACACTGGAAGTGTGACTGCAAAATCTGCATCTATGTGGATCATCAGGCGTAAATGTATATATCCGAAACATTGGTGGTACAGTTCAGTTTGGAGTTGGAAAATTCCTATAAAGATGAAGTGCTTTATGTGGTTTGTCTTCATGAATAGACTCAAGACATGGGGTAATCTTACCAGAAGAGGTTGGATTGTCCCTGGGATGTGTAGCTTGTGTAAAACAAATGCGGAAGATTTGCCACATATATTTATTTTCTGCGATTTTTCAAAACTTGTTTGGGATAGAGTTTGTCACTCTTGGCCTTACAAATGACTGGGGTAAGTTGGATACCATATCAAACACTGCACAATGGATATCCTTACATAGAGACTTTATTATTCTTCCGGTTTTGGTTCGCTGGAGTATTTGGTATGTAAGGAATTTGGCCATATTTGAAAATCATTCATCAAATTTCAATGTGGCAGCTGATATCTGTCTCAAGCAATTTGCTCTCTATCAATACAAGAAAACTTGTACTAAACCCAGAATGGTGGCAGCACTGCATGTTCAATTTGATAACCTAGTTTTATATTTTGATGGAGCTGCTGCTTAGGATCATTGTGCAGCTGGTGGAGTTCTATTTCTTAATCAGGATCATTATTATACTTGCAAATTGAAATGTGGCAAAGGAACTAACATGAAAGCTGAAATTGTGGCACTTTGGATGATGGTAAAGGTGGCAAATCTTTTTGGTCTGGCAGATGTTAAAATCCATGGTGACTCTAGGGTCACTATAAAGTGGGCGTGTGGTGAATATAAGCTACAGGTTGCTGTTTTGATTCCTTGGTGTGATTGCATCAGACTGGAACTTTCTAGATTCCATCAATATTCTCTACAACATATTTAAAGAGAAAACAATACTATAGCAGATAAGTTATCAAAGGAGGCTCTGGAGACAGAAGAAGGAATCATTTTCTAGGAGGAATTCATAGAATCCAAGTTGGATTCTACTGGTTCATTTTCTATTTTTGAGTTTGAAGGGTAGATATATGTGGGACAATCTAGCGTTTTGTAGTTATTTTGGACATATATGTGTGATATTTGTGTGACAATCTTGATGATCCAGATGGTTAATTTTGTTACTTTGGACAAATCAGTGCTGAAATATGCCCATCATTGTACTATTTGATTTATTTCTATAAATAGCAATAGTACGCTTTTTTTCACTGAAAAAAAAATATCAATTTTAAATTAAAATGCTAAGTAATAGCTAATTTTAATACCCAATTTATTTTAATAAAAATAATTTAAAAAATTAAAAATTTAAATTAAATCATGTGAAATTAAATAAACTAATTAAAACATGTTTATTCTTTTCTTAAATATGTAAGAAAAACATGTTTATTCTTTTCATAAATATGTAAGAACTATGTTAGATAGTCAACTATTGGTCTCATCAAACAGATTGGATTATAGCTTTAAAACTGGGATTGGATGGAAATGAGGCTACTGAATGGAATCATTACATTGACAAACTCAACTTTGTGGGTTGCAGATTTACATATGAGAATGATAGTATTATTTCGACAAAAAATAAGGCCACAGGCATGGTTACTGCAAATTTGGCTTACAAAGCAATTGTCACCCATTATGGTATAAGGCTATTTGGAAATGGAAAATTCTTGTGAAGATTCAATGCTTTATGTGGCATGCCTTATAGGGCAGTTTGAAGACTTCGGAAAATCTTGTGAAGAGAGGATGGGTTGGCCCAAGTATTTGTTTTCTGTGCAGGAATCACATTGAATCCACTTAGCATTTATTGGTGGATTGTGGATTTACAAGAAATTTGTGGCATCTGGTCACTACTCACCTACAGTTGGAAATGACTTGGGAATTAGAAATGTTTGTGACTAATGGTTATAATTGGCAGAAACATTGCTGGAGCTTGCCACAACTCCCTGCTTTGATTTCCTAGCATATTTGGTGGGTAAGAAACTTGGCAATATTTGAAGATAAAACGCCCAATATATATTTATCCTTTAATAGTTTATTGGCTATATTAAAAGACTACAATTATAGTACTGGACAGAAGCTCACTAGACAACTTGGTACTTTCATTATTCCTTATCACAAACTGGTGGGCTTCTTTGATGGTTCGGCTATTGATAGAACATGTGCGGTTGGGGGTGTGATTTACCTCAACAAAGATCACTATTTTACACTTATGATAAATTGTGGCAGAGGAACAAACACGAAAGCTGAGTTACTTGGGTTATAGTGTGTTATTATTGTTGCTGCCATTATGAGTTTGCAGGTGGTGACTGTTTTGGGTGACTCCAGGGTGACGATAAAATGGGCTCTCAAAGAATATAAATTAAATATCATTTCTTTACATGAGTGGTGTTGCAGAGTTCGTGAAAAAATTCAGCTTTTGAAAGACATTTCTTTTGAACACATCTATCGGCAATTCAACATGGCTGCTGATACTCTCTCTAAGGAAGCTCATAGAGAAACATAAGGCTATGTTTATTGGGAAGAATTCATGGAGGATCAATGCCGCGATAAGGGCATGGTCAATCTGTTTGATCAATATTAGATGTGATGATCATAATATCTTATGATGTTTTGTTTTTTGTTTTTTTTTGGGTGATCCACCATAGAACATGGATAGAATATGCAGATTTTCTGGCATCTTTTTGATTATAAGTCTTTATAAGATTTATGTTTATTGTACTATTTGATTTGTTTTTAATGAATATCAGTAGTACGACTTTTTTTCCACTGAAAAAAAAGATTTAAGAGTAGGCTACTTGGTGTTTATACTTTAGAGTAGACTTTACTCTCCATCAAGGAGTAAAGGAAATAATTTTTACAAAATAAATTTTTATAAAATAGTTTTTTTTTTTTACAGTCATTATTTATTAATAATTTTTATCATTAGATTTAATGGAAAAAATCAATCTAACACTGTATAATTAGCATAAGCCTATACCTATAAAGAATGATTATATCACTGTCAAATTACATGATTCAAGACTATGATAATTCAATAAGAAGGAAAATAAATGATGTCGGTATTAACAAGAATACCATAAATACCATAGTTAATATATAATTTTTATTAAACCAATATAGATTCATCTTAAACTTGTATCTATCAAGTACCAAGAGGGATCCAATTTCTTGAGGTGTATTTCTTTTTTTAAATTTAAACTCAAGAAATTTGATCTTTCTTGATTGATAGATCCTGGTTTAAGTTTTAAGTTTTTATTTTATAAACGAACATTTTTTTTTCAATTACTTTTCATAATATTTTATCTTATGAACCAACATGGATTTTTTTTAAATACTTTCCATAATTTTTTATTTTATGAACCGATATGATTTTTTTTAATTATTTTATTAGAAACGTCACATCACGTTACAACATCTCCCCCATACTGAACTGTAAAGCACCTCGTTTCACTCGGTACAACAAAAGATAATAAATTTACTTATTGTAAGACAATAATACTTTTAATAATCAAAGGAAATAAACCAAGTTTTATCATAAACCATAATAGTATGAACTAATCTCATTAACATTTTCTATTTTGGCTAGTATCAAAGTAAAACATGTAATCTTCTTTAATATTTAAAGAGAACACTTAATGCACCTTGGTCACCACTAACACCACTAGAAAAATCGAGAAGCTACAAGTACAAACCAAAATAAAATTTATATCAAATTATTCAAGAAAATCCCATTATTTAGGTGTAAGAGTTAGGCTCATATAGGAATTTTATGTTATCCGTTTCAACAAATATTTAAAAGAGAGATTTAAAGAGGCATGACTAGAACCCAAAAACTATATAAATACCGAGAAATAAATTAACATATTACGCATGGAAAGTTCCACATATTTTTAAAATTCGTTTTAATAAAATAAATTTAATACCGTTGTAAACATTACATTTAAAAAAAATAACAGGTTTGTACGGAAAGATTAATGGAAATCACCGAAAACTATATGTTCCTGCTACACAGGGACATAATAAATAATAGATTTGCACCAAGACTAGGTACACGATAAATATCATTAATAATGGTATTTTCAACTTCAACATTGCTAGTACCACAAATAGATAATGCAATATTATTTCCAATATATACTCTCATCACAATTTTTTTTTTCATTATCTATGATGAAAAAATGGAGGGTCCAATCATTAAAGAAGTATAAACATGCAAAGAGATAGAAGTTGTAGAAAAATATTTACGAGAATTCCAAAGAGTTTTTGCTTTTGCTACAAATTAAAAAAAATTGACACCTCCTTATCGGGGTTGGACCAGAATTGATGGTGGCTTTGGTGGATGGGGAACAAAAGACTACTATCACATCCTGTCCTTAGTGAGGTAGTTAAGTCCTCCCCCATCCCCTCATATATTGGTAGTAAGGTCGTTGATCAAGAGTTTCTCCTTAGTAATATCAATTGTGTTTTAAAGAATCAAGCGGCAACATTACCACATAAAAAATAGTTTAAGGGTGTGTAACGTACCCTCCCGTGGTCTCAATGCAAGGAAGGGAACATGATACCAATACTTGGGCTTTTACATAAACTCAATCTATTCATTAGATTCATACACATAAATTCAAGAGTGCGCAGATGCAAATTTAGTGAATATGCACAGCGAAATTAAAACTCATCCACACATATATCATATGCATACAACATATAAAAAACAGTCATCAATTTAAACATTTCAGAAGTAAATAAAGTGTAATTGTCCCAAGCAACTAGTCCACAGCTAGGTTGTGTAATTGTCCCAAGCAAGTAGCTATGTCGCTGCAACGTTCCACCCAACCATAGGCCAGTTGTGTTCATCAATTCTCTCAACACAACTGCCACCCCCGAGCTGGGCATGATTCTTACAAGGAAAAGGGGACACTCCAACTCATACATAGCCAAGTAATCATTACATCTTAAGCCAAGCCAGTCCATAGCTGGGTTTATCAGGCTAAATCAGAACTCTGGATGCTTGCACTCAAGCTCAAGCCAAAACAATGGATTAGGAGAGGAAAATTCATCCACAGGGAAGAAAACAATTTCTCCCACAGATATATGAGCATTCAACAGCCAAAACGGTCTCAATGGAACCCCAATTCCATTCCCCTTATTTCCCAATGGTATACAACACAAAAACGACCTTCTCCCAGCTCAGAAACAAAGAAAAACTAGAAAAACATGGCTGGAAAATGCCCAGGTAGCTCCAAACTCGTGAGGGAGAGCAATTGGTTGATGGATAATGGCTCGGGGAGTAACTCCTGGCTCTTTTCTTGTCCAAGAAGCAAAATGCGATTTTCCATGAAGGGTGGCTTGCCCATACCCGAATTTGGACAGCCATACCTCCCATTCCCCAAGGCATTAACTACCTCAACCAAGTCTTGGAAGAAATAAATGATTGGGTACAAAAGTCAACATGGGTAGTTGAGGGTTCATGGGTTCTCTTATTGACACTTGGCTTGACTTGATTGGCTCAAGGGTTTGAATGTTTTCCCTCCCAATTCCTTGTAAAATCATGCCCCCATCTCTTGTTGCATTGCATAGCTAGTTGTGGGTATTTCATTAAAATGCGTATTTACTTGATATTCGAAATTCTATTGTGCCTGGCTAGCACGTCAACCATATGCATCAATAAATCGATGGTGGGGCCTTGGCCTTGAGCTCCTCACCATGATTTTATAACAAAATTACATCCTTTACATTTTAATATAATGGGGTCAAACTAGGGACATTATAGGGCGCTAGATAGGGGGGATAGAAACTGATTTCTCTCCTATTAAAACACATAGTGTTAGGAAAAAGAAACTGTATATTACCTATGACCAAGTTATCAGATTCAATGGAGATTATGCTTTCGTTAGACTCTAGGGCTCTTAGAGATATCAAAGCCCTTGCAAGGGTTAAAAATGATTATGTTCTCTTTGAACGTTAGGGGAGTGGGGGGTCTCCCGAAAAAACTCGCCCTGAAAAGATCCTTGGAGATAACAAATCCGGATCTTGTGTGCTTACAAGGGACTATATCGAGTGGGGAAAATCCAGGCACTTTTTTATGGCTCTAAGACCATCGTTGGAGATTCGTTCTATTGACGTTGCTGGGCAGTCAGGTGACTTCTTGCAGCATGGAATCCACAAAAGGAAAACTTGAAATCTTATAAAACTTCGGCGGGAATCCTATTATCAGGCATAATTATTGGCTTTGATAGGCCATTAAACATTATTAACTGCTACGACCCATATATTGATAGAAAGGATTTCTGGGATTGATAGAAAGGTTGTTGGTTGAGAACCTCCTATTGATGAATGACTTGATTCTCATGGGGGACCTAAACCCCACCTTGTCATTTGCGAAGATTTGGGGCAACCATTCAAAAATTGATCCATTGGGGCCTTATTTTTCAAACCTGTTTACTTCAGTAAACCTCATTGATGTCCAACCGTTTCCATTACAACCCACACGGAGGAACGAGAGGTGTGGTCAGAATTCAATCCTGAAACGACTGGATAGGTTCCTTGTATCTGAGGGATTTTTGGACTCTTTGTTTAAATACAGATCATGGGTGGAATCTATTAGAATATCATACCATCAACCGATAATTTTCCAATTTGAGTCGGATGGTTGTCGGCAAAAGGTTCCATTTAAGTTTAATCATGCTTGGCTTTCAGACCAACCTTTTACTGCTTTAGTGAAAGATGAATGGTTCAAGGCTCCGATTGAAGTGGGTGATTCTGCAATGGAATCCTTGGTTAAAAAACTTAAATATCTTAAATAGGTCACGGTCCGATGGGAAAGGAAAAAAAAGAAAGTCTTCAAAGAGGATTTTGTAAAAATTGAAGCACAGATTGTTGACATCTCCAACAGAAGCATTAATGGATATTTCTTGTAGGCAGATCAGATTTCCTTGATGGAGTTGGAAGGAAGAAAAATACAGATATTAAAAGTGGAAGAGGAATCTTGGCGATTGAAAAGCAGGGATGTCTGGATTGAGGCGAGGGACTCAAATACAAAATTATTTCACAAATTTGCGGAGAACAGAAGGATAAGAAATACTATCTAGGAGTTGAGAGACTCCGAGGGGTTGATGAAATCCTCTTTGAAAGATCTACATAGGAAGGGCACAAAATATTTTGAAAATCTTTATCAAGATCCAAAGTCTACATCTTTGCTGTAACAATTCAAAGTTATCAAACAATATCCTAGATTTTTCTGTGAAGAGGATGGAAATAATATGTTTAATCAGGTCACTTTTGAGGAAGTGGAAGATGTTTTGAAGGGTTTCGCTAAGTCAAAAATCTCGGGTCCAGATGGTTGGATGGTTGAACTTTATCTATCTTTTTTTGATATCACGGGACAATATATACTAGACGTTGTGGAATAGTCCCACTTAACTGGTCAGGTCTTTGGGGCGATAAACTAAACATTTATTGCTTTAATATTCAAATGCTCTTATCCATCAGATTTCAAAGATTTTAGGACGATCTCACTTTGTAATCTGATATATAAGATTATATCAAAGATCATAGCTACTAGATTGAGGCCTATCCTATCCAAGTATATATGTTGTGATCAATTTGGTTTTTTGGATGATAGACAAATCTTAGACGCAGTTGGGGTGGCTCAAGAGACTTTTCATAGTTTCAAGACTAAGCATTTAAAATCGATCATCCTCAAATTGGACTTAGCTAAGGCATATGATAGGGTGAACTGGAATTTTCTTAGATTGATTCTAATTCATGTCGATCTTCCCTGGGAAGTCAGTCGCTGGGTTATGGCATGTGTATCCTCGGTTAATTTCGTTGTATTGATTAATGGTTCTCCTTCACATTTCTTCAAAGGCTCGCGAGGCTTAAGGAAGGTGTGTCCACTATCACCCTTCCTCTTTCTCCTAGTCATTGAAGGGCTCAACAGGCTATTGATTAAATCTAGATCGGAGGGGACCATTAAAGGGTAAAGGTTTCTTCATTAACTTTGGTGACTCATCTACTCTTAGTGGATGATGTGCTTCTTTGTGGTGGTGACAGTGTGGAGGAATGGAATGTTATGCACAAAATTATCCCGCTCTTTTGCAAAGCATCTGTTATGGTCATAAATAAGGAGAAATCATACTTTCTGGAATATGATATTGTGGAAGAGGTTAAGACAGCAATCAATCAGTTTTTTCCTTTCAAATTTGGACTTTTGGAGGAGGGTACCAAATATCTGGTTTTTTATATAAAACCTAATAAATATCTTATCAATGATTGGCGATGGTTGTTAGCTCAATTTGATCACAAGATAAATAATTGGTGCTGGCGGTGGCTCTCTCTAGGTGGAAAAATTATTTTAGCCAAATCAATTATACAAAGCTTGGCGGTATATTGTATCTCTTTATACAAAGTTACAAAATCCATTCTCAATGGGATCTGCATGCGTGTTTTCAATTTTATTTGGTCCGGTGGAGGTGAAAAGAAAAAAATTCATTTGATAAACTGGCTACAACTTGCTAAGCCCAAGAAATTGGGTGGTTGGGCTCTTAAAAACATTTTTTTTTTTTTTTTTTTTTGCGAAAGCCTTAGCAGCCAAAAGTCTTTGGCGAGCTCTATGTGCAGATTGTTTTTGGAGCAATGTCATTAAGGAAAAGTACCTCAAAAATGTCTCTGTAGAACTATGGTTTAGATAGGGTGGAAAATGCTCTAGAGGTGCCTCAAATGTTTGGACAAGACTCAGGGGTTCTGCGTCGGTGATTGGAAATTGGGTTGCCTAGTTGCCGGGGGATGGAAGGTATATCCGGGTTGGGTCTTGGGTTTCCTAGTTTCCTTGGGAAATTTCTCATTTTATAAAATCAAATGGATACCATACTCTTAACCAGATTGACAATGGCTCTCAGGGTTGGATCACTTCATCCCAATTGGTTCTCTATGGCTCCATGGGCCATACCCGAGATCTCTATATTTTGGATTTGAAAAGAATTCACATTAAATTATCAGAAAATCCCGACGTATTGCACTGGTCTTGGAATGCTAATATAGGTCAGGTTTCAGCTAAAGAGGCATATGTGTCTCTATTCTCGGAGGATATGTTGCCTCCAAATTGGTGGCATGAGGCAGCTTGGCATTGGAACGCTCCACTAAAAGCCACTTGTTTCATTGAGCTGGCGTTGGGGAATATTATTTTTACTTGGGATAATTACATTCGACGAGGTGGGACTGGTCCTAATAGATGTTCGTTGTGTTGTTCGGAGGCTGAATCTGTTTACCATGTGTTTGTAAGTTGTTCTTTCTCTCATGAGGTTTGGCTTACCACTATTTTTTTACTCACGTTTGATATTTGGCAGAATGGTTCTTTCTCAAACAACCTTAGACATTGGTGCCCAAAGGATGATAGATGGAAGGAACTCTCGTGTTTTATATCATGGGAAATTTAGTTATCTAGGAACCGGTTACTCTTAGAAGATAAACCACCTTTTTCTAGACTTGCTAGTAGTTGTGTTGTGGTAGCCTGTATCGGATACATCAAACCACATGATGCCTTCTTTAGGTGGCCCTATATTTATAGACTCTTATTGTCAGGCGTTTTTTGATGGTGCTTCCCAGTGCAATGCTAGCCTGAGTGGTGCAGGGGCTATTATTTGGACAAGCACATCCTTTTGTTTCAAACTGTGGCTTAATTGCGGTCCCGGTTCTAACACTAGAAGTGAGCTTTTGGCACTATGGATGCTGTTATATTTTTCCAAATCTAGAAATATAAAGGAACTTCAGATTGTAGGGGACTCTAAAGTCATTATTGACTGGGTGATGGACAAGGCATCTATATATGTTCTTGTATTGCGTCATTGGATGGAGGAGATCCTGTGATGAACCTGCAACAATTAATTGATATAATGCACAATATATGAGATCACAAAATATTTTTATTGATTGTAGGCCACTTGGAGGGGGAAACCTCCTTTGAGCAAGCTCAATACAAATAACTTCATGATGCCTTCATTGGCCTCAACACAAACTTATATACTAAGTCTAGGCACCGATACTATGGGTCAAAACCATGGGCCAATACAAACTATGGATCAACAAATACTACGGGACGACTTACAAAGCATATGCGTCCAACAACAATAATACAAACTATGGATCAACAAATACTACGGGACGACTTACAAAGCATATGCGTCCGGCAACAATATACTAACAAAGTAAAGAAAAGGGTTGACATGGGTTCCTAACATCCCCTCCCACTTAGAAAAAGCTTTGTCCTCAAAGCTTTAGATGTGGAAATTATTGTTGAATTTGAATGAGTGGTTCCCATGTAGCATCCTCTGGTTGCATTCCGTGCCACTGAATTAAGACCTCTGTGATAGAGTGAGAGCGAAGTTGACGAGTGCAATTATTGAGGACGGCCTCCGACTCCAAAAGGATGGATCCTTCATTATCCAGTTCTGGTAAAATAGTTTGTCCTCTGATGTTGGTGCCAAGAACTTTCTTTAGACAAGAGGCTTGAAATACTGGATGAATGCGGGAAGAAGGAGGAAGTTCCATTTTATAAGCAACAGACCCAATCTTCTGAAGAATCCTATATGGCCCATAGAACTTTGGAGCAAGCTTATGATGGCCTTTGAGTTTCAGGGAGGATTGCTTGTAAGGCTGGAGGCGAAGAAAAACCATATCACCTGCTTGAAAAGTAAGCTCAGAACGGTGCTGATTGGCTTGTTGCTTCATGCGATTTCTTGCCATGTGAAGATTGTCCCGCAAAATGTGAAGAATCTGATCGCAGTTTCGAAGGACCGTGTCAACTGCTTGAACTGGTGAACTGCTGACGGTGTATGGAAGAAGAATTGGCGGTGCCCGACCATAAACTGCTTCAAATGGAGTCATTTTAGAGGTAGTGTGGTAAGAGGTATTGTACCATAATTCAGTGAGAGGGAGCCACTTTTCCCACTAATGTTGTTGTTCAGAGGTGAAGCAACGAAGATAAGTTTCCAAGCATTTATTGATAATTTCAGTCTGACCATCTGTTTGTGGGTGATAACCCGAACTCATTTTCAGTTTGGTGCCAGTGTGGAGAAATAGTTCTGTCCAAAAATGACTGGTGAAAGTCGCATCACGATCCGAGACAATGGAAGAAGGGATTCCATGAAGACGAAAGATCTGGTCCAGAAAAATTTGAGCGACGGAGGAGGCTTCATAGGGATGGCTGAGAGCACAAAAATGACTATATTTGGAGAGGCAATCAACCACAACCAAAACCACTGTCTTCCCTCCAGATTTAGGGATCCCTTCAATGAAATCCATAGAAATATCTGTCCAAATCCATGTAGGTATGGGCAAGGGTTTGTGTAATCCTGGAAGGAGTGTCGTTTCACCCTTATTGCGTTGGCAGGTATCACATTCAACCACCATCTGTTGAATTGTCCTATTCATTCCCTACCAAAAGAAGTTATGCCGTGCCCACTCATACTTTTTGAGGAACCTAGAGTGCCCGTCGATGGAGAAGCATGGAGAGTTCATAGAAGACAACATGTTGAAGATTTGTGCTCTGGGGAAGAACCAGATGACCCTTGTATTTCAGGGAAGCACCATCCCAAGAGTAATGTGGTACAACAGAAGGGTTTTTGGCCAAGCGTTGGATGATTTGAGATAATGAAGAGTCATTGACATAGCCCTATTGAACATATTGCAAACAATTTGGAACAGGCATAGAAATAGCTGAAAGAGAACCTTGGTCATCAAATGTGTGAGAAAGAGCATTCGCCACAATATTGTCCTTAACCTTCTTGTAAGTGATCTCATAGTCATAACCCATGAGTTTTCTAACCCATTTCTATTGTGCTAGGGAGGATACACGCTGTTCTAGGAAATATTTTAGACTCTGGTGATCAGTCTTGATGCAGAAATGATTCCCTAATAGGTATGGTCACCACTTCTGTACTGCATGCAAAATAGCCATCATTTCCTTCTCACATGTAGAGGCAACTAAATTCTTACCTGAAAGGGACTTGCTTGTGAACGCAATGGGGTGTTCATCTTGAAGGAGAACAACACCAATTCCATTTCCACAAGCATCACTCTCAATAGTGAAGGGCTTGGAAAAATCGGACATAGCTAGAACATGTGTAGTACACATAGCTTGTTTCAGTTTTTCAAATGCACACTCAGTAACATGTGTCCATGTAAAAGCATCATTTTTCAATAGGGCAGTTAATGGAGCTGCAATCTTCCCATAATCCTTGAAAAACTTGCGGTAGTACCCAGTCAACCCCAAAAAAGCACAAAGGCTCTTGAGTGTCCAAGGATGTGGCCAATTGGTCATGGCAACGATTTTAGCAAGATCCACGCGAACCCCTTGTGCTGAGATAATGTGCCTGAGATACTCGACTTCCTTCTGTCCAAAAACACATTTAGACTGTTTGGCATGGAGATGATGGTCAGAGAAAAGTTGCATTGCAAGATCCAGATGTTGGAGATGTTTAGCCCATGTTTAACTATAGATGAGGATATCATCAAAGAATACCAGAATGCATTTCCGCAAGTAGGGCCGAAATATTTTATTCATCAAGGCCTAGAATGTGGAAGGAGCATTAGTGAGGCCAAAGGGCATGACCAAAAAATCATAGTGGCCATCATGTGTGCGGAGAGCTGTTTTAGGGATATCATCCTCATGAACCCGAATTTGATGATACCCAGAATGAAGATCCAACTTGGAGAAAAATTGAGCACTATGAAGCTCATCAAGAAGCTCATTAACAACAGGAATTGGAAACTTATCCTTGACGGTGAGGTGATTAAGTGCTCGGAAGTAAATGCAAAGGCGCCATGACCCATATTTTTTGCGGACAAGAAGAACTGGTGAAGAAAAGGAACTAGTGCTTGGGCGAATAATACCTTGCTTCAGTAAGTCCCGAACGAGCATTTCAATCTCTGTTTTTTGGTAAAATGGGTAGAGATAGGGTCTGATGTTGGGAGGAACGCTTCTAGGAAGGAGCTGAATACGATCATCCTCTGGCTTTGAAGGTGGAAATCCCACTAGCTCAACAAAGACACCTGTATATCGATCCAGAATTTGTTGTAGATCCAAAGGAGTAGTGGAGACCACTGATGGTTGCATCTAAATGGAGTGGATCTAAGCGATGACACCATGTGAATTCTTCTTAAGGAGTTTTTCCATGCGATGTGAACTGATGATGCTGAGAGACCCTGGTTGTAAGCCTGTCAATGTGTGTTTTTGTCCATTGGGGGAAAACTGCATCCAAAGTTAAGCAAAATCGCATAAGATGGGGTCAAGTGTGTGTAGCCATTAAGCGCCCAAAACCACATCACATCCGCCTAAGGTCAAGGAAACCATGTTAGAGCGCAGGTTATAATCTCCCATAGAGATATGCACATTACGACACTTCCCTTTGTAAGGTAAGGTGCCCCCATTGGAAACCATGACTTCAAAGTTGGAGCAAGGATGGATAAAACAATTACCCTGTTTCGTGATCCGAGGGTCAATGAAATTATGAGTGCTACCGGAATCAATGAGTATTGTAAGATGAAGCTTCTTGAAGTAACCCCTGACTTGCATTGTTTGGGGGGTGGTGATTCTAGCTAAAGCATGGAGAGATATCTCTGGCTGGTCATCCTGAGAAGGAGGGTCAATAGGAGGCTCTTGAATGTCGACCTGAGCATCCATTGTATATGGAGCTTCTTCACCAATTTCAGAGGTAGGCGGAGAATCCACATCCAAGAGATAGAGCTTTTCATGAACACTTCTATGTCCCCGAGTGAATTTCTCATCACAATTATAACAAAGCCCTTTTTCTCTGCGTGCCCGTATCTCTGTTTCAGACAAGTGCTTGATAGGAGTTGGTCGAGGAGCTGGCAGGATGGGAGGTTGTTGAGAACCCATATTTCAGAAGGGAATAAAAGTGGGTTTGGAGCATTGTTGGGTTGCAATCTTGTATTCTGCCAACTTAGCCAACCCCAGGGATTCCATCATTGTGTTGAGACAAAAATTTTTGACCTCAGAGTGGATTGCATCCTTTAGACCACTGATAAAACAACTCCGGTAGAAGTCATTAGGCAATCTTTCGGTGTGGTTGGCTAGTTTCTCAAATTTGGTTTGATACTCTCTCACAGTGCCAATTTGGCAAAGTTTAGTGAGGGCTCCTGTGAAGTCATCAAAAGCACTAGGACCAAATCGTTGCAAAAGGAGTTGGCAAAAATCTGACCATTTTGGCTCTTCATGAGCCTTGATGTACCAACGGTACCATTGAAGAGCTTCCTATTCCAAATGAAAGGATGCAAGTATAACTTTGTTGACATCAAAAGTATTATGCAGACTGAAATACTGTTCGACATGATAGATCCATCCAGTCGGATCAGTACCATTGAAGTGAGGAAAATCAAGCTTCGGACCACGGAAATTGTTGGAAGAAGAGAACCCATTGTCTGATGAAGAATTAGAATGTCGTTTGTTTTTCATGGCTGAATGCTCAAGATGGAGGTTGAGAAATTTTTCATCCAGATCTTGGAGTTTGGTTTGGATGGTTGCAAGTGCTTCCTCCATGGTTTTTGCTCCGGCGCGGGTGACAGCCATAACCAGGAGTTTTTTTTTTGAGTGGGTAGAAAAACAGAAACAGAAATTGTTTCAGTAAAGGAAAATATGGATTAGGGAAAAAATATGATGGGTAATTTGGATTTGACTAGGTTTTGGACACTATCGAATGGACATGGAAGTAGAAAATGAGGATTTCAGAAGCGGGGTGAAAGAATGAGAAAATTTGACAGAGAGGGACAAAGAAGCATAAATAAGAAAGGAACTTTGTGGCAAAATTTGAAGGCGATTGGGTGTAAGTCGAAGAAGTTATGACAAACCCTAAAAATAGACAAATGTGGGATTTTTGGCTTTAGAAAGTGGAATTTGGGATAGGGTCCTCAGGAATGAAATATGCAGAATGAGATTACAGGGTGTCAGGGAAGTTTCAAGAGAAATGGAGTGAAAATAAGGGATATCTGGTGAAAAAAGCAACGACGCGGAAGGGATCGGAAACAGATAGATCTGCAATGACGCGGAAGTGATCGAAAACATGTGGATCTGCAACGGCGCGGAAGTGATCGACAAAAGATGGATCTGCAACAACGCGTAAGTGATCGGAAATAGTTCTGGACAGAAAAAATATGCGATTTTTCAGCTGAAAATAGATATGGACCCCAGTTATGATTGAATTCCTAAGGGTTCAGGGGATTCACTCGACAACCAATGTTGTCTGACGGCTTGCGTATTGGGGAAATAACCCTCAATCCATGGCTCAGGTAAAACTGATAACCGCTTTGCCACAAACAACAGCTCTTGGTTTACCTCACGGGAGGGAACTAGTCAATCAGGTAGGGGTCGTTGCCCTTTTCGCTGGCAAGTCCTCTCAATGGGGCAACCACTTTGGGGTTCCTTTAGGGCTTATGCCCAAGTACTTCCCACGGTTAAGTGGATAGGGATTATTCCCATATCCAAATCTGCAACAGATGCGAAAATTGTTTTTGGCAGAAATTTCACCCAACGATTCCAAGAAAGTGCTCTGATACCAGATGTGATGAACTTGCAACAATTAATTGATATAATTCACAATATAGGAGATCACAGAATATTTTTATTGATCACAGGCCGCTTCGAGGGGGAAACCTCCTTTGAGCAAGCTCAATACAAATAACTTCATGATGCCTTCATTGGCCTCAACACAAACTTATATACTAAGTCTAGGCGCTAATACTATGGGTCAAAACCATGGGCCAGTACAAACTATGGATCAACAAATACTACAGGACGACTTACAAAGCATATGCGTCCAACAACAATAATACAAACTATGGATCAACAAATACTATGGGACGACTTACAAAGCATATGCATCCAACAACAATATACTAACAAAGTAAAGAGAAGGGTTGACATGGGTTCCTAACAGATCCACGTGTTTATTGGCCATTTTGAATATATCTCATTTCAACACATCCAGAGGGATTATAACATGGATGCGAATGGCCTCTCTAAACGGGCTTTGCCTGATCAGGAGGGTCTTCTGTTTTGGGAGTCTTGGGAGGATGATCTACTACTCAATCATGGCTCTTACCTGTTATTTTGAGTCTTCTTACAACATTTTTGTATTTCCTATATTATATGATGTTTTTCGTTGCGGTTCTTTAATTTGTTTTTGTGCAGGCTCTTGAAGCATCCTAATTTTCCTTTCAAAAACTTGTTGAAGAATTTTTTTGGATCGACTGTTTCTTTTGTTTAGATGGCTCTCCCTTTTTGCGTGTCGGATATGGGCGGCCTCTTTTGGTACCTCTTTTATCTGAGGCGGGTTTGTATTTCCTCTTTGTTGGGAAGTGTTGGGCCATTTGGCTTCATGACTTGCTCTTTTTTGTTGTTATTTTGTTGCCATTTGATGGCTGTTGTGGACTGCTCGTTGGAGTGTTGACCCTTGGATTCTCTCGGGACTGTTTTTTTCCCATTTATGTTTCTGTTCTAGCAGACTTATTGTTTCATGTTTCATAGCATCTGGTTGTGCTGTTATGACATTGGCTTCGGTGATGAAGTGGTTGTATTTGTCTCAAATGACTGTTTTTTATACAAAAATATAAAAATAGTATAGCTCTTTTTTTCATTGAAAAAAAGGTAGACATTCTTCTTATGACATTTGAATTTAGGATGCAACGGTTTGCCACAATAATCATAGCGGTTCTCTCCAAACTTACTCCTATGCTTTGGTTGACTTTGATATTAAGAGATTTTTTTGGGACTTTTATTATTTTGGTTGTAAGTTTGTTGCTTATTTCATTTGGTTACATGAGCATTTTGCTTGGATCCAATTTGACCAATATTCACAAACTTTTTTTGTTTTTATGTTACCCCTTGAAATGGAAACCTCTACGAAGTTCAATAATTTATATGTGGATTGTAGGGCTTGCTTTGGACACAATGGAATATATAAGAACAATAGAACATTTGAAGCAAGGATGTGTTTTCAAATGTTGGTAGGGATTGGTGAGTAGAATGAAGCTAACATAATTTGAAATTGAATTAAAAAATTACAAAAATAATAAAATCTATATATAACAGATGTTTGATTATAACATGTAACATTTTAAAGCTTGGTTTCATAAAATGATGAGGATTAAAGGGTGGAGAAAATGAACTAATGAGGATTTAGGGTGTTGATGATGTTGGAGAAGGACCCTCATTTAACTTACAAATTAAGGTCATGTTGACAATGACGTGATAGGCTAAGCATTGTTCAAAATGCCCCATACCAAAAGGCAAAAAATGCAAAGGGTTAACCTTTTTTTTTCCAAGGAAAACATTGTGGGGAAATAGTTGGGCACTTCATCACATTTCGTGGATTTTTTCTTGTGTAAACTCATTGTTGTTGATTATGATCCTTGAATTAGTAGGGATATTGAGTGAGGCATACAATAGAGGCAAGAAACTCGAGAGATGGACCTTGTGACCTCCTGTATGAAGCTCAAAGCACACAATCACTACCTAGCACATCGAGCTCCATACCAAAATACACAAAAATGCAAAGGGTTAATTTAAGATGTAATCATAAATTTGAGGTGGGTCCAACCTTGTTTAAGTTGCAAAAATTGGAAAGTGCAAAGGTTCTTAATATAAAATTTGAAACTTCGGAAGAAACACAAACATTAACGCATATCCCCGTTGATATCAATTTTACTCTCATATATTTAATTCCTAAAAAAATATCCTCAATTTTATGATGACTTCAAACAATATTATTGTGTAATTATTTGTACAAAATTATTTCAAAAGCCTATTTCACAAGGAAAATTTTGGGTTTCTTGATAGGAAATAGATCCATGATTCCAATGGTGTAGCATAGGAGGGTTTACACACTATTAGAACAAAAAATATACCATCACTTGTCGTTAAACTTGATTTATCTTAAGGCATATGCGATATAGTTGGATGTACTTAAGACTCATTGTTAATGCACAAGTGGTAACTTGGATATCACGTTATTACCTCTATCTCCTTTGTTGTCTTGATAAATGGTGGAGTTACAATTTTGTTTACTCCTTCAAGTTGATAAGGTAGGCATGCCCTTTATTTCCTATCATGTTTCCCTTGTTGCAGAAGGCTTGAATAGAGTTGTACTAGAATCAAGGAGGACAGTGGATAAGGACATATAATGATAGGTAGATCCATTGCATTGACACATTTATTGTTTGTTGATGATGTATTATTGTTTAGTGATGAGTATATAAGAGATGCCAACATATTAAAATAGAGTTTAGACATCTATGGCTTTAGGGTTGGAAATGAATGTGCTCAAATCTAAATGTCCTTCAATAGAATAAAGGAGCAACATGAAATATTGATTCATTAGGATTTTCCATCCCAGAAGATGTATCTATAGTCACGGATTAAATACTTGGTGTTTTTAATGAAACTAAATTGATAAGGAGTAGGGTTACTGATAAAATAAACTAAAGGGTAGGTATGTGGTATAGTAGAGGGTTATCCTTGGGAGCGAGACTAACTCTAGTTACTTTTTATTTTTAACATAAACTGGAACATAAGTTGTATTAAAAAAACTGTGCACAACCATCCATACACATATGTAAAACTAGTATGAGAGCTAATACTGCTTGCATTGGAACAACTATAGCAGGAGCAACATTGAAATTACAAAATTTCCAAGTAGGTCTTATAGAATTGACCATATTTCCCGAGGGATAAACCCTTACAAATTGACTACACACAGAAACATAGAAAAACATTCAAAATTTTACCTAAGTGGAGCGGTCTTCTATTGATTCTTTCCTGAGAGGACGTGGACTGGTTGCTGCACCGAGGCTTCCTCCATAAGACGGTCGCCTTCATCATGAGTTTCCTGGCAGTGACTACACTGAGTCATCTTATCCATTTTCATAATTTCTTCTTTTATGATATCCACTGTTCCCATTAAATCGCGCAGGTTCCCTTCTAGGCCTTCAATCCTTGAGTCAAAACAAGTTAACTAGTTTGAAATGTAGGCTAGTATCCTCTGAAACCATTGTCGTCTCCTGTATTCATCTACAAACTGCCTCATAAACCTTCCTAAGGTGATTTTTTAAATATTCCATGCTTCCTTTGAAATAAGCATAGATCATTGTCCAAACCTCCATATCTTCTACTAGAGAAAACGACTGTAGCCCACACTCCTACGAATAAGGGGAAACCGCGATGACACAACGGAAAGGGCGAACCAAAGCTTCAAAATATTCCCACTACAACTCCTGAAAACGCTCTGCAACTCCCCAAATATGTTCATGCACCTCTCTCTTCTCACCCGCTTTAATTCTTCTCGACACTTCCATCAACACATCATTAATGTAACTTGTATGAAAGGATGAGGACGGGATGGCTGCTGACATGTAACAATAAAAGCTCCAGCAGAGGGCCTCCCTTTCAAGGAGTGCACAACCGACCCCCTCATGCAAGACTCCACGTGTCCCCCACAAGGAAATGACGTGCCTCAAATTCCTATCCAAGGTTTTTCCAAATGAAATGTTTTGACCTTGCAAGGTATCAATGAGAGGGTAGCTTAGGGAATACATTTAATTTTTTTTCGTTGTTTCCTAGAACCACCATTCCTATATTGTTCTTAACTCCTTGATTGGCGAGTTTATCAGCAGCACCGTTATTATCCCTCGAGATGTGATAATAAGAGATAGAGGATGGCTTGGGGGTATGCTTTATTCGTTCATAAATTCAGCGACATCTGTAAGATCCGACTTCATAAACTTGCCTCATTTTTTGAATTACCTTCCTAAAATCTCCAAAGACCATCAACCTTGGCATTTTCAGAGTCGAGATAAGCTCGAGCCCAAGAAGGAGGTAAACCCAACACATACTCCCACATTTTTTTGGAGAACTCATATTCCAAAAAGATATGTTTGGAGTCATCGTCAAAATTTTTGCAAAGGACGCACCAAAAAAGGACCCATAATTCCTCTTTTTTTTAGATTATCATTAGTGAGGAGTTTATTATGCATTAACAACCAAGAAAAAAATTAATTTTTGGAAGATAGTCCGAGTTCCATACCTTAGACCATAGTTTATCTGAGGGAATTTGTTGGGCACAATCTATAAGTTTCCTATAGCCTTCTTTGACCACGTGCCCCCCACCACCTACGATCCGGTTCTCTGATGTGCAAGGGAGCTTTCCCATGCGAGAAGGAGAGGAGGAAGGAGTATTCTTGTTGAAGATGAGTTGTAGGAGATAAGGATTCCCAGCTTTTCCAAGTTCCATTAGACGTCTATCCAGAGATATCGAAAATACTGTTGTAACCATTCTTTTGGAGCAAAGTGTCGATACCTAGAAAACCAGTAGTAGTTCCTAGGGGACGATGTCCCAAGAGAGTATGTATGTCCTTAGTTTATTTTTTTTTCCCATTGCTCGGAATCTAGTTGAGAGAATCCCTAATGAGACCGGCAGAGGCTTTACAAAGATCCCAAATCGGGGACCCTGTTACTTCAAAGTTTGGTCTAGACATATCAAGCGAGGATTCCTTATATATATTTTCCTTATGACCTCCTTCCACCATTCTTTTTTCCCAGAAGTCAACCTCCATGGTAATTTTGCTCCCATTTCTACATTCATATGCCTTGGTTCTCTCAAACCAAGTCCTCCTTCCCCCTTTGGTTCCTTAACAGTGTTCCAATTCACTAAGTGGAAATTTTTGCTGGAAGTTTTCCCTCCTTGCCAGAGGAGTTTTCTAATCTCATGGATGATGTTATTCATTACTCCGGAAGGAGCCAAAAGCAAGGCACTAGTATAGAGAGGGTATGAAGACAAAACTGATTTGATGAGAGTAGTTTTCCCGGTTATGTTCAACCACCTCATTCCTCAAGATTGCATCTTGTCTTTTATCTTTTGCACCACAGGTTTCCAAATGGAAGAATTTACTTTTTTTGAAGAGATGGGAACCCTAAAATATTTGAAGGATGACCATTCCATTTTGAATTTGAAGCCCAATACTTGAGAAATTCCGTTTAATATCCTAGGGCTGCAATTCCAACCATAAAGGCAACTCTTGTACGAGTTTTCTAACCCTCTAGAGGCCTTCAAATATAAGTCCAAAGTGATCTTGAATCTTCTAGATATTTGAAATGAAGCACTTCCCAGCAAAATCCTGTCATCTAGGAACTGTGCATGGTTCATAGGCTGAACTCCTCTTGCTACTAAAACTCCAGGAATATTTCCTTCCGTCAATAGCCTGTTTAACCTTCTACTCAGGGTATCGACGACCAAGATGTATAGAAAAGGAGACCAGGGGAACCCTTGACGTAGACCTCATGAGATACTGAAGAAATTTGTAGGTTGACCATTCAATAGGGGCACAATCAAGGGCCTACTAATGCAAGCTTTGACCCATCTTATGAAGGAGGATGAAAACCCAAATTTGTTGAGCACTAGGAAAATGAATCCATGACGAACTCTGTCAAAAGCATTAGCTATATCTAGCTTGATCGCCATTCCAAATTCCTTCCTTTTTTTGCTTGAGTGTATAGCCTCTTGTACTAGTAAGATATTATCATAGATATGCCTTCCAACTATGAATCCCCCCTAGTTGTTATAAATGAGTTTAGGCACGACTCTTTTTAACCTGTTATAAATGAGTTTTGTAAGACTTTTGTATGAAGAGTTGCATAGAGAGATAGGCTTGAAATGTTTGCTTGAGGAGGGGTTCCTTCCTTTAGGGACCAAGGAAATATAGGAGGAGTTGGTGTCTCCTCCAATGTTGTCTATATTCCTAGTCCAATTAAGCATTCTTATCAAATCGTTTTTGATGATGCTCCAACACCTTCTGTAAAAGGAGATTGAGAAGCCATCCGGGCTAGGATATTTATCAGGAAGTAGAGACCACACCGCCTTGTGAACATTAGAGAAAATATGAGGTCTAAAATGGGCCTCCTAAGGAAAATAATAAAATAATAGTTAAAATAATAAAATAATAAAATAATATTTATGGATTTTGGAGGAAAAGAGAAAAAACTACCTTTTTTCTTCTTCGTATTTTCAACATATCTACGTGTAATTTTACTCAAATTTTGAGCAGGAGCATTAGTTAGATTCGGAATTAAATTCCGCATCCAAGGAGTACCTACATTACAATTCCGCATCCAAGGAGTACCTACATTACAATTCCGCATCCAACGAGTACCTACATTACATACTTTTGAGGGCCCCCCACCCCACGAAAAATGACAAACACATAAAAAACATGCTACTTTGAAGGAATTTAATTCTGCATCCAACAAGTGCTCTCGCTCGAAATTTGAGTAAAATGACAGGGAGATATGTTGAAAATACGAATTAAAAAAAGTAGTTTTTTAATGTCAAATATACCAACTCAACCATTATGGTAGACTCTGTTAGATTTTGAGCATTAATTCAATATACTCTAGGATCTTTATTGAGAGAATAACATGTAGATCATATCAAGTATAACAATGCATATCAATCACACCAAGCAATCACATGAGACAATAGACACACATAGTTTCACTGGGGAAAACCATAAAGGTGAAAAGCCCAAGAACTTCCTCAGAGATAGAAAGAGCAATGATACAACCCAAGTAAAAGAGATAGTCTTCTCCTAGCAGCTACTCCTCCTTCCTCACTAGTGCGCCACTTTCCGAGTAGTGTAGAAGTGAATAATGAGATGATCAAATAGAGTGCTCCCGCACTCTATTTATACTTATCATGACTTTCCTAACAAACTAGCAGGGCCGACTTCTCTAGAAGAGTCTAATAACCCGTGGTTACATTAATCAGGCCCGACCCCACACTTGGTGATCTAATAACCCATCAAAGCAAGTTTTTTTATTTTTTATTTTATTTTTTATTTTTTATTTATTTATTTTAATTATTTATTTTATTTTTTAAATAATTTATTACCATCTCTATAGGAGTACAATATACATAGGTGAAATACATTCCGAAGCTACATATACATCAACACTCCCTCTTAACTAGGAAGGTATTTCTCGACACAGATATGCTAGCACAAGTCTCTTCTCTGGATCATCGTCATCATCACTGCTCCTGCTATCTCAATCAATCTCCAATCTACTCGTCATAGGAAGTTCTACAGAGCCAGTCCTTTTTCATACTGGATGTAGGCCCACCACCTGTAGGTCTTCATCATCTATAGAGCCAGCCCTTTTTCATGCTGGATGTAGGCCTGGCCTCCATGTAGGTCTTCAACTTCTCTGTGAGCAAGCCATCAAGTAGGTACACCTCAGGACTGATTACATTGCCTCTGCAAAACCTGCAAGATCTCCCAGGATTGATTACACTACCTCTGCAAAACCTGCAAGAGCATCTAAGGACTGATCATATGCCTCTGCAAAGCCTGTGTACCATACTGTCACATCATCGTCATTGTCCACGGAGCAAAACCCAGATGCACACACACAACACTTACACTCACCAACATGGAAGGACTTTATTCTTACCATCTGGGAAAGGCTCAACACGTACACTCACCGGCATGGAAGGAATTTCCTTTGACCATCTGGGAAAGGCTCATAACACTTACATTGATGACCATGGAAGGAATTTCCTCTGACCATGTCGGAACGGCTACAACAATTACATCATGACCATGGAAGGACTTTCCTCTGACCATGTCGGAAAAGCTTGACAATTACATCACGACCATGGAAGGAATTTCCTCTGACCATGTCGGAAAAGCCACGCCCAACACTTACATCTTACCATGGGAGGACTTTCCTACCACCATGTAAGAATGGCCCCAGCCCTTACATCTTACCATGGGAGGACTTTCATACCACCATGTAAGAGTGGCCCCATCCCTTACATCTACACCATAGGAGGACTTTCCTACCACTATGTGAGAATGGCTCGTGTGCATCTGTGTCTCCGGACTCATCACTTCCCCTTGGAAGGTATCTCGATTTGAAGTACACCAAGTCTCCCTATGAAGTATTCAAACTTCACTCTAACCAGCGACTTGGTCAACACATCGGCTATCTGCTCGTCCGTTGCAACATACAGGAGCTTCACTGCTCCTCTCTGCACCATATCCCTGATATAGTGATACTTGATCTCAATGTGCTTCGACTTGTCATGGAACATTGGGTTCTCCGACAATTTCACACAACTCTGGTTGTCGCAATATATACAAGTAGCACTCAACTAGAGATCAAACAAATCAACCAATAGCTTCCTAAGCCATACTGCCTCACAACTAGTAGAACAAGATGCGACATACTTGTTAACACCCAAAAAGTGCTCACTAGCTCATTTCCCTATTCACATGACCCATTTGTCCACTTTTTCACCATCTGAGCCTCTGAAACCAACAAAAGGTCACCAAAAGACCTAAGTACACCCCTTTTTCCATTAAAAAAGATTATTTTTCCTAAAAAAGCATAAAAAACCCTCAAAAAGGGTCCAAATTCCCAAAAATATTAAAAAGGGAATAAAAATATTAATTTTATTCAAAAAAGGAAAAAGGAGGGAAAAATACCTAAACCATGTTGGTCAATACCATTTGGTTTCCACAAAACCACAAATGGTATTCCCCACCACCAAAACCTATAAAAAGGTGGTAGGGGCTCCTCATTTCACATCCATCCATTATCTCATCCTCATGCTGCCGAAATCTTCCTTGAGCATTTTGGCCATTGTAAGCAACCTTGGAGAAGGAGACCTCTTGGAGCTTGGAGCTACTCATCTTGGGAGTTTCTCAACATCAACCTTCACCATTGAAGGTATTATTGCAAGCACTTGCTTGCCCCCCCCACTTTTCAATACAAATTCATTCTTTAATATTTTCTTGTTTTTGTTTTTTAAATGTTTACACTATTTGCTTATATTCTTGCATAGATCCATGATTAGTTTAGTTTAGATTAGTTTCTTGTTTAATTCTATTGAAACTGCTGCTACTAGTTAGCAGGTGCCCATAGCACTAAGCCTGGTTGCAAAACCGGGCCAACAGTTTTTGGCGACTCCGCTGGCTTTGAACAATAGATCTCAAATTTTGCTTTTAATTTTATTTTTTTATTAGTTTTTAGCCTTTAGATCCATAGATCTGCCATCCTAGACAACAGATCCATTGCTGCTCTAGTTTTTGGCCCCATCTATTGCCATTAACAACCCGGAATTCTCAATTTTCGGGTTCGTTTTTCGGCTTCCGTGCACGGCTTTCGCCTCGCGGTTTTTAGCCTGACAGTCGCGCGGTCCATCGCGACTTTTTGGATTTTTTCCGCGCGGTTCACCGCGGCTTCGCGGCCTGTTTCCGCGCTGCACATCGCGGCTTTGCGGTCATTTACCGCGCTGCACATCGCGACTGCGCGGCCATTTTCCGCGCGGTTCCCCGCGGCTTCGCGGCCTATTTGCGCGTTGCACATCGCGGCTTCGCGGACATTTTCCGCGCTGCACATCGCGACAGTGCTCCTAAATACCGCGCGGTCCATCGCGACTGTGCGACAGAAACCCGCACGATCCATTGCGGCTTTTCTGTCAAAAGCCGCGCTGCTAATTTTTTCATTCGGCCATTCCGATTCAAAAAATTATTTTTTACTGTATTTTCTGCCCACATAGCACATTTTTACAGTATTAAATTCTGCATATTTTACAGCCATAGAAAAAATTTTACTATTTAAATGCACATCTAGAAGTCTTTTTAAATTTTTTTAAGAAAGTGAAAGAAAGACTTATTTTGCAGTTTATCTAGGTTAAAATTTTTTCCTGTTTACTTCTTTAAAAATCTTGCCCTTAGCAATTTCCTTGAAAAGAAAACCATTTATTTCTTTAAAGAAGTCTATTATTTGCTTTCATGATTCCAAAGATCCTTTGTTTTTTGAGTTAATTTTGCAAAGCATTTTGTTTCCATTTATTGAAAGAAGTCATAAATATTTGCTTTTTTATTTTTGAAAGATCCTTTATTTTTTGAAAATTTCCTATAAAGCATTTACTTCTTTCAAGTTCAGTTTACAATACTACACGTGCACCCACTCAAACACTTAATTGAACTGAGCTTTAAAACTTACCCTAATTTCAACACACTTTTAACCTCACTTGAGGAACACTAAAAGAACTTTGTAGCTAGGTAGTATTGGGGGGATAGGTGTTCCAATAACACCCCTCAATTATTACATCTGAGACATAGAAGTTGTCCATTTAGGGAGCTAAAATCTCTTAGTATTTATTGGCGCGGTCACAACCGGTTTGTGGGAAGGCCTCTCCCCTAGGAGGGTTGAAGTCACGAGGATGGTTCCGGAAGCCTGAGTGGAATACCGAAATCCATTCAGTAACCGAAGGGCTACCATTCGCAGTTCTCGGGATATCCCTATATTGGGATATTGCGATCAAAGGACCAAATGGCAGATTTACCTTTTCTCGACGCGTCATGAACGGAGTATCCTAGTAGCCTTTCTTTAGGATTGATTACCCGGTGTCCCTCCCGGTAGGGGGATATATAGCCGTTTGTCTCAACACTCATATTGTCTGACTTGGATTTCATCACCTTGCAGAGGATATCGTTTGTTGATTCACAATACTTTTAGTTAGGTGTTTGCATGATTCAACCCACCTTTGGTCTAGTTACACCTATTTTTTCTAGGAGCTGTTTGCATGTTGGTATTCTGACCATTTGTTGCATCCCTCCACTTATTGTAGCACAGCTGCTAGAATAAGTGCCTTTTTTGAGGTTGATTTTTTGGCCTGAGAGCCTTCATTTTCATTCCCCTTCTTGCACCCTTGGTTGCATTAGGGTTTTGAGTTTTATATATATATATATCACCACCTGATACTTAAACAAATTTTTCCACAAAAACTTATTTTCTCACCATTGAGAATTTTAGACGCTCTCATCGTCTACAGGGCGAACTTCCAGAGTTTAGTCTACTTGGCTCGCCATGTCATCGACGTCGAGCCTTATCCCTTGACTCGACACATCGTCGGTCAACTAGACAATCATCCGATTCTGACACGCCTCACTTCACTTCTGATTCTGAGGCAGAATCCGAAAATACCACTGCGTTATTCCCAACCAACATTATGTCTGGAACACCATTTGATCCACTCTTTACCAGCACCATAGGAGAGACGTCTACAGACCCTTCTACTGCAGTGCCGTCCATGGCAACAACCACCCCCCTGGGTATGCCCAATATGGGCAACACTCCACATTTAGGAATGCCCAACACAGGGCCACCTCCTGTTATAGGAATTCCCAACACAGGGCCACCACCTGTTATGGGTATGCCCAACATAGGGGTCACACCCAATCTGGTTTCCACAAACCCTATCCCAGGAATCACCACTACTATTCCTAACCCTCGTGTAACCCATGTTGCACTAGGAAGTGCTGGCCCTTACCAGACCACACCTATTGGAGGACATATACCTTCAATACCTAGCATACCTTTAGGTGCTGCTGGACCCCATACCACCATGACTAGGCATGTCCCAGTCCCAGTCACTACATTTGCTAACTTACCGTATATGGCAAGTCTGAACTTGCCAGATTTAGCCAGGCTCACCAATGACCCTATCAGACATGATCCTGCGTGGCCTCACATGCCCACCAAACTCCCCTCCGACATCCCTAAGTTTGAGGGTAAGGCAGGTGAGGACCCCCAGAACCATATCATGTCCTTCCATCTATGGTGTTCCTTCAACTCCATAGTGGACGACTCTGTCCGCCTCCGTCTGTTACAACGCACTTTCACTGGCTCTGCAGCCAAGTGGTATATCGAGCAGCCCCATGGGACGCATGCCACCTTTACCTCCCTTGCCTCGACCTTCCTGCAGTTCTTTCAGTTACCTGTCCGCTATGATGCGGGCGTCGAGATCCTACTGTCTTGCAGACAGAACACAGCCACCCACATCACTGACCACATTCATGAGTGGCGTCGACGCCGAAGCCTTTGCAAAATGAAATTAGACGACCGTATCTTCCTAGATTGGTTTCTAAAATCCCTTCTCCCTCTCATTGCGAAGGATGTGGCATCCGAAAGACCCCAGTTTGAGGAAGAGGCCATCCTCAAAGCCCAACAGTTTGATCTCATTTACGCCCAGTCGGGTTATCTATACACAATCATACCAGACGCCCCACGCTGCGACTCTTCACGCGGTGACGGACCGGGGGCATCACATGCCGCTGATGGCATTATTGGCCAAATCGCACCGCAAGCTAAACTTTTCAACACGGTAAGCACCATGCCTGCTCCAGACCTCTCTAGGGCTACATCCGGTTCCGGAGCGACAACTTCTTACGCTCCAACAAACCAGACACATCACATTCATGGACCCTCTTGTCCACAACATTGCTATGGGCAAGCGCCATCAGCATATGTACCTCCTACATATTATAACCAACCTGCTACACAGAACTCCATTCAGTTCCCGCCACAACCGATGCAGTACCCATAGCAAGCTACATTCCAGGCCATTCCACCAGCGTCATCGGAGACCCACGTCGCAAACCTCTGTACTCTTTCACAGAATACACAAGCACCCGGTAGTCAAACACCATTGGTCCCTAGTCACATCGGTGTTACACCCATCCACACCATCCCCTTTCTATTTCCTCCTTCAGGTATAGTAAGCGCCCCGGTTATGGCTACCCTTAGTCTACTCGGGTTAACATTGGGATTACCCGTGTGGTATATTTCGCCTCCCGCTCCACCGCCGACACCAAATGTCATCCTCCAACTGGTACAACCTATTGTTACCACTACTCAACCTCCTCCTGGTGTCACAATCCCTTCGTTGTCAATGAAACCTCCTCCTAGTCTCAATATCCCTTCGTCGTCAACGAATCCTCCTCCTCTTGTCAAGCCCACTGGGGGAAGAGGTCCACAACCATACACTGCTATACCACCTCCTAAGGCAGTTAAACCCCCACCCGTATTTCGAGCTCCTCCTAAATGCTCGTTGTGCGATGAGATAGGCCATCCCACTCATCAATTCCCACAGTTACCGACACTCCAGGAACATATGAATATGTTGGACGATGACACCAGCATCCTAGTAGTTAGACTAGAGCCACCTCCTCAGCCTCGCGACAGATCACTACGCACCAACCATCCTTGTGCCATATGCAGTGTTTACGGCCACTACTCTCACCATTGTCCTGATCTCCCTGACTATAGAGCAGCATTGTACGAGTTAAACAACGTTGATTTAGAGATATCTCCTCCCCTCATCGAGGAGATCTACTCCCCGCCATCATCCTCGTCGGAAGAAGTCAATACAATCTATATGATTTCAACAACTTTCAAATCAGAACCCCTTGATTTATGGTCTGACTAATTCAATACTGATGAGCAAACTTTGGAGACACTCACTGCACCCGACTACCCTTGGGATGATATGCATCATCGCTCGTATTTCCTCCCGGAACCATCTACATCCACCGCATCCAACCAGCTATCGGTCGAATCGAAAGATTTCATACCCACTAAGGTCGATTGGTTAAAAGACCCCATCCCAGCACCGGATGCCTTTGAAGAAGGGAACATGTCCAACATTTCCCCCATTATACAAATCGATATTTCCACAACACCAGGGAAACCTGAGCTCATCTCGCTGGGTGCATCTTGTACTCAAGCAGAAACTCAGGCGTATAAAAAGCTTTTTCAAGAATTCCGGGATGTTTTCGCCTGGTCCTATACCAAAATGCCTAGTCTTGACCCCGCCATTATAGAGCACCACATTGATACATGGCCTGAGGTACCCCCTGTTCGTCAGAAACAGCGACCCATTCATCCTTCCAAACTCCCCGCTGTTAAAGCTGAGGTCGAGAAACTTCGCAAAGCAGGATTCATTTATCCTATTCCGTACACCACCTGGGTGTCGAACCCCGTTCCCGTCAACAAAAAGCAAGGCACCCTTAGAGTATGCACTGACTTCCATGATTTAAACCATGCTTGTCCAAAAGGCAATTTCCCCACGCCATTCATTGACCAACTCATTGATGAGTGTGCGGGCCATGAAGTCCTATCTTTCATGGAAGGGTTTTCAGGATACAACCAGATTCACATCCGTAAGGAGGATCAGTACAAGACTGCCTTCACCACCCCATGGGGCACCTTTGCCTATCGCGTCATGCCATTCGGCCTTAAAAATGCTGGTGCCACTTTCCAGCGAGCCATGACCTATTGCTTTCACGACTTGGTCCATATCCTGCGAGTTTATCTTGACGACCTTACAACCCATTCCCGAAAACGATCAGACCACATTAACGACCTCCGGCAAGTTTTCCTGCGTTGTCGCAAATATAAAATCCGCTTGAACCCACACAAGTGTGTGTTTTGCGTTCCGGCAGGATGGTTGTTGGGTTTCATTGTTTCCCAGGACGGAATTACTGTTGATCCCTTGAAGGTCAAAGCCATCTTAGAACTCCCCCCTCCTCGCACGCTTCGGCAGCTCCAAATTCTACAAGGGTGGTCCAATTTCCTTAGGCGCTTCGTTCCTGATTACGCCACCAAAGTCCACGGATTCTTACGCTTACTTTGTACCCACATACCCTTTGTTTGGGATGAGCAAGCAGACACGGCATTCGAAGCCCTCAAGAAAGCTCTCACACAATCCCCCTTGATATCCCCACCGGATTTCTCTCAAGACTTCACCCTTTATGTATCGACATCTGAATATGCTGTGTCCGGAGTTTTGGTCCAAGAAGATGCCTCTCACCAAGAGCATGTAATTTATTACGTCAGCCAGACCTTGTCTGGCCCACCCCTACGTTACCCATACGAGGAAAGATTAGCCCTAGCTGTAGTCTTTTCCATACAAAAATTGCGACACAACATTCTACTCAGTCATACCACGGTTGTGGCCGACTCCAACCCTATGGTCTATCTCCTAACCCGACGGCTCCTACAAGGTCGTGTTGCTAAATGGGTCATTATCCTCCAGGAATATGACCTTACTTTCAGAACTCGTAAAAGCACCAAAGCCCTCGCGCTTGCTCACCTCATCACCGACCTCCCATCCTCTTCGTCATCACCCGCTATCCAAACATATCTGATTGATGAACAAATCTTCATCATTTCGTCTGACGACCCATGGTACAGAGACATTTTGATTTACCTCCGCACGCAAAAATTTCGACCACACATCGATCGTGAAGGACGCCGTCGGATACGACACCATGCCCCCTGATACCTCTTGATAGGGGATGTACTTTATCGACGCAGCATTGATACCATCCTACGCCGATGCCTATCCCATAGTGAGGCAGAACAAGTCCTCAATGATTGTCATGGCGGCGCTTGCGGAGGCCATTTCCAGCATGGCCACCGCCCAGAATATCATTCGGGCAAGTTACTTTTGGCCATCATTGTTTACAGATTGCATCACCGCAGTCAAGCATTTCCAGAACTGCCAACTCTTTGCCCCCAAAGCAAGAACCCCCCCCGCCCCCCTTCATCCAGTCATCACTGTTGGACCATTCTGCAAATGGGCCATCGACTTCCTCGACTGCAACCCCACGTCAGCCGACGGTCACAAACACATCGTTGTGGCCGTAGATTATTTCACCAAGTGGGCAGAAGCCATGCCGACGTACAATTGCAAGGCCGACACTGCAGCACGGTTTTTCTTCAACCATGTTATCACTCATTTCGGAGTGCCGAAGCAACTAGTCTCTGACCACGGCTCTCACTTCGAAGATGCCATCTGGAAAGAATTATCAACCATGTTGAAATTTGAACACCACTTCTCTTCCGCCTACTATCCCCAAGGAAACGGCCAAGTCAAAGCGATCAATAAAATTTTGAAGACCATCCTCCAACATACGGTAGACAAACACAAATCCAATTGGCACCACATGCTTTTCCCGGCACTATGGGCTTACCGCACCTCAACCAAAACCGCCACCGGTTTTACCCCTTTCCATTTAGTTCACGGTGTTGAATCCGTCCTCCCTATTGAGTGCCAGATTCCAGCCTTACATATCGCCGTTGAACTCCTACCGGACACTTCCCCGATTGAGCAACGATTAATACTCCTAGAGCAGGCCGATGAAGATCGGCGCACAACCATTCAAAACATGGAAGCAGCCAAACAACGATCAAAACTAAGTTACGACAAACACGTCCACCCAAGAACCTTTTCTGAGGGAGACCTTGTCCTCGCTTACGATCAAGCTCATGATAAAACCGGAAAGGGGAAGTTTGTATCTATGTGGCAAGGCCCTTACATCGTACACACTTGCCTCGGGCAGGGGGCATACATTCTGACCGATTCAGAAGGCAATCCCCTACGCAACCCATGCAACGGGTTGTACCTTAAACGATTTTACCCATAGAAAATCTGATGGACACCACCGTCCATTCTAGTACAGGCTTATTTTCTTTTCTCACAAAAAATTCAAAAACCTAAATATTTGTTTTTCTCTGCATGACCACAGATGGATCCTCTTCCACTCTGCTATGTCGGTTTCACTGATGGTGCAAGCCGTTGGTCTCCCAATCTCGCCTCCGCAGCTTGGGTAATATACTCCCCTTCACATGAATTAATTCACATTGACGGAGTATGTTTAGGTGCCGCCACCAATAACCAAGCTGAGTACGATGCCATGACCGGTCTCCTGGCCGCAGCTCTCCAAATGAGCATCCGTCACCTCAACGTTTTCTTGGACTCACAGCTCCTAGTTTCCCAGCTCAACAATGATTACCAGGTACGCGATCCCTGTCTTTTCAGAAAATTCCTGTGCACTAAACAAATGGTTAGACAGTTTGAATCCATTTCGTTCACACATGTCCCAAGACACCTCAATAGTGTAGCAGACCATATGGCCAACAATGTCCTCGACTGGCACACCAATCACATCATGTCATAACCAAAATGTGCATCCACGTGCATAACATGTGCCTCCACGGGCATATCCATAAACAAAATGCATCCACATGCATAACATGTGCCTCCACGGGCATATACAAATAAAAAAATAATGCATCCACGTGCATAACATGTGCCTCCACGGGCATATACAAATAACAAAATAATGCATCCACGTGCATAACATGTGCCTCCACGGGCATATACAAGAGACAAAAATGTGCATCCACGTGCATACACGACAATATATCCAAATATATATACACATATATATATAAACCATGATAGTCAACATGTCATAGGTGCCCTCAGCACCCAATATACAAAAAATACATCAATCGTACAAAAAATGCTTCCCCATATGCTCATCAGCATTTGGGGGCAGATACAATATCATCTACTCATCAGGATCCCTAGGCTCCTCCGGCTCCTCCTTCGCTGGCCCTGCCGGGTCATGGCGAGCCCGAACTCTGCGCTCCTCTGGCGCCTCCTCCACTGGCCCCGCTGGGTCACCCCGTAGACGGATCCTCATCTGAGCCGGCTCTGTCAGGACATCCCGAGCACCACCCCTGTGCTCTGCCACAAACACCGCTGTCCTCAACAAGAGCGATCGCCACTCAAGTGGCGCACCGAAGCAACCCTCCAAAATATCCCGATCCAGGTCTCTCCAACCATCCTTGGGGAGTCCAGCTAGGATCCGGTCGAAGGTCTGTCTGACACCCTCTATGGCGTCATCTCGAGGGCCAACCCCTCTCCCACGAGCCGCAAACTCTCCACCACGTGGAGGTGGTACCGCTGCAGGTGGATGAGCGACCACCATCGCCCGCCCCTGACGAGCCACGTAGTCGGCCGCTGGTACAGGCCCAACATCTGCACAATGCAAATAAACCATCATATGCAACTATAATCATAGACTGATAAATCAAACAACACATGATATAGTATAAAATAAAACACAAAACATACCGTATAAACTCCAGGCCTGTCCTGGGGCACGAGGCATCTCGGGGTCGCCTCGACAGTCCATGCCGGCATAAGGGTAGTCCTCAATCAGCAGGGGCATCTGCTCCCACTGCTCATAAAAATCCTCTGTGAAGAAACCACAGACACCACCGCCGCCACGAGGCATCATCTGCCCCCACCGCATCATGCGAGGCTCACTCACCAGACCAGCACGAATGGGTACCCGTGGCCGCATGGTCGACAAGCGCTCAAAGAAAAAACAGCATAGGAAGGAGGCATAACAGAACTCACCTCCCTCTCGAATGGCCTTGTCCAGATCTCTCCAAACACCAGCCAGAAACATCTGCCCCCAGGCATAATAAGTCCCCCGGAGAACAGAGTCCACCATCATCGTTTGTCCCCTAGACATACGATGTGGTGCAGCAGCACCCAATATCCGCAGAACACATGCCCCAACAGCCCGCATATCCCACTCACGTAGGGATCGTAGACTAATAGAGCTGTTCTGCAAAACAGCATCATCAACACAGAAAGTCTGTAACAAGTCCTCCATATCTACACTCGGCGGGATCCTCGGCAAGAGATCGCCTACCTCACCCAAACGAGGCAACCCAGTCAGAAAATAGACATCCGTGAGAGTGATCTCCAACCTCTCACCCCCAATAATAAATGCACCCTCCGCCGGCACCCACCAACTCACCAGCTTGTTCAGGAGACGTCTCACTGAACGAATAGGTGGGATCTGAGCAAACTTCAAAAGTTCGCTCACAGCCAGAGTCTGTCGCACCCCTGGATCAGTTTGAATCCTCTCCATAAGATCATCATCGATCTCCCACTCCCGCCATGAGGATAATGGTCTCCTCAACATCCTGCCAGCAAACAGAAGAAATTTTTAGCCCCAGCACAAAATTTTTTGAAAAAATCCCATCATGGCTTTTCCACAAAAAGCCGCGATGACCATCGCGGCATTTTCACCAAAAGCCGCGATGACCATCGCGGCCTTTTCACCAAAATCCGTGATGATCATCGCGGCCTCCATCCCAGAAACCGCGATGAACATCGCGGGTTTTGGCCGGACAGACGCGATGAACATCGCGACTATCCCCCATGAACTCGCGATGAACATCGCGAGTTCCAACCTCACAGTCGCGATGAACATCGCGACTGTCAGCCTGAAACCCGTGCGGTTCATCACGGGAAAAGACCCGAAACCCGCGATATTCCACGTTGGAGGGTCAACATGGAATTTCGCGGCCTTCGGGGGCCCGCCGCCAAACAAAAAAGACATAATTGAAAAGGCTAAAGCAAATAGAGTTACCTGAAACTCGCAGAATCGAAAACCAACGGTGAAATCTCCCAGAAATCGAAAAATAGCTCTGACTGCTCTGCCAAACTTGCACGTAACAATGACACGTCATTTGGGCCCCACGCCCTATTTATAGAAATTCCACCATTTTTCAAACAACCATTGCGGTATCATACGAAGTCCATTTTTCAAACCGTTGGAATTAGCACAGCGAGAACTTCATGCAGGTTCCTTCCTTTTCCCGTTTTCACGGAGTCTATTTTTTGACCATTTTTTGGCCTCTCTCGTGGCCTCGGTTTGCGTGCCACATCGATCGTTCTCCATTTTGGACGTGTCATATATCACCGGATTCAGTTTTCCGCGCTCGTGATGATGCTTGAGATCGTTTCTCGCTGTCACGTCCCAATTTTCTGAGCATTTTTTCATGCCCCCATGTCGCCTCGGTTTGCGTGCCACATCGGTCGTTCTCCATTTTCGACATGCCTTATACCGCCGGATTCAGTTTTCCACGCTCGTGATGATGCTTGAGATCATTTCTCAAACTCACCTTTAGATTTTTTGGGCATTTTTCCCATGCCCCCTCGTCATCTCGGTTTGCGTGCCACATCGACCGTTCTCCGTTTTGGACAAGTCTTATATCGTCGGATTCAGTTTTCCGCGCTTGTGATGATGCTTGAGATCATTTCTCGCTCTCACGCCCATCTTTTTCGGCCATTTCTTCAAAATGCCCTCTCATAGCCTCAATTTGCGTGCCACAACGGCCGCAGCCCCCTTTGTGACAATCTTTATGTCACCGGATCCAGTATCCCACACACATGATGATGCTTGAGACCTTTTCTTGCTCCCATCTATCCATTTTTGTTCGGTATAATTTTATCCCTTTTTCGGGCCGAGCAATCCCTTTTACGAAAAAGGCAATTAGGGAGTTTCTGTTAAGCTTTTTTCTGACTCCTAAAACAATGAAAAGATCGCCGAGCAATCTTGCTTCCTTTCATGCTCGCTAAACGTATCTGAAAGGGCGTCTACCTGGTATAAGTTTACCCCTTTTCCGGACCTCGTAGACTAATTACAAAAAAGGTATACTCTAGTCACATTGGCTAGAAGAGTTCTCCATCTGCATCATTTTATGCTTTTTCGGGCCTTGGAGACTAAACTACGAAAAAGAACACCAATAGAGTGCACTTACAGTTTTCAGACTCTCTAAACATGAAAGCAATCATGAGCATGAGCCGTCCCGGGCTCACAAAATCCATAGGAACGTACCATTTCAAAGCACACTTTTATCCCTTCTTAGAGCTCATTAAAACTACGAAGAAGGAATCAATGGTGCCTCTTGGCGCCACGAGAGATCAGATCTACTCATATGACAGCTTCCCCATGATTGGTCGCCTTTGTTCAGAGTATTCTGCAGTACGTCACCTTGAAAATCCCTCGACAGCACCTATCAACTCGTCCTCCCACCCAGAGTCAATATATACCATTCAGTCAATCAAAGCAATGATACCCACACCTATAAGTCAGTTCCCTACGCTACCAGGTCAACCATGTCATCATGCTCTGAACAAAGGAGGTTTGAGTCTACCCACTATATGACCTCAGTTACTTCCCATCCCCACAAGTATGTCAGTCCTACCATTAGTACTACCACACTTCAGTTCTACACCTCGCGCTCCTATCAAGGAACCATCATTGCCTTGTTAGTTGCTGGTCTCCCTCTGTCGACGACAACCACATTTATTCCAGAGGATAAACCTAGAGGTCCCTTTGTCTTGGACTCATCACCATTTATGATGAGTGCCTACGAATCATTTCGATAAGAGCCCTCAGTGCCTCTCCAAATGGTTGTTTCTCACATGCTTGACTTCAACACCTTGATCGCATCGTTGAGACTCGCACAGGGCATTGGTCCGCTCAGTTATTAGTCGAAGACCCCGGATACCTTCTGACTCCTCCACATTTGAGAGTCTACCTATGGATACAACCAGTTACACTGTTCCTATAGATATCCGGGTTGCGTATGGCGACAGTATTCAGATGTACCCCAGTTTCATACTCCCTTGAGTACACAGTTACATTAATTCTCAGAGATGACTCATAATCTTTGAGTCCCTACAGATGTTGGACACCTTTAGTTTCAGCAGTTCACCAGTTATTCCAGTGTATCAGTTATTGAGATCAGTTATGATCAAGAGTATATCCCAAAATAATGTCCCCCCTGGACCATTATGATGTATCAGTAGATTCTTTATGTATTAGATCCCCCTTCTTGGGACTAATTGTTATGTATATGTGTTGATATGAGCATGGGAATGCCCGCCTCGTCCATTATCAGAGATTATACCTCATTCATATTGAGGCCATTTAATATGTTTTGTTTTTGCAGCTTCCAAGGGTCGTGGCTCTAGTCTCCAACCGGTCTCTTCTCTCCCCTAAAACCCCAGAAAAAGACAAATGAACTATGATGTCTATCGGCCATACGATGAGCTCTTGCCCTCACACATCAGGGGGCAATCTGTTAACACCCAAAAAGTGCTCACTAGCTCATTTCTCTATTCACATGACCCATTTGTCCACTTTTTCACCATCTGAGCCTCTGAAACCAACAAAAGGTCACCAAAAGACCTAAGTACACCCCTTTTTCCATTAAAAAAGATTATTTTTCCTAAAAAAGCATAAAAAACCCTCAAAAAGGGTCCAAATTCCCAAAAATATTAAAAAGGGAATAAAAATATTAATTTTATTCAAAAAAGGAAAAAGGAGGGAAAAGTACCTAAACCATGTTGGTCAATACCATTTGGTTTTCACAAAACCACAAATGGTATTCCCCACCACCAAAACCTATAAAAAGGTGGTAGGGGCTCCTCATTTCACATCCATCCATTATCTCATCCTCATGCTGCCGAAATCTTCCTTGAGCATTTTGGCCATTGTAAGCAACCTTGGAGAAGGAGACCTCTTGGAGCTTGGAGCTACTCATCTTGGGAGTTTCTCAACATCCACCTTCACAATTGAAAGTATTATCGCAAGCACTTGCTTGCCCCCCCACTTTTCAATACAAATTCATTCTTTAATATTTTCTTGTTCTTGTTTTTAAAATGTTTGCACTATTTGCTTATATTCTTGCATAGATCCATGATTAGTTTAGTTTAGATTAGTTTCTTGTTTAATTCTATTGAAACTGCTGCTACTAGTTAGCAGGTGCCCATAGCACTAAGCCTGGTTGCAAGACCGGGCCAACAATACTCTGCTTCGGCTGTACTCAATGCCACACATGACTGCTTCCTACTAAACCAAGAGATCATACCAGATCCCATACTGAAGCAGCACCCCAAAGTGCTCTTTCGATCAATGGCATTGCTTGCCCAATCCGAATCAACATAACCCTCTAGGTTAAACTTTTGATTCACCTCATACTTGAGCCCATAGTCAACTGTACCCTTCAGGTACCTCAGAATATGCTTTGCATCTATCAGGTGAACATGTCTCGGATCTGTCAAGTACTAGCTCAAGGTGTTCACCGCAAGCATATATCTGGTCTTGTATTCGTCAGGTACATCAAGGACCCAATCATCTGACGATACATTGTGGCATCAACCGGCTCAGATGAAGCATCACACAGAAGCTTCAGGTTCGATGCCATAGGTGTGGGCATGGCCTTGCAGTCCATCATCCTGAACCTCTTCAGGATCTCTACTGCATACTTCCCTTGTCCAAGGAAGATTCCATCTGCACTCTGCCAGACCTACATACCAAGAAAGTAGTGCATCATGCCCAAGTCCTTCATCTCGAACTCGGCAACAAGCTTCCTCTTCGTGTCGGCAATCAATCTATCATCACCTGTCATAAACAGGTCATCCACATACAATAGTAGTATCACTGGATTGCCTTCCTCAACCTTGTAGTAAAGGTTGGAATCCACTTTACTCTTGGTAAATCCCAAACTGGATAGGAAGCCATCTATCCTGCCATACCATGTCCTGGGTTCCTGTTTCAAACCATACAGGGCTTTCTTCAGTTTGCACACATGTGACTCTCAGTCATGTGTCTCAAACCCAAGTGGCTGCTCCACATACACTTCCTCTTCAACTACACCATTCAAGAAAGTTGTCTTGACATCCATCTGGTGTACCTTCCATTTCATGACTGCAGCCAGAGCAAGTACTGATCTAATGGAAGTGTATATGGCCACGGGAGGAAAGGTCTCTTCATAATCAATCCCTTCTTTCTGGGAGAAGCCACGAGCTACAAACCTTGCCTTATATTTTTCTATGCTGCCATCTGAAGCATGCTTGATCTTATAGATCCACTTGGAAGTCACCACAGACTTCCCATCTGGTCTTGGGACCACATCCCAAACATCATGCTTCATGATCAACTGGTATTCCTCGACCATGGCATCCTTCCATTCTTTCTTTTCTGTTGCTTCTTCATAACTGGAAGGTTCTTTGTTCATTATGTCACAGAGTAAAGCAACATAGCTGGTATGTGATCTTGTCCTTTTACTTTCTCCGTGTTCCTCTTCTGGAATGCCAAACCTTTCTGCATCTTGAATGAGCTCTCTAGCCCATGCTGGTTTCCTCTTGTGAGATTTCTTCTCACAGGGTGGATCTACAGGTTGTCGTGGATCTTCCATTTCACGATCTTCTTCGGGAACTGCTTCATTCATGGTGGTGTCTTGAGTTCTCGATATTCTGGGTTCTTCATTATCTTCAACTGGTGTTTTCCTTGATTTTATGTATGCTGAGCTTTCATCAAATGTTACATCCCTACTGATATCAATCTTCTTGAATCCTGGGAAGTAGATTATGTAAGCCTTCGAGCTTTCACTGTAACCCATGAATATGCCCTTCTTTCCTGAAGGATCTAACTTTTTCCTCTTTTCTTTTGGGATGTGAGTGTATACTGGACAACCAAATATTCTAAGATGGCTAACTTCTGGTTTCTTACCAGTGAACACTTCTTCTGGTGTTTTGTTGTCAAGTATCTTATGAGGTGTTCTGTTCTGCACATATACAGCTGTCCTGGCTGCTTCATCCCATAAGTGCATAGGTAGATCTTGGTCATGAAGCATTGCCCTAGTTGCTTCCATGATTGTTCTATTCTTCCTTTCGGCAACCCCATTCTGTTGTGGATTGTAAGGAGTAGTCAACTCCCTCTTAATCCCGGAATCACTGCATAGCTTCTTGAAGTCTCATGAAGTGAATTCTTCGCCATTGTCGGATCTGAAGATCTTAATCTTCATGTCAGTTTGGTTTTCTATCAAGGCTTTGAATTCCTTGAACTTTTCAAACACTTCATCTTTGTTCTTCAAGAAGTAAACCCAAGTCTTCTTAGAGAAATCATCAATGAAGGAAACATAGTATACATACCCACTCAGAGAACTAGATGACATCAGACCGCATACATTGGAGTGGATGATTTCCAAGATTCTTTTTGCCTTGGTTTCACTACTTGGAAATGTCTTCTTTGTGTTCTTTCTCTTTGCACAACCTTTGCAAATGCCTTCATGCTTTGTCTGGATTTCAGGAAGACCTTCCACTACTTTTCTTGCAATTGGTAATGCCCTATAGTGCATGTGTGCAAGACTTCTATGCCAAAGTTCACTTGGCTCTACTGAATCATGGACCATGGGTTGTTCTGGTTGGACCTTCAATTTGTATAATCCTCCCTCTCACTCTCCAATCACTACTGCATCATCTATAGTCTTACCCTTTGTCCACATTAGGACTTGGCCATCTACAAATGCAACCCTCATGCCTTTTGCATACAATGAAGATATGGAGAGTAGATTCTTCTTGAGACCTGGAACATATAGTACATATTTCATCTTCATAGAATTTCCAGAGTCTAGTTTATATGAGGCTTCACCACTCCCTTTTATTGGATACTGGGAGTCATCCCCAAGTTTCACCTTGTGGGGTGATTCATGTTCAGATAGGTTCATTAAGGATTCCTTGAATCCTGTCATTTGTTTAGAAGCCCCACTATCTATAAGCCAATCATTACTTCCATGAGTAATGGTTCCAGTGAGAGCAAAAATCAAAACATATTCTTCATCACTTGAAGAATCTTCACTATCTTCTCTAGCCCTCTTCCTGGGAGGTTCATCATCCTCTACAACATGAGCATGATGTCTTCTTTTGATGTTCTTCTTCTTGTGAGAACCATCTTTCTTATTTCTGGGACAGTCTCTGGAATAGTGTCCATTTTCATCACATGTATAGCAATAGACATAGGACAAGTTTCTTCGAGGTCTAGGACTGCCCCTCTGATTCTGATGGTGATGTCTTTCTTTCTTGCCATGATGGTGAGTCTTTTTGTCACCATGTCTTTTGGAGTGTGCTGTGAGAGCTTGGTCTTCATTCCCCATCTTCTCTTCTCGAGCTACAATTAGAGCTTCTTCTTGTGAGCATTCGTCCCACAGCCTACTGAATGTGATAAGTTTCTTCCTAGCACAAATTCCTTGGATGAAGGAATCCCATGACCTAGGAAGGCCATTAAGAGTGGTCATTACCACTTCTCCATTTTCTATATCTTCTCCCACAACTTCAAGTTGTTCTTTTATCTGGGAGACCCTTGAGAAATAAGACTATATAGTCTCTGCATTTTGGATCTTGACATTCTTCAATTGATTCCTCAAGGTCATCTTCCGATTTATGTTCTTCCCTTCGAATAGCTTGGTTAGGGAATCAAACATCTCCTTTGTTGTCTTTAGAGATGACACATGTGGTATGAGATGGTCTTTGATAGAATCAACAATGATCCTTTTAGCCTTGACCAAATTCCTTTTGTGTAAGGCCTTAGCCTCTTCTTCCTCTGGGATAGGGACCTCTTCACTTATGTAAGTGTCCAACTCATTTTCTTCCAAGATTAACCGAATCCTATACTTCCATGCTCGAAATTTATCATCCCCTTCAAGCTTATCCTCAATCTTGGTGTGGTGAGACATATTTAAAGAGTACTTCAAATGGAAATAGAAAAGATTTAGGTCTTACCACTTGATTTGCTGAAAACTGGATCTGGTCCCGGATCAGGGTTTGTCAGAGAAACCCTAAAAATTCAAACTTCTGAAAGGATAGAAAGATGTGCCTTGATGAGTTTATCATCCTGGTATACTCAGAATTTGAAAAATGCAAAGTTTCACCCTTCAGAAATGTCTTTTAGTCTTCCTAGATTCACTAGGGAGGACCCTGAATTAGGGTTTGAGTTTCCGGGAGCTTCACCCAACCAAAAAGTTCGATCCAAAGCTCTAAACTTCAATTTTTTCAAGGAGCTTCTAGCTATGGTCTCATATTTCATAAATTCCTATTTTTGTGGAAACACTAATTTTTAGGGCCAAAAATGAAAGTGCCCAGAATTGAGATCTGATTGGACAGAAAGATTCACCTTGCAGAGGAGAGTCAACCTACCTTACTGGCTTTCCAAAATCCGTGGAGAGAAACCCAATAAACAAGAAACCCTAGTTTCCACAACTGCGCAATGTCTTCTTCTCAGGTTAGCTCTGATACCATGTTAGATTTTGAGCATTAATTCAATATACTCTAGGATCTTTATTGAGAGAATAACATGTACAACATATCAAGTATAACAATGCATATCAATTACACCAAGCAATCACATGAGGAAATAGACACATAGAGTTTCACTGGGGAAAACCATAAAGGTGAAAAACCCCACAACTTCCTCAGAGATAGAAAGAGCAATGATACAACCCAAATAAAAGAGATAGTCTTCTCCTAGCAGCTACTCCTCCTTCCTCACTAGTGCGCCACTTTCCGAGTAGTGTAGAAGTGAATAATGAGATGATCAAATAGAGTGCTCCCGCACTCTATTTATACTTATCCTGACTTGCATAAACAACTAGCAGGGTCGACTTCTCTAGAAGAGTCTAATAACCCGTGGTTACATTAATCAGGGCCGACCCCACACTTGGTGGTCTAATAACCCAAGTTACAACACTTGCGACACTTGTCAATACAAATGACGACACTTCCGTATAGAGGAATAATACCATCTCTATAGGAGTACAATATACATAGGTGAAATACATTCCGAAGTTACATATACATCAACAGACTCTTTTCTTGAAATTCTATTGGTTCTTGAATTCAATTGCTCGTTTTCTTACGAGGTGGCTCGTTTTCTTATAAGGCCCATTTTAGACCCCAAATTTACTCTAATGCTTCTTCTTCCGAGATAGGGTGGCATAATACAAAATTTTCTTATTCGGAGATTAAAACTGGGGTGTCTTTACACACATTTGCTCCATATCACTAGCTAGCGTCCCTTCCTCTTCTCTATAGAGGTTCTCAATTTTTTTTTGTATTTCCTCCTTTATTTCCTTTTGATCTGTAATCTTTTCCCCGCTATATTTATTCATCTCCTATATGGTCTTGTTTATTTGATTATCTTTGCATTGATTATGAAAAAAATTGGTGTTTCTATCCTCCCCTTTTAATCAAAGGCTCCTAGATTTGAGGCGCCACTCTTCCTCTTCCTTGCTAGCCAATTCTTGAATTTTCCTATCCAACTATTTCTACTTGAGCAAAACTTCTTCCGCCACTGATGAAGTTTCCATTAGATCTTGTAGTTGTTCCAGCTCCGCTTGAACTACTTTTTTTTTGGCTCCAGGATCTTTATAAATTAAGGCAACCCATTTTTTGAGAGCCAACTTGACATTCCTTAATTTAGATTCCCAAATGAACTCATAGATCCCACTACATAGATGTTCCAAGCTTCATGAATGACGTCCATAATTCCTTCTGATTTCATCCATACTGGATTGAACCAGAAGGGGATTGGACTGAGATTGACAATTAGAGTGAACAAAAGAGCTATGGGTTTGTGTTCTAAGACTGCAATTGCCAAATTTTTTGAGTCTGGGAGATAAGGATTTCTAAGAAACAAGCAACTTACCAAAAAGCAATCCAATCTCGCAACAATATGTCCTATCCTCAATCGCTTGTTGTTCCAGCTATATCTCCCTTTATTAGGAGTTATGTCAATTGGATTCCAGGCTGTAGAGACCAAGCGCTCGCCGAAAGGGTCCCTTAACTTAGTTCCACATTTTCTTTCTTTGGTTTAAATTGTAACATTGAAGTCCCTTGCGATTATACAATGATTTTGACCCTTGCTATCTCGCAGAAGATACAATGAGTTACAAAATCCTTCCTTTTTCCCTGAATGAGAGGTCCCATAAACATTGACAAACCAAAAAATTTCCTTACTTTCTAAATATTCTAGCTCTACTAGAAGCCAATTTTGGTTCTCAATGCTAGACTGTAACCTATATAGATTTATGTCCCACCAAGTTAATATTCCACCCGAGGCTCCTATTGCACCGACTTCATTTCCTTCACCATTAGTCCATATCCTGCTCATTGCTCTTAAACTGTATTCTTCCTGCATTTTAGTATCCTGGATCAAGAAGATTGTGGTAGACTCCATTTTCCTAATTCTTTTTACTGCTTCTATTTTTTGTTTACCACTTAACCCTCTGCAATTATAGGAGACAATTTTCATTATTTCTTATGGCTTTGAAGGGGTGCCTTATCCTTCTCCTCCTCCCGTATTCTTGGTCTAGGATTATTTGCTTACCTGCCACCTTTTCTCGAGCTTCTTCCAGGTCTCTTAGGGTTTTATTTGGTTTTCTTCCTTTCTCTGTCTGAGGTTCTGTTTCTTCTTCCTTGCTTTCCGAAGTTTCTTCCTGATGATATTTTGATTTAGATCTTATAACTGAGCCCCCTGAGTTGAGTGAGCTATCTGATCTTACCTATCTATAATCTTGCGTGGGTAGGGTTGGAACATAATTTTCTTCTTGACCTACTTCAATCAAGACAACAGTTTCTTCTGGTTCTTTGATTCCTTCTTCTTATTCTCTTTGGGGTCTTCATTTTCTTCCTCTTCCTTCTCGTTAGAGAGAGATTGGAAGCTGTTTGAGGGCGTCTTCTTCTTCAAGGGGGGCTACTGAGGATTGGAAGGGACCTTATTCCCCCTTTTCCTGGTAATTTCATTCTTCTCCTGGTGCTTCTTCTGTGTCTTGCTGCTTCCTTTTTGGGCATAATCTGGCAAAGTGCCCATACTCCAGGAAAACTTTACATTTGAAGGGGATTTTATCATAGTATACAGTCTGTAGATGATTCTATCCGTCCATTGACAAATTTATTTCTTTAGGAAGTCCTTCATCCAAATCCATCTCTACACATATCCTAGCGCAAGAGAACATTGGGGGTTTTGGCTCTAACTTGTCTATGTATTTTACCAAGGAGTTTACAATGGCTCTAAGGTCTTCATCGTTCCAGCAATGTAGAGGGAGATGGGGTAGTTTAACCCACATAGGGACCGCAAAAGGAATATATTTCTCTGGATCAAAGGAAAGGTCCCATTTGTTGAGATACATACCTCTTGGGCCCATGAAATAAGGCCCATTCTTGAAAATAAGGTCACGATCCTCCTTTTTTTCGAAGAGAAACAAAAAAATTCCTTTTCCACATAAATTTTGCTGATTTCTCCCTATATTAGCGGCCACCAGTTTTTATTAAGCCATGTTTCAATGGCACACATAGATGGCCACAAACCCATAAAGTGCCTCACTAATCCTTTTTTCGCTCAGAACAATAGCCTTATATTTGGAAGTTGTTGAGGACAATTTGACTTCTAGCACTGCAACTCGTTTCACAAACTTGGAGTCGGGAGCAGATGCAAATTTGCTAGAAGAGGGTTGTGCCGCAATGATCCTCCTGAATCCGTCCTCAAGGAGACGACGACGCTCCTCTGGTCCAGGATCTTAGGGAGATGAAGGTTCCAAGCAAGCCATGGACAGGCGAAAACCCTAAACTCTCGCAAGCGGAAACCCTAAATTCTCGTAGGAGTCAGTTGTTTGTCTTGATTAACTCTAGTTAAATTAATATTTGAAGCAATCCTTATTTATTAGAATACTCTAGCTTATATTCTAGTTGGAGTACTTGAAAAAACTAGGAATAAATGATCAAATTATTATGGATTGGCAATAAGGAAAATGATAATACATAGACTCATTTTCCGAAACCAAAGGAAAAAGGTGAACGTGGTTTAAAAAATATCCATTTGTTTGGGAAATCATTAGTTGCAAAAAGTGTGTGGAGAGTAATCCCTTAGGAAAATTTGTGGAAACAAGTCATCTATCAAAACTATATCAAACCTCTCACTATGGTTGATTGGATAAGGAAACCAAACAAACATTTCAACATTGCCTCAATATTTTGGAAGCGATTAAGGAAATTAGAGGTCATTGTGTGGAACAATTAATTAGAGGTCATGTGAGATTCAAAGAGGATGGGATTTTTGGTCGAGCAAGCGTCTTCCTTTCCCGCAACATGTCTATAACTTCATTGCTTCAAGGGCACATACATTTCCAAGGTAGGTTAAAAGAAATGTTTTATAATGATGTACAAAATGAATAGTCTTGGTGGTGGAAATATTTACGGAAATTTTAGCACCAACTTTAATGTGGATGGCTTTAAGGAATAAGGTATTGACTTGGGATATCCTAAAAAAGGGACAAACAAGGAATTGGGAGATGTGTACTTTATAAGTTATAAGATGAAGAAACTATCACACACATGTTGGTGTGTTGCCATATATACAAAATTTGTTTGATTGAAATTAGAAGGGTTTACAGGTCATAAAGAGATTTGTGAAGGGGATATTATTGAAAAATGTTTAAAAAATAGTTTGGAAAAATGGTTTGAGCATTTGCTATTGGAAGTTGCTTAAGGAATCTAGCTTGTTAAAAACTCAATGCTTTTTAGTGATAAATATTTTCTCCCTTTTCAAAGTGTTATTCAAATATATTCTATTTTTGAAGGGTTCAAGAAAGAAGTCATAGTTTAAGAAACCAAGGCATATCACAGAAGTGACAATTGATAAATCTAGTGCACGGGACTACTTTGATGCAACAAGTCAAGGCATTTCACCTTCATTTGGGGTTTAGGATACATTGCTTATTTTTTATATTCATTTCATAAAATTTAAGGAATGCTTGGAACTATTTTTGCAAAGTTGATGGCCCTAAAGCTCCTTTTCAAAATAGTTAGAGATCACATTACTAATTTGCAAGTGATGGGTGATTCAATGGTAGTTATAAATTGGTTCAAACACTTATACACGTTGAAAAAATTCTTGTCAATTGGGTCTTGCTCAAGTGGTTGTGGGATGGAGTGTTATCCTCCCCACCTAGGTTTTATTCTCATAAGTGTCATGTTGAGCTCATAATAAGTATATTTTTGTCATGGCTTTGAGTCTTGTTTTTGACTTGGGCATGTGCTTGAAGAATATAAGGTTTTTAATGGGATATGTTGCCTTGAAAAAATGATGAAAAGTTTGATACTGACACCCATATGCAAACAACTAAATATAATGAAATCAAGGTTTACCAATATATCTTATCATCATGTTTACAAGGAATGAACACAACATATACTCTCTCCAAAGAAGGCTTGAAAGTTGCTTAAGGGGATTGAGAGCAGATTGAATGTAAGAATGGTAGTATAATATCACCAGGCCTTTTATCCTAGATCACTCTTTTTATTAGTTTTTGAAGAATGATACATTTTTTATTAGCAATTTCATTTTTTATAGACATCAAAGGTTTTTTTTTGGATGCAAATCATCATATATATAGTGATATCAATCATTCGTGATAGAAATTTCAATTTTTATAAATATCGAAGGTTCTTTGGATGCAAATCATCATCATATATATAGTGATATTAATCATTTGTGATATAACAATTATATAAACTTTACCTTTTTATGATTGGATATGTTTTATTTACCTCACCTTCTTTAAAAGAATTAGGGAGATAGTTCTATTGAAGAACAAGAGCCACATAGTGGAAATGTCCATGACATAGCAAGGATAGATAGATAGAATTTCTATACAAAGAAATTATTGGCATACGCCTATGATGGCAAATTTTGCTATAAAGAAAACTTTTATGCATATATGATATCAATAGAATTTATGTACAAATAAATTATTGGCATATGGCTATGATGGCAAACTTTTGCTATAAAGAAAACGTTTATGTAGACAAGACATCAAATTACATGTATCCTTGATATTTGATAACTATAGATCACTGCAAGCTAGCAAATATCTTTCAATACCATATGCATAATTGCATAACAATTACAAGTTTATACAATATCTGAATAAGTATAAGAATAGCATATTTTTCCCAAATACAAATATTAAATTACACATTATATTTTGCATATAACAAGGAAAAAGAAGAAAGACGTATTATATTACACATTATATTTTGCATATAACAAGGAAAAAGAAGAAAGACATTGGCCTAGAGCAACGAGACATTCTTGAAAGCACAACCACTTTTTGAAGTAGGAAAAGTAAAAACAAATTCTATTTCAAAAGATACAAGTGACGAAGATGACACATAACTATTGTTTTAAAAGATAATCTGCATAGAATACGTATAGAAGATAAGAAAGTCCTGCTAAAATAAAACTTAAAAAATAATTCAAACTAAGTTCATTTATTTGGTTTCCCAAAATAAGGCAAACAATCCAAACATAGAATTGAATTGGCACATATATTTCCGCTAATCTTTGCAAATATGCATTATTCTTAAACAAAGCTTAAACAAAGAGATAAAGCACTGATAGAGCAGTTATTTGCACTCATTTACAATAAACAATTACAAGTTATGTTCAAGGTTTTTTAAGACTAAAAGTTATTCATGGCACTTAAGCTATATCTATGCTTTCAATTTCAAGAGACAACTCAATTGGAGTAAATGAGTGCTAAATGGGTTTTTTCTAATTCACAAAGAGTTTCAATGCTACATAATTTCAAGGTCTCATCATTGACATAAAAAATTGAGAAAATAACTAACTCAATGGAATAGGTTCTATTTGTTGTTGCAATAATTGCATTGTTGATTGCAAAGATTCCATGTAGCTGTTGGCATATGGGCATATTTTGCATTTCACAATATGGCAAGCAGAGCTACAGTATGAAATGCATGCATCTTTGACATTGTGGTAAAAACATATTGTGACCGATGCAATCTTCAAGTCATATGACCAAATTGCAAACATACTCAATACTACAGTTGATGTTCTAAATCAAAAGCACATTTGCAACACAGGATACTAAATTTGGTCTAAGTGCATAATAACATGCGAATCACGAGCATAAATTATTTGACAGCATGACAGGAAAAACAGAAAAGCATGTTCTTGTGGCCACTTCCAATAGAATCATTGGGCTAATTTGCAAGGTTCAAGCTATATATCAAATTGCAATCAATAATATATCCCAAATTAAACCTTATAAGCAACAAACAACATTGGGCTAATTTGTAAGGTTCAAGCTATATATCAAATTGAAATCAATAATATATCCCAAATTAAACCTTATAAGCAACAAAAAACGCTTGTAGCAACTCTAAGTTCAATATAAAGAAAACAATGCCTTTAACCCCAGTTGTAAAGGGTCATTTTCAGGGGACAATGGATGGTCAACCAGTTCAAGGTAAGTATCTGGACTCCATTGAAAAGCCTCTCTTTATGGAAAAGATAATGTGCGACTTTTAAAGGGGATGCTACCCTTTCATTTGGGTGAGATCAAAGGTTTTAGATCAGAATTGCCAGCACAGATTTCAACCAGAATTGGCAATTTTAGAAAAAAGACCAACTCTTCAAATTGGAGCCAAGACAAATATGCTGGCTCGCATTCCCTCTTTAGGGGGGTGGTCCGAGTAACTATATCTTAGCTTAATGATTTACGATTCTTGATTCTCTATTGTCACAAGATTCATTTTAAAAATACATATAGATTGCACATTGAAAACCAGAGTTCCTATCCTCGGGCTCTCTTTGTTTGAATATCAGGCAAACCCTACACGTCCCATTTATGCATGTAAATATTGTAGTGAAAAACTAATTATTCCATTTTCACCGAAACTCAGAAAGTTTGTCAAGTCTGAAGAGGTAACCATCAATCCCATAACAATAAATCCAGAGTACAATCGACCCCAATTGGAAAGGCTCATTTTGGGGGGACGATAGATGGCCAGACAATTTAGGGGAAGTGTCTAAACTCAATCAGATTGACAACCATCTCTTTTTATGGAAAAGGCAATGTGCAAATTTTAATCAGGACACTATCCCTTTCATTTGAGTAAGATTACATATTTTAGATCAGAATTGCCAACACAGATTTCAACCAAAATCTCAATTCTAGAAAAGATAGACTCTTTGACCATGTGAATATTATAGTGAAAAACTGATGATCCCATTTTCATAGAGAAACCCAATAGTTCGTCTAGCAGTCTGAAGAAGTAACCATCAATCGAATAATAATAAATCCAGGGAGTACACTCAAAATCAAACTCATATTTCGTCAAAATATTGTTTCTTAAATTTATGTGTTCTAAAAATGCTTAATTCAGGACATTTTTTGAGTTTATTCATGACAATTTCAAATTATGTCCTCAAAATGGACTTTAGATAACCTTTTAAGATTTCTAGTGGCATGAAGCTCCATACTTATTGTGCATTAAGAACTACGGCATCTGGCTCCCCACCACCATGAAATGCAATTAGCCAATCATATATGCCTCAATCAAGTTGTATTAGCATCTTGTTATTTAAAAAATCAAATTTGTTCAAGAACAGTCTTCGCACCAGAAACCTTGAACTCAGAGGGGACCTTCTCCACATTCAATGCTTTAATTTTCCCATCGTCCACAAGTGCAGACCACCTTGGAGAACCAAAAAAACCAAAAAGAACTCAGCCTACTCTGCATTGAGAGGCAAAATACAGTAAGGAAAATGCAATATCTACAGAATTAAAATTGTTGAAAAAATTGCAAAGGAGTAAGGCTAGCCCAAGTGAATACATGACACAATACTAAATAACAAATTTGAATATCCAAATGACAGAAGCATGACATTGAAAAATATTCTTTAACAGAATAACTAAATATTTAATGGAAAAATATTAGTGGAACTGCACAATGAAACATCAATAAAAATTCCAGAGTCAAAACATAAGAAAATTTGACTCCGGGCTCCAACCACTAAATCATAAATGGCATCTTGATGTGCATTTTATAAATTTACAATCTGGGTCCTCATATTGACATTTGGAAGAGATCCATTTTCTGTCCATTCATAACTTTGCTAACTTTCTATAGTCTTCCACACGAGAAAGAGGTTAAAACTGATGCCAAGTTGGCCAGGTAAACTTTTTCATATCTTAAATGGGACTCAAAACTTGTGTGAAGTACATCCAGGAGGATTGAAGATAGTGATAATTCAAATCTTGTATGTTTGCAAGTGTTTGGGAAGCCTGAACATTCATCGGCTATTTTGTCCAACCATCTCAAAATTATCTCAGAAATATAAATTATGTTCTGTGAATTTTATCTTCAGTATAGCAATATGAATATCTATTTTGTCCATTCTCTTCTAGATCTTATTGATCCCACTCATTCACTCCTCTAAATGAATTAAATTTTTCAATATTAATTCTTAAAGCCAGTCCAATACTACAAGAATTCTACCTCTTGTGAAATAGAAGTAACTCGTAATTTAACATACTTAAATTGTAATAAGTTCAGAACCTTCTTTCCACTCCTAATTTTGATTTTGAGCTGACAGAGCTCAGGGCTCAAACATAACTCTGTGCTTATTAAGCACTCGCATTCTCACAGAGGTTTGGCAGGTCAACACAAGCCACTTGGCCCCATGATGAACCCATTTTTTACTGTGAAGAATAATAAAGAGCATGAAAAACTGTTGGGCCCAGGTTGAGATAAAGTTTTGGAAGCACCTTTTTGAGGCAAGCAATGAAAGCTGAGCTGAGCGCAGCTCAGAAATACAATTTTGGCTAAGTATTGAGGATGCTGCGAATTTGCGCGCAACATCCAAATTTTGACCAGATTGCGGAGTTGCGCGCAGCATCGAAGTTTTGGCCGTGATGCGAAGACCAGTACTGCGCCGAAGCAGTGCTGCGGAGTTAGGAGGCCACGTGGATCCATCAAAGCGGTGTGTTGGACAAGTATCAAGTGTAGCTACCGGCTCGATTGGTAGCAGCCATTTTTGGAAAGATATTCCAGGATTTCCAAGCGGCGGACATGGGCAAAACAGGAAGGCGTCCACGCATGGGTTTTTAAGGAAAGCGACGTTTGGCACGCTTAGAAGGTAAAACCATTAGAGAGAAACGGTTCGGCAGAAGCAGCCTGTAGGCATGCATGTGACAGGAAGGCCGATAGCGATAGAATGAGGATGTGGAGATCCTCCATGATCAAGCAGACGCTACCAGGAGCCAGCAAGCCAGTTTGGAAAATCGGCGCAGTTTTGGAAACCCTTAGGGTTTTGGGTTTTAGGTCTTCGACATTATACAGACATGACCTTCGGGCATGATCTATTTAAGAAGAAACTTTTGTATGGGATGGGGGTTGTTGTTGGGTTGCTCTATTTTGGATACTAGATGCTAGTTATTAGAGTAATCTTGAGATAACCTTTTTTGTATTGTAAAATCTCTCTGAGCTGAGAATATTGTAAAGGCTCTACAGCTGTGTGCGCAGAGACCTAGCCTAGAGAAAGGAGAGTTTGCAGCTGAGTGCGCAAACTAAGAACGGTTGCCCTGTCCCTTTTGAAATAAATATATTACCAACCGTTCTTGTGGACGTAGCTTTCCATCCAGGGAAGTGAACCACGTTAAATCCTGTGTTATACGATCATGTTTATGAATGAATGACTGTTTGTATTTTTTGTAGAATGAATGCTTGAATGTTTCCTTGCATGCTGTAATATGAGAACTTTGATATGCATTTACCAATAGGGGAAGTTTGGGAATGATATGCTAGGTTCCACGGAAGCAGATGAATGGCAAACATTTCAATTCTATGTTAAGATCGTGAATTAGTCATTTAAGTTTAAACACAGTGAAGGAACGCAGCACAGTTAGTCATGTCTATCATTTCAGTTCACGTTGTAATAATCCAAGTTCTAGAATGAATGCTAGAAAGATAACCCGTAAGTGCATGAATGAATGGATGAGTGATATCATTTCAGTGTGGGTAATTTGCAGTTCCAGTAGAATATTCGCAGTAGTAAGAAACCCTTAGTGAGGCCCGCAGTGTTGCCTCCACCGCGCAGTACTGCTCGCAGCGTAGATCCTGCTACATACCGCATCACTTTGCCCCGTAGTGCACTCCTTCTGTCCTACGCTGCGCAGCTTGTTCATATAAACAACTCATCATTTACTGTGGAAACCTGATTCCGCAGTACCCCATAAGATACACCTCGGGTGAGACCTCAACCTGCTCGCAGGTTCTTACTGAAAGGGCCGGTGCGAAGGGGTTTTGTTGGTCAAAGGGAGAACTGCAAAGAACCTGGGTCTAATTGGAAACCTCTGGGTCAGTTTAAGCGAACAAATGGTTCCATTGCCGTGCTAGAATCCATGATGAGTTGCAATCAGGATGTGTGAAGAAGAATATTAGTTCCTTGAAGGATCTGACTATTGGCATCTTGAAAAGACAGAAATCCAAGCTTGGTGGGATAAGACCATAAGAGATTTTAATAGACAAGAAAATAGACATCCGCGTCTAAGCGACACACAGTGGTCGGATAGATATCTGTTGGACAACATTCACGAGATCTTCTGGGCATCGTTTCCAAATGAGCTGCATGTGTGGATCTCGCGACTCACAGAGAAGAAAAATTGTTTCCAAGGAGGAGTTCCTATAGAGTGGACTCCTGAGCTCACAGCGCAGCTTAAAGCGTTAGATAGCCCGTTGTCAGAGGCAGTTGATTATCGGGTTGATCATATGCTAGAAGGATTTGTAACAGAATTTGCTGTAGACACACTCAAATCCTACAGCCAAGCAAAAGCACACTTTTTCAGAGGATTTCAAGGTAAGTTTCTGAACAATCTCAGTCTATACATTAAGATGTTGTTAGCTGAGAAAGGTATTCTAAGAATGCAGTAATATTCTTGAAGTTTGTCATGATAAACAATACATATATTGATTCTGACGAAGAGACACATACTCTTAGAAGTGTTAAGAGATATAAAATTATTAAGAATCCGGAAGGCCCTAAACTTCATATAGATACTGAGATCCCCTGCGATCTTGAAATCGAAGTTGCACAACCATTTACCCTTGAGAATCTGTCGGCTGCACAAACAGCGCCACCCTTATCGCAGAACCCACCCGCTATGCAGCCCACCCCGCAGAAGAATCAGCCTAGTCCATCTTTCCCGATAATACCATTTGTATTTACTGCGCAGATCCCTTTATAGCAGCCGCGCACTAATCTCGGTGCCCCACCACCTAGTAGCACAATGGCAAACACTGATATGAAACTGCCAATATTCAGAGGAACTGGCCTAGAAGACCCTGATCAACATTGGTTCCTTTGTGAATCCGTATGGAGTGTAAGACAAATCCAAGATGATGTCGTGAAGCAAGCACAACTCATCACCACTTTCAGGGATAGAGCGCTACATTGGTTTATGAAATACTCTACCGTACAGCCGAGAACCCTCACAGAAATTAAAGTCACGCTGGTGGCGGAGTTCAAGAAACCTAAGTCTGAGTCTTAGTGTATAACTGAGCCGAAGGAAATAAAGCAGAGACTAATTGAAATGGTTTGGGAATTTGATCAAAAATTTAAGACCTTACTAGACCAAGTAAGTTTTGTTATACCACCATAACAGCATAAAGAATGGTTCATTGTTGTGCTGTTACCTCATATCAGATTACCATTGATGCAGCAAAAGGTTCTATCCCAGATAGAGGTCTTGGAAATTGCAATGAAGCTGGAAGCTTTGCCGATTGGTGATACTAGTTCTGGGATGTCTCAAATCCAGAACCAGCTGACCACCCTAACACTTGAACTGCAAAGTATGAAAAATGGTAAAGAACAAATATATGAACCTAGACAGGAGGTCTGGTGTACAAGTTGTAAAGGAGAAGGTCATGACCGCGAGCATTGCCCTCTGTTCCGCGACTATAGTAACAGTGGTGCGCCTAACCCATTAAATCAGAATCAGGCCCCATGGTGTGAGATTTGCAGAACCACAGGACATAGACCTGAAGACTGTTACCTCATCCAGAAATATGTGAAAACTCCTAAGAATTTATACTGCAATTTCTGTAAATCAGTTGGACATGATGAATCCAATTTCCGCGCATATGAATTAATGAATGAAAGAAAAAGGGATATGGATTCAATGCGAGGTGCTGGCTTGTACTGCGTACAAGAAGATACCTAGCCGAAACAAGAAAATGCACAATATAACCAAGGAGGATACAGAGGTCGTGGTGGTGAATATCGTGGCAGAGGAAGAAATGCTGGTCTAGCACAGGGAAGAGGCCATGGCCAAGTCATTTGTTATAACTGTGGCCAACCTGAGCACATGTCTAGAGATTGTGTTAACCCATGCACTACGTGCAATTATTTTAAATCATTTGAGCATGTCATTGAAGATTGCCCAGTATTAGAGGTGGAAATGCAGAAGAGAAGACGAACAGAGGCTCCGAATCCAAATCTCCAGTGGATCGCAGTAGAAAATAGACCAGTGGATCCAAGCATTAATGTGGTTACGCGCAGTGGCGCTAAGACAGGCCGCGACAAAGGCACGGAAGCTTCAACATTAGGAGAGGCACATACGAAGAAGGATTCCCTTGAAACAGTATGGATAAGGAAAGCCCCATGAAAAGCACCCCCTCTTAACTTACAAAAGAACAAGGAGATCTTCATTGACGTGCGGAATACCTTTAGAGAACTAGCAAATAAGTCATCAAGGATCCCGCTACGCAGTGAAACAACGCATGTTGAAGACATGCCGACTCCGTATGACAAAACAACCACTGCGATAGATGTCCGTACTTCTGTTGTGCAGTTCTTGCAAAGCTGCATGAAGTTACTAAAAAGCGAAAAGGCCATAGTAGAGCTCTAGAAGCTCATAAGCCAGTATGAACCTCAGATTGCAACAGAGACTCCAGATAGCGCTGTACATCATATAAGGAAGCACAAAAGAATAGGCCGAGAGATGAGGCTTACTACGCAGATAGGAGATTTTGAAATGGATGAAGTCATCCTTGATCTGGGATCAGAAGTGAATGTCTTGACTAAGCAGACATGGCAGCAGATGGGTTGACCAAAGTTGCTCTGGTCACCTATCGAGTTACGAATGGCTAATCAGGAGAAGGTCATACCTTTTGGCTGCTTAGCTAATGTAGTAGTTGACATCGACGGAGTACAGGGTCATGCAGACTTTGAGGTTATTGAAATTGTGGATGATAGTCAACCTTTTCCAGCAATATTGGGAATTGATTGGGCTATGGATAACTTGGCTATCATAAACTTGAAGACAAAGAAGATGATATTTGAAGGGAAGCATCTTAGGGTCATCACACCATTGGATCCTAAAGATGGTGATAGATACAGTGAGCCGATTCAGGAGGAATCCCAAGCTCAAGATTTAGACCGACTATACGAGCTGACTGCGAATAAGGAAGACTACATTAATCCTACTGCGGATGGTACGTTCAGCTGGCGATGTGACACTTCTTGCATCTCCGACTCGGATACAGGACTGGAGAATTGGCAAAGCCGCATGCATGAAGTATCAGCAAGAAGATGTGCGCAGGTTACGAAATCACTGCGATGGATCAGAAAAGAGGTGAGTCCTATTCCCACATATGATGGTTCTGCTAATGTTTACAGTTTCATAAGGGAATATACTGCATCTATACCAGATGAGCATAGACTGCCAACTTTAGATATAGTATTGCGCGATACACCTGCCAGATGGTGGAATGCACATAAGAAAACATTGACCACTTGGGATCAATGCAGAACTAAGATGCAGATCCGGTTCGCTGAAAAAGGTTACTTTACCCTTTGAAAAGTATAATGGACAGACAGACCCTAATCAACATATTGAAATCTGTTCAAAGGAATGGGTGGAAAGACCACTTACAAAATGGGTACATTTATTTGTACATACATTGGATGCGGGGATCCCAGAGAAATGGTACCTAGACCTGGAGTTGCGTAGTGAACTCACTGATTGGGAGCTGCTCGTTGCGAACTTCCGGAAGGACTTCAGTTTTGAAGATGAGAATCCATTAATCCATGAAGCATTCAAGAAGCACATATTCCAGGACGACTGTCCTCATCAAAACATTGCAGGAGTTTTTTGGGACAGAGTGCATTCCTGCACACCTATAGTCAGAATGGAAGGAACATGAAGAGCACTTTATTGAGTGTTACAACTTAGCTGAAGATACCAATGATACAAATGAAGACGATGAGGAGGACCCGCGCAACATAGATATACCGGAGTTAGAAGGCGTGCGTGAGGTAGAAGGACCTCCGTTGGAAATCCCAGATATGACTGGACCAGTAAAAACACAAAAAGTGAACATTGGCATAGACAAAGAGCCGAAGTTCGCATCAATAGGAGATTATTGGGACGATCAGACTATTGCAGAGATCGCATATACCTTACATGAGTATCAGGAACTATTTCCAACAAAATTTACAGAGATGAAAGGAATTTTGGGAGACCTAGGGGTCATGAAAATACCTTCCAGGTGCTAAGCCTATCAAGCAGAGGCCATACAGATTGAATCTGTGCTACAAGGAAAAAGTCCGCGCAGAACTCGATAAGATGCTAGAAGCAGGAATCATTGAACCAGTCGAGGAATCTGAATGGATTAGCCCCATGGTTGTTCAAGACAAGAAAGCAAAAGGTGAGATTAGGATTTGTGTGGATCTCAGAAAACTAAATGATGCTTCCATGCACGACCCATTTCCTACTCCATTCATAGATGAAGTGCTTGATAACGTTGGAGGAAATAAGGCATATTCTTTCACTGATGGTTTCTCTGGTTACCATCAGATCAGGATTGATCCTGTGGATAGGCATAAGATGACATTTGCTACAGAATGGGGGTCATTCCAGTACACCGTCATGCCTTTTGGGCTGAAGAACACACCTGCCATATTCTCTAGAGTCGTCATTGCAACATTTAAAGATTTTATGCACAAGTTTTTAGAAGCGTATTTTGATGATTGGACTGTATTTGGTCTATTGAAAAATCATTGCGCGAATCTCCGCATGATGCTCGAGAAGTGTCGACAGCATCAAATATCCTTGAATTTAAAAAATTGTATTTTTTGTGTGCCCTATGGAATTTTACTTGGCCACATTGTCTGTAAGCAAGGATTGATGGTAGACCCTGCGAAGATTGCAGTTATTGCAAACTTACCAACACCAAATTCAGTCAAGATGTTGCGATCTACGTTAGGCCATACTGGATATTATAGGAAATTTATAAAGGGTTATGCACAGATAACCGCAGCAATGGAGAAGCTGCTGAAGAAGGACGCACCATTCATTTGGAACGCAGAATGTGAATAGGGTTTTTACACATTAAAAGAAAAGATGGTCACTGCGCCTATTCTAGTCTTTCCAGACTGGACGAAGCCATTCCATGTCCATGTTGATGCATCATGTATTGCCCTAGGGATCATGTTAGCTCAGCCAGGAGAGGGAGGTGTTGACCACCCCATTGCATTTTCTAGCAGAAAGCTTTCAACAACAGAGAAGAACTATACTACTACTGAGAGGGAAGGCCTTGCGATGGTATATGCCCTATAGAAATTTAGACACTACTTGTTGGGATCGCACTTCCTTATGTTTACTGACCATTCTGCGTTGAAATATTTGGTCAACAAGCCAGTGTTAGGAGGACGCATATGCCGATGGCTACTGCTGTTCCAGGATTATGACTTTGAAATTATTGTCAAGCCAGGTAGACTGAACTTGGGACCTGATCATCTGTCAAGGATCGAGTCAGGAGAGGAGCCGATGAATATTGAAGACAGTCTGCCTGATGCGCAGTTATTTAGTATATAGGTTGCCGATGATTATTACAAGGATATCATTGACTTCCTATCCACAGGGCTGGCACCCCAGGAATTCTCGGTCCAACAGAAAAAACAATTAGTGCTGTGCACCGCGGACTTCACTATAATTGCAGGACATTTATACAAACTTGGGCCAGTTGAAGTCCTGCGCAGGTGCGTACTCGATCATGAGAAGCCATTTATTCTAGCTGACACACACTCAGGAATTGCGGGAGGTCACTATGCAGGAAGGGCTACTGCGCAAAAGATATTGCGCGCAGGGCTATGGTGGCCTACGCTCCATAAAGATGGCAAAGAACATTGCAGGAACTGTGATGTCTGTCAAAGGACAGGAAAACCATGATGTTGAGTTGAGATGCCATCGAATCCACAGTTGACACTGCAGCCATTTGAAAAATGGGCAATGGGTCCTATAAACCCACCAGGAAAAAGAACGGGTGCAAGGTATATTATTATTGCTACAGATTACCTCACTTGATGGGTGGAAGCAAAACCAGTTAAGGACTGCAGCGCAGTTTATTTTTGAAGAAATACTCACCAGATTTGGCTGTCCAAAGATTTTGATGAGTGACCAAGGTACTCACTTTTTGAATAAGACGATTGAGGCGCTTACAGAGGAATTCCACATTCGTCATCAGCGCAGTACTCCATATCACCCACAGGAGAATGGTACTGTAGAGGCTTTCAATAAAATATTGGAGAACGCACTCACTAAGGTGTGCAATGTCAATAGATACGATTGGGACCTATGCGTCTCATCTGTGCTATGGGCATATAGGACAACATGCAAGAAATTGACAGGACATACACCCTTTCGGTTGGTTTATTGGCAAGAGGCTATAATTCCTATGGAATATATTGTCCCTAGTTTGAGAATCGCTGCATTCACAGGGATAGCAGACTGCGAAGCTCTAGAAGAAAGATTACTACACTTACTGGGCTTGGAGGAAGATCGCTTCGTCGCAGGCTTCCACCAGCAAGCTCAGCAGGACTGCAAGAAAGCATGGCATGATTGCCATATAAAGAACAAGTGTTTTCAAGTAGGTGATCTAGTCCTCCTGTATGATATCAAATTCATGAAATTCCCTGGTAAATTTAAGATGCATTGGCTTGGCCCATATACTGTGATACATGTTACTAACACTGGTACAGTCCAGTTAGCCAATACAGCTAGTGATACCTTGCCAACTTTGATAAATGGAAGCAGGCTAAAGCTATACCATGATAGCACTACTTCGCAGAACCCTGAATAACGAACAAAGGAAGGAAGTTCTAAGTGTCAAGTACAGTTGAAGTTGGACACTAGAAATGTAAAGGAGTCTCTACATGTATGATAAAAGGAAGAAGGTATGATAAGAAGAATGATCTATGCACCGCGCAACACTGTTGAAGCTGTGCGGAAGGAAAAAAAAATAAAATATATATATATATATATATATATATAAGAAGAAAGATATATATGTATAGTGGAAGCCGCGCAGTCGAAATTTTTGGCACTGCGAAGTAGCCGCGCAAGGTTGCAGATGGCTTGCCGCGTAGTTTGGCGCAACACTCAGACAAAAATAGTCGTTAGATGACCGTTGCAACAACCACTTCATCATTTAAAGAGAAGATAGCCGTTCTGAGGACGTTGACGATAGAAAAGACCGAAGGATCCGCTCAAATTCGCCAACGGACACCACATTAATTGCTTATCTAGCCATTGAAGGGCGTGGGAGAGGGTCTGCTGCGCCTATAAATAACACCGTTGGGAGACTCGTGGGCGTTACCGAGCTCTTAGAATTTTCTTGTGATTAACCTCTTTGAGCTAGTAGCCATCTATATTCTGTCTTCCTTAGCCGCTACCTCATTAGTGAATGTCTGAACCTGCCTATAGAGACGAAGAACTGACCATTGAAGAAGCACTGAGGGTCTTTCAGCATAGAGGGATTCATCAGTTAATGAAAACTCTAGTTAAGAAGGTCACCGTAGAACAAGGTGAAGGATCCCGCAGATAACCAAGAATTAATCCGACGATGCAAGAAAAAGCAAAAGATAAAGGAAAAGTCGTAACTGCACCTCGATCCAACATCATAAAGATGGGCTCCTCGGCACAGAGATCGCCAGTCTTTCAGACAGAACCCTTGAAGATGACACCCAAATATATCTCCCCACGGGCACTGAATGCCCCTGTGTTTAAATTGTCCAAAAATGTGAGATACGACATCCCGCTGTCACCTATCTCAAAGCATGTAAACGTTGCTAAGAATATGCTGGGAAAGATAACATATTGTAAATGGGAGGATTATGACCTCTTGGGAATGAAGAAAGACGATCCAGATGTTCCCAAATACCTAGATGTTCAACCAGACCAGTATATGTGTTGGAAAAAGGATGCCAAGGGAACTCTGAACTTGGTAGCTGACAGTTGGCTAGCACCTGTCATTCAGTCGGGGCTACTGAACTTGCTGAGATTGCCACATTTTGACCATTCCCCAGAACTTAATATCGTGGTTCGCACACTCATGGCGTGAATCCACCAAGGTTATCTTTGGCTGGACAGGAACATTGATTTGATCCACCGCATCACCGGGCTAAGCAAGTGCGGTAAGGATCCTAAGCAATTATTCCAGGGGAAGAGCAAAGAAAAAGAGGTTGTTGAGAAGATGAAGAAAACCCATCCGGTGGTGAAGGAAAAATGAGGTTTCCCGACAGAAGATATAGAGGACAGAGCAACAAGATTTGTAATGCAGTTGCTCGCAGGAAAGATACTCAAAACAGCTAGGCTTCCGGAGGTGCTTGCAGGCGCAATACTCCTTGGTGCTGCAGCGGCCGAAGGCAATAACTTTAATTGGTGTCAGTTTATGTTGAATGAGTTCCTTGAAGAACTCAACGACACACAGGTGAATGGCGGCCAGTTCCATTTCACCTAGCTCATCATATTGATTGCTTTGTGTGGATGGAAGGAGCCGCGAGATTATGTGGGCATCATTATGGACACCAAGGATCCTAGAGGGTTTAAGTTCGTCAACCTCTAGTCAATAACAAATGCAGAGCGCCAGCAGAAGTCTTTTACCAGTACTATATTCAGCTGTGCGACGCAATCACGAAGACACCCCACATTGCAAAGCAGGTCACGGTGAAGTATATCCGCATCATCGACTTTGAGGTGGATATGAAATGTATATTCATATCGCCGAAAGCACAAATGAAGAAACCGGAGTGGTTCCCAAGGAAGTACATCATGTGTGAGAAGGATATTGAGGAGCTCATGAAAGATTGGCCACCAGAGTTCCACATAGAGGTTATGGACGTAGAGACAGACTCAGCAGAAGATGAGCCGATCCCGCTCTCATGCCCAATCATTGAAGAAACAGGGAAGAGAAAAGAAGCAGAGACTTTGGAGAAGCCAAGGTCGAGGAAAAAGGTGAAGGCCACAAAGATTCAATCGAAGGCAGTCCTCAATGATGATGACTACGAGATGATAGCCGAAATAGTCTCAGAGCAGATGAAGGAGCTTATGGCGGCTAAAGAAAAGAAGGACATGGCCATCCAGGATGACCTGCACAAGACATGGCTCGCAATGCAAGGCCTAATGAAGAAAATGGACGATGTCCAGAAAAGCCTTATTTTGCCGTGGGAAGCAGGGGCTGAAGGGAGGTCGGTAGGGACCTCGCAGCAAGGAAGCCAACAGCTAGCAATAATGCTGCCGTCGAAGACTAGAATTGTCCATCTGGACCCATTGGCTGTTGTGTTGCCAATGGCAGAACAAGTTGTCTTGGACACAAAGGGAGTCGAGAGGGTAGAGCTTGACTTAGCCAAAATCCCATTACCAGGATTGCACTTCATCCACATGTAGATCATTGAGGAGATGCATGAATGGACGATTGAATCAATGAAGTCACAAGTAGAGCTCACCGCAGCAAACAAGAAAATTCAGCTGCAGGCAGAAATACAGCTACGGAATGAACTGGACTGCCGTCAAAATTTGGATACTACCATATCCAATGTGGTGAAGGTTATTAAAGGCATAGAAATCCAGGATGATCCTGCAGACACAGTTTTGAGGATCGGAGATAAGGTGAGATCCTTACAGTTGGAGATGCAGGATAAAGAGATTTATTATGAGGTCGATATTGCCACAATGAAGGATAAGTTGAATAAGTAGGCGCCATTAACTGAACAACAAGTCAGAGAGCAAGCAGTGAGTGCCGCCTCGAAAAGCATTACAAGTGAGATGGCTAAGTGCCAATTGCTCCTGGATAAGGTTTCACAGGCAATCACGACCCTTGAAGAGGATCAAGGGTTGCTGTAGTTCAAAACCGTGGTACAAGAAAAACAGATTGCGCTGGACAAGTTGAACACAGAGGTTAAAGCACTGCCACCTAGAGAAAGGCTCCTGAGATACAAGTAGATATCTTGCTTAAAGAAAGAAGTACAGGAATTACGACAAAAAGAGATTGAGATGGATAATCAGTCACAGCAGCTCCTGGAGAATGCCATGGCGGTATTGTAGTAGATTGAAGATAAGTTAGTAGAACTGCGCGATAACCAGGAGCAGGTACAAGACCAAATTGGACAAGAAATAAGTCCAACACTGCTTGAGACAATTAAACAGGTTGAGCATGATACAAGAGAAGCAGTGGTGCAGTTGTGCGGTATATATGACGAGTTCGCGGCCAAGTTCATTCCACCAGTCGCGACGCAGAGTGAGACAGCTGAAACAATCAGTGGCTCAGGGACGAGCCACATGTAAGTGTTAGGGGCATGTTGGGCCCAGGTTGAGATAAAGTTTTGGAAGCACCTTTTTTAGGCAAGCAGGGAAAGCTGAGCTGAGCGCAGCTCAGAAATACAATTTTGGCTAAGTATTGAGGATGCTGCGAAGTTGCGCGTAGCATCCAACTTTTGACCAGACTGCGGAGTTGCGCGCAGCATCGAAATTTTGGCCGTGATGCGAAGACCAGTATTGCGTCGAAGCAGTACTGCGGAGTTAGGAGGCCACGTGGAGCCAGAAAAGCGGTGTGCTGGACAAGTATCAAGTGTAGCTACTGGCTCGACTGGTAGCAACCATTTTTGGAAAGATATTCCAGGATTACCGAGCAGCAGACATGGGCAAAACAGGAAGGCGGCCACGCATGGGTTGTTAAGGAAAGCGATGTTTGGCACGCTTAGAAGGTAAAACCGTTAGAGAGAAACGGTTTGGAAGAAGCATCCTATAGGCACGCGTGCAACAGGAAGGCCGATAGCGACAGAATGGGGACGTGGAGATCCACCATGATCAAGCAGACGCTACCAGGAGCTAGCAAGCCGGTTTGGAAAATCGGCATAGTTTTGGAAACCCTTAGGGTTTTGGGTTTTAGGTCTTCGACATTGTACAGACATGACCTTCGGGCATGATCTATTTAAAAAGACACTTTTGTTTGGGATGGGGGTTGTTGTTGGGTTGCTCTATTTTGGATACTAGATGATAGTTATTAGAGTAATCTTGAGATAACCTTTTTTGTATTGTAAAATCTCTCTGAGCTGAGAATATTGTAAAGGCTCTGCAGCTGTGTGCGCAGAGACCTAGCCGAGAGAAAGGAGAGTCTGCAACTGAGTGCACAGACTAAGAATGGTTGCCCCATCCCTTTTAAAAGAAATATATTACCAACCATTCTTTTGGACGTAGCTTTCCATCCGGGGAAGTGAACCACGTTAAATCCTGTGTTATACGATCATGTTTATGAATGAATGACTATCTGTATTTTCTGTAGAATGAATGATTGAATGTTTCCTTGCATGCTGTAATATGAGAACTTTGATATGCATTTACCAATAGGGGAAGTTTGGGAATGATATGCTAGGTTCCACGGAAGCAGATGAATGGCAAACATTTCAATTCTATGTTAGGATCGTGAATCAGTCATTTAAGTTTAAATACTTTCTTAAACACAGTGAAGGAACGCATCACAGTTAGTCATGTCTATCATTTCAGTTCACGTTGTAATAATCCAAGTTCTAGAATGAATGCTAGAAAGATAACCCGTAAGTGCCTGAATGAATGGATGAGTGATATTCATTTCAGTGCCTTAACGTTTATGAGATCTTCCAAGTAGAGGATAAGTGTGGGTAATTTGCAGTTCCATTAGAAGATTCGCAGCAGTAAGAAACCCTTAGTGAGGTCCACATTGTTGCCTCCACCACGCAGTACTGCTCGCAGTAGATCCTGGTGCAAACCACATCACTTTGCCCCGCGGTGCACTCCTTCTGTCCTGTGCTGCGCAGCTTGTTGATATAAACAACTCATCATTTACTGTGGAAACCTGATTCCGCAGTACCCCATAAAATACACCTCGGGTGAGACCTCAACATGCTCGCAGGTTGTTGCCGAAAGGGCCGGTGCGAAGGGGTTTTGTTGGTCAAAGGGAGAACCGCAAAGAACGTGGGTCTAATTGGAAACCTTTGTGTCAATTTAAGCCAACAAAAACATAAAATCCATGTCTAGGTACTGTTTCACCAGATCTCTTTTGGACCAAGAACCCTTAGCAAAGGGACTATCATCTCTCACATCACTACATAAAGGGGCATGACATCCGGCCCCTGCCAAATGCACTAGGAATGATTGAAATTTCTTGGAATCCTTTTCCAAGGAAGTGTCACAATGAGTAGAAATGGTTGGGCCTGGTTACGTCTGATCCCCAAACACAACACTGGGTAAACATGGAACTAGTGACCTGCAACTGGCTCAGCCTATCATTTGGGGGCATGCCGATTTGCCAATTTGATTTCTCAGATATGATTTATCTCATGTGTGTTAGGATATTCCTATACTCCATCCTAGTCCTACTAGCATTTTCATCCTTTGAATTTTCAGTCATGCATGCACTTTTAGGGTTTGCATGCATTATTTAGGGTTTGCATGCATCCCAGTCATCAGTCCCAGCACCTAGCCATTAGTTAGCTAGCCCCCGGAGCTTCCTTCCACTCAGTTTCAGCCCTCCTAGAGCTTAGTGCGCCCTCCTTTCATCTACCAATTGATAAAGGTACCCTTCCTTACCTACCATTCAATTATCTTCAATGATCTTCAGTTCTTTCCTTGATTTAAGGTTAGACTGACTCTCAACTGACTGTATCACTCCGACGGACCTCCAGTGAGACTTGACTGCCCATTCTGACTCCAGTTAGCTCCTCATGTGCCCTCCACTGAGCCTCCTTCATTCAGTTAGTTCCAGTTACACTTAGTTACACCTACCACACTCAGTTAGACTCAGTTTGACTGATGGTTGACAGTTACTTGAGCATTGATGACTTCACTGATGATGAGATAGACTACTAGTTGTGCTCCGATGACACTCTAGTGATCTTTTGATCACTCCATGAAGGCTAATTCGAATTGCCACCTTGGCATTCGAATCCTCATGCATTGTACTACTTATTTGTCCATATTGTGATTAATTAATTAGTGTGTGTGAAGTATTTTTGCTTCTATCCGAGTTCTACCATATTATTATTTTGTTGCTCATTACATTGCATTGACCACTCTTCTTCTATCTTCCTGATTAATCATAATTACTCTTGTGAGGTATACATCATCTCTTAGATCTGCTGTGAGGATTTTCACATGGTATCAGAGCATGTTGAGAGTATTGTTTATCTCCATTCTTGAGAGTTTTTTGCAAGTTATTATCAAGATTTCGAGTGCAGCAGTTGCAACAGTTTCTACATTTTTGCAGCAGTAGAAGTTGCAGATATTATCTATTGTTTTTGTAGGTATTCTACAACTTCCATGAATTCAGAAGAAATCCCTCCTCTTTCTCCATTCAACTATGATGAATGGAAACAAAAAATGATAGCATATTTGAAGAGCCATGATCTCTTTGATTGTTATTTTGAAAGAGAGTTCAAATCCTCTGAAGAGAAGATTGACTGGTTGAATAAAGATGACAAAGCCCTTGGAAGAATGATGCTTTCTATGTCTCGTTACATGATGTACCTCTTCATTGATTCTGTTGAAACTCCAAAAGAGCTATGGGCCCAAATGGATGAAAAATTTGGCGAATAGAATAAAGGAATTGGTCCAAACCCTTTCGAGAGCAAGCAAAGTGATGCATTCGCCCTCCTTGATGATCTCATTGATCATGAATCAGTATCAAACATATCTCATATTGAAGTTGTCCACAAAGAAGAAGAACTTGCAAATTCTAGACGCATGCTCCAAATTTCTTCTATTTCGAATTATGTGCCAGCTCACACTCTAGATATTATAGAAGGTCCTAAATCCTCTCTTGCACTAGAGTCTGTTGGTATGCATCATGATCTATTGAATGTTTTGGAGGTCAAATCAACCATTGGAGGTAATGCATTCACTCTCCTCAAGCAATCACCTCTTATTTACTACTATATGATCATTATTCCATGCTTTCAGAAGGTTATTGAAGAATATGGCCATTGCCATTCGCTTGGGATAATTTCTCATGCACATCATGGTTTTGATCTCACCCCTGCTGGTTCAAAGGAGATCTCAAGAAACCATTGCCATTCTCTTGGGATAATTTCTCATGCATTTACTGGTTTTGATCTCACCTCTAATGGTTCAAAGGAGATCTCAAGAAACCATGATTCAAGTCTTGGATCTAATTTGGATTCTAAGCAATCACTACTTGGGATAATTTCTCATGCATATGATGGTTTTGATATCACCCCTGCTGGTTCAAAGGAGATCTCAAGAAACCATTTATCAAGTCTTCGAGCTGATTTGGATTCCAAGCAATCATTGTTTGATGGTTCTTTTTGGAATAATCTCACCCATGATGGTTCGAAGGAGAAGACAAAAGACTATCTGCACATTCATAGTTTTGATCCTACATCAGTTGATTTGAATCACAGGTTCAAGGATCATCCTCATACTTTTGGATTTATTCTCATCACATTTGATCTGAAGAGCAAGTACAAGCACATGCTTTCTGAGCATGATCCACTTCTTCCCAAGAAGAAGATACCTCCAGACATATGACCAAGCATCACACCTGCTTGAGTTTGGAGCATTTATTTTTGTGTGTGCCTTACAGTCTATTTTGAGGGGGGTATTTTTCCCATGAGGTTTTCCCCATTTCCTCGATTTATTGTCTGTTATTATTATTCATTGTATTGGGTGGCCTTTGGTCTTAGTTACCAGGTCCCATGATTGATTAAGGGGGGGGTGTTAGGATATTCCTATACTCCATCCTAGTCCTACTAGCATTTTCATCCTTTGCATTTTCAGTCATGCATGCACTTTTAGGGTTTGCATGCATTATTTAGGGTTTGCATGCATCCCAGTCATCAGTCCCAACACCTAGCCCTCAGTTAGCTAGCCTCCAGAGCTTCTTTCCATTCAGTTTCAGCCCTCCTAGAGCTTAGTGTGCCCTCCTTTCATCTACCAGTTGAGAAAGGCGCCCTTCCTTACCTACCATTCAGTTATCTTAAGTTATCTTCAATTCTTTCCTTGATTTAAGGCTAGACTGACTCTCAACTGACTGTATCACTCCAATGGACCTCCAATGAGACTTGACTGCCCATTCTGACTCCAGTTATCTCCTCATGCGCCCTCCATTGAGCCTCCTTCATTCAGTTAGTTCCAGTTACACTCAGTTACACCTACCACAGTCAGTTAGACTCAGTTTGACTGATGGTTGACAGTTACTTGAGCATTGATGACTCCACTGATGATGAGATAGACTACTAGTTGTGCTCCGATGACACTCTAGTGATCTTTTGATCACTCCATGAAGGCTAATTCGAATTGCAACCTTGGCATTCGAATCCTCATGCATTGTACTTCTTATTTGTCCATATTGTGATTAATTAATTAGTGTGTGTGAAGTATTTGTGCTTCTATCCGAGTTCTACTGTATTATTATTTTGTTGCTCATTACACTGCATTGACCACTCTTCTTCTACCTTCTTGCTTAATCATAATTACTCTTGTGAGGTATACATCATCTCTTAGATCTTCTATGAGGATTTTCACAATGTGATCCAATATATGCAACCTCACCAAATTTGGGGAAGCACTAAACACGGGACTGACAAATAAGGATGCTAAAGACCTAAACTTACCTTCACAACACACATAAAATCATCAATTCCAGGCATACACTAAACTCATAATGCATTTATCCTGACCTACTTTCCACCAAAAAATATAACACGACAGAAAACATTTATTTATACAGAGATCTCATCACTTGTCTGTTCTTGGCCATAATAGAACTTATTCTTCAATAGGTATTCTACTTTCTATTATTTGAACTTAACACTGTTTTTTCCTAACAGAAACTCCTCATTTTTAGCTGGAGTTGGATCAATCTCCTAGGACGTGTCGCTCTTGGGATTCTTAGGTAGAGCCATACAGAATGCACTGTGAATTGAACCTGGGTCAGGAGTGGTAAACTTCCACGGGTGAATTGAACCTGGGTCAGTAAACTTCCATAGGTCTACAGCTGGACCACATCCCAACCAACAAATTTAAATGACAAGCCTTTAGGAGAACATGGCTTGGGATTGGGTCCTAATATGTGCACATGAGTCATGACCTCCATGCCAAACTTATTTGCTTCATTTCATGAACTTCTTTGAACAAACTAAATCGAACTTCAAGCTGAACAGGTTTGGTAAGTAAATTCACCCCAAATTCGAATGTAGTTGAATTTATCTTTTAAGTTTATCTTAAACTTGACATCTAAAAAAATTAAAGCAAAAAACCTAATAGCTAAAACCTAAAACCCCTAAAATGCCTGTGTTCATGCTCTCCCATAATCTCTTACCTTAAGGATGTTGTCGCAAACAATCGCTGCGATGCTCTTTGCAATGTTGTGTGAAAAATTTAGCTAAAGATTAACAACTAACCGGATTCCAGCAGTGACAGTGCCAAACCCATTGAACGTCTAAGGGAGGCATCAGAGTCAGCGAATGCCCTAACTCTGCTGTGAGAACCATCCAAAATTGTTTGTACCTATACAAAGCAAAAAAAAAAAAAAAAAAAAATTAGGCCTCATAATTTTGAACTCATGAATCTCCATAAATTACGAAATCAAAGAAAGATATGAGACGGCATGAGAATCCCTTCATTTAATCCTCTATGAACTGTTAAGTAACGAACCTTCTAATGGCCTGCAAGACTAGAGGTCCGTGATGAAGACCAGGCAAGTTACCCACAACTCGATGCTCCCGGATCTTTCAAGCTCCATTGAAGTTGTTAAACAAGCCGAAGCCGAAGACAGATGCAAACCACGTATGCAAAGCCGTCCCACAAGGAAAAAGACTATGGAAAACCCTGCTCCATCCACACCGGTGTTCTTCAAGCCTTCTCAATGCCAGGTTTCTTCAGGCCCCACCGATGAATTTGCAAATGTACATGAACTTGCAAAAGGTGGTAACCCTCTATGCTGCAGAGAGGCGTAACAACAAGCATATGAACCTGCCCTTGTTTGTGACCCTTGGCTCCAGTTCAAAATCCAAAATGTTGATCGCTTTACCTGATAAGGAGTACCAGCATTATGAACCTGCCCTCATTTTTTACCACGGCTCCAGCTCTAAACCTAGACTGCCGATCAGACCACCGATCCCTTGATGTGATCAATAGTACAAGCAGGGACAGGTGCGGGGACAACAGTAAAACACCGCACCAAACTACGAGGTAATTATTTGACATTAGACTTTTGAAAACTTTATGAAATTTGTGGCCAACGGAAAATTAATTTGCACCAATGGATTAATATGCCCAAATCGGTTACAACATGTCATGGACATAACAAGTTGTATGAAGCTTAAAAGTTGGTGCTTAGCTAAATGCATCTATAATATGTAATTTAATTTTTTTTTAAGATAACAAAGGTACTTCTAGAAGCAACTTATTATATAAATTGATATGCATAATTTGTAATAAAATTATTATAAAATATATCTAAAAGTACTTTTAGAAGCAAATTATTATATAAAGTGATATGAATAATTTGTAATATAATAATTATATAAATTTATTTATTTAATTTTTATTATTATGATAGGTTTTGTTTTATTTATTCACTTTTTTTTTAATTAAGAATATAGTTCTAATGAAAAACAAGTTTAATGAAATTTAAAAGTTGATGCTTATCTAAATGCAAAATCTATTTGTTGGCACGCAGTTCAATGAGGAAATGTCGCAGTACTGCCGACGTTGCGACACATTAGATGAGGTCGCGGAAGGAATATTTTGGGTTAAAGTATACCATGGTTGGCGGGTTTTGGGGTCACTTGGACCACATGTATGTAATATTGAGTCAGTTGTACCGTGGTATGCGGGTTTTTGGGTCATTTGTCCATAGTGTCGGTTAGGAAGTCGTTAGTAAGTGGACAAACATTGTAATGGCAGAAGCCTATAAATAGATGAGAGTTGTAAGTGTTAGATAAAGGAGTAGAAGCGAGAGGAAGTGAGAAGGAGATGTATGTAGACAGAGATCTATGTTTTGCTTCTGGTATACGGCTGTGACAGTAATATAATGATGATGTTTTGGTACAATCTTTGTGCAATGTTGCGATATATGAATGTTGTTATATTTTCTTGATGCAATGTCTACTTACTGTGCTATGATGAGAAATGCTGCGATTAAGTAATATATTATAACTCCATGTCGAATGTTTAAAGTTTATGTTTAAGTACTGCAATAGAACCAGTCCGTGTAGCCACAACTCGCCTCCTCCCTCAGCGGAAACATGGTTCCGTCTACTCTTCCTAGACACCTCGGGTGAGACCTCATCCACTTTGTGGGTGTTGTTGGGCGGGCTTGAACCTGCCCGGGCTGGTGTCCAGGGAGACTACGGTATGTGTCGACAGTGAGGCGAACCCCTGTCGACCGAGGTCGCGTTGGTCAACAAATGGTTCCGTTGTCGGGACCGTGTGCAGAGTGAAATGAGGCAATGTTGTGGCACCCGACGAAGCCGAAGATACAGTGCTGGTTTGATCAAAAATTGTGGGAGTTTGTTGAAGAAGAAAGCCGGAACATGCGACTGACAGTAGATCATTGGCTGGGAAGGGTGGTGAGCTTACAGCTTGGACCCCGGAGTTGATTCAGGAGCTACATGAAGTCGATAATAAGGCATCGTGGGCTGTTGAAGTTTGGCTCGATAGCATATTGGAGGGATATATCACTGAATTTGCGGTCGACACGCATAAATCATACAGTGAAGCTGAAAGATACTTCTTCCGCGGACCAAGGGGAAGGTTTCTGTTGTTGCTCCAACTATTGATTAAAATGCTAATCTGCGAAAAGGGTATATTAAATATGCATCTTGATCAGTAGATAGCCTTGTGGGCGGAGGCCATGGGTACTGCGACTGCTGGGGAATGGTATATGGAATGGTAAGGGGTAGATGGGTGCAGACCATGAGGAGACTGTGAGCGAAGCCGAGGAAGAGAGTGGTCTTACAAGAGGAGGAGCGAGGTTTCGACAGGAGAAGAGGCAGAGGACAGGAGAAGGTCCTGCTGCGATCGAACTGCAAAACTGCGAAGAAAGACCACACGGGACAAAGCGACCTCATAGTCCTGACAGGGACGACCAGGCTACTCCAAGGATAGAGGCAGGACCAAACCCCGGTACCAACGTACCCACACCTTCGCTCACTGACTCACAAACAACAAGAAATACCACTTCGACACCACCAGGTTCGTCAATTCCACGGAAGTTAATTGGTAGTAGTACATCAACAGGAGGAAGGCAACCCAGAATGGCGAGCGATGATGCTAAGTTACCGTTGTTCCACATAAGTGCAACATACAACCCAGAACAGTATTGGTTTTTGTGTGAAGCGGTTTGGACCATGAAACAGATCACTAATGCTAATGCTAAGAAAGGACAGTTAGCCACAACTCTGCGAGTTCGTGCATTAGATTGGTTCATGAAGTTTATTCTAGTCCCTACAGGAGCCCAAGAAAAATCACTGGATGAGATTCGGGATGGGCTGATTGCTGAATTTAGATGGCCTAAGTTGGAGGCTCAATATATTACTGAATTAAAGGAAATTAAGCAGTATCCCAATGAGACGGTATGGGATTTTGACCAGCGATTCAAGACGCTGATGGCAAAGGTTAGTTTCGATATGAGCGTCGTCCAACATAAAGAGTGGTTCATTGCGGCACTGTTACCCCACATACTGCTGTTGTTGATGCAACAAAACATATCGATGCCTAGCGAAGCTCTAGAGATTGCAATGCGATTGGAGGCATCACCAATTGGAGATAATGCAGCCGAGATGTTGCAGATACAAACACAGCTCGCTAACCTGACTATACAGTTGCAAGATTTGAAGAAGAACAAGGAACAACGCGATGAAGTGTGGTGTACGCGATGCCGAGGAGAAGGGCATACGAAGGACAATTGCCCGGATTTTCGTAACTATTTGGTGTCAGGTGCGCCAAACCCGTTGAATGGCAGTAGTATGCCATGGTGTTGTGTTTTCCAGGTGTTTGGGCATAGTCACAATAATTTCCCATATATGCAGAAAATGGTCACAACCCCACGAAATATTTATTGCACATTTTTCAAGTCAGTGGGTCACGATGACAAAGATTGTCGTGCATATGGGTTTCTACAAGAAAGAATGTGTGATGCATTTTACGTCAAGGACGATCAGCGTGCCATGCAACAACCACAACTGCAACCGCAGGTAGCTCAGCTGCTACCTCAATTGCAGATACAGTTTGCACCACAACAACAGCAACCGCAGCAGTTCATGCCGCAATATCCTATGATGCAGATGACTCCCCCACAATCACAGTATGTACAGCAACTGCAGTATCCACCACAAGGGCAAGGGATACCACCAGCACCAATGCAGCAACAGTTTAACCAACCTCCATACCAGCAACATGGTGGCTACCGAGGAGGATACCGGGGCGGACGCAGTGGCAGATTTGGTCATGGAGGAGGAGGCCGAGGTGGTCGTGGACCTGTTCAATGTTACCAATGTGCGGTATGGGGGCATTATCAGCGCGACTGCCCACTACTACAGAATCAGTATACGTTCTGTTTTGGTAATGATCATATGGTTGAGAATTGTCCACAGTTGATCGCACGATGGCAAGCTGGGAACGCTCCGCAGCTCCAACCACAGCAACCAGTACAGAATCAGGTACAACAACCAGTACAAAACCAACCCCCATGACCACCACTGAACGCCAATTAAAATATCAATCAATCGGGGAATCTTCAGCAGAACTAGACGCAGGGTGCAAATATTGCGACCATTTTTGCAAAACCGCGACCACAAGATGCTTCGGAGGCTGTTGTCACTCGTGGAGGCAAGACGACTGGGGAAGATAATTCACGACCACTGATTCAGTTTGTTGGTCAGAAGACGGTACCTTTCGACATTGACACAGAGCGGGAGACATTCCTGGAGGCACGTCGCACCTTGGAGAAAGATCGCGGTAAGGCCGTTGTTTGCGATATGCCACCTGTCTTTGACACCACATTGGAGGGAGGTCCACCGACACCACCGGGAACATTGCAAAGGTTTCTTGAGAGTTGTCTGTTATTGACCCGGGATCCAACCGCCCTGGTTGAGATTGAGGGATGGTTGCAGCGATTTCCGAAAGGACGGCAAGAGTCTGCAGTAAACTCTTTACAGCAACGGAAGACTGGCAAGGAGATGAGAATGAATATTCATATTGGTGAATATGATGTTGACTCTGTTATTCTTGACCTTGGTTCGGATGTTAACATCTTAACCAAGCAAGCGTGGAAGAAAATGGGGAGTCCCCCATTGAGATGGTCTCCTGTGCAGCTCCGGTTGGCTAACCATGCGAGAGTAACACCCATTAGACGGGTTCTGCGGCTAACTGTTGATATTGAGGGTATGAAGATTTATGCTGACTTCGATGTCATCGAAGTAGTTGAGGGAGGAAGCTCCTACCCTGCGCTATTGGGGATTGGATGGGCTAACGATAGTGGAGCTGTAATCAACTTCAAGCGGTGCATGATGACCTTTGAGAATCGCGATTTCAGAGTCATAGCCCCATTGGATCCGGCTGAAGGACGTCGATATGTTGAGCCTGTAAAAGATGATGATCCCACTAGATGGGACCATGCATTAAATATCTCTGAGGACTACATTCACCCTACCGCCAACAATGAGTTGGGATGGCGCAGCGAGAGCTTTGTGTCTTCCGACTCCGATGATGCCTTCGAACATTGGCAGAACCAGTTGCATGAAGTACCGCTCCAAAAATGTGGCTTAGTTACGCAGTCTTTATGTCGTGTTGCGACAGAAACGGTCACATTGATTATCTATGAGGGGTTGTCTGGCTTAACCAACTTTTTGACGAAATTTGAAGAATGGGTTTCAGAACCATAGCGGTTGTTGGCATTGGGGGAAGCACTGAAGGCTGCTCCAGCACACTGGTGGGCGACACATAAGAAATCCATTGCTGGTTGGTCACAGAGGTTAAGGTTGTTGATGGTTCGGTTTGGTGATACTAAGGTTTATCACACTGCAAAGTATGATGGCCAGAATAATCCTGGTGATCATGTGATGGAATGCCAACGGTTATGGGTAGAGCGACCCAGAGATGAGTGGGTCCATGCTTTTATCCATACATTAGATGAGATGCCACGCTCGTGGTATACTGCAGTCGAATTGCGCAGAGAAATTACAACATGGGGGGAGTTGACAGTCTGTTTCACTCATACGTTCACTTTTGCGGATGCCAACCCTGATGTCAATAACGCTTTACAGCTCATCCGCGACGTGGTACTTCACGTTGTTCCGGTGGCCTACCCTGTTGACCCGCACACCTACTGTCAGATGCAGTCTCTCATGGAATGCTTTAACATCAGCAGTGGGACAGAGGATGAGGATGATCCCCGGAACGTTAACATTCCTGAATCTGAAGGAAGTCGCGATGTGGTACGTCCTGTCACGCCAAGTACTCCGTTCGGTCAACCATTGCAGCTTCGCAAGATGAATATCGGCACAGAGGCTACTCCCAAGTTTGCTAATGTTGGGGATTATTGGGATGATGAGATGATGAGTAAGGTCACCAAGTTACTTCATGAGTTTCAAGACTTGTTTCCCATGAAGTTTTCCGAAATGAAGGGAATCCTTGGTGATTTAGGAGAGATGAAGATTCCCTTAAAACCAGATGCTAAGCCAGTCCAACAGTGACCTTATCGACTCAATCCATGACATAAGGAAAAGGTCAAGGCGAAACTTGATCGCATGTTGGACGTTGGTATTATTGAACCTGTTGAAGATTCCGAATGGATCATCCCTATGGTGGTGCAGGACAAGAAAACTGGTGGGGTGCGCATTTGTGTTGACTTGTGAAAGTTAAATGATGCTTGCTTGCACGACCCTTTTTCGACCCCGTTTACTGATGAAGTACTTGAAGGGGTGGGCGGCCAGGAGATGTACTCATTCACCGATGGGTTCTCTGGCTACCATCAGATTCGCATTGCCAAAGAAGATCGCCATGAGACAACTTTCGTTACTGAATGGGGCTGCTTTCAGTACACAGTAATGCCATTTGGGTTGAAGAATGCACCTGCGGTATTCTCCCGGGTCGTTGTTGCTGCGTTCAAAGATTTTATTCAGAAATTTTTGCAAATATATATGGATGATTGGACAGTTTATGGGTTGATTCGTGATCATCTGGCCAATCTGCGGTTAATGCTTGAGCGATGCCGACAACACCAGATATCACTGAATTTGAAGAAATATATTTTTTGTGCACCGTTTGGGATATTGCTGGGTCATATCGTGTGTAAACAGGGATTGCTGGTTGATCCAGCCAAAATTGCGCTCATTTTGGGTTTGCAATCGCCAACCACCGTTAAGTAGTTGTGAGTGACTTTGGGTCATATGGGTTATTACCACAAGTTTATCGGGGGTTATGCTGCGATTACTGCCCCTATGGAAAAATTGTTGAAGAAGGATGCGGCATTCTAGTGGAGCCTGGAATGTCAGGATAGATTTGAAACGCTCAAGGCGAAGATGGCGTCGGCACCGATCTTGGTCTTTCCAGACTGGAGTAAGGAATTCCATGTCCATGTTGATGCCTCATCAATTGCATTGGGTGTTGTGTTGGCTCAACTTGGAGAAGGTGACCTTGATCATCCCATTACGTTTTCCAGTCGGAAGTTGTCCTCTGCAGAACGAAATTACACTACCATGGAGCGGGAAGGTCTAGCAATGGTTTACGCGTTGCAGAAGTTCAGGAACTATTTGTTGGGTGGGCACTTTAAAATGTTCACTGACCATTCCGTGTTGAAATACCTAGTTAATAAGCCTGTGTTGGGGGGGAAGATATGTCGTTGGCTACTTCTTTTTCAGGAGTTTGATTTTGAAGTCATTGTGAAGCTAGGCCGATTGAATGTTGGTCCTGATCATCTATCGTGGATCGATACATGGGAGGAACCCACTAATATCGAAGACGGGTTGCCGGACGCCCAACTATTTAAGATTGACGTTGTTGATGACTATTTTGATGACATCATCCAGTTTCTGACAACGACTAATACACCAAATGAGTTCACCACCAGTCAGAAGAAGCAATTGGTAGTCAAGGCTGCAGACTCCAGCTCATCGCAGGAGAGTTGTATAAACTGGGTGCTGATGAGATATTGCGCAGATGTGTCTTGCCGCATGAGCAAGCACTGATACTGGCAGAAGCACATGGAGGAGTAGTAGGAGGACACTATGGCGGTCGGGCGACTTCCAGGAAGGTACTACGTGCAGGGCTTTGGTGGCCCACATTACATAATGATGCGACAGACTATGCGCGGTCTTGCGATGTTTGTCAACGAACTGGCAAACTATCCAAACACGATGAGATGTCGCTAATGCCTCAAATTACATTGCAACCGTTCGACAAATGGGCCATGGATTTTGTAGGACCGATCAATCCACCAAGGAAATGCACAGGTGCGAGGTATATCATCATGGCAATATAGTACTTGACCCGGTGGGTTGAGGCGGCACCTGTCGTTGATTGTTCCGCAGCGACGGTTGCGCAATTTTTGTTTGATAACATTATCACTCGCTTCGGCTACCCCAAGATACTGCTGAGTGATCAAGGCAGCCACTTTCTTAATCGCACCATCAACACATTGATGAAGGAGTTGCAGATACAACATAAGAAGAGTACACCCTATCAGCCACAAGCGAATGGGATGGTGGAGGCATTTAACAAGGTCTTGGAGCATGCACTAACAAAGGTGTGCAATCTGAACCGCGACGACTAGGATCTGAAAATCCCTGCAGTATTGTGGGCCTGTCGCACATGTAAAAGGTTGACTGGTTAGACACCTTTTAGGCTGGTATATGGGAAATAAGCAATTATTCCAATGGAGTACATTGTTTCGAGTCTGCGAGTTGTGGCTGTTATGGGTATGGACGATGTGGCAGCATTAGATGAACGTCTAGTGCAACTGGTACATCTGGAAGAAGATCGATTTATCACTGGCTTCCACCAAGGGGTCGAGAAGGATCGCCAGAAGGCATGGCATGATCGCCACATCAAAAGTAAACAGTTTCAGCAAGGCGACTTGGTGTTGTTGTATGACAGCAAGTTTATGAAACATCCAGGGAAGTTACAGATGCATTGGCTGGGTCCATATCGCATCAATAGTATTACTTCAGTCGGCGCGGTTCAGTTGCAGCAGTTGAATGGGGCGATGCTCCCCAAGCTGGTAAATGGTCACAGGTTGAAGCCCTATCAGTCGGGATTGGAACAGTGAGATTCCTGAGTCGCAATAAATAAATAAATGTGTGTTGTAGGTTGCTTGGTGGCAGATGGCGCACCAACAGAAGATGGAATGCGCAAGCAGGGAGGATTGTGCCATAAGTTTGGAACAGTCAGAGACACTTGGCCACGTTGCGACCAGGTCAAATCAGTAATAAATGCCAAAAGTTTAGATAGTTAATTAACGACGCTATTCGAATAATGGGTATTAATGGCAGATCCGCCTGATCGGTGGACAGGATCGACGGTGGATTTGCGTCATTAATACAGGATTTGGTTGAATTAGTGCAGGCTTTTGTGCTGATTATGAGGGATTTGGGGGTATGGGGCAATGATTACTATTGTGATAATATCTTGCGACCCTGTGCCATCCTCCCTATACAGGATTGTGCCTCACAAAGTTGGCCCAGTTACCACCTTGACGACGGTATGTTTTGCACATGGCACGCTGGGCCGGTATGATCAGAAAGATGTGAGGAGATTGCTCACACATCGGCATGTGGGATCTTCGGTGGCAGCATGGTTGCCACCTGCTGCGTTAGTCTGTGGGTTCACACACGCAGATGCGAGGCAGTGGGGCATCATTCCCACCCTCATGACCCGAGAATGGTCTGGCTATAAGTAGTAGAGGTAGACGGTAGTTCGCTACAAAGAAGTCTTTCCGAAATAGAGTGGTTATGTTGTTAGATCAGTTTGCGAGTTAAGTTGCGAGGAATTCCAAGGAGGCTATGGAAATGCTTCACTTCATCTCCCATTGCAGCACCCCACGGGCCCTGCAAGCCCAAACGACGAGTGTCCCTGAGCACCTTGACATGGCGGGTGCACTTGCACTGTGGTATGACCGAGCTGAGGGTCGGTCCAGTACGTTTAAGTATGCAGTAGTAGTTCGAAGGGTTGCGCTCTTCTTGACTAATGAGATGGTTGGGGAGGTAGCTCCCCGACCACAGTAGGAGCCGGTTGCCGGTGCGAAACAGGTGTCCCAGAGTCATCTGCTGATTTCGCACCTTGGTACTGTTCGTCCTCTTTTCCTTCCCATCTGTACCATTCACAGAGAATCTAGGATGAGTTTGAGAAGTACATGACAACAAGTCGGGCGATGACCACTTTCGGGTGAGAAGTACATGACAACGAGTTGACGATCAGTGTAGCAGAGGGAGCAGAACAACACCGCGTGGTCCAGACAGCAAGAACAGTTGCAGCAACGTCGAACAGCCGTATGCAAACTTCAAAGTAAAGACCACATCGTGTACGATGTCCAGCAGTTGAAGTGGCTCGAGGGCGAGCCACAAGATTGTGTTGGGGGCATTTTGGCAAGCGGTTCGATGAGGAAATGTCGCAGTACTGCCGACGCTGTGACACATCGGATGAGGTCGCGGAAGGAATATTTTGGGTTAAAGTATATTGCGGTTGGCGGGTTTTGGGGTCACTTGGACCACATGTATGTAATATTGAGTCAGTTGTACCGCGGTATGCGGGTTTTTGGGTCATTTGGACCAAGTCAGTTAGACATTGGGTCATTTTTCCATAGTGTCGGTTAGGAAGTCATTAGTAAGTGGACAAACATTGTAATGGCAGAAGCCTATAAATAGATGAGAGTTGTAAATGTTAGATAGAGGAGTAGAAGCGAGAGGAAGTGAGAAGGAGATGTATGCAGATAGAGATCTATGTTTTGCTTCTGGTATATGGCTATGACAGTAATATAATGATGATGTATTGGTACGATATTTGTGCAATGTTGCGATATATGAATGTTGTTATATTTTCTTGATGCAATGTCTGCTTACTGTGTTATGATGAGAAATGCTGCGATTAAGTAATATGTTATAACTCCATGTCGAATGTTTAAAGTTTATGTTTAAGTATTGCAATAGAACTAGTCCATGTAGCCACAACTCGCCTCCTACCTCGGCGGAAACATGGTTCCATCTGCTCTTCCTAGACGCCTCGGGTGAGACCTCATCCGCTCTGCGGGTGTTGCTGGGTGGGCTCGAACCTGCCCGGGCCGGTGCCTAGGGAGACTACGGTATGTGTCGACAGTGAGGAGAACCCCTGTTGACCGAGATCGCGTTGGTCAACACTATTTTTATTTAAGAATGAAATTATTATTATTATTATTAAAAAAATGTAAAATTTGAACTTTGTTATAATTTCAAAAGTTATAATACATATATCTTATTTTAAAACTTAAAAACGAGAAGAAAAATTTATATAAGAAAAAAAAGAAGAGAACTTTATATAAGAGCAAGAGAAAAAGTTGCATGGCAGCTTAGTCCCTGCTAAAGGATGTGGGCCACGCGCCACGCAGAAGCTACGCAGAAGCAAAAGCATAAGGTTGAAGGCTAGAGCACATGGAAGAGAAGGGTGAACGTGTCAGAGGGTTGGAGCAGGTGTCAAGCTAGCGGGAGGTTTGAGCAAAACCATCGGTGCTTAAAGCAGTAAGACAATGTCGGAACGCTCGAGCACAAGAGTCGCAACAATAAGTCAAGCTGTACGAGTTCAAGGTCTATGAGGTAAGAGGACTCTTCTTGAAACTAAATTCTTATCCAATTCTGAAAATTTGTGCTTGGAAGTTGTTGTGGCTACCACTTCTATACAACTCTCGTGTTCGTGCAGTAACAGTACCGTGCAACTTGAAGGTGGAAAACATAATTCCTTATTCGTCTATTCAGAACAACGAATTTCTCCTTCCGAGTCTCCAAACCAATAGAAAACCTGGAAGCCAGACTTTGGACAAATTTTTGTGTATTCAGACTCTAGAGGAATTGTCATGCGCTGACTCTGTATTTGATGCCAAAATTCAAATGGTCCTGTCTAAACTTGATGATGATAACTACGATGAAGAACAGGTTGTTGCTTGTTGCTTCTTCCTGTATTGTTGCGGATGTGACCCCTTCCTTCCTTTTAGATTCTTCCGATTTGGAAGAATATTCGACTGATCTGTTTCTTACTATGGTAAGCGAAGATTTACAAGCCGATTCTGGCGTTGTGCGGGCCTCAGTCCTTGCCAGTTCTTGTTATCAATTAATTGTTGAATTTGAAGAGAAATTTTGGTCGTGGAATGATTATGCTTCTGCCAATGGTTCCAATGGCCTGTCGGAGATTCCATTTAGTATAATTGATCTGGCATGCCAAGAATTTACAGAATCACATCGTGGTAATGAAGCATTTTCGGACTATTTGCACCCAACGTTAGTTCAGGAAATTTATGTTTCCGTTAATAAATTCTCTTGTCGACAATACTAAAAAACGAGAATCGGGAACTCGTAAAGCTTAAATCATAGATCATTAGTATTTATTTTCATTTACTGCAGAGACAATTTATGTTTTTTAAGCAGAACAAGTGCAAGGTATTATACATGCTAATACGACGTATGAGTTTGCACTAGGTTAGTATTACTATTTACTAAGAAATGCTGCATTGAGCTCCTAGGCTCGTAAAGTAAAAGCTCAGTGTTAAAACAACCTTACTCCTATTATGCTAGCTCTTTTCACTTATACTCAGGTGTAAATTACGCGGTCTGAGCTGCCCAAACAGGTTTTTTATGTGGATAGACGAGTAGCTACTTTTAGGTCTTATTCGGGTAATCCAATCAAACAATTAAATCAGACGATTAATTGTATCTCCTGTACAATTAAATCCAATCAGACATTCAGTTACCCACACTACATAAAATCAATCTCAGACGTCAAACTGGGAACTCTATGGTAAGAAATATTTCATGCTCATGAAGAGAAATGCAGAGCAAGAGGGATTCAGTTATCCCTAGTTTTAGTAGGGATGTTGTATCCCGCCATAGTACAAGTCTCCCTTGACTCGTGGGGAAGCAGCAGTGGAACCAACGGATGCAATCTTAGGGTTTCCTTCACCACGCATTGCATATACTCCATACTTGGTAGATCAGATGACTTTATTCGGCCACCTTTGCAAACAGCCGAATCAAGCTCTTCCTGCAATGTCTTCATCACAACAGGATTCATCAACATCTTCGACATTGCCCATTCCAAAGTAACTGCTGACATTTCAATTTCACCTGTTAACATGTCCATAATGAGGGCCTTTATGTCATTCCTGCTGCTTAATTTTTTGTTTGTGGCATCGGACGCCCTCTCAGATATGTCAAGCAGCGCGTCTACAAAATCGTTATCGCGTTGCTCGTTTGCTCACTCGTTTAAAATGTGTTCATCGATAATATTCTCGCTCAAGGAATCAAATTCTTGGTGCATTTACTTCATGCGCTCTCTGATGCCCTACAAATCCAACCACGCCACATAAGGGGTGAAATCTCCAATGTCAAAAGCGTCGGCTAAAGGCACCAAATCCCGCATCATTTTCCCCAATCCTTTATAACTTGCCAAATTATCGGGCACGTCCGTTGAATATTTTCTGCCCATCAACATTCTTCATATTATATTTGTCATGAGAGACGACAACGCCTTGCTCAGGTTGACAGGCCTCGCCCTGTTGTGGCTTTCCTTCCAAATGGAGTGAATCGTTGCAGACACCGCCTCGTCTCGCCCCGACTGGAAGGAGTCGATTCTTTTGGTAGTGAGCAATTCTAAGATGAATATTTTTATCATCTGCCTCCAGTAATCTCCGTACGGAGCCAACGCCACTTCCTTGGAATTGTAGGCCATGTATTTTCCTACGGCCATTGCGAGCCGGCTGGAAAAGATGAGATCATGAGTTTTGAGAAAATGTTTGGCCATCTCAGGAGTAGAAACCAGTAGGGACGGAGCCCAAGCGCAGAAACATAATGGGGCCATATTTTTCTGCGAGGTCTTTCAGAGCACAGTGAGGAAACTCTCCCAACATATGCATATTCCCGATTATGGGTCATGGAGATGGCCCTAGAGGCAGCGGCTCTGGATTCCTTGATCTCTTCGTTATAGCGTGACCCAAACTGATGAGCAATGACACTGTGGAAGAATGGAAACATAAAACAGACCATCCAAACAACCACCAGTATTGTTGATCATGGAAGAAGGAAAAGGCGTGCCTCATGTGTGCCCTGCGACAGGTGTAATTTTCTGGAATTTTTTATTTTTAAATTATTAAAAATTTTAATCTTCTTGCTGGCATTTACATCAAATCTGGGTTGTTTTTAACCAATGAGAAAATCAGATTTTTGTTTTCCAAAAAATAGCAAATATATTTTCAATTTTTCAGAAAAATAAGTTAAATACATTATTTTCTAAAACATTGTAAAAACATTAACCAACACAACCAAAAAATTGATGATTAATACAAGTCAAAGAGCTTTGACTCTCAAATGGAAAGTATATCCTTACGTGGCAGGGACTAAAAAAGAAAAAGAGAACTTTATATAAGGTATTCAAACTCTAACCACATTTGAAACGAGAGCTACAACAATATTTTACAATGAAAAGTTAGTTAGTGGAAGGTTACAACAATATTTTACAATAGAAAGTTAGTTAGTGGAAGGTTTTATAGTTCCAACATAATTTTGATAGTTAGAGAAGAGGATGTTTGTGATTTGTGGTTAAGAAAAGTCTTTTAACTAACTTTGTGGAATGAAATTGGAATGCATATATCTATACAAGAGATGCTTTTCTTCATCCCAAAACAATAGAACATAATAGGGGGTGTTATGGGTAAAAAGGGAGGAATAATAGAACAAAACAAAAAAAAAGAGGAAGAGGACATCCAAAGCTAGAGACTCTAAGCAAAGGATTCATCATGTTAGAATTTACCATGGATAAGTGCTTTGCTATCCGGAGCACACTTGTAAACAAATCTATTATGCAATACGACATGGGCAACAATAGTGTGCACTTCCTTTATTTTAGAATTAGTAATAGGGCACATTAATATTGAGGGAGTGGTCATGAACTTTCATGTGCATGTATTAGATAGTTTGCATGTGCACGTATTAGTTTGTTTGCATGTGGATGTGTTAGACAATTTGCATCTACATGTTTTAGAGAGGTTGCATGTAAAGGTGTACATAGTTTGCATGCATTAATTTTATGATTAGATTTGCATGCATCAATCAACTAAGGTGCATGTAGCCTAGCTTAGTTTCATAAAGTGTATGCATCCTAGTAGTTAAGGTGTAATGCATGCTTTTATTTCTTGGATCATTTGGTTTTTCATTCCTTGGATCATCTTTGGTTGAGGCAATGATGTGTACGTGTCCAAATTGTTAATTCAATATTTTTATGTATTATTAAATTTTCATTTTCAAAAAATAATGAAAAACAATAATAGGTTTTGATAGTCATCTATTGAGTTTGATATATATATATATATATATATAGATATATATTAATATTACAATATGTTTATCAATTCTACAATTAGTTACATAGTTTTGAGTCACATTTAGTTTGTTATTGTTGAGTTTTCTATTAGAATTATTTTAGTGTAAAATCTCTTCACCATGGTTTAGAAAATTTAACATATCACTCACCTACAACTTTGTCTTCTCATTCCTTGTTTGTATTCACCTTATTTCTTCTTAGATATATGGAGTTTCTAATCATAAAAGTTTAATGCCTCAAGCATATTGTCTAACTTTGTGGCTTTGCATCCTTGATATTGTATTTTTGGGACATTTAATGCATATAGTTAAAACATTTTGTGGCTTCGCACCTTTGTCCATTTGTATTTTGCATCTTTAAGACTTACAATAGCTCATGAAAGTGTGTTGTATTTAGGATTTGGATTCATTTTGCCCTACAATCAATAAATGAAAATGTTCTAATGTATATTAATATTAATTCTTGCTTTTCCCTTCATAATATTGGTTTAAAATCACTAAATTGTTTTCTAAAGGCCTTGACACATTTTTCTTTCCAAAAATCTATGATCCATCCACCCAATTTGAAGTTATAGATATTTGTTTTGCTCTAAAACTTTCTTCTACCTCTTTCATTTGAAACTAATATACCTAATATGTTAGTGTAGTTTGGGATAAAAGTGCCTCAATGGAAGGGATCTCAAGTGATTTATATATTTCTTCTCTCTCTTACATATGTTCTTTTTTTCTCTTTTGCTTAGTATTTTGAGAGCAACACTTCAACAACTACTTTCTTTTTGCTTTTTTGAGCTCATTGCAAAACTTAGAAAGCAAGAGTTTCAACGAAATTTGGTAACTCCAAATTTATTATACAACAAAGTTGTTGGTTAGGTGACAATGCTCAATAAGCTCCACGCAATCAAGGGTTAACTTGTTTAGTCCAAGTTGACATCTCAGCATCTAAAGAGGTGAGGTTTCCACCTCTTGTGAATGCCATAACCTAGTTATTTTCCAAGGGAGCATCTCAAGTGGGTTGTTGTTGGGAAAATACATGTTCATTGGGGGAAATGATACATATCATTGCTTGTTCTTGTTAGGAAGGAGAGTTTGTGAACACCTATTTCACATATTTACAACAACACATATTTTTGTATATAGTTGTGATAATATCTTTCTTGGTGACTCCAATCATATGTTGCGAGTAAATTTCCATCCTAATTCCTTTACCCTCAAGCCTTCCAAACTTATATTTTAGATCCTCACTCCAAAATGGCTAGAAATCAAGGTAACACTACCAATACTTGGATAGAAACAAGATATCGAGCTTTATTTTTGCTCAAGGAAATTCATCCTCAACAAATGCCTAAAATATCTCCCTAAGTTCAAAGGAGATAATGTTGTTACAATCGATAACCATACACTCTTGTACTGGAAAATGATGTGTTTATGAGGTTGTTTGTGCATTCTTTGGATGGATATTCCTGAAGATGGTTCTATAATATAGTAAAAAATACCATTGCTACATAGGAGTAATTTCATAAAAAAATTCGACTAGGGAGAAAACAAGCATTATTATATTAAGTTTCATACCCTTGTAAGGAAAATTAAGGAAACTCTTGTTGATGTTAACTATAGATTTTACGAATTGCGTAACAAGATATTGAGTGCAATTAAGGCCACAAACACTATGTTCATGCTTGTAATGTGCCTAGGACAATATGGGTTACCTGAGGAGGTACCCAAGTGGATATTGTATGTAATGTGGGGATAATGAATGTAATGTGAATAGGCCCACTTGGTAGTTGGTGGGTATAAATATGCTCACTAGGTAGTTAGACGAAATAATATAATAAAAAGGGGCACTGGGCATAGGAATACTCATGAGATAGTATAAATACAAATGAGTATCATTGTATTGAGTAAGTTAGAAGTTGGATGTGAGTATTCTATTGTAACAAGCATGGCTTGTGGATGGATTTCTTCCATAAGGAATAATTGATGGTGTTTCCATACCTCAAGGGTTTTCTCTACATATTGTTTTCATTCTCTTGTTGTCTATTGTTTGGATCTATTGATTATTCTCAATTTAATGGTTATTTTCTATTTCAAAATTAAGGTACACAACATTTGGTATTAGAGCCCTTTCTTGGGCAAAAAAAGTGGAAGATTTCCTTTCTTTCTTTCTACATATTTTGAAGGAAAAAATAGGATGATGGTATTCAGATTGATTTCTGAAACTTTTTGCGCATAATATGAAGAAACCAATTAAGAATGTGAGTTCCTGTTGCAAAAACACCCAACTTAAATTTTTTTTAATCCAAATTGGAGTTCGAGAAGCGGTGCCATGGTTGATTTAAAATAAATTGTTTTAGAGTTTTTCAATGATGTACACACAGATTGTAGATCATATATCTTTTGATGGGGCACCTAGATTTCCATCACACCACCTCTAGTAGATCCATAATGACCATGACATTTCATAATTATGGTATAATAAGTATTCTAAGCAATATTGATGAAGTTATGACCATTTTAAATTTGTTGCCTCAAACTACATTGAACTGTAAGTTATAGTTTTGGTGGCGGGTTTTATTCCCAGAAAATAATATTTTACAGTAAAATCTAATGTTCCTAGTATCCAACAATACATTGAATATTATAAGCAAAATGTGCCCTTTTGGAAAAAGAACCTATACTCTGACCTAACTGATGAAACAACCATATGGAGTCAAACATTTTGCTTTAAGGAGCTATAAAAACTTTCATATGAAGCATATGAACAAGTATTTTTAGACCCGCGGTTGTATGACGTGAATAATGATTAAAACAACACAGTGTTTATTTTCATGTGAGAACTTCCTATTATATGTTCATAGATGTATTCAACAAGAGAAGGCCATTGTTTCTATAAACCCTAGTAGTAAGCATAATTTTATCAATGCTAATTTGGCTAAAAAGTTGTAAGTCCCCACAAAGCATATGCAAATCACACAAGCTGAGGGTGAGAATTTTCAAATTTTTAAATATTTGAGGAACACTATGGATAAATATGCGTTGCAGTCGTATTTTTATGCTATATATTGAATGTTGTGGATATTATTTTGGGATACCCTTGGATAGATTATGTTGATACAATTAATATTGATGTGCAAAAGAAGTTCTTGAAGTTTTGGTACAAGAAAAAAATAAATTACATTGCATGATATTTCTCTTGTTAAACAACAAGGGCCCAAGGGAGCACATAAGAAGTCCTTGCATGAAAATAGTTTAAGTACCTAGAGACAAAGCATATGAAGAGTCCAAGTTTGAATCAAAAGAAGAGGCCACGAAAGCACATGAAAATGAAGAAGACTCGTAGGAGATACAAAAATCAAATGAATCATAGGTTGAATATTCAAAGAAAGAAGAACCAATAGCTAAGGTTTCTATATATCACCACCCACACCACCATCAGAAACAACATGTACAATCAAGGTAATGGTTGGGAGCATCAACAAAAATGGAACCAAAAGACAAGCAATATGGAGGGACATTGAGGACTAAAAGTAATGCATGCAGATCCCAGAGTAGCATGATAAAGACAACATGGAATCAAAGGAGAAACCATAACGAAGATCGAGGTGGAAAGGAAGTAGTTGGACCCCATATCTATATTTTACAAGAATGGATGGATGCTTGGGCTTGTTACCAGTTAGATACATTACTTAGTGGATCATATTATATGTCTCCCTCCCATATTTCGATGACGAAACATGTGAAGGGGGGATGGAATGTAATGTACCTAGGGAGGATAATATGGAGTACTTAGGGAGGTATCCAAGGGGATATCGAATTTAATGTGAGGAAAATAAATGTAATGTGAGTAGGTCCACTTGTTAGTTATAATAAATAATATAATAATAAGGGGTAGTGGGCATATGAATACTCATGAGATAACATAAATACACATGAGTATCATTGTATTGAGTAAGTTGGAAGTTGGATGTGAGTATTCTTGTAACAAGCATGGATTGTGGAGTGATTCCTTCCATAAGGAATAATCGATGGTATTTCTACCTCTAGGGTTTTCTCTACATATTGTGTTCATTCTCTTGTTATCTATTATCTGGATCTATTTGTTATCCTCAAGTTAATGTTTGTGAGGTTGTGTGTGCATTCTTTGGATGGATATTTCTGAAGGTGGTTCTAGAATATAGCAACAAATACAATTTTATACATGGTCGCAATTTCATAAAAATTTCTACTCCACTAGAGAAACCAAACATTATTACATTAAGTTTCACACCCTCATAAAGAAAATCAAGGAAAATCTTGTTGATGTTAACTATAGATTTTATAGATTTAATAACAATATTCTGAGCGCTATTGAGGCCATAGACATTGAATCCATGCTTATATATGTTATTCATGATTCGGATTTATCACTTTTGTTTAGAGGGAGAAGGTCATCTAGTCTTGGTAAAATCTTTATCGAAGACTTAAAATTAGAGAACACTATGTTTTCTTTTGTATGGTGGTTTGTCCACATCAACATCCCTTTTCCTAGAAGCAATATGAAGAACAATACTTTGTTGTAGCCACCCCACATTAAGGAGTTTCTCATTTGGAGGGCATGTTATAGAGATACCATTGCTAACAAGTGATAAAATCAGCCCATAGTTAGATCCCTAGAGAACAAAATTATCCACGTTGATTTTTTCTTCCAAATTAAAGCTAATCTTGGGAGCAATCTGTGCAAAAAATGTGGATTCATGAAGAGGATTAAATGTGAAAGGAGGGCTTCTCTTCCTCATGTTGATTTGGTTTTAAATTTTGGAGGAGGAACTCATTTGCAATTTGAAGTTTAATCTCAACGCAAGTTAGAAACATATTATAAAACTTGACGAGAACTCTTTTGAGTTCTTGCTTTTTATAGGTTGCATTTAGTGGTTGTTTTTACTCTCAAATCGAAAAGTGGTGCTACCAGTAGCACCTTTTTTTTTCGGGCTAAAATCACAACATTTTTTCTACCCTAGTCGACCATGGTTGATGCCATTGCAATCAAAATATAAATTGACCCCTGAATTAAAAAATTGTTCTCCCATAATCACCCTCGCTTTTATTCGGAGTTAAAATTACATATTGCTTGAAGCCGTGACATTATCGACCCGTGTCGTTGTATTGAAAAAACTAAAATTATGCTCCCAAAATCACCATGACACCCCCCATTTTTCTTTTTGGAGCTAAAATTACAATTTGTTTGAAACCGCAACCCTAACAACCAACATTATTATAATAAAAATACCAAAATCAACTCTTAAATTGACAAGAGATACTACCCGTAACACCACTTTTTTCAATTGAATTAAAATTACAAACATTTATAAATTATGATGTGTGACTATATATATTATATCATTACTATAAGAACAATAGACCAAGAGACAATATATATAGATATAATTAATTTTGAAAATAAAACAAAATTTCCAAAAAACCCATTAAAATATTATAAAAACAAAAAATTAAAACATTATAAAACAAAAATTAAAATAAATAAATAAAATTAAAACATTACAAAATGATAAAACATAAAAAGTATTGTAAAAAATTTAAAAACATAAATTATAACATTGGAAAACAACATAAATTGTAAAATTGTAAAAAACGTAAAAACGTAAAACATAAAAAGTATTGTAAAAAAACTAAAAACATAAATTATAACAATGTAAAACAACATAAATTGTAAAATTGTAAAAACGTAAAGTTAAAATGCAATGTAAAAAAATTAAAAACATAATAAAATGCATTAAACAAGAGTCAAACTTAAATAAATAAATATAAAAAGAATAAAATATAACTGGATTAATTTAAACATAATGTTAATATTAACTCTTTTACCTCTCTCATCCGGTGGTTCACCTTGGCTGAATAAGATGTTGTGGAATATTCTCTAATCCAAGTCGGCGTATGGATATGGAACCAGCTCTAATGAATTCTCATCCTCACTGCCTAGCATCTTGAGCACCTATGTTGTGATCTTGATCGAGAACTTGGGCTGCCCACTCTTGGGCATCATTTGCCCCCACATGCGCATACACACCTCTGTCATCGGCCTAGGAGGGTAGCAATCAAATGATGGCTTGGTGTCCGAAAACCTCTAAAAGAATAGTCAAAAAATATTTGAAAGGAAAGGGAAGTTGGCCCTCCCATCAATGAATGCACGAAATCAATCCAAAGCATAACAAATCTATCGTAAAAAAATGGCGGACCACCTAATGCATCTAGGACTATGCACTAAAGAATCTACATAAAATAATAGAGGGAAACTAATGTGCTGCCCATTAGTGGTGAGGTGCGCGATGGTCATCACCAATGGTGAGAGGCACCTCACATGCTCTGCACCGAAAGAGGAAATGCGGAGCTGTCCATCGCTCACCTGAAAATCAACAGGATCGAGCATGCATTCACCAATATATCTCTGAGAGTAGGCTAGCCGACTCTCTGTTGCAACACCATCTAGGACCTCAGGGAACCGGGGAAAACCTCCCCTCTCCTGGATAGCCCAATGATGAAATAGATCTCCTCCTTAGTGGGCCGAAACCATTGATCGAGACCAACACAAAACACCAACCTTCAATGATCTTAGCGCTGGATCAACTAAACTAGCAAGGTTGATTTCCCCTTGAGGGATGTAGCCTCATGATAAAACTTCAAGAGGCCGCAAACCATTAGGAAGTTCTAGGTCTAATGAATAATCGAGTGAGAGTACAAATCCCTCTCCTGCTCTCTCGCCTCCCACTCTCGCACGAAGTTGTACTGCTTAACCTGTGCCTGTTGTTGTTGAGATGCCTCTCGGCATTGACGTCTTTGTTTCATATATAACATCGATCACTCTCATAAATATACATGTAAAAACATTAAAAGAGCATTCTATTTAGTAACATCCAATATACAAATTTTTGCTATTTTTTTTATACAAGCGTTGCATCTTAATTACAATAACGCATCACCACCAGTGCACTTGAACCACAAGAGCACCGCTAATAGTGTGCTAATATAAAACAAATGCACATGTAAAATTTTGTTATATTTTAAATATATAAAAATAGGAGGTGCGTCATATATGAGAAGCCTCGGTGCATTATGTCCAACGTAGCGCACCGTTGTACGAGCATCTATTTATTTATTTTGTAATTTTAAAATGGGGTTGATGGTGTGCCTCATTCACGTCAATGCATTGGTGGATGATGCACAAATGTGCATATAGCGCACCGCCTAATTGTGTTTTTTTTTACAGTTTTATGGTGCGTTTGTTACACGTGAGCTCACCGAGAATTCAATGAATATAGTGTAACTAAGTGCGTTGTGAACGTTTTGTTTTTTGTTTTTATAAATTTTTAAACTTTAGCGATGCGCTAGGAACACTCTAGTGCACCATAATAACAATGTGTCATGCTAAATTAATCGCATCCCGTAACGGTATCATTTTTAAATAAATTATGTTGATTTAACCCGCTCAAAAATTAAATAGTGAAGCAACAATCAATTTACTTGGTTACTTGTGCGTCGGGGAGGCATCTTGGTGATGTATGCAAAATTTAAAACTTTTACCACCGTTTAGCAAAATTCAAACTCCAGTCAGCAGCCAATGGGAGCGAGCAATTCCGCCACGTGCAGCGTGGATGTTAGGGCGTCTAAGAATGTGATGTACGACATCGATGTTGTTGGCCTCAAAAGCACTGTAGAATGGTAAATATGATTTTTTCAGTGCGGTAATTTTTTTAATTAAACCTTGTATCGGTGCGCATGGTTCTAGGATTCCTTGGTCTACTTGCTAATATAAATGCACCATGAATATAAATTTGAAATAAAAATATATAGTCATTTTTTAAAAAAAATTGGAAAGTGTTTTTTTTTAACCAGAATGAATAGGATTGTATTAAAAAAACGGGGGGGAAGCCGTGGCCGAGGCCAAACCAGCTAAGTACAACATTCTAGAATTCATGTAGATGTGATACTCCTTGATCCCAATTCCAATCTGCGTTCTTGAGTCGATTAGCTATTGTATTTGGACTGGACAGGACCTTGTTGCCCTTAGTATTTTTTATTATGTTTGCTTGGTAGACACGGCGTGGCTTTTGCTCTCCAAGCTCTGTACCCAGATTACGCAGCTCTGGTTTAGTATCATAAATCTCGTTGCTCGATGCCATGTGTCCCTACCTTTCATCACTTCCTCGATCCACATACAGTCTACCTTTGCATGTTATGATTAAGGGATATGGTGATGACCCGTTTCCTCGTCTGAGTGTTCAATTTTCCCAGGATCGAGGCCAGATTTGGCTTTTGCCTCTATGTCTGCTTCGTAATTTAAGTCTCTCATGGTGTGGAATGCTTTAAATTGGATGAATGAAGCCGCAATTTTTTGAATGCGTTGAATAATCCGTTTTATTGCCAAATTATTGAAATATGACTGCAAGTTGAAGGCTTTAATGATTAAGAGGGAATCTCCAAACACCTGTAATTTCTCAATTCTTTGGTTTTTGGCAATCTGACATCCTTTTAGAAGAGAAAAAGCTTCTACTAAATTATTTGAACAAGAACCCAGTCCCCATCTGCATCTGATTTCCAACGCTCCTCATGTAGAAAAACAAAACCCCCCCGCTCTTACCACCCCGGGGTTTCTTTTGGATGCACCATCAAAGTGTAAGCTATCCAAAGGTTGCTTATTTCTCCAATCTTGAAATTCGGAATTTGATAGTCTAATTTTCCAAGATGGCAGGTTTCGGGGTCGAAGACCTATTTCCTTTCTGGGGTTTGAAGGGAGTGTCCCAAGCCAATTTAGCTCATTTATGTTGAGGTTTGTATATGTCTTGAGTTTAAAAGAATGTGCACATTATATAAGAAGGCCTTTGGCCTATCCAACAACTTGTGAGGGAGAGGGGCAAGAGTCATGGAATATAGCTTTGTTCCTGGCAAGCCAAATCTTCCAGCACGTGAATTTAGGAAGAGTCAACCATATTTGGGACCATAATTTTTTTTTTGAAAGAGGGGAAGGGTAGATGGCCTTCCAATCTTTGAGTAAGCAGGTGGTGGATTTGAGCACCGGCATGGAAATATCAAGACCTTGAAGCATGTGATCCCAGACTTCTTTTGCAAATTGGAATTCCAAGAATAAGTGGTCTATTGATTTAGAATTCTTACGACATAAAAGACACCAATGTGGCCCAATAATTATTCTTTTGATTAAATTGTCTCCAGTTAGCACCTTTCAGTGGGCAAGAGTCCAGATGAAGAAGTTTACTTTGGGAAGTCTAAATGGGTTCCAAACCATTTCCAATAAGCTTTTCCTTGAGGCATCTTGGTTTTGAAGAGCGTTGAAACCTAGGGCTGCAATATACTTTCCTTTTGGGACCTAGACACATTCATCTTTATCCTCGAGATGAGAAGGAGCACATCCAACCAAATTTTCTAAAAGAAGAATTTTGGAAGGTTCAAGATAGGTTGGGGTTGCTAATGTTTTCCAGCCTTGCCATGCGCCAAAGAAATCCCAGGAGTTGAATTCAGCCAACGTTCTTATTACTTGGTGAGCATGACATTGGGCTATATCGTGTAGCTCATGTTTATCTTGAAGCGGGGGATTTCAAATGATTTTATAAAAAAAAAAGTCTATATTTATTCCATTTCCAAGGACCTAGTAAAGCTTCTGAGAAAATAATTCCCATGCGGCTTTGTATAAGGACCATATCGAGGAGCCTTTGGAAACAAGCTTGCTATATAGACATCTTAGCTTTGTGCCTGCTACGTATTTATTTCTTAATAACCTACTGACTCGGTGTTGTGTATTGGAAATAATTTTCCATATGATTTTGCCTCCCATTGCCAAGTTTGCTTGGAAAGGATCTCGGACTTGGAGACCACCTGAAAGTTTTGGTTGTTTTATAATGCTCCAGTTCACCGAATGTATTTTGTTCTCAGTGTTTTCCCCCCCTGTCCAAAGGAAATCTCTCAGAAGCTTACCTATTTGTTCTAACACCCCTTTAGGCGCCAGTAGAAGAGACGACTGATAAATTGGTAGAGTCGATAGGACTGCTTTTACCAAGATCAATTTTCTGGCTTTGTTGAGCCAATATCCTCCCCAGTTCCTAATTTTGGATTTGATTTTGCTTATTGTATCTTCCCAAAATCCTGATTTTGAATGACCTTGTGCTATTGGGAGACCCAAATATTGGACTTTGTCCCAATGCTCATGAACTTTCATTCCGAGGATTTGACCAATATTAGCTGCGAAAGTTTTGTCCAGATTCCAACCATAGACAACGCTCTTGTGGAAATTGATATTACCTCCTGAGGCATTGAAGTACCAGGTCACATTTTGCTTAAATTTTTGAGCAATAATTGAGGATCCCCCTCCCAGTAAGAGAGAGTCATCGACAAAGAGAGTGTGGTTGAGAGGCATAGAGTCAGGATCTAGATTGAGGCCCGACAAGGAACCTGTTCTTAGATCTGAATTCAACTTCCGACTGAGGGAATCTGCCAAAAGAATGTACAAAAAAGAGGACAAGGGACATCCTTGTCAAATTTCACACGTGGCTTGAAAGAATTTAGTGGGGCATCCATTTACCAAAGGGGTGATCTAGGGCCCTCTTATGCAAGCTGAGATCCAATTTATAAATAAATTCCCAAACCCAAAAATTTCCATAACTTTAAAGAGGAATGAATGTTTAACACGGCCGAAGGCGTTAGCCATATCAATTTTGATCAACATACCCTTTTCCTTGCAAATCTTGCTGGAGTGGATAGCTTCTTGAACAAGAATCACGTTGTCGAGGATCTGTCTCCCTTTTAAGAAGCCTCCTTGGTTGTATGAAATGATTTTAGCAAGAAAAGGCTTCATTATATTTTCCAGCACTTTGGAGATTATCTTGTAGGAAGAATTGCATAGAGAAATTGGTCGGAATCAGCCAAAGGAACTAGGATTTGTCTCTTTTGGTATAAGGGCTGGGAATGTGGAGTTGGTACAACCTCCCATATTTTCCTTAGAGTGAAAATTTATAAGCATTCTCATATAATCTTTCCTTATATACTGCCAACAATCTTTGTAGAAGTGGATTGAGTACCCGTTTGGTCCTGGGGCCTTGTCAGGATCAAAGGACTAGATTGCGTTGATGACTTCATGTTCAGTGAAGGATTTTAGGAATTCAGTGTTGTTATCCAGTGTGATGTTCTTTGGGATTTTCTCTAGAAGGATTTTCTCTCCTTCCTCTCTAGCGATGTATTCCTCCATGAAAAGGTTTGAGAAGTGATTATACGCCGCAACTTTGATGTTTCCTTGTCCTTTGACAACTGATCCATTCTCCGTCTTGATTTCTGAGACACAGTTGATTGATTTCCTGGATTTGGTTTGTTTATGAAAAAAGGAAGTATTCCTATCGCCATCATTGAGCCATGTGCTCCATGATTTTAATCTCCAGAATTCCTCTTCTCTACGAAAGGCTTGGTGAACCTTGACATGTCACTTGAACTCTTCCTGGAGCATTGAATTATCAATTGGGTGTTCATCCAATGAAGTCTGGAGGGATTCCAGCTCTCCTACTGCCTTCTTCCTAGGATTAGAAGGTGGGGGGAAGTTAGCTTTGGCCCAATCCTTTAAGGCCTTTTTAGTGATTATGAGCTTCTACTCCCAAACAAATCCCGAGGAGCCCAATATAGGAGTTCTCTAGGTTTTATCCAAGATGCCCCAAAAAATTTCGTGGTCTATCCATTGGAGACTAAACCTGAAGGGGATCGGACCAAGGTCTTCTTCCTCTTGAATTTGGAGTAATATTGGTTTGTGATCCGAATCCATATTTGCCATAATTTTTTTTTAAAATATTTGTCCCTCAACTAGAAGGCTGCTCTGAACTAGGAATCTATCAAGTCGGGCCATAATGTTTCCTTTACCTAGTCGCTTGTTGGACCAAGTAAATTTTCCTTTCTTAGGTTTGATATCTAGTAGATCCCATGTCTGGATTAGGGATTCTACCTGAGATTTAAGAATATCCCTTCCGGTGAGGCCTTCCTTTTTTTCAGACGTAGAAAGGGTTATGTTTATGTCACCTGCTAGAATTAGATTTTGGGGCGTGTATGCTTCTAGGAAATCTTCCAAAATTTTCCAACAATCTTTTTTTTCGGAGTAAATGTTAGAGACATACAAATTGAAGAGTGCGATCTAAATGTTTCTTTGAGTATGAGTGAGTTCTGTGAAAAATCCAATGCTGTCTGGAAAAGGAGTTATGTAGTTGGAATTTGTCTGAGGACCAGAGGGTTTCCAGGCTACTGGAGGCCCCTCTGGAACCGACAGCAATACCTGCATTCTTCTTCCACTTTTCCTTTCCAATAGCTAGGATAGAATTTTCATCGAGTTTGGTCTCTTGGAGCATGAGGATATCTGGCATATCGATTTTTTGGATACCTTTAATTGCTTCTATCTTACTAGGGCTTCCCAGTCCTCTGCAATTCCAAGAAACCAGCTTCATTATCTACCATTGTGAGTAGAGGAGGGGCCTCTCCCTGCCGTGTCTCCCATTTTATTCCCTTCTATTATGGCTCTGGTATTCCTGCTAAAGGCCATATCTATTATTTCTTGAGATCCTTGAGTTTTCTCGTGTTCAACTTCTTCTTCCCTTAAATATTTACTTGATTTTTGCCCTAATGTTTTGGATGATTTGTCTATTAGATCTTCCGAAGATGCAGGGGAAACCACTGGTTTGGATTTTGTAATTTCTGCGTAAGAAGGAGAGAGCGTTCCTTTATCTGAAGTAGGTTTTTTAGGGATCGGGGTTCTCTTAAGCTGGGGTTCCTTTGGGATGTTTTGGATCTGAGGGGCCTCCTGAAGTTCCTGATATTCGGGGATTTCTCCTTCTTCTGGGACTTCGGGGATTTCCTAGGTTTCTGGAGTTTCAAGATATTTGAATCTATTCCCAGTATTAGTGGCCAAATATTTCTGATACCGAGGGCCTATCTTCCTCAAACCTTGAACTTCTTTTAATAGGGTTTTTGATCCTGATCTGGAGGTAGGTTTTTTTTAATAGATGTCCATTGCTCTTTTTTCCCTCCTGACTTCGGATCTACGGGTTTCTTCTTGCAATATCGAGAAAAATTCCCATATTCATGGCAATACTTGCATTTGAATGGGATTTGTTCATAGTCTAGTTCATGAATGTGAGACCAATCTGCCACAGTGAGTTTTATAGCCTTTGGGAGTATATGTTCTAGATCTACTCCAACGCAGATCCTTGCACATGAATATTGATCCTTTCGATCTGATTTGTCAATGTATTTTCCAAGGGTATTTCCAATAGCTTCTAATGATTCTGGGTTTCAACAATGGAGGGGAAGGTGTGGGAGTCTCACCCAGACCGAAACTGCATAGGGAACATCTTGGGATGGATCAAAATCTGGATTCCATTTATTCATGTAAAGCCCTTGCGGCCCCATGAAGTATGGACCATTCCTGAAGATTAACTCTCGATCTAGTTTGCTTTCAAAGACGAATGCGATAAAACCCTTTCCTAAAAAATAAGATTTTACTTCTTCCAAGATTAAGGGCCTCCAGTTTTTCTGTACCAATGTTTCAATAGCTTTTGGAGAGGGCCACAGGCCTGTGAATTGACCAATCAAACCTTGTTCCAAGAGATTAAGGGATGTCTTGCAGGGTTGCTCTACCGGAAGCGCTACCGTGGGTATCTCAGATAGTTTTTTCACAAAATTTTGTTGAGAAGCTGGCAATGTCTTCTTCCCTTGAGCTGAGATTAGCTTCATGAATTTGCTAAGATCAAAAGGGGGAGCAGGGGCTGAGTTTCCTCCTGAATCCATTGTGGGGGTCGAATAGAGCTCGAGGGTTGAGCCCTAGTCACACTCGGTGCAGGCGGAGAGCTCTCAGGTCGGTTTGATGTGCGTCTTGCCCACAAAACGACTTATGATTATGAAAGTGTTAACCCTAATGCGGTGCACCCTATTCAATGGCATACCGGTTCTAGGGATAATACAAAACACATTGAAAATACAAATTTGAAATAAAAATAATTGTGTTTTTTTTTAATTTGTAATGTTTTAACCCTAATGTGGTGCGCCCAATATTATGATGCATCGGTGCTATTGATAATATAAAACGAACCACGAACATAAATTTGAACAAAATACAATCGTGTTTTTTTAATTTGGATAGTTTTAACCGTAACGAGGTGCGGTAATGTCTTTAGGGCTCCGGTGCAGTAAATTAGACATACCGCACCGGTTATGAAAAAAACATTTATAGTAATCTGGTGTTCTCCACTATTCGTTTACCCTATTTCGGTGCTTTCAAGTTCGTGGCACCCTGGTGCGCTATGGTAATATAAACGGATTGGTAATAAATTTAGTTTTTTTTTATTCGAAGGTGTTTTTGGTCGCGGTGCCAGATGATCTATTGTCAGTACCAATGCGTTTGGGTTGTATACGCACTAGTGCATTTGAAATGTATAAACGCACTAGAAAAAAACATCAGTTAAAACCTCTGCTTGCTCGCCTCCTCTACTAACATATGCTATAAATAGATATTTGGGCTCTTTTTAGAGGAGCATCCACTATAACCTCCGCTAAAGGGCCTTTTCCTTATAGTAAAAACGCTAAAGGAGTCGAAATTTCTGGTTGTGCAGATATTCGATAGGAAGCGTTCTGTCATTACAAAGATTTGTATATGGAGCAAGGGAATGAAAATGTAACAACTAGGCAGTAAATGTTGGAAAATATTTTGTCATTTGCAATGGATGATGAGAATCAGATGTTAAGTAAATACATTAGTGAAGCAGAAGTTTTAGCAGTAGTTAGAGGTCTTAGGCCTGACAAATCCTCGGGACTAGATGGATTTTATATCCATATTTATCAAGCCTATTGGTCTATTATCAATAAATATTTATGTAAAATGTTGAACTACACTAAAGACAAAGAGAATATTGGAGGAGCAACAACCTCTTCTTTTCTTTCCTTGATTCCTAAAGAAGCCCGACCCACCTTTCTAACCAGATTTAGGCGTATTTCCCTATGTAATTCTTCTCACAAGATATTAACTAAGATTATAGCCAACCATAAGAAATCCCTTATGTATAGGCTTATTTCAGAAGGGCAGGGTGGCTTTATGGGGAAAAGACAGATAGTTGACAATATTGTCCTAGTTCAAGAATCAATGCATTCCAACATCACTCAAAAATATTAGGGAATAGTAGTCAAGATAGATATGGCTATTGCCTTTGATCGCGTACGTCTTAGTTTCTTGTATGATGTTCTTTCAACATTTGGTTTCTCTCCTCTCTTTTTAAAGATGATAAAGGCATGTGTAAACTGCCCTTGGATTGCTCCTTTGGTTAATGGAAGACCAACAAATTTCTTTCAGGATTCCAGGGGGTTGCGGCACGTTTTCCCTCTTTCTTCGTTTTTATATATTATTAGGGCTGAAACCTTGGGGATAAAGCATTCTAAAGAACGTGATGAAGGAAAGCTTCGTGGTATTAGAAATGCTAGGGGATCCAAATCTATAAATAATGCTAAGTTTGCAAATGATACAATTATGTTTGGTGGAGCCTCAGTTATAATAGATAGCAGATTCAAGCAATCGCTTGATTGATTCCTTGATGCCTCTGGAGGAGAAGTAAATAAGGAAAAAAGAAACATTTATGGTTGGAATGTTTCTCCTAAGCTCGTGCAAAGTATCTCTAGAGTGTTAGGATTTGTTGGTCAGACTTAGTGGACTTCGTTTAAATATCTTGGTATCCATGTTATCTATAAACGAACCTATTTGTTAGACTAGGAGAAAATTCTTCAAAAATTCAAGGATAAAATTCAAAGTTGGGGCATGCGCTGGCTCAATCCAACTGGTAAAATTGTCTTAATCAGGTCAGTTCTTTCCTCCATTTCCCTTTTTCAATTCTCCTCCCTTCTTGATCCTACCGGCATTTTAAATAATCTTTGTACACATATCAAAAAATTTCTTTGGAAATGTGGAAAATCCAATACCAAAAAATTCGATTTCATAAATTGGGAAAGAATGAAATCCCCTAAAGGACATGGCGGATTGGGTATTCGTGACCCTAAATTAATGAATTTGGATATGGGATCCAAATTGATATGGAAGTTGGTCTCAGATGAAGCAACTTGGTGGAAAAAGATTCTTAGAAGCAAGTACTTCTCTCATTCCAAGCTTAGATGTGTGGACACTTGTAACTATGATGGTGAAGGTTCTAACATATGGAAGGTGTGTAAAGCTTCAGGTAGAATCATTCAAGATGGCTTATACTAGATACCTGGTAATGGAAAAAGGATAAAAATTCGAACATATAGTGTTCTCGGAGCCCCCCCTTTTAATCAAAATGAAGAACTATCTCTTATTATGAATTGGTTAAGTGATTGTGGAATTGAGACTTTGTTTGATCTTTGTGAATGGGATGAAGATGGTAATTAGTCTTGCTGGAAGCATCTTTCTGTACCATATTTCTTGACTTCCTCTTGTGATGTTCTTCTTCGTTAGCTTCATGGAGCTGGTCCTATAAGCCTTGGAAGCAAAGATACATAGGTTGGAGAAAAAGGGGGCTATATTCGGTTAAGGAAGGCTATGGAAAAATATATTTAGAACAATCACACCCTCCCTTTTCTAGACCATGGGAAAAAATCTGGCATCCGGATGGTCTTCCAAAAATCAACATTTTTTTATGGGTTTTAATTCATGGTAAAATTCTTACTATTGAAAACCTTCAAAATCGTCATATCCATGGCCCTTCCAGATGTCCTTTGTGTAAAGAAGCCGACGAGTCAATTTCTCACCTTTTATTTCATTGTAAGTATATTAAGCAGGCTTGGAATAGTGTTTTGAAGGAGCTTGGTAATAACTTTGACTTGTCAGGTAATTGGAGTAGTTTATTTTTGAATTGGAAAGCTAAATTTCCAAGGAGTTTAATTGGTAAGCCTGTGCTAACTCGTCTTTGGCTGTAAATTCCAAAGTATGTTTTTTGGAAAGTTTTGATTGCCAGAAACCGTGATATTTTTTACAACAAGAATATTTCAGCAATCGCCACGACTATCTCTGCTAAATCGCTTTTGAGTGAAGTTATTCAAGTGTGAATCAATAGTATGCTAATATCTGAAATTTTGACAATGGCTTAGGCGAAATGGTTAAAAAAAAAATTTCCCTCGTGGTGGAAGTCCTGTCAAGCTGCGTAGAGTTCCGTTCAAGCTGTGCATTGGAAGGCTGAAAAGAATCAGGAATAGATTCAATCCCGGAAGTTGAAAATGAACTAGGAAGAATTTAAAAAGTGGATGAGCAATTTGCAGAGCTATATTCTCTTTTTTGATGGATCCTTGAAAGGTAATCCTCGAGAAATAGGTGCGATGGGGGGTGTTATTTTTTACCCTGTAGGAACTATAGTTAGTTTGCATGTGGTCTAGGAATAAACACCAATAATCAAGTTGAGCAGTGTCTTTATCTAGGATTGAAGGAATCTATCAATTTAAGAATTCAATCGCCAGTGGTGATAAGATAGTCTTTCCTTATCCTTTCCCAATTTAGGCGTCGCTAGGAGATTATGGACCAAATAACAGGCATGCTTCATAAGCGTCTTCTCGATCTTCTTCTTCAAATTTTGAATGTTCAGTTTTTCCATGTTCAAAGAGAGCATAATGCTATTGCAGATAAACTTGCTAATCAAGCCTTGCAATTACCTTGTGGGGGTCTTATGAAAAATGAGCGCCAAATTATTTCTTGTTGGCTCCCTTAGTTGTTTTGCATTTGATCAAATTATTTCATGATTAAAGTTCTATCACACATCGTTTGGTGGCAGTTGGAAAGGATGTTTCATTTATTACATTCAAACAAATGGGATTTTGTTGGTGTTCGTGTTCCTAAACCTTCTTGGATATGCTTGTTCAATAGTCTTCGTACTTTGCCTTGGGTGTTGAAGGCCTGTTCAGGGGAATTTTTGGTGTGGAACATAGTGAGTGTCTCCGTTCATCGTTCTGGAGGTTGTCGACCTTGCTTGGATTTCATTTTTGTAATGGTGTTGAGAGATTCAATGAATATCCATGTCTTCTCCCATGCTCGAGGAGATAGGCTCATCATACTAGATTCTATCTTCAAGGATTTAGAGGTAATCCATCCTTTGAATCGTTTGGACACTACTCTTTCTTATGTTTGTCAGGTTTGGGATACTGGTGTTTAGGGGGATTCTATTGGCTCAAATTTAGCTTTGGGGATGCTTTCTGTTTGGAATGAGCGGAGTTTTCCTTTGGTTTCCTTTTGTGATAGAGAAGAAGCATTCACTTTATATTTATTTTGGGTTGGTGGAAAGCCTGGTCTTCCAGGGTCGATTTGGAACTAGACATAGATATCTTTGAATTCTTTGTTTGGTTTCTCCAATGGTCGTGTTGGCATTGAGAGAATTTCTTGGGTTGGTAGAAGTCTTGCCCCTTTAGTGGCTTCTTAGGACTAGATAGAGCACTCTGATAATTTTGTTGGTGGTCTCTACATTGTGAAGTTTTTTTTTTGGAAACTTTACTAGTTGAATTTGTGTTGGTATTGGCAATTATCAAAGGATTTGGAACTGCATTGCTAATATGGACATTGAAAAGAAGTTAGAGGAACTTTCAGAGAGAATAAGCGAGTCTCGTGCTAGTATCCATGACATTCAACATCATATGAGGTTTTTGAAGGATCAAATGGAAGGTTTAATTGTTGTTGTACACCAGTTAACTGCCCATTCGTCTGTTCTGGATGGTCGTTTGGATCAAATTGAAGAAACCTCTCATCAGATTTCAAGCTTCACTTATGGGATGGATTCCCATCTAATTGATGTTGAAGGTGTTGTTCGTGCTTGTGATGAGCAGGTTAAAGTGATTTCAAAGTCCATTTCCAAGCATGAGGACCTCATTGCCGGGAAAATTCTAAGGCTGGTGAAAATTCAGAGGATAAACCTATTGATGGATTCTCTATTCTGCAGCCAATTCAAATCATCTCTAGCTCAAAGGAGAGAGTTGGTGTTGCATAGGATAGTCATGAAAATCAGAATATGGATAGTGAAGAAACAAAGGAAGATCCTAGAGATTCCCAGGATGAAAATGATGATGAAATTATGGATGAAGATTATGAAGATGTTAAAGAAACTATGGAAGATGACATAGATTATGATGATGGCAGTTGTGAAGAAGATGCAGAAGATGAATCTCCAAAGCACGGTTTTGAAAATGAAGAGGAATTGTTTAAAGTCTAGGTTTTAGATAGTAATATTAGTATCTGGTTTAATTTTATGAAATTTTTTTGTTTGCTACTCGTTGGACAGTATGTAAAAATTTATAGCAGTTCGGGAAGTTTTGTGTTTTGTTATAAGTTAGCTCCTTTTTGGATGACTATACTTAAGAACTTTTCCTCTCATGATATTGTTCAAGAACCTTTGAAATTTTACTGAGGAAATTTTTTACTGTTATGCTGTAATTTTTAGCCTTTTATAAATATAAATTACCCATTCTTGTTAAAAAATAATAATAAGATTATTCTTGTAGTGAGGATGGTAATATATTTGTAGAGCATGCCACTTTTTTTGTTTCTATATGGATCACTTGTATGCTATTTGGGAACACAAATTAGGTTGAGAAATATCAACTTATAAACAATCAAATGTGTAACACTAGAATAAGTAACATTGCGATATTATAGAAGATGCAGTGACAAATAAGTGAGAAATAATTGACCAACTGATGAAAATGCTACTGTGAATTTAATAATGCAATTAAAATTATTTGTTAATATATTTATCTTGGAACATGAATTTATTCTATGAAATGATTCAATCACTAACAAAATATACTTAACCCCCATCATTACCAAACTTATTCATATTTATGACCCCATCATTTAAACAAGGAAGGATCCCACCTCACTAACACCCTCCTAACCAATGACTATCCCTTATCTCTTATTAACAAAACTTTCTGTGGTGTCCTTCATCCTAAATTCAAGCAACCCAAACACATTTTGTAGCTCCAAGTTGTAATTTATCTTCCTTATATTCATGGGATTATTGATCGCATATCTAAGATCTTAATGAGAAAGAACATCAAAAGGGTCTTTAAACCCCACAAAACCTTGAAGTAGTTATTCAAAAGTGTTAAAGACAAATTTGACCCCCTTCTCTCCCAAGGGGTCTACCAAATTCTTCGTTCTTGTTGAAAATCCTACATTGGACAAATTAGGAGATCCATCCAAGCTAGACTCAAAGTGCACATACTCGAAACTAACCATAACCGCCTTAATAAATTTGCTATAGCAGAGCACTCCTACAAAGCTAATCGCCTCATTTGCTTTGACCAAGCTAATGTTTTAGCTTCCACACCTCATTACTTTTCGTGCCTCATTGGAGAAGCTCTTGAAATAGAAAACACCCTAACAATTTTAACCGGGCATATGGTTATAAGCTCAGATAATGGTGAAAACCTCTAATCCACCATTTTGGTCATTAATTTTCATTATCCATTTTCCAATCCTTCTTTATCCCTTATATGTCCCTTTAATTATGTTTTTCTTTCTTTAATATCATTATATTTCCTTTTTAATCTTAATCTCTTTTTCTTAACATTACCATTATTTTTATAGTATAACATAAATTCAATTTCCCCTCTCTCTATGTTTTCTATCCATTTAATGTTTTTAATTATGTTTATTATCTCTCTACATTTTCTATCCATTTAATGTTTTTAATTATGTTTAATATCTCTCTATGTCTTTTATTCATTTAATGTTTTTAATTATATTTATTATTTATTTCCTTAGCTATTATACTTTTTCATACTTCTTTATATTTATATTTATTTCCCTTAACAAACCCATGTAAATCTTTTTCTTCTTTACATTTACTCTTGTCCAATCTTTCCACCCTTTAGCCTTGATTCATTTTTTACTCAATTAATTACTATTAACTAAATTCTAATGACCATTTATTTCAATCTCTATATAATCACCCATAATCACTATTTTCTAATATCCTTAAGCTTTTATATCAATCCCTTGATGCTAAGTGGAGTGTCAACTCTTTTTTTTCATAGTAGTGAAACTGGCAGCTCAATATGCGAGAGCACCAAATCTGCCTGGGTCACGAGGTCGAACCTGAGTAGAGACGACCAAAGCCGACCGCCCCAGCCACCCAACCATAACGACGACCCCATTGAAGTGTCAACTCTAAAAGTTGGAATGTTTCTAAAATATTAACACGGTATAACTCCAGAAATTACTTCACACTAATTAACCATGCCTATAATAAAACATCATCACCGCCATTCACTAACTCTTTAACACATGGTTAAGCCATTGTGGCTCTTTACAACCACATTACAGTCAATATAATAACAACTAGTAACAACATTTTGGTTCTTGAACCGTAATCACTAATTACTGATCTCGTCATAAAAGGTGTGGTTATAAATTCCATTAATCCCAACATGTTTTTTTTTCTTTTTTAATGTTAGTGAATCGATTAGAATTAGACTTTAACTGTTTGCAAATATAAAATGATGAACAATCGATATAAATAGTGAAGAGAGATTCCTAAGAGGGAGAAAATTGTTAGAGTGACCGTTGTGGAGTTAACCAAATCATGGTGAATCATGGAAAAAGGCGAAGGCAAGAGCTTTACTATGACCATCTGATCAATGGATTATGGAAGGTAATGATGGACCATATAAAAGGGTAGGTGGATTGGCTTCTTTATGGATCTAATCCCAATTCATATTGATGTTATATGATGGACCATAGAAGGTCTAGGTGGATTGCCTTCTTTATTGATGTTAAATGATGGACCATAAAAGGGTCGGTGGAATAGCTTCTTTATGGAACTAATGCTCTATTACAGCTATACAATCAAGAATATATATATATGTATATATATTTCATTTGAGTTAAAGGATAAATATATTTTGTAGATACATTTGGTATTGAAATAGAATTAACGATTTATTCCTCATAAAAAAAATATAACCAGGATTTTTCATTACATGGTTTATGATGCATAATATGAAATCATCTCATATAGAAAAAAAAGCTAACAATGTATTTTTTACTAAATATCCATGATTAAATATTAATAATTCCCTTTATCCATAAAATATGGCATATATCACTATTATATTCTTCATGTAGTAATTTGTGTGTATCCATAATCTAAAAAATGATCATAAAACCTATGAAAATCGTGAAAATAGTATTCTCATATGAAGTTTGGTTGTTAATGGAGGTATCATATGTAAGTAAAAATAATGGTTTTCTTTTAAATATCAATATTTTTTATTTCCCTCATTGCCCTCATTGCCTTGTACAGGGTCAATTGTAATTCTTCCTTGGATAAAGAGTATGTTTTTCTGTTAAAAACTATTTGTAAACAAGTTTAAAACAAATTGTATTAAATATAGATAAAGATGCTTTAACTCCATATATTGGAAGTAACATGTTTACCATTTTGTCTTTTCCATTCATTTAATTGATTGCGAGCATTGAGTCACCAAAAATTTGTAAGTTTAATATTCCATGTCGTGCAACTAATTTTTATGGAAATTTAAGAGCCATAACCTTTTGATAATTGTTTGTCTCTTGACGTAATCCAACTTTGATATGATGCTATGAGAATAATTTAGAAAAAGAATACCCCCAACACTACTATTTGGGGGATCACCTTCATTGGCTTCGTCCAAATATCCCAAAGTTCTAGATTTGTCAATTGGAACACATGTCAATTGTCTCTGAGTCTTGAATTTTATATCGAATTTGATACTTGAGAAGATAGTTTTGTTTGGGAGGTACATTGGGGGGGAGGGATGTGCCTATCCTAAAAAATTCATGCATTTCTAGGTAGCCAAATACCCTAGGAAACAATAAAGGGGTGTCCTTTGAAAGCTTTAAGTTCTAATTTTTAGATCTCAGTCTCGAGACAAACAAAAACTGTATCTCCTTTCTAATTGTCATTTATTCCTGTTAGAGAATCCATTTAAAAAATACTTCCTTTATGTAGATGCCATTTAATAATAGATGGCCCATGTTTTCTTCCCATGCTTAACATATATTGTATATGCTTAGCCCATATTTAGTCATTTTTTGTTCATAATTGTCAATTGCATTAATGTTCAAGTCTTTATCGGGGATTTGATTTTCCATTTGTCCTCCACCACCATTGAGGTTCTTTTGGTATGTCTAACAAATACATTGTTTTCTATCCTAACTTTGGAATGTATACCCCTAGCACCAAGTTTTTGGACCAAACAAGGTCATCTTCTCTTTCTTTAATTAGAACATGGTTCCATTTTTAATTTATCAATTTGTTTCTCTTACCCTTTCTCTTTCCCTTCTAGGCCTATCTAAGTTTCCTTATTCCAATCTTGATGCCTTATGAATGAGGTATTTGAGAATCTATTTGGGCTATATTATCAATGCTTTTTTTATAAAGGGATACATAATTTATTTTTATATATTTTTTTTGTTATCTATATGTTTTCCAACAACCATAAGCACACCATGGATAATACAACCACTTAACCATAATTCTAACCTATTACTTAAACTCATACACATTCACTACTCACTAATTAAACTTTAACCTTACACTTTGTACGATGGATATTTATAAAGATTTATATCTTTATAACATGAAATCATTATAATTCAACCAAAACCATATAAACCACCTCATACAAATAATGTATTATTTATTACATTATAATTCAATATAAAAAAACTATAGTATTACAACAACCGTGTTTTGTTGATGTATGAGAAATTTTTTTCATTAACCAACTTATGGTTTGCCATGATAAAAACATTTTCTCTATTAATGGATATTAACAATGCTTCCTTACATATTTACTTGCTAAAATTAAATATACTATTGGTTTCTATGAAATCCATTGTTTTTTTTAAATAAAAATTATTTCTCCCATCGAAAAATATTCTAAATTGCTTTGAAGAAGAGTATAAGTATAAGGAAGCGTTACACCTCGCTGAAGGTGATTATTTTTGGAAAGAATACATTGAGGAAAAGCTTGAGGATGGAGGAATTATTATTTTTTTATTAACCTAGTACCCTTTCGATCTTTATTTTTGATGATGACCCTTTTTAAACTGCCTTTGTAGTTTTGTTAGGAGTTTTGGATGTGATACACCTTTGTCTTGGTGTTTTTAAACTAGGTTGGTTTGTGGATTATGAGGTATGAAAATATTCATGGATGGATATGTATTTTTTTATTCCTTTTTGAATTTGGTTTTTTTCTTCTTGAAAAAAGTCTACCAATTTGATGGTTTCATAATATTCATTGTTTATAAATTTCAAATAACTCATTTTCTTTATAAAATTGCTCATTGTAGACCATGTATCTCATAGATGTTCTTCAAAATTTGGCTTCTTACATGTTTGTACATTCCGTTCCATGTAATGTTTATTTCTATGGTTTATGGAACCAGGCATTGGAATAATTTCACAATCAACATTTATGATCATTTCATTGGTTTCTTACATGTTTTGTACATTATGTTTCATGTAATGTTCATTTCTATGGTTTATGGAATGAGGCATTGGAATAATTTCACAATTAACATTTATGACCATTTCATTGATTTAGGAAAAGTTATCATAAAATAAATATGATGTGAAGTGGGTGTTAATGTGATGTATTGATGCAAACATGGTAAAGATCGATTTGGAAATCAAAGCACACAACAAAAGCACACAACACAGATGATGCCAAGAATTGTGGCTTTCTATTAATTTAGTAAATCAAATTATAAAGATAAGTTCACAATCAAAGTCAATGTTTTGTTCACTCGACCTGTTCTATGACATCAACAAGTATGGGCAACAATAGCCTTAATCACTTGGGGACAACAACCTTTTCTCTGGCCCCAAATTGGTATTTATAGTTGTCTCCTGCTCCCAATTTCCACCTCTAGATCTTCTAGAAGCCTCTTGGTGCTTCGCTGGTCCAACTAACCTTCATTAAATTCTCATATGCCCTCTCTCGATATATCTTGCCATTTGGCGTTTTCAATAACCACCATAACTTCTGTAATAATTGCGCAATAACTGCTCCAACTGCTTGTTCCTCTACGTCTTGGCTTTCTTGTTGGTCGTCGATTCAAATTTGAATTTTCCTGGCTTCCAGGTTGGCCTAGTTCCAACCTCATCTGCTCCACCAGTCGGTATGCTCCAACTGTCTCTTCCTCCTTCGATCCGACCTGCCGTCAATCTCCAACCTACTCCTGGCGTTGACCTCACAATGTTGACCTTTTTCACACTTCAACCAATTTCTCGTTGACTTCTTGGGCTCCAACTACCCTTCTGCACTTGTCTAGAGGTTGTCGACTATACTCCAGATAACATCAGTTATCTCAACTTCGAGTAAAAATCTTAGAACCTAATGCCCCTACATCATGTCTGTAATATTACGTAACTTAGTTGCTTGGTGATGTTATTCATATTTAAAAATTGTTTCAAATTGCAATAAAAATCTAAAATCCACACTAGGATTTTAGTAATATATATTCTGAACTCTAAAATCAACAATATATATTTTGATTATGCCTTTTTTAAAGCATGTGGAAGATATGCTTAGATATGATGTTATTATCGAATTCGAATGCTATATTGATACTCATTCCTTATACTTTGATGAATGGAGTGGTGGAATGGTAATGACAAATTAATGATGTACGATGGCATTTTGGGTTTACTGATTTTACTATGTGTGATGACATTGAGTGTCATTATGTGGTTTGGTGTGTCCATCGATGTTGAAGATCATATTATGGTTAATGATAGATATTGGTCTCATTAGGGTTGATATTTAAGGAATTATTAACATCGTAATAATTATAGTTATCATGCTCATGCATAGATTCGTTTTCTTTTGAGATGTGCCCCTCGTTTCAGTTAAATCAATTTAATTTTTATAATTCGTGCTCAGTGATCAAATTTGAAGGGTGGGTCTTAATTTTTATTGGAAGGGCATTTGTTTTTGGAGCCCTTCAAAGATGAAAGACAATTTAAATAATTGTACTTTAATTGACAATTCTAAATTAACTAAACCCTTCCCTCCCAAAAATGTAAAAAACAAATATTGCCCATCCAAATTTTTACAATCTTAACCGAATTTGAACACATTAATTTGACATATATGTAACATTAATTTTACAGTTCATTAAAATATCAACTATTGTTGCATTTTTTTGGGTTAGACCACACTTCATTATACAGAAAAACTACTTAGACTATGCAATAACCATATTGGGGCATCTGCATGATCTTATGCATAGTGCAAGACATTTTAACTATATATAGTCTTAAAATAAAACTAGAAGCATGAGAAAATTACTTATTGTTAACTATGTACAAAAAGAAGTCACTAAGCAAAACAAGGCTATAATAAACCTACAACCAAAATATACATATAAAACCAACGAAAACCTTAATTCAAACCGGAGAGAGGGAAACCATCCAAGCTTGAGAGATGTAAGAATGATGACATTAGGAGGCTAAGCGAAAATAGTACATAGCTCAAAAAACCATTAAAAAACAATCCTCCATACCAAGCAAGTTAACAACGCTAGCATCATAGGGGCTTGGGAATCAAATTTTGTTGTTCAACACTTGTCGCAACAACAAACAGGTATGGGATGGATGCAAACTGGAATCAAGCCTAAGTCAACTGGATCCTTGCGACTCGCTGCATGTTTGAGTCTCGACAATCTACCTTTTAAATTGAACCAGAACAACAAAATAAGTTTGTTAATGGCTCGATTTTCGAAAATTCTAGATTCATGAGTAATTAAGAGCTCGAGGCTCTTAAATTTGATGTGTTTTTTACCAATCCACGATTCGGTGAATTCATAGTCACTGGAATGAAATTTAAGTTATTTAATGAAAGAATTAATGTAACGCCCCATATCTTGACAATCGATAATTAAAAACTCTAATGTGATTTAGCTTACCATTTTATTTGCTTATTATATGTTGACTAGGATAGATTGATTAAGACTATTGTTATATGGACATGTGGACTCCCTTGAGGTGTGTATGGTAAGTGGAATTTACTATTGAATTCATTAATGGAAATGAATATGTTACTTCATATTGAACATGCAAATGAATATGTTACTTCATATTGAACATGCAAATTTAATATAGAATATCCATGTGTAGAATGTTAATTTAGTTGTTGCAAAAAGAACTTACATGATTATTTGTAAATGTCATATTAGTGATATGGATTGGCACTTGAAAGAGTTGGGTATGGCTATATATATGTTTCATGTTAATGATGAACTATTCCACATGTTGATTGGCTATGAGATAGGCGGATTCCTATATTTCCAAAGGGCACGAGATGTCTTGAACATCGTGAGTATAATGATCTTATATCAAATTCCATGCTATTTAATTGTGAATTCCAATATTTCTATGACGTGTGGGTGAGTGTGAGTTTTGACAGGCATGGAGACTTGCCCAAAGTGGTTTTTCAATGACGGTACCCCTTAGATCAGGGATGGCATAGTATGGTTGATGTAGGGCGTTGACCCTAGTACTATTAGGAGGGGTGGAGACATTTCCCACCATCGAACCTTCGAAACCCAGAGTCGTGGGAGGGCTGTGCTGAGCACGCTCCCGTGGATGTGTGATGACGACTAGTGGGTGCCTGCTGGGGAAGCTTGGTCGATGTGGTCGATCAACACTTCCACTTACGGGTTATATACATGGTCATACGCGTAGTCGAGATTCCATGGTATATTCCAGCAGAGGACGGGATGGTGAGGTCAGGAGATGGAAGTAGTGGTGATTAGGGGGTTGGAGTACTGATGGGATGGATGGGACCAATGATGGATTAAATGGTGTTCTTGATTTTTATTAACTATCGTGATTATATGCTGGATTTGATCACTATGTTTATTTAATTAAATGTCTTATTGCTTCTGTATGAATGATTATGAATGATGAATGATGCATTGTTTAATTGTTCTTCTATGTGTTGTTTGTGATCATGTAATAATGATCTATTAGGAGCATTAAATGTGATTATTAGTACCCATGCTTACGACGTGTGCATTGGCCATGCATACGCCAATTCGTGAGTACAATACTATGATTGGTCGATCGATGAATAAATTGATATGGTTATATTAGCTAATAGTATATTGGTTGATGAATTGTTGAAAGTATTACTTGTGTGTTGAAAGTATGAGTTGTTGACTTGTCAAATATGTTTTAGATTTACATAAATTGATTGTATTATTGAATTACATATATAATTATATACATTTAATATAAATTATGTCATAGTATAATATAGTATATGAAAATATCTTATTTGACTTATGAATGAAAGGATAATATAAATAAATGGATAGATAGGATTTGCACAAATTTTTAGAAAAGAGTTGTCATAGTTGCATTAAGAAGGGAGCATGACAAGTAAGACTTTGCAACCAAGTTTATTAATATTTTAATTATTTAAATCAAATTGCTATATTTTTCTAGAAAATGAATTTATTGATTGTTGACTATTATTTTTGGAATTTATTGATGGATGAGGAGGATGATGAGGAGTTTTTATATAAATAGGAGACTTGAGATTGGAAGAGGGAAGTCTTTTTCCCTTGAAGGATATTTTGGTAAGAATTTTGATAGGAAGAGGTATTTTGGATAATTTGGGGTATGAGAAGTTTGGAAGAGTTGGAAGAGTTTGAGAACTCTTGGAAGATTTGATACATAGCCTACTAGTGCATCATTGTTCTGTTCTTTGGGGGTCTCGGGCACGAAGGGCCAGGAGGCCATTTGGATGGGACCGTTCAATGGATTCCTGGGGCTAGGGAGCCGACTAGGCCCCTAGTTGGCTGGGAGGTAAAACCGTGGTCCCGCTTTTGGGCAATGAAGATGGAAGCAACTCAAGTGGAAGAGGGAAGCTTGCTCAGTTTGGACTCCGTCACCATTCTTATAACGAGGTATTTTTCTTGTGATTTTAAATTGTTTATATGTTGTTGTAAAATTATCATATGATGCTATTGCTACATGATTTATGACGTTAATTTATGTTGTGTGAATCACCAATGAAGTTTTAAAAAATTCTAAGTTATTTGATGCTATTGCAAAATGCTTATATTTTGCTTATATGTTGTTATGGTTACACTTTGATTATTTGTTGTTTAGTCACAAAATCTATGTTTCATTACATTAAAATTTATAATGCCAATGAAGGCATTACATATGGTATCAGAGGTCTTGGTTCAAAAACTGGAACTTGAAGGGCTTGCATCAACTTGAAAAGGAATAAACGTGAAATACGAATTTCCATTGTAAATGAAGACGTAAATTTAAATTGTTTTTGGGTATGTTAATATTTACCGGTTCTAAGTGCTCTTAAGACTAAAATTTTTAGTTTTATGCAAATAGAGAATAAATATTTATGGATTCTCACTACTAAGTCCCTAAAACTGTTTGGTATATTCTCCATTATGAGGTAAGAGTTGGAACTGAATAACAGAGTTACTTGTGTTTGAAATGTTGACGGGTTATTGATACCGATGAGCCTATAAAACCTCTGTTTATATGGTGACACAGAAAAACTCCTTACGGGTTCTGTAGACGAAGTACTTAAACTTTCGGTTATATGTATTTGTGAAGTCTGAATATACCCACAAACATATACAGCAACATTCTTCACTCTTCACAATGAAATCAGAGAGTTGGGTCAAACCGACAAGGTTTATGTGTGTGATATTTAAAGATTCTCAATACTGATAAAAATGAGTTTCCTACGTGAAGTAGTGGAAATCTTCAATAAAACAGAACCTCATGTTCTGCAATAGTCTTCAATGATTGCTCTCTAATACCAATAAACTTTTGTTGCAGTAAGAGTAGATGGAATGGATGTTTTGAATTTCTATGAGTCTTCTAATCTCATCATTGCTATTGCCAGTACCTTCATCACCAACCCCTAAACTTTTGAAATGATTTCCAAGTAAGCCTGGCGCAGATGGCTAGAAGGGGCTGCCAACAAACATGGCAGCCGCCTCCTGGGTTAGCGTCTGCTGCACTGTGCTTAGTCCTGCTCGCACTATTGCCAAAAAAAAAACTGATATTTATTTGAACAAAACAGAACCTTTAAAAAAAAAAAACCCTATGAGAACCTGCAAAATACCACGAAATTAAAATATGGATATGTTTCCTACAAAACTAGGTACACTTAAAATAAAGAGTACAAGCATCGCCCTTACTGCAGCAAACCACAAAATGTAGTACTGCAAGTAAAACCCAGTCATGCCCCCAGGGTTACTCCCTTCGTGGCAGACTCGCTATAGCAAGAAACATATATAAGAAATACAGTCAGAGCTAGGGCTGCGCCCCTTTGGCTTGTCAACAAGCAACTACACGGAACTATATAGCTTGTATTAACTCCAGAAGGTGCTAAATAGAGTTAAGTATTCAGGTCACCTGCTATAAATACTTGTATAATGGAGTTATTTCACTGGTTAAACATATAGTATTACGGATAGTACCTATGTAATCTACTGCGTAGAAAGTAGTCGCAGAAAACACGTAATAATTATGCATGGCGTTAGAATACTATAACCCCAACATGACATCAAAAAAAATAAAAATTAAAATTATGATCTTTGAAGGATCTTGGATTCGATTCCTGTAAAGAAACATCGAAGCCCGAAAATATCTCCATTGGGTGCTTTGAAGGGACCCGTGATATGCCCCACTGTGTCCAAAAAAAAAAAAAAATGAAATTATTATTTCTGTGTTTCCTCTGGCTTGTGCCCGGCCAAACGATCCAGTTATTTACGAAGCAAGTTTTGGGATTTCAATGGAAAGAACTGCAGTGCTAGAATTTGTATAGAAAACTTGTCAAAATCACTCTACAGCGGGGTTTGATGCAGCTCAAGAAGCTAGCATCCGGCTCACCTTCTGATAGCGACGAACCTGACTTGCTGCTTGAGCGGGACCTGGTCAACGTGAATCATGTAGTTCTCCTGGAGAATGTATTTGTATGCCTCGCTATCTATATAACCAACCAACCAACCTATCAAGGAAACCTATAAATCAAGGGCTAGCTTTCACCTCGATCGGGAAAGACAAGGGAACACCAACCAGCTAGTGAAATAAGATGAGATGAAATAACGATGACATGAGATAAGATCTATGCGATAAAATAAGAATGATAACAATATCCGAGCCAGGAGATCAGAACACCTGGAAATGAAGCAACCTTATTAGGATTAATTAAACTCTCTGGTAGTAAAATGATGGCTACCTGAATCGAGTGAGTAGCAGCGACATTTCCACGTTGATTCCCGGCATTGAAACCTATCTACTTAATATCGGGTGGCTAGCTATTTCTGCAGTCGCCTTGTAGATTAGGTTGTGGGTGCAGGTTTTCTGGAGAGGCAGGCAGAGTAGCTGCAAGAAGCCACGGCCTTGGGAGGCCTCCTGGAGTGTGTTGTGTGCACGTCCCTCTTTAAAGATATCAATGTTTCCATACTTGGTAGCTTTTCAATGTGTCGTGGATACAAGCCAAGCCGGCCATGTCCATGTGAGATCGAGCTGGGCGTAATTCCTCTAGCTGATCTTGCTACCATTCCTTCCTAAAAAAAATAATAATAATAATAATAATAAATAATACCTGCATATTATGGATATGAAATATCCAGTTAAAAGTGCACTTCACAGTTTGGGGGTAATAGAGAGATCGGTTTAATATTATTATGAAGGGAGCATTCGCCATATTCGAGACTAAACAGATGCACACTCGTCGTTTACTTCTCTCTATCACAATCATGCAGCTATGCAGCTGGCTGGCACCTCCTCCTTAAAAGATTTGAAACGACCATTGCTTTCAGTCCTATCCACTCACTTTACCTCTGTCCGTCAGATGTCCACTTAGCTTTTTCGTCTCGCAGTAGGATGTAATTTGTCGAATCACAGTATTCGAGACTATCATTGTAGAGGCACCAGAGAATGCAATGAATTTCCCTGAATTTCCCTGAGGAAGCAGAGTTGAGAGCATGTAGATAGTTTTATACAGAGGGAGACTATGTATACTTATAGTGCTCCAGCGATGTATTTCCATGCACGCATCTATGTATATACTGTCATGATGGAATAACGGGTGACAGTCCGATGGATTAAATGACAGTCCCCTATACTAAGATATGAGAAATCCTTAGAATAAGATCACAGACCCATATATAGTGTATATTTATAGAGGTTTTTTTCTTTAGCTTTGAGAGTTTGTTCTGCCTGCTATGAGGAGTTGAAAGTCCTTTAAGCTGTGCGGATCACTAAATTGTGACCTAGCCATCGAAGTACTTCAAAAGATTAGTGGGAATCCTTGCTGTGTGCCAAATTTACTCCTGAGCCGATTCTAAGCTAATCTTCTGTGAGCTTGGGAAGCTTAGGGGATAGAGTTCCTTGGGAAGGATTTCCAAGTTATGGGGTTCTTCTCAACTTTTGTCAGTTGGGCGCAGGCAATAGAGGTATTGTTGTTTGGAAGTAAGTGTTCTGATGTCCTGTCTCCTACAGGTGCTTATGGGAAAGCATTGAGAAACTCTGTTGTTCAGTTATGTGAAAATAGATTGATTTATTATCGGCCATCGGTAGCGAGGCACGTTAATTTATGTTGTGTGAATCACCAATGAAGTTTTAAAAAATTCTAAGTTATTTGATGCTATTGCAAAATGCTTATATTTTGCTTATATGTTGTTATGGTTACACTTTGATTATTTGTTGTTTAGTCACAAAATCTATGTTTAATTACATTAAAATTTATAATGCCAATGAAGGCATTACAATTAATGCATCTACTTCTATGCTGAAACCGTTTTCCATGCTGATGCGGGCCACTGCCCTCCTTATTGTCTTACCAAAAGGCATAAGAATGAGGAAGAAGACTTAAAATTATGGACTTCACCATCAAATAATCCTTACGATCACATTGGTAAGGAGTGATAAGAAGATCACAACAATCCAACGTGTCAAATCTCGGATGATAGTGTCAATTAAAGACTTATATGGTAAATTTAATATAAGACTTACTTATAGTTATCTCTTACTCTTTGCGTCTTGACACATTTGATAATTTATGCTTGTCTTTGCGCCTTGAACCAATTGATATTATAAGGCGAGGGTGTGCATGCATAATAATCCTTAGTTATGACTGTGCAATGATGATTTAAATGGAAGAGGATGTAAAGACATGTAATTTTTATACGTATTTTGGTGGCGAGTGTCGAAGACAAATGTGGTGAGAAACCACATATGTTTGGAAGGATGGGGGGAGATTACATGATCATGATCATGCCACCCATCAAATTGAATACAATTCCTGAGCCAAAAATTGTTTTTTTAAATTTTATTAATAACCATTGTGGTACTTTGGTCCAAATGTTTTTTCTAGCTTATTGTTTCTCCATATTGTGTGCCTAGTGCCACCTCTCTATATCAATGCATAAATCAACCTCTTCTTGGTCTATGGTTCTAGCTGCATGGCATTATTTGTAGTTGCATGCCATTGAGTGTTGTTTAGAGTTGTCGTGAGTCTGTGACATTCATGCAAGAAATGAAGTCTTGTAGAGGAGGACTCATCAAAGCGGCAATTTGAATTTCATTTTGACGAAAAACGAGTGGACATTGGTAGCTAGGTTCACATTGGTAGTAGGCACAATGTTTCGACCTTGTTTTGGGCCTAGTAGTGGTTCTCTATTGTTACAGCCATAGTCATTGACACATTGTCACACCTTGGGTCTCAGCCCGAAGTGACTCGGGATTCAAAGTCAAATCCAAATGGCTAGTACCCCGTAGTCGTCAGTCATCACTCATCACCTTGCAAAGCTAAGCAGTGAGTGCATGACATGAGTGAGCGAATGATTATAATTTATGATATTTCCAATATTTTGAATGAATTTTATAGCATAGGAATTTCAACATAGAAATTGAAATTTATATGGATGGTTAATTTCAAATGTTGCCCTTCTTTTGAAATGTTGATATAAATTATGCCCTTCCTATTGGAAGGGTAAAATTCATATTTTAAATTTTTTTAGAAGGGCAATTTTAACTTTACACTTCTAGGAAGGGCTAGAACCCTTTGGAAGGGCTGGGAAGGGTTCAAATTTGAACGCTGTTCGTGCTCTAGATATGGCATAGAATTTAATGATGACAAATTTTAACACGTGGCATTCCATTTTAGGCATCCTTTGCGGCGCCATCCTTTGCACCATGGGCGCGGCCAGCGGGCATACAGTATTTGACCGAGTCACAATCTACGGTCGAGATCAAATGGGAACCATCGATCCGTGCCGTACTCAACCAACCAATAGGAGAGCAGACTTCTCTTGGGATAAATACCCCCGAAGCTTTTTGTACGAATAATTTTTTACCGATAATTTTGTGAAGCTTTACTCTCTTTCTTGAGCTGTTATTCCAACAGTTTGTGTCTGGTTCGAGTATTGTTTGTCGGTAGCATCAATGGCTCCCAAGGCAGAGAAGAAACCCGCTGAGAAGAAGCCCGTCGCAGAGAAAGCCCCCGTTGCAGAGAAGAAGCCCGCTCCCAAGGCCGAGAAGAAGCTCCCCAAGGAAGGAGGAGACAAGAAGGGAAAGAAGAGGCATAAGAAGAATGTTGAGACCTACAAGATCTATATCTTCAAGGTTCTTAAGCAGGTTCATCCCGATATTGGAATTTCCAGCAAGGCTATGGGAATCATGAATTCCTTCATTAATGATATCTTTGAGAAATTGGCGAGCGAGGCGTCGAGACTCGCCCGGTACAACAAGAAACCCACAATTACTTCCCGGGAGATTCAGACCGCTGTAAGACTGGTTCTTCCAGGGGAGCTTGCCAAGCACGCTGTTTCAGAGGGTACCAAGGCGGTTACCAAGTTTACAAGCGGTTGATTTTGGTATTTACTCTGAATTTCCTTAAATGGTGTATTTTCACATCACTTATGCAATGGATCTGTTAATATGCTGTTAAGATTGGGTTCATCTGTATAAAATGTTTTTCTTGGGTTATGGCAGTTAATTAGTTCGTTCTGGTGGATTTGTTGATCCTTTAAAAGTTATTGTATTGTCATGAAATTGGAAGGGGTAGGTTTCAGATATTTTGAAGGATCCCCCGTTAAAGCCCCTTTAGATTCAATAAATCATTTCACAAATTGCTCACAAGAATGCACATTTGAAAAGTGAATTCAGATTGATAAATTGGCAATTTCAATGCTTATCTGATCTGGTTATAGTGTTCAAGATATAATCTTGCATGGCTACATTGTCTCCGTCAAGAGACTCTGAAATTTATTACCGTTGTGTTTCAAGTAGGCTAAAGCGTATCGAAGCACATCGATGGCCTGTTTTGTACTGTTGGTTTGGTGGCCTTGGGGTGTTAGGTTGTGTAGGGCCATTTTATAGTCTGGAAGCTATTGATGTTGTTACGTTTTCCATTCAGGTGCTGAAATTATTTTGATACTATTTTAGGTTCTGGAACCTTTAGCCAGTTTTGGTATTGGTATTAGATTTGATGCTTGGTATAATTCTATCTTTAGCTTGTCTTGGGGAGTCTACGAATGATGTGATGATATCTTCACTGACACTTGTACTAACATATAACATAGTGTGTCATTTGTAACCCTCCTGTACTGTGTCATTTGTAACCCTCCTGTACTGTGTCATTTTCTCTTTCTGGTATTGTCATTTTCCTTCGCCAAGTATCAACATCGTTATGTGCGTTTTATTTATTTAATTTGTGTCATGTGGGTTTTTGGGGTTGTTTTTTTCGGTATTTTGATATTTCTTTCTATTGGATATATATTACAATGATATATTATGTATGCAAACACCCGAGTTTAGTTTACTCCATTTTGATTGATGGTGAGATTTCAGTTTGTATTATTGTTAATATATGATTGTGGTTTTTTTAATATGGTAATGGATATTTTATTATGTTTATTTTTTGATTAAAATAAGAATCACTTAAATTGATGTTTTGATCTCAGATGTCAATTGACATTTTGATGGTGAGGTTTCAGTTTATATTATTCTTGATATATGATTTTTTTTAATATGATAATGGATATTTTATTATGTTTAATTTTTATTAAAATAATAATTACTTAAATTGATGTTTTGATGTCAGATGTCAATTGACATTTTTATTTTATTTTTTGAAATTATCTTGTTTTTAGGTAACTAAAGTTTTCACATCACATAACAAAATAAAGCTTTATGTCTTGAAACTGCAATATCTTTGGTCCAGCTTTCAAAACAATCCAAAAGTGTCTTTTTATCCAAGCTGTGTTGTACCATTAACCAACTTTGTGGCATTCGTTTACAAAGAGAGTAAACAAAACAATGCAAAAGTGTTTTTATCCAAGCTGTGTTGTACCATTAACCAACTTTGTGGCATTCCTTTACAAAGAGAGTAAAAAAGACAAGTCAAAAAATATCAACAATATCATTATATATATATTTCTTTTCTTTGGAAAAAAGCTTAATTTTATTTATGCAAAGTAAAACTACATTTTGCATATACATGTATACCATGTATTCTGAAATTACAAACCCACAAGTTTTACACTGTAAACACAAAATACAGATATGTACTGTCCTCTGTATCTGTTCTCTATATCATTCCAACATATGTTTTCTGTGTATATCTTTTCATAAAAAACATCTGCTCAGAGAGAGCTTATATAGACTGAATATATTGCAGATTTGTCAAAATTATAAAGCAGGTTCATTTTCATTATGATTCTGTGTGTCCCAAGTCTTCAATGAACAGTCTATGATAGAATTGGAAAAAGTTTCCATTCTGTGTCTCTGAGATCTGCCATTAACCAAAAGTTAGTTGAAGCCTCCTTTGATAACTTGTCAGCTTCAGCATTCTTTTCCCTGTAGACATGGTGACATGAGAATGTATCAAAGCTTTCTGCAAAGTGACGGATTTCCTCAATCAATGAAAGCACAACAATATTGTGACATTTTTGAGTTTTGTTTGCCCAATTTATAGCATTCATCGAATAGCCAAGCAGTTGAATGCTGTTGCAGCCCTTTTCTTTTGCAAGCAGTTGAATGCTGTTGCAGCCCTTTTCTTTTGCAAAACATAAGGGAAGTTTCATAGCCATGATTTCTGCTTAATTATTAGTTCCAGACCCCAATCCCATTTGAGGTTTGAAATAATGTGCATCAGATAAAAAAAGAATGTCCCCCCACCCCCGCACACAGAGATTGTTTTGTGAAGTGCCATCAAAGTAAGCCCAAGGAATATCTTGTTCACTGATTCTGCATGAAAAACATGGACAGCAGGGGTATCTTTCTATTGTGGGAAGTGCGAGAGGATGTCAAGGCACTGGAGAGCAATGTGATCCCACACACAGAGATTGTTTTGTGAAGTGCCATCAAAGTAAGCCCAAGGAATATCTTGTTCCCTGATTCTGTATGAAAAACATGGACAGCAGAGGTATCTTTCTATTGTGGGAAGTGCGAGAGGGATGTCAAGGCACTGGAGAGCAATGTGATCTGGAATAGAGGGTTTATCCTGGAAAATGTTACGGTTTCTTGCAATCCAAACCCCTCAGTTTACAATAAAAGGCAGAGCTTTAATTTTTTTAAAGGATTGATTAGTTAGCCAGGCATTCCATGCCTCCATATTTCCACCAGCCCAAGTACACTCCATCCCCATCAGTCGACTGCATTCTTTCCAAATTAACAAGGGAAAGGGACAGTTTATGAAAAGATGAGTGAATGTTTCCTCTTGTGTCTTGCACAGTGAACACCACCCCGGGCCCTCAATATGTCTGGCCTTATTTGTAATCAGGCACCACTTGAAGATACGAGCCTTTTGTGGACATTTAGTTTTTCAAATGCCTTTTCACCACCACTGAAAATTTCTGTTTTGTAAATCATAAATGAGTCCGACCTTATTTGTAATCAGGCACCACATGAAGATACTAGCCTTTTGTGGACATTTAGCTTTTCAAATGTCTTTCCACCATCACTGAAAATTTCTGTTTTGTAAATCAGAAATGAGTCTGACCTTATTTGTAATCAGGCACCACATGAAGATACAACCTTTTTGTGGACATTTAGCTTTTCAAATGTCTTTCCACCACCACTGAAATTTTCTGTTTTGTAAATCAGAAACGAGTCTGGGATATCCCAATTTGGGGGTGTAATTTCCATGAGGAGCAAGGACCCAGATTAATTCGTCTTCGCGATCTGATAGTCTAATGAAGAGCATTTAAGCATTATATATATATATTCTTGAAAAAACATGTTTAGTAGCCTCTTAACCAACCGTATTCCATTTTTTGCTGTTTAAGGAGAAATAAGGAATTAAGGAATTAACCAACCATATTCCATTTTTTTTCTGGTAAGGGGGAACTAAGGAATTATACTCTGTGCTGGGAATGCTGTATTGCTACTCCACACATAATTATATATAATTTTAAGACTTTCCCCTTAATGTTTGACAACTTTCTTTCACATGTACGATGGTTGTTTCACATTAATAATTTCAGTGCTTCTGTTGTTTTAAATTTGTTTAGTGTTTGTTTTTAGTTGTATTTTAGCAAAGTTGTTGCTTTGAGAGGTCCTCTACAGCCTAGTATGAGGGAGATTTTGTAACATATGAGTGTTTGCCGAGTAACAAAATAATACAAAGTAAAAAGTAATAAATATTATGTCGGGCATAAACAAAAAAGAATAATACAAAGTAAAAAGTAAATATGAGACTTAAACTAGAGACTTTATAACTTAAAATTAGGTGGTAAATATTATGTTGGCCATAAACAAAAAAGAATAATACAAAGTAAAAAGTAAATATGAGACTTAAACTAGAGAATTTAGAGCTTAGGATTAGGTGGTAAATATTATGTCAGCCATAAACAAAAAAGAATAATACAAAGTAAAAAGTAAATATGAGACTTAAACTAGAGACTTTACTTTTTACTTTTAATACAAAGTAAAAAGTAAATATAAGACTTTAGAGTGTTTGTTGAGTAACAAAATAATACAAAGTAAAAAGTAAATATGAGACTTAAACTAGAGATTTTACTTTTTACTTTTAATACAAAGTAAAAAGTAAATATAAAACTTTAGAGTGTTTGTCTAGTAACAAAATAATACAAAGTAAAAAGTAAATATGAGACTTAAACTAGAGACTTTAAAACTTAGGATTAGGTGGCTCATGTATTGCACTCAAGAAGCTATTCAGCGGGTTACATTATAAAGTGTGTTTTTTTCTTCCAAAATCATAATGTGTAATTTCTTATCTACTCTCATTTGTAGGAAGAATTTAAATTTGTGATCACTTAACTATTTTTTATTAGGTTATTAGGTCATGCATGTGGGTTTAACTATTTGCCATTAGATCACACGTCTATGGATTTTTACTATACTCTTGTCCTGTTGAAATGCAAGCCACTGACTTGATAAAGAACATCATCCGTTACTATTGTTACTCCGCTCTAGTTTGTGTTTTGTTGTGAGACGTTTGAAAGGTTTGGTGATTTGTTGTTTTGTCCATTGGCTTTACTTGTTTTTTGTTTATCAATTTATGTTTGTGCCATTATTTGTGTTTTGTTGTGAGAGTTTGAAAGGTTGGGTGATTTGTTGTTTTGTCCATTGGCTTTATTTTTTTTGTTTATCAATTTATGTTTGTGCCATTATTTTACTTAAAGAACAACATTTGGAAATCATCTATGAAGGAAACAAGTCTACAAAGCAGGATTTAGCAGCCACTTAACTAAACATTCTCCCATATCTTTAAGAAGGGAGAACTAAAGAATTGTAACACTGTAAAGAGAATCTCCGTGTGCCTGGAGTAATGTATTGCTGTTGTTTATAGCTTTCCTTTTATTTTTCAGAAGGGAGAAGTAAATAAATTTAACGTTAATGCAAATTTCCATTTGTGCCTGAAGTGATGTATTGCTACTGTACATAGGTTTCCTTTTTATTTATATGGTAACAAGTAGTCATTTTTTGACAAACCTTCCTCCAGTTCTCTTGTATAAATGTTACAGTTGTATGGTGGTAGTATTTAATCAACAATCTTCAGTTATGAATAGTTTTTTGATATGAAGTTAAATGAATGATGCTGGTTGTTGATTATATAGAACTCTGTCGTCTTTAAGATGAACTCTTGTGTGCCCAAGACATACATGGCTATTTCAATCTATACGTCTTTTAGGATGATTATCCTACAAAACCCGGTCCTAACTTTTGCCATGCTATCCTTGTCTCTCAACAGTGATGATACAAGTTGGGAGACCTTGTGTAGCCATAATACAATGTTTACTACATTTATGGTGGATACATTTTTATTAGCTCTTGATTTTGAAGTATACAATTCCTCACGTATCTGTTTTACTGTAGCAAGCACCATTTTATATGGAGGAGGCTTGGTGTAGGACTTCGAAGTTATCTGCTTGTAACTAACGTCATGAAGGAGCCCTTCCAACTTATAGTGAAATATGTTTATCGGTAAAACTTTTGAATCATTGAAAACAAAATTTAAAGTATAGTTCATATACAATGGACTTGAATGCATGTTACACTCTGGTTTCAATTCCCATGATAACAATAAGGTCTTGCAGCATGTTTTCAGAGTTTACTATCCAACTTGGTACATTTATTTACAACAGTTGAATGTGTTGGATTTATTCACGTGAACTGTAAAGTTGTAACCTTAAAATGTGTTATTCTGTGGGAAATCATAGTGCTCTTAGAATATGAATGGTTAATACTTAAAATATTTAAAGCAAAGTTTAAAGATTTGTCAATTATGTAATGTTCACAACTTGTTTAAAAACCGTAGTCATTTTCCAAGTAGCTTTTTAACAACTTTATTGAACATTGAGTGGGTTGATTGGTATCTTTTGAGCACTGGTATATTTTATTAACAATGGAGAGAGGAGACATTATTTACACAAACTATAATCTAGTATATTAAACTATATTTTACAATACATGCATACTCCAATATATAGAGTCGAGAGATACTAAACAGATGCTAAACATAGCTGGTAGACGTTGAGATAATATCTCAACCATACACCAAACTAGGATAGAATCTCTTAGATCTATCAACAGCTCACAACAAGATAAACATTAATCTAACATCCTCCCTTAATGTTTATCTTGAATTTATTTGCATTTGCAGAGTAGTCTTGATCTTCATGTGCTGCTTTCATCACTTTGGATTTTCTCAATAACTTTTCTTGTACCTGCATCTGATTATTGACGTCCATATGAAAATAAATCCATCTATCGGACTACATGGGTGCTCAGCTGCTGTAACTGTCAGTTCTCTAGGAATCCTTTTCAGCTACATGGTTCATCAATGTTAAATTCTCCCTTAATCATAATTTGGTTCGTCATACTTTGGGATTTTTCCATCTCAACTTTCTCCCCTGAATCGAAGACTCTCGCTTCTTCGACCTTCATCAAGTTCAGGCTACGGGTATACCTGTCACCCCCATACTGCTCACAGTGGTCTATTCCACAACTTGATAACACATCCACTCTATGAATAAGAGGGATAACTCAGTGAAATTATGCACCACAACACGCATGCCTGAACATTTGGGACATGTTTTACAACATGGGGAAATCAGCTTGCCTATGGCTAAGCGTTACAATTTTGAACCAAAAAATTCTGGGATGTTGGGTACAACTAATCATGCCCCCCGTACAATAATTCAGGTACTAAATGCTCATAAAAATTGCAAACCCATTACATATACATCTCATCATTTCATTGATGACCAAGACGAATATAACCTTTTACATACCATTAAGGGATCCCACACACAAGCATCCAATCAAAATTAAAAAACACACAACAATTACAGAAAACAACCACATTCTTGCTATCACTATGAAGCACTATGAGGATTTGGAGGTTGGTTTCCCCTCTGCTATACCCGCGCACTTCACAAATATGAAAAATGTTGACATCCTGCGGCACTATCTTCTTCCTGGTAGATTTGCTGCATGAGATTTACCAAGATCCACGCTAGTCTCTTCTGTAGTGGCTCCTCAAATCGTCATAGGCAGATGTCGAGCATCGTTATCACACAGGCAGATGTCGAACACGGTGATTAGAACAGTGATCTCTACAAACAACAACTCAACATCATCTAATATGTGTTCTCTAATCATTAGCTCCTTTGCCAATGGCAGGTCTGTCCACGTTTGATAGATTGCCTTGTATACAGGCTCAACAATGCTCAGTTCACAGGCTTGGGGCACACTTCATGCGGTGGCTTGATTTGAATTGGCAGCTGAACCACTCTACTACACAGGAGACCTGACAGTGGCAGCACAAGATGTCTCTTCAACTATAAGATGCAGCGATGGCTAAAAGGCTTTGTCTCAGGAATTTGCCTCGTCACAGCAGAGATCTCTCCTACTTTGCGTCGACACAATTGCTGCATCAATTCTTCATACTTCTTCTGGCAAGTCACGGCTTCTTTCTCAGATGGTTGTTACACCACATCAACTTCCTCAACTGGAACAAAAACAAATGAGCAGAGAGACTCTCTCTTCACGTAGATCTTTTGTGGCTTTGAAAACTTTGGTTCTTCAAAATTTACCACACAAAACCACAACAAGTTTCTACGATAGACTGCACGGATCTCTTCCTGCCGGACGGTCTCAGGGGTCAATCTTTTACACTTTGCAGGGTCAACGAAGTGCCTATCCACGGTGGCCGCCACACTCCAAAAGCTCACCGTCACGCCGCCCAGCTCAATTTCACACCGTCTGGTGCAATGGCCCTTCTTACAGCGCAGTAAAAATTCTAGGATGACGGCACCCACAGGCTCACAACTTGATTAGAAAAAAAAATAATGGTAGTGACAGCGTATCATGCACAATCCTTTCTCAAACGGATAATGGGTAGGAGCACATTGATGACTTACTACCAGATCGCACTCCACTACAATTGCACGTCTGTTCACTTGCAGCTATTGCAGGTCCTTTGCAATACTCGAAAATGATGCCTCTGCAATTTCCTCGGTAGCTATTTGGCTATGTAGCGATCTTCATTACAGCGACAACAAACAACGGGCCGCTTTCTTCCAGGCTATGTAGCGATCTTCATTGTTGTAGTTGCCTGGAAGAAAGCGGCCTGTTGTTTGTTGTCGCTGTAATGAAGATCGCTACATAGCCAAATCGCTACCGAGGAAATTGCAGAGGCATCATTTTCGAGTATTGCAAAGGACCTGCAATAGCTGCAAGTGAACAGACGTGCAATTGTAATGGAGTGCGATCTGGTAGTAAGTCACCAATGTGCTCCTACCCATTATCCGTTTGAGAAAGGATTGTGCATGATATGCTGTCACTCCCATTATTTTTGGTAGGTTGTTTTGGCATTTTTCTTTAGGCGTTAAATTCCATGTAAATGCTGATTGTAGGTTATATTTATGAATGTTTTATTCAGATTAGAATTGGCTAGAGAGTAAACAAGTACCTCCTCACCAATCGATATAGAATTTATAAAAAATAATTTAAATTTATATAAAAATATTAAATAATTTATTAAATATAAAAAAAATAAAAAAAATAACTTTTGTAAACAAAAATATTAGAATACAAAGATTTCTTCATCAATCAATCATAATTAAATATAAAATCTTTAATATATATAATTTTTTTTCCGAGTTTTTATAATTTTTTTATAAAAATAAGAATATTAGATATTAAATAGAATATCAATAACATTAAAAATATTATTATTATTACATGTAAAGTGTTTTTTCACCAGAAAATGCCTCCTTCCATTCTTCAAGGAATCAAGGGTCAGCCAGATTTGAACTCGAGTGGGTTGGGATTTATTGTCCCACCCAATCGTTACACTCTCGGAAATAAAAATTTGGTAAATAGAATATCAATAACATTAAAAATATTATTACATTTATCTAAATTTTAAAGTGAAGAAAAATACTAGATATTAAATAGAATATCAATAACATTAAAAATATTATTACATCTAAAGTTTAATACTAGATATTAAATAAAATATCAATAACATTAAAAATATAATTACATTTATCTAAAGTTTAAAGACAAATTGTGAAACAAGAAAAATTTATGAAAAAAAAATACTAGATATTAAATAGAATATCAATAACATTAAAAATATTATTATATTTATCTAAAGGTTAAAGAGAAAGTGTGGGACAAGAAAGAATTAGAGGTTAAAATATAATTAAGGCCCTCCTATTCTTCAAGGAATCAAGGGCCTACCAGATTTGAACTTGGGTGGGTTGAGATTTATTGTCCCACCTAACCGTTACACCATCTGCTCGGGACTAAAAATTTGGACCATTTCTTGATTTGTGTTGCGCGCACAGAATATCAATAACATTAAAAATATTATATCTAAAGTTTAATACTAAATATTAAATAGAATATCAATAACATGAAAAATATTATTACATTTATCTAAAGTATTGTGGAACAAGAAATAATTTATGAAAAGAAAAATACGACATATTAAATAGAATATCAATAACATTAAAAATATTATTATATTTATCTAAAGTTTAAAGAAAAAGTGTGGAACAAGAAAGAATTAGAGGTTAAAATATAATTAAGGTATTATAAAGAGGTCATTAACTCTAATCTAACCCTAATCTAGAAGATCAAATGTATATCTGTCTTAACTAATTCGAAAAAGAAAATTAACATAGTCAAGGGACAATTCTTAAAACACCATGGGTGGGAAGATTTGCCAAAAAAGACTTCTATTAAAGTGGCTTGTGTATGTCCACATTTGTGTTTAAAAATAACATTGCACATATATGTAGAAAGTATATTTAGCTAAAAATTTATTTAGCAATAGAAATGATTATGAAAAGAAATACTTGAATTACTTTGCATCTTATTGACAACTAATACCCATAGGCATCTATATATGATGGCTTTATAAGAAGATAGATATCAACATCATATCCACTTTCGTTACTAATCATGTTTAGTGAAAAGATTGTATAAATACAAAACAAAGATCGATGTTGATGTTTGTGTTTGTGCTAAATATAGGATTTTTTAAAAAACAAAGAAATAACTACCATCCAGGATTTTTTAAAAAACAAAGAAATAACTACCATCCTTGAAAAGTTCAAGAAAATCAAGATTTTATTTATAAACATAAAAACAATTACATTTGTCAATCTATGTTCTCTCACATTTTACTTCCATGCTAACAATGATATTGGTTCTTAGACGATGAAAAATAGAAAATCAAGATTTTATTTATAAACATAAAAACAATTATATTGCCTTGCCAATCTATATTCTCCCACATTTTCCATCCATGCTAACAATGATATTGGTTCTTAGAAGAGGGAAAATATTATACTAGAACTTTTATTGTATTTGTCTTACAAATACACTCCTAAAATTGTCAGACTGACCTTCAACAATGGCAGTGACCTCCTCACCAATTGTTCATGTATCCAACAAGGCCGAAGTAAAAAATTCCACTTATATTGGGGGCTCTACTTACTTAGAGATGTCGACAGGCTCACTTATTGATGATCCTGGTTCACCTGAAAAAAGCACCATTGCCTTTTCATCTGGATTCTCCTACTTAGTCTTAGCCTTATTTTTGCACTCTGCTCGCTCATCACTGGGGCCTATTAGAACTTTTATTGTATTTGTCTTACAAATACACTCTTAAAATTGTCTCAAGGACCATGAACTCTTTTCACCATTTTTTGTATTTCCCTTACAAAAAGTACTTTTAAAATTGTCTTTAAAACCATAAACCCTTTTTATCATTTATTGGAACTTGGAACTTACAAAAAAACAACTCCTATCTTCCATTCACAAATATTCAATTCTAGGTGAACCTTTTATTGAAGAGGTTCCACTCACAAATATTCAATTCTAGGTGAACCTTTTATTGAAGAGGTTCCACTCACAAATATTCAATTCTAGGTGAACCTTTTATTGAAGGGGCTTTCACATAGAAGACAAGGTCCCATGTATAGCCCCTCCATAAAATGAGAATTCGGGATTTTAAAGCCACATGCTCATCATTGTAGTTTAGCATCGCATTGAGAAGGTTTTAAATCTTATAGAAGCAAAGAAAATTGGATAAAATTGCAAATTTTTTTTGAGAGGATGAATTGTTTTATTCAGAAATATAACTTGTTTTGCCCATGTGGGTTGTGAGGGTAATAAAAGATACTAGGGCATGTAAACTAGTGTGGTTAGGAAATGTGACGTAATGTTTTGTAATGTTTTATTTGGAATAGTGTAGTGTTTGGAAATGTAAGTATGCATTAATAAAATCACCAAGTTATGTACATTTTTGTTCAAATATGTAATTGGTGGAAAACATTATTTAATTGGAAATATTTAAATTGCATATGAAATATGAAGTTTTATGAAAAATGTATAATGACTAAAGATAAAATTGTAATGTTTGGGCATTTAAAAAAAAAGATGTTTCAATTTTTGTTTGAAATGTAGAACTATAATATGTATTTTTGAATATAATATGTGTGATATTTGGAAATGCAAAAGCCATGTAGAGATTAAATTTTATTTAGAAATATTAGAAGGATAGATACATAATTCTTAAAATAATTGTGTGAAAAACATAATTGGTTGGATATATAATATGTGTGATATTTGGAAATGCAAAAGCCATGTAGAGATTAAATTCTATTTAGAAATATTAGAAGGATAGATACACTCTATTCTTAAAAAAATTATGTGAATAAACATAATTGGTTGGATATATAAGCTTTTGATGGCAATTGGAATTGGTTGGAAACAAAATTATTCTAAAAATTAGTGTAGAGCCCCAAAAATATTAATCACAAAAAAACCCTAAAAATTTGAATAAAACCTAAATTCTGAATAAAGAAGGGATAATAATTAAACAATACAGTTAATTTCAAAAATAATTTTTGAAAATAACACAAGTAAAATAATTATACTAATCTGTAACCCATTTTATGAATTGAAATACAAAATTCTCAATAGGAAGTGGAAGGCGTACTTATTAGAAGTAGCACTTACAGATATACTGTAGAAGCACAGAGGAACCTTTGGAAAACCACATTTGGGAACTGCTCTCCTCCCAACCAACCCCTCAATCGTGGATTGAGAGCCCTCGAGCCCTCACTTAGCAATACCAAGCCAGCTGGTCATTAGAATCAGAATCCTACTCTACTCTCAACCTCCATACCTCCATCTCCATAAAACCTCTTTTCCGATCAAACATACCCCAAAAACAGAGCATAAAAACAAAAGAAGACCCCCTTCCATCAACCCTCAATTCTCCTATTTATGCAGAATTTGTGTTACAAATGCACTCTTAAAATTGCCTTAAGGACCATAAACCCCTTTCACCATCTTTTTGTATTTCCCTTACAGAAAGCACTTTTAAAATTGTCTTTAAGACCATAAACCCTTTTTATCATTTATTGGAACTTGGAACTTGCAAAGAAACAACTCCTATCTTCCGCTCACAAATATTCAATTCTAGGTGAACATTTTATTGAAGGGGCCTTTCACATAGAAGACAAGGTCCCATGTATAGCCCCTCCATAAAATGAGAATTCAGGATTTTAAAGCCACATGCTCATCATCGTAGTTTAGCATAGCATCGAGAAGGTTTTAAATCTTATAGAAGCAAAGAAAATGGGATAAAATTGTAATATTTTTTTTGAGAGGATGAATTGTTTTATTCAGAAATATAACTTGTTTTTCCCATGTGGGTTGTGAGGGTAATAAAAGATAGTAGGGCATGTAAACTAGTGTGGTTAGGAAATATGACGTAATGTTTTATTTGGAATAGTGTAGTGTTTGGAAATGCAAGTATGCATTAATAGAATCATCAAGTTATGTACATTTTTGTTCAAATATGTGATTGGTGGGAAACATTATTTAATTGGAAATATTTAAATTCCATATGAATTATGAAGTTTTATGAAAAATGTATAATGCCTAAAGATAAGATTGTAATGTTTTGAACATTTAAAAAAAAAGATGTTTCAATTTTTGTTTTATTTGGAATAGTGTAGTGTTTGGAAATGCAAGTATGCATTAATAGAATCATCAAGTTATGTACATTTTTGTTCAAATATGTGATTGGTGGGAAACATTATTTAATTGGAAATATTTAAATTCCATATGAATTATGAAGTTTTATGAAAAATGTATAATGCCTAAAGATAAGATTGTAATGTTTTGAACATTTAAAAAAAAAGATGTTTCAATTTTTGTTTGAAATGTAGAACTATGATATGTATTTTTGAATATAATATGTGTGATATTTGGAAATGCAAAAGCCATGTAGAGATTAAATTCTATTTAGAAATATTAGAAGGATAGATACACTCAATTCTTAAAATAATTGTGTGAACATTATTTACATTTATGTTCAAACATGTGATTGGTGGGAAACATTATTTAATTGGAAATATTTAAATTCCATATGAAATATGAAGTTTTATGAAAAATGTATAATGCCTAAAGATAAGATTGTAATGTTTTGGACATTTAAAAAAAAGATGTTTCAATTTTTGTTTGAAATGTAGAACTATGATATGTATTTTTGAATATAATATGTGTGATATTTGGAAATGCAAAAGCCATGTAGAGATTAAATTCTATTTAGAAATATTAGAAAGATAGATACACTCAATTCTTAAAATAATTGTGTGAACAACATAATTGGTTGGATATATAATATGTGTGATATTTGGAAATGCAAAAGCCATGTAGAGATTAAATTCTATTTAGAAATATTAGAAAGATAGATACACTCAATTCTTAAAATAATTGTGTGAACAGCATAATTGGTTGGATATATAATATGTGTGATATTTGGAAATGCAAAATCCATGTAGAGATTAAATTCTATTTAGAAATATTAGAAGGATAGCTATATACACTCGAATCTTAAAAAAATTGTGTGAAAAAACATAATTGGTTGGATATATAAGCTTTTGATGGCAATTGGAATTGGTTGGAAACAAAATTATTCTAAAAATTAGTGGGGAAACACAGGTGGAGAAGCTTCTAAAGAAAAGTAGGAGATTTATATTTTGGATTTAGTTTGACTTTTGGTTCATGTTGCTTTTATTTTTTCCTTTGAATTCCAACTTTTATTTTCAGTTCATGCTTGAAATCCAACTTTTATTTTCAGTTCATGCTTGAAATCCAATTTTTATTTTCAACTCATGCTTTCATTTTAGTGGTAGTTTAGGCTTTCAAGCTTTGACAGTGTAGACTTTCTCATTTAGAGAAGTTTCTTTGAATTATGTAAATTTATGTTTTAGTTGTGATAGAAGTGATCCTTAGCTTTTTAATTTTATGTGTAATAAGTTTTATTTCATTCATAACACTTGATTTTGAATTGTGCTTTTGAATGTTTGAATTAATGAGAAGTTGTTAGTACCTTCTCCATTTTATTTTTAATTTTATGTGTAATAAGTTTTATTTCATTCATAACACTTGATTTTGAATTGTGCTTTTGAATGTTTGAATTAATGAGAAGTTGTTAGTAACCTCTCCATTTTATTATTGTTTTCTTTATACTAAGTCCATTTATACTTTTACTTTTCTTTACTTTCAATGTGTCATTTACTTTTAACAAGAATTAAAATGTGGTGGCTTTACTAAGTTTAATGTTTACTTCCGATGCTTTACCTTTACCTTCAAAGCAATTGGTAGTTTTAATATTTCTTTTCATTAGCTTAACTTCTAGTTATAGCTTTGGCTTGGGTTGTAACACCATCCATGGGTATGGCAAATTATGATTCCTTTTAGGATTGAAGTTGTTTTTTGTCCTTTTAATTTTAGTTCACAAGAATTAGATCTACAATGACATATCTCTATTTGGGAATAATTGTAACAAATGAGGTCTTCCATTGATATGGTGAATTGTGTTGTTAGGAAGATTAGGGCCTAAATTTGCAGAATGCATAGCTTTAGATCATAATTAAATGAATAGTTTATCCTAGAGATGAAGTATTCAAAATAAGATGTTAGTACACACATGCATGCCATTTTTCCATCATTGCTAAGGACATTAGTGTGATATATTTGGTCGGTAATTCCAACTAGTCTCCCTAAGACTAAAAATACTATGACACTTAGATTTGTTTCAATAGTGGGTTAGTGATTTCATTTGACTAGGAGGATAAATTTTTTTGGAGGATTTCTTTATTCCCTTGAATGCAAGGAAGCAACCTAATCAACAAAGAAGTTATTTTTTGGATTAAGAGTTTCAACCGATCAACATTTTAGAACACTTAAGTGGTTTTGCAGGTACATTCTTTTAAAACACTTAAGTGGTTTTGGAGGTACATTCTTTTTAACACTTTAGAAAAGAAGCAAAACATAACAATCCAATAATACATTGGAGGAGAGATCTAATAGGTTTCTCCATTGCTCTTTGGGCATTGGGTCCAAACCATGGTATAAAACCACATTTCTTTCATTGGAAGGTTTAGTTCAAAATTTCTTTTAATCTATGTATTTTATCAAGGAGTGGAATATACCATTAATCCCCAACGACTAACGTTGTTCTAAGCCACTCCAATGGATTCAAGACTAATGTGGTTTCAAACTTTTTATCAAGGAGTGGAATATACCATTAATCCCCAACAACTAACGTTGTTCCAAGCCATTCCAATGGATTCAAGACTAATGTGGTTTCAAACTCTTGGAAGAAATTCCATTGCTCCATGGTAAGAGATGAAAGATACATTCCTACAAAATTTTGGAGAATATTGTAAGCATTTGAATCCCAAAGATGAGATTTAGAGGCTAAGGTGTCAGGATGATGATAATGGTTATAGTAGAGCTATGCTCATAAGGGGGCAACATCTTATGAGCATAGCTCTAATTATAATAACACTTGATGAAACATTACATAGCCTTTTGGCTCTATAAATAGTTTATTTCCAACTATTTGTGGTCCCATCATAAATGAATACCATCCCTTTGGTGGGACTTATTTAATGAACATGACCATTTTACATTAAGTAACTACTCATTGACTATCCAATTAGGGATGAATTAAAGAATGTAGGCCATGGTATTTGGGCACAAATTGGCATAGATCCTATTATAGGGTTACATGATGATTATAGCCTCTCTCCAGCTTTATTGAAGTCTCTACACACCAGGAGGATTGAGGTTCTTTCTCAGGTTTACATCGGACAGAACAAGGATGACTTATCCTCTACTTGGTTAATGCTGGCTGACCTGGGACTTGCAGGTGAAGAGGCATGTGAGTGGCTCATTTATGTTAATAAACTAAAGGCCGCAGGGATTCGTTTGATGGATACACTTGACCATTTGGTTTGGGAGTGGAAAGACTCCAATGGCATTATCTCGACAAAACTGGCTTATGACTTCATCGTCTTTGAACAGGTAGCATGGGACCCTTGTTGGTGGTATGCTAAATTATGGAAGTGGTCTATTCCATTGAAGTTGGCATGTTTTTTATGGCTCTGCTTGAATAATAAAGTCCTCACTCAGGACAACCTATTGAATCGTGGTTTTAGCGGTCCCGGTTTCTGTATTCTTTGTGCATGCGACGCTGAAACGGTGTCACATTTATTTGTGCATTGTCCTTTCTTTATTACAGTCTGGAATTCTTGTCAAGTCACCTTGAACTGTGTAGATGCTTGGAATGGACACACATTTATGGATGTTATGAGCTGCTGGTTTCACAGGAAGTCTTCTTTTCGTGAGCTCCCTCTGTTCGTGATATGGGAAGTATGGAAATGCAGGAACTCTGCTCTTTTTGAGGGTAACTGTCCCAAGCCCCATCAGGCTGTGTATAAATCCATTGCAATGTACAAGGCATTTAATAGAAGGAAAATTTTGGATAAGCACCGTATCCTCATCCCTCCTGTTTTCGATTCTGATATTTCGGTGGGTTTTTTTGAGGGGGCTCAACAACATGGCTTATGTGGGGGCAAGCATGGTGCTGCATATCAGGTTGGGACATTTTATCTTTTTTGCGGATGGGGGATGGCACTGGTACGAATACACAAGCAAAGTTGCTGGCCTTATGGGGGATTTTGTGGATTGCACGACACCGTGGTTTGCTCAGGTTACAAGTGGCTGGTGACTCCCAATGTATTATCAATTGGGTTAAAGGGAAGTCCCCCTTAAACATTCTCCATCTTGGTCAATGGATGACCAGAATTCAGGAGTTGAAGGCTTCTTTTGAATGGCTCACATTCTCTCATATCTTTCGGGAATTTAATAATGATGTTGATTGGTTATCGAAGGAAGCTGTGGGTCCGATGGATGGCCTACTCCACTATGTTGATTTTTTGGACAACGCGCCATCGGATGACAGCAACTATCATCTTTTCTAGATTGGTCCCTTTTTTGGCCTATTGGTACATGTTGGTTATTTCTCTTCTGGATGTTGTTGTCTGTTTTTTTATTTTTTGGGGAAGGCAATTTTTTTATATGTTCGGTGGTAGACTGTAATCCTTATGATGGCGGTTCTTCTGAAGTTATAGCTTCTTTTGGCTTTTTGTTGAGCATGTAAATGTAGCTTTTTCAGCACTCTCTCTATGTACACTTCTGATGTAACTTTGATTCCATAAGAATACCAAGTTATGTTTTTTTCGGCTAGAAAAGGGATGAATTAAAGAGAAGATCGCTTCTACTGATAATAGAATTGAAAATTTTGACAAATTTATAGACTAAAGATCTCTATTGTTTAGTGTGATGCTTATGGATCTTATGAAGTTGATATTAACACTTAACTACTTTAACTAAATTTGCAACTAATCAACTAAATCTTAAAGAGTTGACTTTGATTATAATTTCTATAGTTAGCCCCCAAAATGTGTTATAATACTCAACATGACGGTTTGCTAAAATACATTGTATTAATATTCAACTAAAGCTATAAAATCCCATTTGGCTCCTTCCCTTATCCAAATCTCAGCTTCATCATTTAAGTAATGTTAGGGATAGTGTACATTTTTTTTACAAACATAACACAAATATACGAAGGATGAATATAGACCAATATATTACCTTGGTGTAAGTGTCATTTGTAGTGAAATCCATCAATGCTAATAAGGCCTTTTGTAAATAAGCATGGCTTTCAACCTCTATAATGTTTAAGAGATGCATACAATGAGCCAAAGAATTGGTCAACAGTGAGACAAGGGAATGGATCCCCTAGCTAGAACATAAGTGAAAAATGTAATCTAGCCACTGTCAATAAGTTTATTAGGAATGAGTGCGGATTCTAATTTACAAAGAATCATATGCTTAAAATGCATGGTCAAGCCCCAAAGACTCATGTAAAGACTAGAAATAGGGTTGTTCTACAACCTTCACCAAGTATAATCTAATGTGTGTTTATTTATGGCTTTACTATAGGCCTGTGGAAATCTAGTCAAATAAAATTTGATGAATTCCTAGGATTAGACTTTGATGCTTAGTATGAAGAGACTTTGGAAGTTGCTCCTAAAATTCAAAGTAGTTATGCTTTCCTAATTTTCAATTATGGGTACTGACCAATAGGTAAAAGGTTGTCTTACCCAACATTTCAAAAAACATAGTTTCCTTAGTGGGGATGCCACTTGTCCTTGGAACACTTGTTTTGGCGTTGTCCTATAATGGAATTTGTGTGGGCATGGTTGATTCCTTATGTAATTTATACCTCCTAGATTTCATTACATGGAAATCTACAATCATATCATACTAATTGCCTTGGGAAATAGAGTTTAACTCAATGCAAATGATTTTTTGAATTGAAAACCTTTGAATACAGAATAATGATTGTGATATTTAAGGGTAAAGAGTATTGTTGTACACTCTCTTAGTATGATAGTGCACCAAGTCATGTCAGTATATACTTGTAGGTCATTATGTAGGTTCCTAAGATCAACATGGAACTGTGCCACTTGCAACAACTTCTAGAATTTTATATTGAGGATTGGATTTCAACATCAATAATGTTTAAGAGAGGCATACAATGATCCAAATAATTGGTAAATGGTAAGAGGTTTTGGTATAATCCAACCTTATTTATATGGTTGTTGTCCAATTGTAGTGTCCCTTTTAATGAATCTCTAAAAACTAGGAAAAATTGCAAATTTTGGCCAATTCGACCCTTAGACTAATATTGACCCAAATTCCTCCAAATGGCTCCAAATGCTTCTGAATTGGTTCTGAATGTGTTTGGAAGATATTATTACATAAAAAGGAGGATGATGGATTCTTGTAAACTCTCAAAATACTTCTGCAACATTCAATTACAATCAGAGAAAGATAGGGCAATTTGCTAGTCAAATCGAGGTTCAAATCCCCCAAGGGTAGTGGTCAAAGATGGATCTCCAAATGCTGTACGAGCTACCCAAATTTCAGAACAGAGACATGGTACTGTTAAAGGAATTCAATGGGATCCCAAATAAATCATCACTAAGTTTCTAAAGGCTTCTGCAACTACCATAAATCAGAGGTTTGTGGACAGGTCTTCACATAGGGGGAAATGCTAGTAAATTTCACCACTTGCTATGAAATTCGATATTTATGTTCCAAGGGATTATGAAATGTATATGAAACTTCTTCCAAACATTAATGAATCTCCATACATCATTAAAATCACAGATAAAGCAACTTCAAGCTTTCATAACAAGATGTAGGGAAAATAACACCATTTATGCATTGTTTGGTATTTTTACATAGTTCCATTTGGTATTTCGACTTGAGAGCCTTATGAGCATTAAAAATAGAGTATATATATCAGAATACAAATAAATGGGGCCACAAGATCTCCCCCAAAGAGAACAACATCTCACCAAGTGCGCCCTTCCTCCAAGAGCCAAAATATGAAGAGAAAAGTGAGAAAGGTGTGGAAGCAAGTTGAGGATGAGAATGTCATGAGCTGCCCCGTAGCTTCAACCTGAAACAAATTACTCCATTGTAGCTCCAAATTAAAGGTAGGAATGTCATCTAGAATTTCCAATTAGTTGGGAATCTTTCACCCTCGAAATTGGTACTAAGGCAAGTAGAGTAAACACTCCACAAACATGGACAAGCTATGCTCTCCAATATGCAAAATGATAAATGATCAAAATCCACTCTCCTTATTTGTTCGTGACTTTTATAAACTTCCAAATACCTCCATGGGACGAATTCCTTCCAAAAGCCTCATGCCAACTCAAGTTGGGAAGAGATTCCAATGTGTGCCACTTGTCCAACAATTTCTAGTCTCCATCTTCCCTCAATTCGAATGGGTGTCTCTTTGGCTGCCCTAACTCCCTCGTGCGCCTTCTTGGAGGCTATTTTTAGCCCTGACATGTCATATATGTCAGATGTCAGCATTCAGGTCTGATTTGTGTCATAAGTGTCATATCATCTTCATCATTATTGTCATAGAAGCTAGGGAATCTAGTCCAAGTGTCTCAATATCTCTCAAATGCCTCTTCCTCTTCCACTCCAATTCGACCTTCGTTGAGTCATGCCAAGTATATTGACCTTCCAACTCCCCAATATCATTAGAATCCACCTTGGATTCAAATGGGTGAGAATAGAATGCCATGTGGCATGAGGAATCTAGCTTTGTGTGGGTCCCACACCACCAATGTGTCTCCATGACCAAGTGCCACCTTATTTTTCTATCATAAATATTTATTTAACCCCTTTTAATATATTTATTTCAATCTAATGTCCATTTGGGGTTTTATAGTCTCCTTATTCCAAATCTAATGTTTCCATCCCAACCTAGGAAACTAGTAGATTGGTGGAATTTTGTCTTTTGAGTTTTATTTGAATGGAGACATTACACCAATACTAAGATATCATAATTTTGAAGATGAGTGAATCTTAGTGTTTGTGCCCAAAATCTTAGGAACTAGACCAAATTAAATACTCTTGCTTAATGGAGGTACTCACGAGGATTAGGGGACATTTGCATCATATTGGTTTCATTTCTTTACATCATAACAACCTTTAGTACTTTGGATGGATTATTAATGATAGTAATTTTCATTTTCTTATTTTTGACATATTTCTCTTTTATACATTATTTACTTGGCTTATATATATTGTAGCATTCTAGGGTATCTGTGGATTGTACCATTGAAGATGATTTGTTTCAACCTAATGTAAAAAAATGAGAGTTTCATATAAAAATAGGGGAGGTTGGAGCTCTTAAATACACGGTGGAAGAAGTCAGTAAAAGGTCCCACATATGTGTAACATATTTGAACCAAAAAATATACACCATGTTATTTCTATGTGAATCACAATTAGTACAAACCTCTATGCCATCCCCAATTATTCCAAGCTTAAGATCCACTGATCACTAACAAGAAATTTCAATTGAATCCACTTTTGGGCTAAGTGAACGAGTCCTTGCAATGCCTAGATAAACACAATCACAAAAAAAGAAGGAATGAGTTGTGTCCTGAATACATTCCAAAGGATCTATTAATATTTTTTGTTTCTAAACAAACAAACGTTTATTTAGAAAGCATAAATAAATATGTTGCACTACCACAATGGATGTCGACCAAAATTATTTTGTCCTTTCATATTCAAGGGATGAGGTCTTCTACAACATTAAACCTACAATAAATCATGATAGAATAACAAGTTTATATGATGGAATACACATGTGCAAAATCATGTAAAAGATTGTAAAAGACTAAAGGGGGATATCTCAATCATTGAGACAACCACATAGTTGGTAATATGACATAAGATGAACAATGCTCTTGAACCAACCAAATATAATGATTTTGAAACAAGCCATGATTGAACACCACTACTTAGCCTGCAACAGAAGCCACATAGATTGATTATAATTTGATTTGATATGAATATGAAAAAAATAAGAAAGCATAAGAACTCAATCATGAAAACTTAATTATAAACTATTTAAGGGTTGAACTCATTAATTGGCTGATGATGTGGTAGTTTCGTTACTACCTTGAGATTCTTTTGACTTTGATAATGCTTTATTCTCTACAGATGAGGCCAACCACAAGAATTTTGAAGCTTATACCCCCCTACATGATTCCCATTCCCCCGTAATCAATCTAATTAGTAAACAATGCACACACACAACATATTGGCAAAGATGGGAAAAAAAAACATCATATATAATAGTGTCAAAGGTGACATTAAAGAACATACAAAATACATTGTATATGTCAAAATGTGTCAATCATATAACATGTTTGTCTATTACACTATTTTCTTTTTAAGAAGATCCATAGTTCTAATGTTCGCATATCCTTCTTGATGCTCTTCTTCTTTCGTTTCAATTGATGGATGTTGAGTACGCAAAATACACCTTCATGCATGCAGAGATCAATATGACCCACATTTACATAAAAACAAACCATTTATAGGTCACCTTGTTCATACTATTTCAACTTAAATTATATAATTTCTAAGTCACATTGTTAATCTTACTTGGTGAAGTAGACATGCTGGTAGGGTCAACCTCTGGCTGATCACCACCAACAACCTCAAAATGGGTTTTTCATCGCAAAAAGCATCTTCATGTGCTTGCAATAACACTTTTAGTTATCTTATAATCCATAAACCATAAACACGTCTATAATTAACTATTCAAAATATATTTAATTTATTACCTCCTTGTTGATAGTGGAAGTATTATGTGTCTTGCCTTTCTTCATTTCAAACAAGGGTTTATATCTCTTGTCAATGCAACTTTCAAATCCTTTTCGAAGGGCATAACAACCTAGTCAGTTGACTACATATAATAACATAACGTAATTAAGTAATGAAAGTTTAAATAATAATTCAACAAATCAATAACAAAATATTTTAAATTTTGTAAGTACTTACATATCTCCCTTTTATTTTAACATATCCCCATGGGTCAAGTTTGTGTTTCCCAACCTTGTCCAATCTAGCCTTGGTGGCCTCAAAGTGTCTTTAAGTTTACAAAAAGTTTGAAGTGCAAGATAATGTGATTTTGTCAATCATGTCAAATGCATAGTTATAAGTTCAATGCATATTATATTATATTATATTTACCTTTTTTACTCTATCTTTTGGAAACATTTCCTCTTTTTTCATATTTTTCTCCTTAGCATCCTCCACTAGTGTAGTGCACTCGTTTATGGGAGCTAGTGCAGGACGCTCATAATTAGTGTATAGTGTGAGATTAGTGTGGTAATTTTCCCACACTAATTTCAAATACTTCCCTTCCATATCACTTGTTTATGGGAGCTAGTGCAGGATGCTCATAATTAGTGTATAGTGTGAGATGAGTGTGGTAATTTTCCCACACTAATTTCAAATACTTCCCTGCCATAGAATCAAACATATTTTGGTTTGACCAAAAATCCACGTCATGTATTTCATCAACTCCTTTTTCAAACTCTAACTTTGGTATTTATAGCCAATTCTTATTGTCGATGCGAAAAGAGCAAATGCATTCTCATACAACTATTGATAAAATTCATTATTCTCTACCATTTCAATCATATATTATGATTAAACTTATAAGATGAACATAAAAATATTTATCATGGACAAAATGAAACAAGATAATGGATTATTAATTACCATGGACTTTTAATCCCTTCTGTAGGACTCATTCTTCATCCATGCATAGAGTAATATGTAGTTTGTTGGTGCTTCTAACAATTATACTTGATGAGGATCAGAAATTATAGTGAACCAACATTTGAAATTTTGACCAAGTAAGAGAGAGCGCGTGAGGAGCTAGGGCGAGCGCGAGTTTGAGGAGCTAGGGTTTTTTATTTTGTTTGCAGGTGCAGCAATGGTCGATCCTGGGGGTGGGGATCTCCATCCCCAACCTTTCTCGGAGATGGAAGCGTTCAGGAAGCTGATCTCTAACGGGGGCAAGAGGAAAGCACCTCCCTCTGTTCCGAAATTCATTAAAAAGTTGGACGAAATACCCGAAATCGCATTGCCTGAAACGACCTCAGTAAAAATTGCCCTGGCTTTATCAGAAAGAGGGTTGGTCGGCCAATTCATGGGGCTTTGGCCATCTGCAAAAACTACCGACGATTGGATTCAAAGAAACTGGAAGCCCCAGCTTAAGCAAGGAGTCACCTGCTATCCTTTGAGCAGTGGTTATTTCCTGTTCGAATTCATAAATAAGGAGGATAAGGATCTCATTTTCAGAAACGGGCCATATTTTATGGGAACCCAGGGGCTGTACCTGAACCGTTGGACGTCGGATTTTGACCCCACGGTAGCCTTGCCTAAGGAAGTTCCAGTATGGGTTAGGCTTCCCAACTTGCCGGTCCATTGTTGGAATTATGATGCTTTGCAAAGAATCGGAAATGGAATTGGGAAATTCATTGACAAAGCAGACAACAAATCCAGCTATAACTGTGCCAGGATCTGTGTGGAAGTGGATCTGGAGGCAGGGCTTCCGGAGGCAGTAAAGCTATCGGTAGGCACATGGACTCACTTTCAGAAAGTTGACTATGAACACTTGCCATTTAAATGCAGAACCTGTCAAGAACATGGGCATTTCCAGAGAAATTGCCCAAAGAATCAAATACCTGAGAAGGAAGAAGCTGAAGGATGGCAAAAGGTGAGGAAAAGTAAAGTAGCCCAAAAAAACAAAGAACAAAGGGCTGTCCAGGCGAAGGATCATCTCCAGGAACATGCCAGCTCTGTGAAGGAGAACCTGAAAGAAGCTGCTGAAACAATAAATGAACCGGTGAAAGAATCCATAGAAATAGTCTCCCAATCCATACCTCTTTCAGAACACACTGCCAAGAAAAAGAACGGCCGATCTGAGAATGAATCCTCAGAATACAACAAGATAGGTCCTGATCCAGTTGCTGATTCAGACGGGGAGGCCACAGAGACAAGTAGCTCGTTCGGAACTCCGGAAAAGATCCCAAGAGGACGGAAACCAGAACGGAAAAAAAGAGAGGAGAAATCCTACAGGGACGTCACAGCAGGAGTCCAGCACACAATTCCGAATATGATGGAAACCAGATCCACAAGAAAAGGCAAGGTTCCGAAAGGAGCCACCCCCCCCCCCCTCCTGATTTTAATGCAGTTCATCTCCTGGAACTGCAGAGGCATGGGAAGCAAGCCCAAAGAAGAAGCCATTAAAGATCTAGTAAGAATGAACTCCCCGGATATTCTGCTGATCCAGGAGACGAAGATGGTGGAGTCTGATACCATCCATGCAAGCAATAAGTTCTGGAAAAAAGGAGGTAGTATAGCAGTCAGTGCAAGAGGAGCCTCAGGAGGGCTGGCAACCTTCTGGAACTCCACTAATTTTGACCTGCTAGAGAATCATAGCACTACCCACTGGCTATTCACGAAGTTGAAGCATCAAAACACAGGGCACCAGATATGCCTTTTCAACATCTATGCCCCTGTCCTCTTAGCTGAAAAAAGAGAGTGTTGGGAGACGCTGAACTCCTTTCTGTCTTCTAATCGGTATGAAAATATCGTCCTGGCTGGAGACTTGAATGTTACTCTCGCCCTTGCTGAAAAAAAAGGTGGTTCCCCAGTCAGCGACCCGGCTCGGGAGTGGGTCGAAGATATCATTATGGACTGGGCCCTGGAGGACATTAAACCAAGCAAAGGGAAGTTTACATGGACTAACAAGAGACTGGGGCCTGGGCACATTGCTGCCAGGTTGGATCGCTTCCTGGTACATTCTTCCTTCCTCACTCTTGGACTGTTGGCAACTTCTGACATACTCCAGGCTTGCACCTCTGATCACAAGCCGATTTCCCTGACTTTGTCTCCGGGAGAAAAACTGGGTCCTATCCCCTTTCGATTCAGCCCACTCTGGATATCCATGGATGGTTTCTACGATTTGGTAGCTGAAACATGGCAAAAATCTGTATGTGGCTCACCTTTCTTCATCTGGGAAGAAAAGTTGAGAAGGCTCAAAGCTGCACTTAAATGCTGGGCAAAGTTCAAGATATCCCCCACCGATGAAAGGAAAGAAGCTCAACGAATTCTGGGCCACCACCAGCTGATTATGGAAAACGCCAATATCACCCCAGAAATGCTGGCTGTCGAGCTCGATCTGCAAAAAACACTCCATAAGGCGCTGAGAAGAGAGGAGCATCATTGGCAGGTAAAGTCGCGTTGTCTTTGGCTCAACAAGGGAGACAAAAATACGACTTACTTCCACAAATACGCTGAAGCCCGGAAGAATTACAATTGTATCAGAGAAATACATTATCAAGACCAAACATTCAACAATTTCGAAGATATTAAGTACGCTGCCCACTCCTATTACAGAGATTTGTTCACTGAAGAACTGGACGCCCTTCCAAGGCTGGATCGCTACCCTCTGAACGTCCTCCCCACGCTTATCACTGATGATGAAAATCGAAATATGATCTGCCCCATTAAAATTGAGGAGATAAAGGAAGCCCTGACAGGAATGAACCCAGACAAAGCACCTGGGCCTGACGGTTTCATGGTCAGATTCTACATTGTTTGCTGGGACATTATACAGAAAGACCTGCTCAAGATGGTAAGGAAATCACAGACGTGCAGCAAAATAGGTGGAAGTACTAATTCCTCCTTCCTTACGCTAATTCCCAAAGAGAAAGGCGCCCAAAGCTTCTCTAGATTCCAGCCTATTTCACTTTGCAACACCGGGTACAAAATTATTACTAAGGTCATAGCTAATCGAATTAAGCAGGTCCTCCCCAGGATCATTCCGGAGAACCAGGGGGGCTTCATCAAGGACAGAAACATTCAAGACAATATCATTCTGGTCCAAGAAGCAATACATTCAAGCTGCCAAAGGAAGGAGAAAGGTATGATAGTCAAACTGGACCTCGCTAATGCATTTGACAAAGTTCGGTTAAATTTTCTCTTTGCTGTTATGTTCAAACTAGGATTCCATCCCCAGTTAATAAGCTGGATCAGAGCCTGCATATCTGGACCTTGGATCGCCCCTTTGATAAATGGGAGACCTGCACAATTTTTTCTTGCCTCAAGGGGACTTAGGCAGGGTTGCCCCATGTCCCCTCTGCTCTATGTCATCCAAGCGTCGGTCCTTAGCTTCCAGCTGGACAAGGGCCTTCAGCAGCGATCTCTAATGGGGATCACAATTACCCCTAGAGTGAAGAACATAAACCATGCTCAATTCGCCGATGATACTCTTCTATTGGGTCAGGCTAATCTGAACACGGCGAGATCTTTTAAAAAAGAGCTGGACGAATACACGGACATATCTGGCAGTGAGATCAGTTTTAGGAAAAGTAAAATCTACGGCTGGAATTGCACCCCTATTGAAATGATCGATATTGCTAGAACGCTGGAGATGGAAGGAACGTCAAAGTGGGAATCCATAAAATATCTTGGCATTCCACTTATTAAAGCTACGCCTAGAAGGAATCTCTGGATGCCACTATTGGATAAAATCAAGGATAAATTGCTGGCATGGGGGGCCACATGGTTAAACAAAGCAGGAAAAACTATTCTAATCAACTCGGTCCTTACTTCCCTTCCTCTATACCAGGCCTCGATTCTGCTAGCCCCGAAAGGAATAGTGAAAGAAATAGATAAAATATTGAGAAAATTCCTTTGGGAAGGGGGAAGGAACATTGTAAGGAAAATGCACCAAGTTAGTTGGGATAAGGTCAAAGCCCCCAAGCTTGAAGGTGGGCTGCAAATCCGTGACGTGGCTACTCAGAATCTGGCTATGGGGGGCAAGATTTTGTGGAAAATGATAAGGGGCAAAACAACGTGGAGTTCCAAAGCGTTAAGGACAAAGTATTTTAGCGGGCACAAAGAGAGGTGCTTGGACAACCCTCCTAAGACTCGGAAAGGATCCCCAATTTTTGCTCTCTGTCTAAAATCTCTTGACTTGATTACATCCACTCTCACTTGGATTCCGGGAAATGGATCCAGCATTAAGTTCTGGGATGACTCCATTTTAGGGCAGCCCCCTATAAAAGAATTGGAAGGATTGGAAAATATCAAAAATTGGCTTCATTTGAATAGCAAATTCACCTTGGGGGATCTCTCATGCTGGAGTCCGGATGGCTGTTGGTCTGATTGGAATTTGGGGGATGTCCCGCAAGCCCTGGAGAAGGAAGCAAGCTCCCTACTGGAGGCCCTGCAAGGTCTTTCCCCCTCTTCTGTCAAGAAGGACAAAAGAGGCTGGGGGTCCTCCTCAGGCACCTATTCTGCAGCTGCTGGATATGTTGCATTAAAAGCCATTCCTTGGGCAGCTCCGGACCCTGCTAAGTGGAAGAATCTCTGGCTGCTACCCTCCCTTCCCAAAATTGACCATTTCTGCTGGTCTCTGCTCCAGGACAGTATTTTTACCTGGGATAACCTTCTGAAAAGAGGATGGGAGGGGCCTTCAAGATGCCCTCTCTGCGCCTGCCATGAGGAAAATTCTATCCATCTCTTTCTTCAGTGTCCCTTTGCCTCAGATTTATGGAATATCTTGTTTGCTCAGCTGAATCTTGCCCCCTCTCCTTCCATCTCTTCCATGTTCGCATCCTGGATCTGCTCTGCTCCCTTCTCTTTCTCCAGATTGAATTTGCTAAAGCACTGTTGGATGTGGGTCCTAAAAATCGGATGCTGGCAATTGTGGATTGAACGCAACAATAGAATTTTCAGGGACAAGGCAGTCTCGCCACACCATGTTGCAATCAAAGTCAAGGCACTGATAGGTGAGCTAGTGGCCAATAATCCTAAGCTCTCCAATGAAGAAACCCCCGACAAAGAGGAGTACAGTTGGTTTCAAGGGCTAGACTCAGCCCTCCTTACCAGAACCAAGAATATTGTCAAGCACTACTCTAAGTGGGAAATCAGGTTAGAGGAGCAAGAATTTATTAAATGGAGATCATCCCTGAACAAGCATGCTCTGTATGTGGATGGGGCCTCGAAAGGGAACCCTGGACCTGCGGGGAGTGGAGGAATCATTATAGACTTATCTGGTAATATTATTCTATCTTTCGCCTGGGGGTTGGGCCAAAATACCAACAACAATGCTGAAATCCTTGCTATCTGGCAAGGCCTGAAACAAGCCAGAAGCCTATCCATAAACAAGCTGGCTATATTTGGCGATTCTCGAATAATCATGCAGGCAATTAATCAGAAGAAAGAGCTTAATGGGATGAGACTGGCCCACTATCACCAGAAAATCATAACGCAGATGAAAGCATTTGAAGAAGTTCAATGCTACCATGTCCTTCGAAATCTTAATCATTTAGCAGATAATGAAGCCAATAAAGGAGCTTCCCTCAGCAAGGGAAATATAATTGTTAATGGAACAGAAAAGCGAGCGTCCATCCCCTAGCGCAAGACATGCTGTGGTTGATCAGTTGTCAACTAAAGAATTAAAAATACAGGCTGAAACAGCTTCCTTCAGGCACTTCGTGGTGAAGGAGGAGGTGGAGGAGCATTGCAAGCTCGAGTGCATAGCGAATCTGTTATCTGAAGCTCACCTACAGCTAATGTATTAACCTTCTTATGTTACCAGCAAGGAGGACTGAATGATATCGATCATACCTAGGATGTCAGACCTGACAGATGTTAAATCGAATGCCAGTCGATGGAGATAAAGCAGACAATTGTGAAAAGTTTGGGACTACACGATGGGTGTGTTTGTGCCAGGGAACTGATTCGGTAAGGGAGGAATCTATGTGGACTTTCTGTATCAGCTTGAAGGTCTGAAATTCGAATCAAATAGAGTGTGCTATGGCCGGCTGAGCTGGCTGTGAAGGAGGAGGAAGAGATCTCGGCGAATGGAATAATTCAACAAGCAGAGCATAAAATTTCTATGCTGGATTGAAGTTTTTTTTTCCTGATCATTTTTTATTCAATTGCTGTATTATAGAGAGTGAGAATATCCTTGTCTGCTTTCTGGAAACTTTGCACTTGCAGAACAGATTTTTTGAATGTAAGAAAGTGGCAGTTACCTAGCCATTTGATCAATAAAAAAGGCCTATAATCGTTTTAGTAAAAAAAAAACAATTATACTTGATGATTCACTCATATTAACATATGGTGCAGTGTGATCAAAAGGACCATGAGTAAAGACTAGATTATTGCTAGGGTGTTGTACTGGATGGGGCACCAACAACAATCCCCGGAGTAGGGGCACTAGTAGCAACACCGGGAGTAGGGGAACTATCAACAAACGTAGGTGTGATATTCCCTACGCCAAGGGCATCCAATATTAATAATTTTTTTAAATAAAACAAATTTGTTTCAGGTACTTTAATTCATCAAAAATAATATGTTGATGGTAGTAAAGCAATTGATCGAATAAAATTAAAAAATTTCATAAGTTTTATTGATTTATTTTTCCATTCAATAATGTTTCTCTTTCCGTACTTTCTTGAGACGTATCATCCATCAAACTTTTAAGTTCTTCTACCCAACCCATAACCTTTTTTATAATACAAATTGAAGGGTTAGGATCACCATAATAGTCATCATCGAGATGACCATGACTAAATGATGTGGAAGATTACAAACAACCAAAAGTTAAGATGGATTATAACATCAGTAAACATTGATGAAAACATATAAATGGTATATTAGATTACCTGCTCTGCATCAATATATTTCCCGTGATCAACCTGTGTCTATAACATGGTATGTTAATTAGAAAAAATATGCAAAATTAAGATAAAACTAATGATAACAATGATTTAAACACAATATTAATTAAATAACAATCTTAACTTGTAAAACATAATCACCCCATTCCTTAATTTTGTCCATGGAAAACACTTGCTTGGATAACTTGCTCAATATGGTACTTATTCAAAAAATACATAAAACATTCATATTTAATGTACATTCATGCACAAAATAGGTCACTGTGGTCATTACACCTCACTTTGGCTTTATGAAATCATATTTGAGATGTAAACTTTGTTGAACAAGGTTGTCATTGATGTCAAAGTCCTAATGTATATAACTCCAAAGAGGTCCCCTTATGGCATAGATTTAAGCATGGATATCACGGGAAAACACTATGGGTTGTACACATATGGGGCAAACCCCTAAAGAAGTCCCTAAGGGCGCCACTAAGCATTGTTGGTGAGAAAGGTGAAGAAACCTCTAGAATAATGATGTTGGGTAGACATGACCACGATATTGGGGTCACATGACCCATGATGAATAAGGCCCTAAAGAGCCCCTAAATTTGTTCCAAAGCAATATTGGTGTGGATTATGAAAAATACCCCAAAGTATTGTTGATGGATCCACATAACCCCAAAAGTAAGGATGGGTCCACATAAAGAGGAAAGAAACCCGAAAGGAATAGTGATGTGTCCACTAAGTATGACGAGGAGAATACCCAAAGCCCCTTTGATGAATATATGAAGTGATCATGAAGGAAATTTAAAGTGCCATGATGAATCCTTGAAGTGGGGTATTGGCCCATTGAAGTACCCCTTAAAATATGGAGATCCTAAATTTAGGGATAAGTGGAAGGCAGACCCTAAAGCAAGTTAAAGGCATTTTGGAGGGTACAAATAGGAGGAGATACTTCTCATTTTCTCATCAATTCATCTCTCTATCTATTGCGCAACTCTAAGGAGAAAGTGCGAACTTTTGTGGAGGAGCTAGTGTGGAAATTTTTGGGATCATCTTTTGTTCTTTGGTGAAGATTGATAAAATTGACATAACTTTCTCATACGATATAAAATCATGAACTTCTTGGATTGTTGGAAAGCTTGTTGTAAGAGATATGTGATGACATGATATAGAGTTTATTTTGATGAATGGTGTCTTTAATGTTTCTTCATCTTGGAAAAGGTATGGTTCCTACATGTGGGTCTCTCTTGTGATGGTCATGCCTCTCATGGACTAGAGTCCATCTTGTTGCCTTGAAAATGGTATGGATATTGACTGTGCGTTATAACCTTTTCTTTGGTGATATTTGCATAGATATGTTATGAGGATTATGGTGATGATCTTGGAATAAATCATGGTGATTATCTTGGAATATCCTAGGGTTTGGAAATAACTATGATATAAGTGTTTGAAGATACAAATGAAATCTATGGGTGATTGTTTTTGGGCATTCTTGAAAGATAGATTTGAGGCATGTATAGATTGACACATAGACAGTGACAAATATAGAGATAGTGATACATTGTTAAATTTTGAGCATTAATTCACAATACTCTAGGATCTTTACTGAGAGAATAACATGTACAGTATATCAATGCATATCAATCATAACAAGCATGTCAATCATCACAAGAAGAAAAAGCATGAGAGACAAGAGACACAAAGTTTCCATGGGGAAAACCCTAAGGTGAAAAACCCCACAACTTCCTCAGAGATAGAGAGAGCAATGGATCAACCAAAGTACAACCAAAATACATAGAGATAGTCTCCTAGTAGTAGATGATCCTCCTCCTCACATGTGCGCCACTTTCCGAGTGAAGGAAGAATGAGTTTCTGAGTGATCCAAATAGAGATCTTTCGATCTCTATTTATACTTGATCTGTTTGCCCAGTGACCTTATGGGGCCGACTTGTCTAGCTAGGTACATCAACCATATATTATATAAATCAGGGCCGACCCCACACATGGTGGTCTAATAACCCATCGGCAAGTTATCATACTTGCGACACTTGTCAATACACATGACAACACTTCCATATAGAGGAATGCCACGTCTCTATAGGAGTACAATAATATATAAATGAAATAGATGGATGAAATACATTCCGAAGTTACATATACATCAACACTCCCTCTTAACTAGGAAGGTATTTCTCGACACAAATCTGCTAGCACAAGTCTTCTTCTCTGGATCATCGTCATCGTCATCGTCACTGCTGCTGCTATCTCAACCAATCTATGACTCTAGTCATCATAGGAAGTTATACAAAGCCGGTCCTTTTTCATACTTGATGTAGGCCCACCACCTGCAGGTCTTCATCACTGGCCATACTGTGGAATCCTCAGGACTTATTACGTGCGTCACAAAACCTGGCGGTAGCATCCCAGGCTGTTACGAGCACACAGCTCTACCTGTCGGATCTCCTAGGAGCACATTACATGTGACCCATCACAAAACCTGGCTGAAGCATCCCAGGCTGTTACAAGCACACAGCTCTACCTGTTGGATCTCCCAGGAGCACATTACATGTGATCTCACCACAAAACTTGGCTGAAGCATCTGAGGCCTTTTTCATCCTGTCCAGATCTCCCAGGAGCAAATTACATGCCATAGGACAAAACCTCGAAATAGCATCTCAGGATGTTACGGGTACACAACTCCGACGTGAAGGATCTCCCAGGGTGCTATTATATGTCCTCCCAGAGCAATGTCTCGAAAGAGCATCCCAGGATGTTACGGGTACACAACTCCGACCTATAGGATCTCCCAGACATGCTCATCTGCACAACCTGTTCCACGACCATAAAGTATCATCCTGATACTCACCATACATCATCCCGATGTACACATGATCGTCCTGATCATCATCTCTGCATCGTCCTGATGCATGTCATTCTGGAGAAGCTTGTCATCCACGATCATCCTGCTCATACAATGCATCTACTTGATGCATACCAAGTATCTACCTGATACATATCACGATACACAGTGTATCCACCTAATACATACATAGATACATGATCCACACAATGTATCTACTTGATACATATCAACATACATGATCCACCTGATCATACAATGTATCCACTTGATACATATACAGATACATGGTCCAAGCATCCAACATGATGCATACATACATAAATGATCTCACTGATCATATCCAGCATCCAACATGATGCGTACACACATGAATGATCCAATTGATCATATAGAGCAGAAACTAGAACATCATCCTGTTGCTCATCATCCAACGCTTACATCCATAGCCATGTGAAGGATCCCCCTTCCACCATGCTAGGAATGGCTACAGCAAATGTCTCCATCACTTCTTCCTCGAAGTGTCGTCGATCCGAAGAACACCAAGCCTCTCACTGAAGTACTCGAACTTCACTCTGGCTAGTGGCTTCGTTAACACATCTGCAATCTGCTCATCTGTCGCAACATACAGGAGCTTCACTGCTCCCCTCTGCACCATATCCCTGATATAGTGATATTTGATCTCTATGTGTTTCGACCTGTCATGGAACACCGGGTTCTCAGACAACTTCACACAACTTTGGTTGTCACAGAAGATACCAGTAGCCTCCAATGGTAGATCAAATAGCTCAGACAATAGCTTCCTTAGCCATACTGCCTCACAACTAGCCGAACAAGCTGCAACATACTCTGCTTCGGCTGTACTCAATGCTACACAGGATTGCTTCCTGCTAAACCAATAGATCACACCTGATCCCATACTGAAGCAGCACCCATAAGTGCTCTTCCTATATGCAGCACTGCCTGCCCAATCTGAATCAACATAACCCTGCAGGTTAAACTTTTGATTTGCATCATACTTGAGCCCATAATCATCTGTACCCTTTAGGTACCTCAGAATATGCTTTACAACAACCAATGAACACTCCTCGGATCCGTTAGAAACTGGCTCAATGTGTTCATCGCAAAGCAAATATCTGGTCTCGTGTTTGTCAGGTACATCAAGGACCCAATCATCTGACGATACATAGAGACATCAACCGGCTCAGATGAAGCATCATATAGAAGCTTCAGATTCGATGCCATAGGTGTGGCCATGGCCTTGCAATCCATCATCCCGAACCTCTTCAGGATATCTACAATATACTTCCCTTGTCCAAGGAAGATCCCATCTTCACTCTTCCACACCTCCATACCTAGGAAATAGTGCATCATTCCCAAGTCTTTCATATCAAAGTCGGCAAGAAGCTTCCTCTTTGTATCGACAATCAATCTATCATCTCCTGTTACAAATAGCTCATCGACATACAAAAGTAGAATCACAGGATTTCCTTCCTCAACCTTGTAGTAAAGGTTGGAATCCACTTTACTCTTGGTAAAGCCCAAACTAGATAGGAAACTGTCCTTCCTACCATACCAAGTTCTGGGAGCTTGCTTCAAGCCATACAAGGCTTTCTTCAATTTGCACACATGTGACTCCCTGTCATGTGTTTCAAAATCGAGTGGCTGCTCCACATACACTTCCTCTTCAACTACACCATTCAAGAAAGCAGTCTTGACATCCATCTGGTGTATCTTCCATTTCATCGCTGTAGCCAGGGCAAGTACTGATCTGATGGAAGTGTACCTGGCTACAGGAGCAAAAGTTTCTTCATAATCTATTCCCTCTTTCTGAGAGAAGCCACGAGCTACGAACCTTGCCTTGTATTTTTCTATGCTGCCATCTGCAACATGCTTGATCTTGTAAATCCATTTGGAAGTCACAACAGACTTCCCTTCAGGTCTTGGGACAACATCCCAAACATCATTCTTCATTATTGATTGGTATTCCTCGACCATGGCATCCTTCCATTCTTTCTTTTCCGCTGCTTCTTCATAACTGGAAGGTTCTTTGTTCATGATATCATAGAGTAAAGCAACATAGCTGGTATGTGATGTATTTCTCTTCTTTGCTCTGTGTTCTTCTTCTGGAATGCCAAATCTTTCTGCATCTTGAATGAGCTCTCTAGCCCATGCAGGTTTCCTCTTGTGAGAGTTGTCCTCACGTGGTGGATCTACATGTTGTTGTGGATCTTCAATTTCACGATCAACATCTGGAATTGCTTCAGTCATGGAATGTCTTGAAATCTAGTTTCCTTGGGTTCTTCATAATCTTCAACAGGTGTCTTTCTTGATTTGATGAATGCTGAGTTTTCATCAAATGTCACATCCCTGCTGACATCAATCTTCTTGAACCCTGGAAAGTATATTTTGTAAGCCTTCGAGCTTTCACTATAACCCACAAAGATACCCTTCTTTCCTGAAGGATCTAGCTTGGTCCTCTTTTCCTTTGGGACATGAGTGTATACTGGACAACCAAATATTCTGAGATGGCTGACTTCAGGTTTCTTACCAGAGAAGACCTCTTCTGGTGTCTTGTTGTCCAATATGTTGTGGGGTGTTCTCTTCTACACATATACATCTGTTCTAGCTGTTTCTGCCCATAGATGCATAGGTAGATCTTGGTCATGTAGCATTTCCCTTGCTGCTTCCATGATTGTTCTATTCTTTCTTTCTGCAACTCCATTCTGTTGTGGATTGTAAGGAGCAGTCAACTCCCTCTTAATCCCTGAATCACTACATAACTTCTTGAAGTCACCTGAAGTGAATTCTCCACCATTGTCGAATCTGAATGTTTTGATCTTTTTATCAGTTTGGTTCTCCATCAAGGTTTTGAATTCCTTGAACTTATCAAACACTTCATCTTTTTTCTTCAAGAAGTAGACCCAAGTCTTCCTGGAAAATTCATCAATGAAAGAGACATAGTAAACATACCCACTTAAAGAACTGGATGACATCGGACCACATACATCGGAGTGGATAATTTCCAAGATATCTTTTGCCTTGCTTTCACTGCTTGGAAATGCTTTCTTTATGTTCTTTCCTTTTTCACATCCTTTGCAAACACCTTCATGTTTGGTCTTGATTTTAGGAAGACCCTCTACAACCTTGCTTGCAATTGGAAGTGCCCTATAGTGCATATGAGAAAGTCTCCTATGCCAAAGTTCACTTGGTTCCATGGATTCATGCACCATGACATGTTCAGGTTGTCCCTTTAGTTTATACAATCCTCCCTCTTGCTCTCCAATCACTACTGCATCATCTATGGTCTTTCCCTTTGGCCACATTAGAACTTGGCCATCCACAAATGCAACCCTCATACCTTTTGCATCCAATGTGGATATGGAGAGTAGGTTCTTCTTGAGCCCAGGTACATACAAAACATCTTTCATCTTCAAAGACTTCCCAGAGTCTAGATTGTAGGAGGCCTCACCACTTCCTTTGATAGGGTATTGGTAGTCATCCCCAAGTTTCACCTTGTGGGGTGACTCATGTTCAGATAGATTAGCAAAGGATTCTTTAAACCCAGTCATGTGTTTTGAAGCCCCACTGTCAATAAGCCAATCATTACAACCATGAGAGATAGTACCTGTGAGAGCAGAGATTAGAACATACTCTTCTTCGCTTGATGAGTAATCATCATCACTTTCTGCTCTAGCCTTCTTCTTGGGAGGTTCATCATCCTCGGCAGCATGAGCATGATACTTTCTTTTGCCGCCCTTCTTCTTGTTGAAGTTGTTGTTGTCCTTCTTGTTCTTGGGACAATTTATGGAAATATGTCCCTTTTCATTACAGGTGAAGTATATTCTCCTTTCTTTATGGTGATGTGAAGATTTCTTGAAGTGAGATGGCTCTGTCTTGGACTTCCCTTTCTTGGTGTGAGCTGTGAGAGCTTGATCTTCATTCCCCATATTTTCTTCTCATGCCACAAGCCTTGCTTCTTCTTGTGAGCATTCTTCCCATAGTCTGCTAAAGGATACCAACTTCTTTCTTGCACAGATTCCTTGAATAAAGGAGTCCCATGATCTGGGTAGGCCATTCAGAGTGGTCATGACAACTTCACCATTCTCCACCATTTCATCCACTGCTTCTAGTTGTTCCTTGATATGAGAGACCCTAGAAAAATAAGATTGAATGGATTCTCCATTTTGAAGTTTTACCCCTTTCAATTGGTTCCGCAGAGTCATCTTCCGATTTATGTTCTTCCCTTCAAATAGCTTGGATAGTGAATCAAACATCTCTTTGATTGTCTTCAGAGATGACACATGGGGGATGAGATGGTCCTTGATAGAATCAACAATGATTCTCTTTTCCTTGACCAAGTTCTTCTTATGTATTATCTTAGCCTCTTCATCCTCTCGGATAGGGATGTCTTCTTTTACATATGAGTCCAACTCATTCTCTTCCAGGATTAACCCAATCCTATACTTCCAAGCTCGGAAGTTATCAGCCCCTTCAAGCTTATCCTCAAGCTTGGTGTGGTGAGACATCTTAAAGAGTACTTCAAATGGAAATAGAAAAGATTTAGGTCTTACCACTTGACTTGCTGAAAAACTGGATCTGGTCCCGGATTAGGGTTTGTCGAAAAAATCCTAAAAATTCAAAATATGAATTTCAACTTTCTGAAAGGGTATAAAGATGTGCCTTGATGAGCTGATCAGCCTGGTGTATTCAGAATTTGAGATTTGCAAAGCTTCACCCTTCAGAAATGCCTTTTTGTCTTCCTGGGTTCACTAAGGAGGACCCTGAATTAGGGTTTGAGTTTCCCGGAGATCTACCCAGCCAAAAATCTCAATCCAAAGCTCTAAACTTCGATTTTTGCAAGGAGCTTCTAGCTATGTCTTTAGATTCCAGAAATTCCTATTTTTGTGGAAACCCTAATTTTTAGGGCCAAATCTGAAAATGCTCAGAATTGAATTCTGATTGGACAGATAGATTCTCCTTGATGAGTAGAGTCAATCTACTATATTGATTTTCCAAAATCTGTGGAGAGAAACCCAATAAACAAGAAACCCTAGTTTCCGTCACTGCACAATGTCTTCTTCTGAGGTTAGCTCTGATACCATGTTAAATTTTGAGCTTTAATTCACAATACTCTAGGATATTTACTGAGAGAATAACATGTACAGTATATCAATGCATATCAATCATAACAAGCATGTCAATCATCACAAGAAGCAAAAGCATGAGAGACAAGAGACACAGAGTTTCCGTGGGGAAAACCCTAAGGTGAAAAACCCCACAACTTCCTCATAGATAGAGAGAGCAATGGCTCAACCAAAGTACAACCAAAATACACAGAGATAGTCTCCTAGTAGAAGATGATCCTCCTCCTCACATGTGCGCCACTTTTCGAGTGAAAGAAGAATGAGTTTCTAAGTGATCCAAATAGAGATCTCCTGATCTCTATTTATACTTGATCTATTTGCCCAGTGACCTAATGGGGCCGACTTGTCTAGCTAGGTACATCAACCATATATTATATAAATCAGGGCCGACCCCACACATGGTGGTCTAATGACCCATCGGCAAGTTATCATACTTGCGACACTTGTCAATACACATGACGACACTTCCGTATAGAGGAATGACATATCTCTATAGGAGTACAATAATATATAAATGAAATACATGGATGAAATACATTCCAAAGTTACATATACATCATCATACATGTATAGGTTGATAGAGATAGTGATACAAGTACAGGTTGATAGAGAGAGCAATACAGATACAGGTTGACAAATAGAGGGATACATATATAGGTTGACATATACAGTGAACGTGACAGGTTGATTCTCTTATTCATATCATGGTGACAGGATGAGGCAAGGACAGGGGGTGGTAGCCTCTCTCCAGTTGATGGTAGTAAATCTAGTGAGTTAGAGCTCACTGAGGATTGGGGTCCTCACTACAGGTTGGAGCCTATGGTAAAACTAGGGGGTTTTAGCATCCTTTCAGCTGGAGCTGATAAACTAGGGGGTTGTATCCTCTTTCCAGTTGGAGTTGGTAAATCAATTGAATGTAATCTTTATATTATATAGGGAAAACATTATGTGGTTTTTTTCCATTTACATTTCCACGTAAAATCTCTTGAGTATTGTATATGGTTTATGTGATGATGAATGTTATTGTTAATGGTAAAAAGTTCCCAATATTGATTCACCCCCCCCTCTCAGTATTGGTGAATATTCCAACAAAATTTTCACACTATATATGTTATTGTGGTCATTATACACACCTTATATGTGGTCCTATACAAAATTATTGTTTTCATAACGTTGTTAATTATATACACTTTATATATATATATATTCCTATATATATATATTGTTTTTGTAAATGCGGTCATTATATACACCTTATATGCGGTCCTATATACACCTTATAGTTTCACCATGAGTCTCTACTCTTTTAGCTACAATAATGGCGTTGTCCATAGAATCGGTTTTCAACATTTTCACCTCACTTTGGATTTATGAATTCATATTTGAGATGTAGACCTTTCACATTAAATATGTTATTATGGTCATTATATACACCTTATATGTGATCCCATATACATCTTATAGCTTCACCTTGAATCTCTATTGTTCTAGCTACAATAACGACTTTGTCCAGAGAATTGGTTTTCAACATTCTTACCTCATTAGTTTGGATCTATTAACTCATATGTGATAATTAATCCTTTCACACTAGATATGTTATTGTGGTGTTATATACACCTTATAGCTTCACCATGAGTCTCTACTCTTCTAGTTACAATAATGGCTTTGTCCAAAGAATTGGTTTTCAACATTCTTATCTCACTAATTTGGATTTATGAACTCATATTTAAGATGTAGAATTTTCACACTAGATATGTTATTGTGGTGCTACAAAAAATTATAATTTTCATAAAGGTGGCTCTTATATACATCTTATATCTTCACCACGATTCTTTACTTTTCTAGACACAATAATGGTTTTTTCCATAAAATTGGTTTTCAACATTCATACCTCACTGATTTGGATTTATGAACTCATATTTCAAATATATACCTTTCACACTAGATATGTTATTGTGGTCCTATATACACCTTATAACTTCACCACGAGTCTCTACTCTTCTAACTACAATAATGATTGTGTCCAAAGAATTGGTTTTCAACCTTCTTACCTTGCTTTGGACTTATGAACTAATAATTGAGAAGTATACCTTTAACACTAGATATGTTCTTGTGGTCATTATATACACTTTATAGCTTTACCATGGGTCTCTACTCTTCTAGCTGCAATAATGGCTTTGTCCAAAGAAATGGTTTTCAACATTCTTGGATCACTAATTTGGATTTATGAACTCACATTTGAGATGCATACCTTCATACTGGATATGTTCTTATGGTGATTATATACACCTTGCATGTGGTCTTATAAAAAAATTATAATTTTCATAAAGTTGGTCATTATATACACCTTATATATGATCCTATCCTTGGAGTAACATGGAAGGATAATGAAAGAACTCTTGACATAGGTGGAGTTTATTATAAGTGGATTTGAGTGTTGGCCAATTGTTTTTATACGTAGTGAGTTAAGTCCACATCTAAGGAGGTTTTGATGCCACTATTACAAACACAATTTGTGGTGAAACATATGCCTGGATAGACATAATAAGTGGTGTACTAGGAGTTGTTCTTGATGTAATTGGAATGTTTTTCTTTACACCAACAAAAAAAATAGTTCAAAATTTCTCTTACAACACATACTTGACATGTTATTAGAGATACATAAAGGCTGGTGCAAATAGACCCATTAACTTCAACATGTTCAATTTTATATGAATCTTTAGATTCCTCGTTGACTTTGTATGTCACCACTTGGATAAGAATAAGGGGAAAACACTCAAAATTAAACATCGATTTTTTCTTTTGTTTTAATGTGCGCAATTGAATTTCTTATTGGGTGTACAATGTTTTTGATAGAGTGTTGAGGTTTACGACAAGAGACAATTTAGGAGAAGGAAATGCAACCCTAACTCCAAGAATATTCCTGGGGGAGGAAAATGAATTGATGGGAAACAATTTGAGGGGGGGAATGATCACATGGCATTGATGCTAGGTAATTCTTGAAAGTTAATATTTATATGTTGGATAACGTTTGAGACAATGCTAGAAAGTAATTGCATTCTCATAGAAGAACCATCACTTCATTTCCTACAATAAGATGTGATTTTATACTTGCAAGTCATTATTTCAATGACCATAGAGTTATAATATGCCAAGTTTTCTTTTAGGAGGGTAGGCTATAATAAGATTTCTAAGCATTTCATGCTTTTCAATGAGAGGGATTTAGGGTGAAAATCAACATTGACAAACTAGGGTTTCAAGGAATGAATGGATTCGAATACTAAGACCATCTTCATACTCTCATTTTATGCTAATGAAAATACACACACACAACACCATATTGAATTCTAATGGGCATTTTCTTATTCCATGGATATTATAATTATTTTTTTATAAAACTAAAATCAACAGAGGTTCCGCTCTTCCTCCAATGGTTAACACCTTTGCTTACTTCCCATGGTATATGAATATGATTTTCCTTTCTTTGATTTTTTTAAAGCTATTATCTACCAACGAAAGGATTTCGTATAATAATGCAACCAATTTCTTGCTTCGTTATCGATTTCAAAGCATGTTGTCCCCTGCTCCACTAACCTTTGTTAGATTTATCTCCTATGATCTCCACAAGATTTATCACCTCTGTCTCCTTGACTAGGTTTCAAGATCGATGCCCTCTCTTTGACTTTATCTTCCTTGTTCCCTTGACTAGGGATCACGATCGATGTGGGGTTGATTTTATATATTATGCATTCCTCTTAGGTAGTAGGTGGATCCCCTCTATGCCCTCTTTGTCTCCTCTGTCTTTGTTACTTGGGCTTTGGCTTGATTGGTAGAATCTGTAGAATATATATATATATATATATGATGACAATGATGATGTTGAATACGATTATGACGATGATGATGATGATGATGATGACGATGATGAAGATGTTGACGACGATGATAAGCATTTCCATTTTTGTCACAATCATTTTCATCATCATCATCATAATCATCATATAATCAAAACATCATGTAATCACATCATCATCATTGTCAACATCATTGGCATCACCATCGTCTTCCTCATTGCAGTCATCGTCATCCTTTCAAAGTTCTTACCCTAATGACTATGTGTCACTTTGACCACAAATAATTAAGGTGCCATGCTTATATGTTATATGATGTGATGATGACAATGATGAGATTGGTGTTGATGACGATGACAATAATGAAGAAGAATATGAAGATGATGATGATAATGATCATCATTGTCATTTCCATCGACATTATCATTGCGGTCCATGGTTTCTCACACACTTGTGCAACTTGCACCTAATAATGGGTTGCGTAATCCTTAGTAGAAGAGAAAATGGACGAACCCAAAACTATACTAAATTAGACCCATTATCAATCATGAATGGAAGAAATAATGCAAAACCATCCATAAAATAAAAAAAAGCATTTAAAGAATGATGTATTTTATTAACATAAAGAATGGATTTATAAAGAAACACCTTGGTACTGGTTATGGATGGTAGGGGACCTCCGCAATTGATTAAAGGGGGGATTCTTCGATGTCCTTTTCATTACAAAGCTTCAACTTGGTGATTAGTTGACAATCCCATAGCGGTGAACGAAGAAATAAAGTGGTTTCTTACTTTTTGCTGGAATTTCGGCAACATAATAGTATTGTATGAAAATGTATGGATGGATATTAAAATGATGACCATGAGGGTTGTATGGTGGACACAAATAAGATTTGGTTCCAATGTGGATAATCTCCATTTCATTGATGAATTAATGGAGAGGTTAGGTTTTGGAAGACCAAATAAATATATTGTTTTTACCTTAACGATTGTATTTTGTCCACTTTCAACCACTACTTTCCTTTTGAAAACACAAAATAATGAATGACAACCAAAAAATGAATTTTTGGACCAAGTTGTGGGTTTTAGGAAAAGGGCATGATCCAAGTTACAGTTTTCAAAGGAAAATTCATGACCTATTTGATATGGTCAAATTTTGATTTGTCTTTTAGTTTTTGGTCATTTTGTGTGAGGCACCTGCAACAATTAATTAACAAGAATACGCGAAATAGCAGAATTGACAGAATTCAGAATCACTTTTGTATTGATCACAGGCCACTTCGAGGGGGCAACCTCCTTTGAGCAAGCTCAATACAAATAACTTCATGGTGCCTTCATAGGTCTCAACACACACTTATATACTAATTCTAGGCGCCAATACTATGGGTCGAAACCATGGGCCGTTACAAACTATGGATCAACAATACTACGGGCGACTTACAAAGCATATGCGCCAATCAACAATAAAACAAACTATTGATCAACAAATACTACGGGACGACTTACAAAGCATATGCGTCCAAAAACAACATACTAACAAAGTAAAGATATGGGTTCCTAACATCCCCTCCCCCTTAAAAAAAAGCTTTGTCCTCAAAGCTTCAGATGTGGAAATTGTTGTTGAATCTGAAGGAGTGGTTCCCATGTAGCATCCTCTGGTTGCATGCCGTGCCACTGAATTAAGACCTCTGTGATAGAGCGAGAGCGAAGCTGACGTGTGCGCCGATTGAGGATGGCCTCTGGCTCCAAAAGGATGGATCCTTCGTTATCCAGTTCGGGTAAAATCGTTTGGCCGCTGATGTTGGTGCCAAGAACTTTCTTCAAACAAGAGACATGAAAGACTGGATGAATGCAGGAAGAAGGAGGAAGTTCCAATTTATAAGCAACGGACCCAATCTTCTGAAGAATCCGATATGGCCCATAGAACTTTGGAGCAAGCTTATGACGCCCTTTGAGTTTCAAGGAGGATTGTTTGTACGGCTGGAGACGAAGAAAAACCATATCGCCGACTTGAAAAGTGCGCTCTGAACGGTGCTGATCCGCTTGTTGCTTCATGCGATTTCTTGCCATGTGAAGATTGTCCCGCAAAATGCGAAGAATCTGATCACGGTTGCGAAGGACCGTGTCAACTTCCTGAACTGGTGAACTGGTGGGGGTGTATGGGAGAAGAGCTGGAGGTGCTTGACCATAGACTGCTTCATATGGGGTCATTTTAGAGGCAGTGTGGTAAGAGGTATTGTACCACCATTCAGAAAGAGGGAGCCACTTTGCCCACTGATGTTGTTGTTCTGAGGTGAAGCAACGAAGATAAGTTTCCAAGCATTTATTGACAATTTCAGTTTGACCATCTGTTTGTGGGTGATACCCTGAACTCATCTTCAGTTTGGTGCCAGTGTGGCGAAATAGTTCTGTCCAAAAATGACTAGTGAAAGTCGCATCACGATCCGAGACAATGGAAGAAGGGATGCCATGAAGACGAAAGATCTGGTCCATAAAAATTTGAGCAACGGAGGAGGATGTATAGGGATGACTGAGAGCACAAAAATGACTATATTTGGAGAGGTGATCAACCACAACAAGAATCACTGTCTTCCCGCCAGATTTAGGGAGCCCTTCAATGAAATCCATAGAAATATCTGTCCAAATCCGTGTAGGTATGGGTAAGGGTTCAAGCAATCCTGGAACGAGTGTTGTTTCCCCCTTATTGCGCTGGCAGGTATCACATTCGGCCACCATCTGTTGAATTGTCCTTTTCATGCCTTGCCAAAAGAAGTTACGCCGTGCTCGTTCATATGTTTTGAGGAACCCAGAGTGCCCAGCCGATGGAGAAGCATGGAGTTCATAGAAGACAGCCTGTTGAAGATCTGTGCTCTGGGGAAGCACCAGACGACCCTTGTATCGCAGAGAAGCACCATCCCAAGAGTAATGTGGTACAGCAGCAGGGTTGTTGGTCAAGCGTTGGATGATCTGAGATAAGGAAGAGTCATTGGTATAACCCTGTTGAACAGATTGCAACCAATTTGGAACAGGCATAGAAATAGCTGAAAGAGAACCTTGGGCACCAAATGTGCGAGAAAGAGCATCTGCCACAATATTGTCTTTACCCTTCTTGTAAGTGATCTCATAGTCATAACCCATGAGTTTGCTAACCCATTTCTGTTGTGCCGGGGAGGAGACACACTGGTCCAAGAAATATTTCAGACTCTGGTGATCAGTCTTGATGCAGAAATGATTCTCTAATAGGTATGGACGCCACTTCTGTACTGCATGCAAAATAGCCATCATTTCCTTCTCATAGGTAGAGGTAGCTAAATTCTTACCTGAAAGGGCTTTGCTGGTGAACGCAATGGGGTGTTCATCTTGAAGGAGAACAGCACCAAGTCCATTGCTGCAAGCATCACTCTCAATAGTGAAGGGCTTGGAAAAATCGGGCATAGCTAGCACAGGGGTAGTACACATAGCTTGTTTTAGTTTTTCAAATGCACACTGAGCAGCAGGTGTCCATGTAAAAGCATCCTTTTTCAATAGAGCGGTTAATGGAGCTGCAATATTCCCATAATCCTTGACAAACTTGCGGTAGTAGCCAGTCAACCCCAAAAAACCACGAAGGCTCTTGAGTGTCTGAGGACGTGGCCAATTGTTCATGGCGTCGATTTTGGCAGGATCCACACGAACCCCTTGTGCTGAGATAATGTGCCCAAGATACTCAACTTCCTTTTGTCCAAAAACACATTTAGACTGCTTGGCATGGAGATGATGGTCAGAGAAAAGTTGCATGACAAGATCCATATGCTGGAGATGTTCATCCCATGTTTTACTATAGATGAGGATATCATCAAAGAATACCAGAATGAATTTCCGCAAGTAGGGTCGAAATATTTTATTCATTAAGGCCTGGAATGTGGAAGGGGCATTAGTGAGGCCAAAGGGCATGACCAAAAACTCATAATGGCCATCATGTGTGCGGAAAGCTGTTTTAGGAATATCATCCTCATGAACTCGAATTTGATGATACCCAGAACGAAGATCCAACTTGGAGAAAAAGTGAGCCCCATGAAGCTCGTCAAGAAGTTCATCAACAACAGGAATTGGAAACTTATCCTTGATGGTGAGGTGATTAAGTGCTCGGAAGTCAATGCAGAGGCGCCATGACCCATCTTTTTTGCGGACGAGAATAACTGGAGAAGAAAAGGAACTAGTGCTTGGGCGAATAATACCTTGCTTCAATAAGTCCCGAACGAGCACTTCAATCTCCGTTTTTTGGTGGAATGGGTAGCGATAGGGCCTGATGTTGGGAGGAGCACTACCAGGAAGGAGCTTAATACGATGGTCTTCTGGCCTGGAAGGTGGTAATCCCACTGGTTCAGCAAAGACACCTGTATATCGATCCAGAATTTGTTGTAGATCCCAAGGAGTAGTGGAGACCGCTGATGGTTGCATCTGGATGGAATGGATCTGAGCGATGACACCATGTGAATTCTTCTTGAGGAGTTTTTCCATGCGATGTGAACTGATGATGCTGAGAGAACCTGGTTGTAATCCTATCAATGTGTGTTTGTGTCCATTGAGGGAAAACTGCATCCAAAGTTCGGCAAAATCCCATAAGATAGGGCCGAGTGTGCGTAGCCATTGAGCACCCAAAACCACATCACATCTGCCTAAGGGCAAGGCAAACATGTCAGAGCGCAAGGTATAATCTCCCATAGAGATACGCACATTTCGACACTTCCCTTTGCAAGGTAAGGTACCCCCATTGGCAACCATGACTTCAAAGTTGGAGCAAGGATGGATAAAACAATCAGCTTGTTTGGCAATCCGAGGGTCAATGAAATTATGAGTGCTACCAGAATCAATGAGGATTATAAGAGGAAGCTTCTTGAAGTAACCCCTGACCCGCATTGTTTGGGGGGTGGTGATTCCAGCTAAAGCATGGAGAGATATCTCTGGCTGGTCATCCTGAGATGGAGGGTCAATAGGCGGTTCCTGAATGTCGACTGGAGCATCCAGTGTTTCTGGATCTTCGTCACCCATTTCAGAGGCAGGCGGAGACTCCACATCCAGGAGATAGAGCTTTTGCTGAACCCATCTATGTCCCCGAGTGAATTTCTCATCACAATTATAGCAAAGACCCTTTTCTCTGCGTGCTTGCATCTCTGTTTCCGACAAACGCTTGATAGGAGTCGGTCGAGGAGCCTGCGGTATAGGAGGTCGCTGAGACCCCATATTTCGGAAGGGAACAAAAGTGGGCTTGGAGCGTTGTTGGGCTGCAATCTTGTCTTCTGCCAATTTAGCCAACCCGAGTGCTTCCATCATTGTGTTGGGACAGAACATTTTGACCTCAGAGCGGATGGCATCCTTTAGACCACTGATAAAACAACTCCGGTAAAATTCATCAGACAATCCTTCAGTGTGGTTGGCTAGATTCTCAAATTCGGTTTGATACTCTCTCACAGTGCCAGTTTGGCGAAGTTTAGTGAGGGCTCCTGTGAAGTCATCAAAAGCACTAGGACCAAATCGTTGCAAAAGGAGCTGGCAAAAGTCTGGCCAGTTGGGATCTGGATGAGCCTTGATGTACCAACGGTACCATTGAAGAGATTCCTGTTCCAAATGAAAGGATGCCAACGGGACTTTGTTGACATCAAAAGTATTATGCAGACTGAAATACTGTTCTGCACGATAGATCCATCCAGTTGGATCGGTACCATTGAAGCGAGGAAAATCAAGCTTCGGACCACGGAAATTGCTGGAAGAAGAGAACCCATTGTCTACTGAAGACTCGGACTGCCGTTTGTTGTTCATAGCTGAATGTTCAAGATGGAGACCAAGAAATTTTTCATCAAGATCCTGGAGTTTGGCTTGAATGGCTGCAAGGGCTTCCTCCATGGTTTTTGCTCCTGCACGGGTGACAACCATAACCAGGGATTTTTTTATTTTTTTTTTGACTGGGTAGGAAAACAAAAACAGGAACTACTTCAGTAAAGGAAAATTTGGATTTGGGAAAAAATCAGAAGGGTAATTGGGGTTTGACTCATTTTTTGGACACTGTTGGCTAGATAGGGAAGCAAAAATGAGGATTTCAGCAGCGGGGTGAAAGGATGGGAAAATTTGGCAGAGGGAAACAAAGAAGCAGAATTCAGAAAGGAACTCTGTGGTAAAAATTGAAGGTGATTGGGTGAAATCTGAGGAAGTTATGGCAAACCCTAAAAATAGACAAATGTGGGATTTCAGGCTATAGGAAAGGGAATTGAGGATAGGGTTCTCAGGGATGAAATATGCAGAATGGAACGACAGGGGTTCCCTGAAATTTTCAAGGAAAACAGAGGTAAAACAAGGGAGATATGGAGAAAAAACGGAATTTTTTTTTTTTCCAGACTGGAGCGCTACGGCTCGGGTTTTTTTTTTATTTATTTTTTATTTTTACAGACTGGAGCGGCTACGGCTCTGCTTGTAGAATGGGATCTCCGGTTCGAAGGATTCTGGAACAACGCCGAACGACTGGATCTGGAACGGTTTGCAAAATGAATCTGAAACGGCGCAGTAGTGATCGACAATAGTTCTGCTGAAAGTAGATATGGACCCCAAGTATGTGCGGCTTCCTAACAGTTCAGGGTTTTCACTCGGCCACCAATGCTATCTGACGGCTTGCGTATTGGGGCAGTACCCCTCACTCCACGGCTCAGGTAAAACTGATAACCGCTTTGCCACAAACGACAGCTCTTGGTTTACCTCACGGGTGGGAACTAGTCAATCAGGTAGGGGTCGTTGCCCTTTTCGCCGGCAGGTCCTCTCAATGGGCCAGCTACTTCGGGGTTCCTGTGGTACTCCTCACAATGAGTTTTAGGGCTTATGCCCAAGTACTTCCCACAGTTAAGTGGATAGGGATTATTCCCAAATCCGAACCTGCAACAGATGTGAAAATTTTTTTTGGCAGAAATTTCACCCAGCGAGCCCAAGAAAGTGCTCTGATACCAGATGTGAGGCACCTGCAACAATTAATTAACAAGAATACGCGAAATAGCAGAATTGACAGAACTCAGAATCACTTTTGTATTGATCACAGGCCACTTCGAGGGGGCAACCTCCTTTGAGCAAGCTCAATACAAATAACTTCATGGTGCCTTCATAGGTCTCAACACACACTTATATACTAATTCTAGGCGCCAATACTATGGGTCGAAACCATGGGCCGTTACAAACTATGTATCAACAATACTACGGGCGACTTACAAAGCATATGCGCCAATCAACAATAACACAAACTATTGATCAACAAATACTACGGGACGACTTACAAAGCATATGCGTCCAACAACAACATACTAACAAAGTAAAGATATGGGTTCCTAACATTTTGATAGGGTCATATGGATGGATACATGCAGATGCCCATACATGTAGAAAAATTCATCAAAGAAGTGAGGTACATATAATCTTAAATATAAATAAGGTCAACATCTACATGCTCATATAAATGGATCAATACAATCTGGGATAAAAACCAATAGGGGTCTAATCAATATACATGAATAACTACTAGGTAAAATACATCATGAGAGTCAAATAGGGACCCAATCTAGATGCATAAATATGGTCCAACCATGGATAATCAGAAGGACGTGAGTAGTAAGAATGGTATCCCATCAGGATGACAAATTACAATAACTGAAACCTTGTTAAAATTAGAGGGGGGCAAGATCTAGGAGTAAAAGTGAAACAAATCCTCACATGTGGCTCAAAATACTCAAAGACTGATCCAAATAGGTCTAGGGAAATACAACTTAAACTAGATAATTGTCGCCAATGCATCCCAGACATCACATGAAGCATAATATTGAGGGGATTCCAAAATATTCTCAACATTCATAATAGAATTAAGAACTGGAGGTATCATGAATGTTCGGGTCTTCGACCAAACTAGATATGGGAACCACCATATTAAACGATTCTCAATAGTGTGATGATGAGTTGGAGTTGAGCATGCAAGAACCAACCAATCTAAAGACAAATGAGTTCTCCCCTCAATCAGTCCAAGGTGACCCATCGATGATGGTAATGGGGCCAAGATACATAATTCCTCTAGGCCTATACTCTAGAATACATGTGTTGAAGTCGATAGAGGGAAACCCATTGAAAACAAAGAAATGAGGGATCCTTGTTAAAAAACATGATGTATGACACTAAGATATGAAGAGAAAAGGGATTAAGACACCAAACAAGGATATAGGGTCACACAGGCTACCATGAAAGCATGTTGACATGGTAGCCTGTGTGGAACTCGTGATAATATCAGGGGAAGGACACAATGAGATAACCAATGAACATAAATACAACGAGGGATACTCATAGAGGGGAAATGAACGTAATGAGTTCAAATCTGAGAGGGGATAATACTAGTAAGACTCCATGGGTGAAAAATAACAGAATACACTAAATAAAGGAAACCAAGAATGCTACCATAAGAGATCATATATGGTTTGTGGTAGTGCTAAAGAGCACTATTTGAATGGTTTCCCAAGTACATGGGTACCTAAGAGAAGAGAAAAGTGCAAGGAGATAAGTGTCCAATGTAAAACCAGTTGAATCAATACAACATATGATAACATACGGAAGAGACTAAGGGTAGGACACTGATGGTAATCTCCTTGATAGAAGAAGAATGATGGAAAAATAATGTAACTTTTACAGTATGGATGAAGCAGTGGGATTATGAAATGTAAAATGGAACATCAAAATTCCATAAAAGAGGGAGTCCAAGGTTAGGCCAATGAGTGAAATGAAGAAGCATATGCAACTAAATTCAATATCACAAACTAGAAATACTCCAAATCCTAGAGGGATTGAACGACATGGTTACCCAAAGGCACCGTGGGTATTAATGAAAGGAACCCATGTTAGGAAGGCTCTATTTTCGGGAAAGGGAAAATGTGATGGTGGTTGGGATAGGACACTTACCCAAATAGAGGAGGTTCCTACAAGAAAAATAATATCAAACGAAGTTGATGCACATTATGCTTTGCATAGGGAAACCACCTATATGTCAGTTTGAATAAATATACATGTAAGGAGAGGCCACATGCAAAGATAATGGGATGCCGATGCAACATGAACCTGCACACATAGAAAAGATACCAAAGTGCAAAAGTGTGTATGGAAATAAAACCAAATGTACAGGCGGAATATAACACGGAATAATTAGGACTAAATTGCATGCATTAAAAGAAGGGGAAAATGGGAGATTTGTGGCCAAGATCTTAATCACACAAATGTGGTTATGTAATCAATAAAAGAAAAGTATAGGGCATAAATCATACCCCCAACATAAAAGCGAGGGTGAATACCCAATGCTATCCAATAGGGTTACAATATATTGATTCAAGGGAGAATGGTTTTGAAGATTGACCTACCAATGAGGATTTGTGTGGGAGGAGATATGCATGATGATGCATATAAGCCCATGGGAATTCTGGGCTTCCAAGGGCTTCAAGAATATCCTCTCCACTTCAAAAGGTGGGGATATAAAGTTATGAAGGGTCCACAACTACGGGGGTTGATGTGGAAATAGAAGGGGCTAAAGAGGAGGTCTCACTAAAGGAAGAAATGTAATAAATGGAAATTATTCCTTAAGAGGGTGGGATAGGTGTGGGTTCCTCTTCGATAATAGTGACCTAAGACTCATGGGATCTACCACGAACACCATCCAAGGTGGAAAGAAACTTGTGGATATCAACACAATGGTGCATATAGTGGCCATAGATTCCACACAACACACACACACACACACACACACACACACACACACTAGGTCAGTATGTAATGCTTTACTTGACTGCTTAGTAATGCTAGGAAGAGTAATGTGAACAACTAGGATATTCACATCAGTCTTATCGTCTTGAGCATGGATATGACTACACAAAAAAAAACAACTTTGAAAACTAATGGGTGCTGTGACCAAGGACATCACACATGACACATGGTGTGTGGGGCCTGGGAGGTGTAGGAGAAGGGGGGGTTCACGACCTTGTTTGGGGAAGGTTGGGATACCGCATTTTGTTTTTTCCCCTAGATTTATTTTTGGAAGAATATTGAGTGGAGGCGGTGACCTCCTTCATAACCATAGGTGGTGGGGAATTAGAAGTACCAACCAACTAGATGGGGATTATGATGAATTGAGGGTTGGGAAAATGGTTAAGTGAGGTCAAATACCAAATATTTAGGCCTAGATTCAACCTTGGGAAGTTAAGGGTATCCATCGCAAGGGTTCCAACAATCCTGGGATGAGGAAAGAGGAATGGTACTTGATGTACATGCTCTCCCTCTAACATGTCTCCTATCAAGGGTGTATGACTAGGAAGAGGTTGCAGTTGAGTAGGAGATCTCTCAGAAGTGATAGGACACAACTTTGAGATGTCTTCTTTGATGGAAAGAGGAGGAGGGCCTTAAAAGGTTCCAAGGAGAGATGCATCTTTGAAAATTATAAGACCCAAACCAATGAATGAAGGCATAGAAAGATTGCCCTCAATTGTTGGTAGGACATGGTTTTAGAAAGACGGACCTTTGGGATCATAGTAAGTGATCTCATCAAGCGTGATGATTTTTATTTTTATTTTTTTATGATGGGTGGGAAAAGGGTTCGGTGGATTCAAATACCAAATAGGTATGCCTAGAGTCATCCCTGGGAGGTTAATAGTAGCCATCATAGGGGTTCCAACAATATAGAGAGGAGGAAAGAGGCATGGTACTTGATGTACATTCTCTCCCTCCCACATATTTCGTATCGAGGGTGTAGGACTAGGAGGACCCAAACCAATGAATGAAGGCATAGAAAGATTTCCTTCAACCGCTTGTAGGCCATGGTTCTAGAAAGCTGTCCCTTTGGGATCATAGTAGGTGATCTGATCAAGCGTGACAATTTTCCATTCATGAGGCAACATCATGAAACTAAACATTGTTGAGGCCACCACTTTCATAACGTATGTGTAACTACAACCAAGGAGGAGATTGTAATCTAACTGAGTGTCTATAACCTCAATGTCAATCAAGACTAACTTACTAGCAAGTTGAATGGGGATGCTATAGAGAATACCTTGTGGCTAATAAGGTCAACTGTCATATGCGTGTAATTTCATAAGTGATGGGGCTAGATCAGGGGAACCGAGCTTTTTTTCCAAACATCGATGGACATAACACAAGTAGAAGTGCCTTCATCAATGATGCATTCATGAATGATTGAATTCTTAATGGTGACAAGAACTTGGAAAGAGGACAAAGAAGGCACGTGGGGTTTAGATCAATCTAAATTGATGGTCATTAGGCAAGCATTGGAAGAATCAATTGCACCTAAGTCATACAAGAGAGCTTTGCATTGGACCGAGAAACTTTGGAGAACTTCCAATGTAGACATGGTAATAGGGGATTGGTCCAAGTTGTCCACGATACTATAGTTAGGAGGGACTCTAGAATTGGGGTTATGGTTAGTGAGACGTAAAGGGATCTTGGGGACCTTTGGGAGATGGTTCAAATTATGGTACGGTAGATGTAAGGGTCCTTCTAGTAAAACTGGATCTTTGTCCTTATTGAGTTTGGCTAGTTCAAATCATGCGCCATATTGATTACATTGTGTCTACATGTTGACATCGATGGAGGTCATGTAAATGGTCTAGAATCAAGGATCAGTAAGGTGAGACACGATGTAGATGGATGAGGAGGATAAGGTATGGTTGAATCTGTTATGACCACCCCTTGATGTGGGAAGGGGTTTTGCAATATCGTTGGTTAACGTGTATTAGGTTGAGGGGGTGGAGCACCATTTTGACCTTAATATGCACTAGTTGCTTCATGTTTATTAGCCTCATGCCATAGCTAGTAAGCCTTACCAAGATGTGGACATGGTGAGTGTAATGTCCATAAACTTTGCAAAAGTAACACAAATGATTAGTTTATAACTAAGGGTTATTATGCTACTTGGGGGATTTATTAGGACCCTAATTTGTGGAATTTTGATTGCCTCTAGTATTACTAGGAGGATTGGGGGGTTAGCCTCCACCCTCTTGATTATGATTGTTTCCCTTATTATTCCCCTTATTCTTATTCTTAATGGTACTAGGTTGTGCTTGTTTATTAATGAATGCATGTGGGGTGGGCATGTTTCATTGAGTGTAAAATTGTTCCTGAGTAAAAGGGGGAGCCAAGGGGTGTAGCTAAACTAGAAGTCCTAGCGAAGGTCCAAGGAATGAATAATAAGAGTAATGGATGGAGGAGCCATAAATCCAATAGAAACACTACCACGCATAGTGTCACTACATGAGGGACCATGAACATGAGGGGTTGGAGGAGGAGTCGAGATGTTGCAACCCCAAACTTCACAACCGTACAACATAATGAGAGTGACTAGAGTTTCAAAAAGGAACTTCTTTTTATCCCACATCACAAGGTTTATTGATTTACAATTGTTTTCAAGACCAAAATAAGCTTTCCACCTTCCATTAATCACTTTCTCAATGCTATAGATCTAGTTGAGCTTGTGATGGATATCAATTTCGAGATACTCGTAGGAAGACACTTCTTCCAAGCTGCTATTCTCATATACAAAATTAGCGTAAGTGAACTTCTTGGACTTGATAATCATAAATTTTCTTTTGTCGGTATTACAATCATACCCATATTAGAGCATAAATCCTTTAGAGTTCTTAATTGCTTATCAAGATTAAAGGGACACCTTGCCATAATAACAATATCATTAGCATAAAGAAGGAGGATGATGACTATTCCAACTAAGGTCATGCCAGTGCAACTTGCTTATTCTAAATAGCCTTTTAGCTTATCTATGTATATGCTGAAAAGGGTAGGGGAGAGGGGGAAACCTTTCTTAACTCCAATATTACAATTAATATCTCGCGACCACCCCTCAGTGCTCTTGAAATTGGAAATGATAGTCTCATACAATCTTATGGCATCAACTCTCAACTCGAAAGGAACCTTTATCTCTTCTAATCTATTCCACAAGTTATTTCTAGGCATAGTATCAAAATCTTTTCTAAATTCCACAAAGCAACATAAGAGATTGGATTTACTATTACGATGCTCTTCCGTGATGATCCTAAGTATAATGAGGTGGTTCATGGTTGAGGGATGTTTTCTAAATCCCTCCCAACCTTTAGCTCGCTTACCTTGATCTTCAAGCAATATGTTGATTTTATTTTCCAAAATATTACCATATAGCTTGGCTAAGAGAGGGCTAATCATAGTGGTCTAGTAGTTAGAGGGGTAATTTTTGTCACCACTTTTAAAATAGGAATAACGAGGCTTCGAGTCCATGGATTATTATAGAAATAATAATTGCTAAAATTTTGTTTTATTGTACTTGCTTATATGCTTTTTTTATGTAGTGATACATTTTCAAAGTTATGTATATTTTTCCTTGGGATTGCGGAACACACACACACACACATAGTTAAAATATGTATAGTTGAATATTTACCCACATCACATATTTTTAATCACAATAAATAATTATATAGTTGGAGTGTTATTCATTATAGTCTATGCTATTTCAGTTAGATAATTTATTTTATTATCTATTGTCAACAACTTGGTTATCGACATATTTTAATTTTAAAAGTAATGTAAATACATACTTGTATGGTTGTTAACCTAAATGACCTAAGTAGAAAATTAATTATAAAAGGAGAGATGCAATGTATAAGATTATATCTAAATATTATACTCACATTAAATTTTACTCATTTTCTCAAATGTGACATGAAAAAATAAGTATATTATTTGTTGTTATTGTTAATAGAGAACATTTCTTAATTGATTTTTGTGTATCATAGTGAAGGAGTCCACGTGTTTCACGCTATTATCAATTAAGCTAGTTAATAAGACTAAGATATTAAAGGGTATGCTAGTAAGCTGCTTGGAATTTTAGTTCATAAATAACAATGTGTAATATTGATGTGTCAATAGGTAATATAATCATACCCTTAAAAAGAAATGAAGGCGATTCATTTCATGGGAGAAAATTGTTAACAAATATCTGTGTTCCTTTAAATCGTCAATGCCCTTGGTTCACTATATTATTCTTATGGTGTGGATCTCCTTGTGCTTAAGTACATTTTGTGGACTAATTTACACATTGAATTTTATTAAACCACATTTTGGAATAGTTAATGGTGGGTGGAATTTAAACCATTTTCCTAATTACATTTAAGTGCACTTATGTAATGAATGATTGAATTAAGGCGAGCAAGTTGTATACAAGTAATTTTATTTTAAAAGTGTCACTAATCATTACCTTCTACACTTAATAATAACGATTAAATATAATTAATAATCATTTTTAAAGTAATATTTAAATCTATTACCCACGATAAGGTTGATTGTTGAAGGCAAGCAATAATTATTAATGTTGATTTATATGTTCCCTAGGTGAATTATGTAAATGATTTGCCTTTCCTAATGATAAGTAATTTACGATATTATACACGAATAATTAAATTATCTTGGTATTGCCTTATGCCCATGCATGGCATTACAATTGATATACATTAAAATTTATCAATATGGCACTTTATTGCTTCATTATGGTATTTAGCAATAGTTGAGTTGTAGTATATGATATAATGTTATTTAATGGTGATATTCAGTATGGTACTTTATTGCTTCACCATGGTATTTGGTAAGAGATGACATGTAGTTTATGATATGTTGTCATTTCATGTTGATATTCAATATGGTACTTTATTTTATAATATGTTTTCAATTCATGATGGTCTTTCATGACATATTGGTTTGTAAGATGTTTGATTATTTTATGATGATATCATGTGTTGTTAATTCATGTGATTTGATATTGAATAGATTGCTTAATTAATTCATGTTGCTATTTCATGATAAGTAAGGCTTAGTTTATGAGGAATATTATTCCATGAAGGCATATTATTCCATGATGCTAACTTATTATATGTTCCATTGCAAAATATTATTTTTTGACGATACATTCTTTGTGATCACATATGATAACTATTTACAATGCTTTATTATTCATTATGGATTTGACAATATCTAATTACTTGAGGAAATAACTACAAATCATTGTTTATTTATGGTGAGTGTAAATTTATTTTGGGTGGTCCACTCAAAGAGCCTTAATAGGCTAATCATTCTAGGATTTAATGGGGGGTCATAACCAAAAATAATAATGGCTACAACGTCAAACACCTTATTGGTTGGAGGACAAACTTAACAATTAATTATATGCCAACAATTCTTTTTCCTTTATGCAGTTAATGAAAGTCCACAACTGAGGTATTTTTGACAAGGGGGAGGCATATGGAGGACTTCTAATGCCTGGGGATGGTGCCTTAATGGAGAATAGGGAGGGATTATAGGTCAGTATTTTGAGATTCATGTGTTACAATAATCTTGATGTCGGGGTTCGTGTATCGGTAACCAAATGTTGGCTAACCTCAATGAGGCCCAAATTCTAGTTAATTTTGATGAGGCTGTAGGTTTAATATAAGTTGGGAGGGTATCTAAGCCACATAAAATTCCCATGGAACTTCGAATGCCTACTGTGTGATATGTGTATAGGTTATAGTAGAGGGCCCGTGCCATGGAAAGTGGAACCGTCCATAATATTGGCAATAAGGGTTATGGGTGAAGCAAATGGTATGATTCTGAGGGTGAGGGTGAAAAATGAAATAGACACTACAAAGAAAAGACCATGTAGTGGAGGTTTTTAGTGTTACAAGGTCGGCCAAAATTGTCAAAAAAACCTCTGCTACAACCTCCACCAATCATTGCTGGATGGTTTGGTGGAGGTTTTTATGGAAATTTATTATAACTAAAAAAAACTCGACGATCAGAGGCTTTAGTAGATGATTTTTACCAGTGTATTTTTTTTAATGGAATGCAACAGTGTGTACACAGTTAAAAAGCACCAGTGTGTACAAAAATCTTAATGGCATCGATGCTCTTTAAATTTATGTGCATCAATGTTTTATAAGAAACATCACACTAGTGCTTATGTCCTTTCATAACGCACTAGGGAAGTTGACTAGGCCCTTCACATTGGTTGTATTTTTTACATTACGATGTAGTTACAATATATTGTCGCATCGGTGCACTGATATATTGAAGCATCATTGCGTACAAATTAAAAAAAACACCAGTGCATGCAATGAATACTTTGTTTCACCAGTGCAATTTTATTGTAAAAGCACTGATGCGTACAAATAAAAAAATGCACTGGGGAATATAACTAACACTTTGTTGCACAGGTGCAATTTGATTTTAAAAGCATCGTTGCTTACATCATCATAAACCGCATCGATGTGACTTTTACTTAAATGTACTGGTGTGATTAAAACAATGAAAAGTACCAGTAATCATTTTCTCATTGGTGATTGGTGACCAATGACTATTATAAAAGTTACACTACATCGATATAGCTATATATTTTTTAATTTCATTATTCATCATAAAATGAAATAATTTTTATAATAATATTCATATAATTTTAATTTTAATTATTGTGTTTGGATATGATGTTTGTATTAAATTGTTATATCATCATATTTCACATTTGTTCATTGTAATATTTAATCACATATATTTAGTCAACAATGTAACATTTCACAACGACAATATTGGATGATGCAATAGAATAAGAAACTTATTTTATTATATAAGAATAAGATGCTCCTTGTCATACAAAATGGGACAGTATAAACATACACAATAATTAAAATGTCAATATGTAATTGTTACACTTATTAGTAACCCATTGTCTTCCAATTGGGACACTATGTCCAATACATTATACAAAATGTCGAATTTTCACGAGCAATTATTTCAAAACATACAACAACTTTCATTAACATCCAATTATATTGATTGTCATTCTTCGCTGGAACTGTTGTCAATGTTCGAGCTACTTGTATCAATTGGGTTATTTGGTCGAATGTTTTGTTGATGGTCTCGATTGTGTTCCTCGTCTTCAAATTCCATCTAAAAACACAAAAAATAACGTGTAATGAGTGTATCTACATTGGTGGGAATAATGCAAAAATCGATAATATACATGATTATGTAAATTTAAAAGTGTACCATAGCAAGAATTCTATCGTGAACGAAACATATTCTCTCAAAACCGAATCTCATGTCGTCTCTTAACAACTCTTCTATTGGCTCCACTCCATACTTTATTTCTTGCAAGTTTTATACCCCATCACAAATCATAGATTTAATATAAGGTATTTGTTGTTCAGTTAATTATAAAATGAGAGAAGTAAAACAACATAGATACTTACAAATTCCACAATTAATTTTTGATACACCAACATGTACTCACAACCCATACTTAACCCGATGTAAATCGATTCTTCTGATGAATCTTCTTTGTATGTTAGCATATTTTCTAAGACATCTAAGGATTGTTGGTGTAAAAAAAATTAAAATATAAAGATCACAACCAATATGAAATCTTAAGTTGTTATAAGGAAATCACAATTACTCACAAACTTTTCTATCAAACCTTTTTTTCCTTGTCGTACTATCTAATGTGTTGATTGGATTCCATTTTGTTTTCTTTTTTGAAACAAAACAATTGAAAATTAACATTTATTGCTAAATTAATTAATTATATGTACATAATAGAAAAAATCAATGATTACATACATTTGAAGCACGGTGTTGTTGAGATGGATCCTCCCGCAATGCAATTATATCACTGGCAATTTTTAGATATCACTTCGTTCGTCCTTTGAGATTTTCATAATATTTCTAAAAATTAAAATGACATTAAACTATTTTTATAGTGATATGAAAAGAAAATATAGCATAATTAATATTAATAAATGAATGCTTTGTAGTAGTATATACATATTCTAAAAAAACATTTTTATGAATATTAAATTTTCAATGATTATTTTTTGTTTTTGAATGTTTTTTCTATTGCAAGTCTGATAGGTTTCATTGGCCATTTCTCTGGAAATGTTCCATGTAGTTTAAATAAAACCCGATTCTAGGAGTAATTTGATTGATTTGTGTACTATAAATGGAAAGTACGTCTATACGTTCTTTCCATTATATCCCTCCTAGTTTTATATAAAAAATCTCTCTTTCATTAACTTCTAGCACCACTCTAGATGATCTAAAGGACCAATTCATCATTGTTTACATCTTTCATAAATTTTATTTTCTTAGGACGACATTCCCTTATTTTCATAAAGTACGTCTATACGTTCTTTCCATTATATCCCTCCTAGTTTTATATCAAAAATCTCTCTTTCATTAACTTCTAGCACCACTCTAGATGATCTAAAGGACCAATTCATCATCGTTTACATTTTCATAAATTTTATTTTCTTAGGACGACATTCCCTTCCCTTGTTGTCGGTCCTGACAGAACATACACCAAATGTGAAATATATTGTTTGAAACATGTTAGTGAATATTCTTAAGTACATTATTACTAAAAATTCAAAGGAAAAATTCATATTGATTACTTTTTGATTCACTTGATTCATCCCTCTGCAACTTTTCCATCAAGTTTTTACGCTCTTTTGCATTTAGATTGCAAAGAACCTTATCGAGTTTCCTCATTTTTTGGATATGCTTGACACAAATTAACCAACACACATTAGTTAAACTTACATATAATTCAAACATATTAATTTTATACTGAAATTACAAAGAAGTTGCCTTCTTCACTTTTTTGGATGTGCTCCCATCGTGTTGATTAGAATTGTTGTTTCTTGAAATCTTATCACACATTTTCTATTAATAAACAACCTAGACCATTAAATAAAGAAGCTATTAAATATATTATACAAAATAAAATACATAAGTTCCATCTAAAAAAGTAGTTTGGCATATCGATGCGCTTTATGAATTAAAATGCCCCGATGAATCTATAGTATTTACAAACCGATGCATCATAAATATTTATTTACCAATAACAAAGATAAATTAATAAAATTAAGCTACAACTTTCTCAGTGTGATATATTTATCCAACAACATCGATGCGACTTATTATCAATAGCACATTGAAAATTCCCTAAAACTTAAAAAAAATATTATTTTTTGTTTGCTAGAATCTCCTTGACTTGCGAGAGTGGCCTTTGGTCTAAGAAACCATGACCCAGGGGCATCTAATCCATCAAAATCACCGGGGATCGCACCTATCCTGGACCACACAAACCCTTAATTGGCTGGATTTTGGGTGTCTCCTCCCAACTAGCTCACCCCTAAGGGGAATTGAACCCAAGTCGCCCTGCTGACGAGACCCACACCTTAAATGAATGAGCTAGCGAGATTTGAAAACTTTTAAAAAATTATAGCCAAATGGGGCCCTTTTATTAAAAGTGTACCGGTTCATTCTATGGAACTATCTGCACCAAAAACTGCGAAAGTGTTTTTATAGAAAAAACACTAACATGGACATGTTTTGGTATTTGATGCAATAAGTGGTCCCATTGCATTAGATGTCCGAAACTTTATATATCAAAGCACGGACCATTAAATCTAAAGTGCCTAAAAAGAAAAACCATATTAGTGAAATAATATATGGATTTAAACCCTAATGTAATTTTGTTTCTGTGCCATTCCTGATCCAGATGGACATCAGTGGCCACCCACCTAGTCCACTAGCTCAAAGACACATTTTTCCAGCTTGGCAGTTTTTTTACAACTTTTCAGGTCTTGATCTTCTGGGGCTGTTTTTCAGGTCATGTCGTTGTTTGTACTTGGCATTGGATTTCTGCATGATATCATGAACCTGTTTTTGGATGTGTTGGATCCGTTCAATGAATTTTGCTGCTTTATTTGCGTCGGCTTGAGCATGGGAGGAATTTTCCTCTATAGATGCAATGGGTGTAGCTACATCAATGGGGGCCAATGGATGGAACCCCAAGCACACCTAAAAGGGGCTATGGCCTATAAATATGTGGAGGTATCTATTGTAACTATGTTGAACATATGGAAAACTTTCATACCATGTGTGTGGATGTTTGGAGTTGTACACATGATATGCACAATCATCTTGTTGTCCACTTCTGTCTACCAATCCGTTTGGGGATGGAAGGCATTCGATTTGGTCAACTTGATGTCCATTAGATACCATAAGCAGGACTAGAAGGTGTTGAGGAACCAACTATCCCGATCTGAAACAATGGTTCGTGGCAGCCCAAAGGAACCTAAACACGCTCAAAGAAGAGCTTAGCAGTGGTTTCAGATGTGATACTCATCTTACATGGTGCTAGAATGGACATCTTGGAGATCCGATTAGCAACCAAAAAAACACAGTCGTGACCATGCTTGGTGGAGGGAAAACCATACATGTTATCCATTGAGACTGATTCCCAAGGCTTGTTTGGGGTAGGCAGAGGAGTGTACATCCCTTGCTTCTTGATGGTAGGTTTGGTGATGGCATAGGAAGTGCAAAATCAGATATACCTGCCGACATCCTGCCAGAGTTTTGGCCAATAAAAATACTTCTAAAGCACTAATACTATCAAATTAGCTTTGCCACTCTCTTGATGGAACACAAAGATGTCCCATATAGCACAAAAGTGATCATTGATCAGTGAATTGAAGGGGCTAGTGATCAGTGTGGATGATCGTTTCCTTTTTGAGAATGTAATGCTACCATTGTCGGCATGCCTACACAATGGAGTACATCTCCTTGTCATATGTGGGATATCTGCGAACAATATTAGATAATGTCTCACTATGATAGGGCACCGGATGTCCCTACTGAGTGAGGATTGTACCCATAGCATAGTCTGAGGCATCTGTCTCAATATCAAATGGTTGTTGCAGGTATGGCAGAGTGAGAATTAGTGCTGAGCAGAGGTGGTGTTTCATATATGTTGGGCCTAGTGTTTTGAAGGTACCATTTTTGAAGAAACAATTTTGGTGTGGACAAAGACGCAGTGGAACCAGTTTGGTGAAGTGGTCAACTCCGACGAAGTGGCTAGGAAATGGGGAAAACGATCATGTTGATTGTGTCAAAGGTTGGAATTGATTCAATTAGTTAGAATTGGTCCACATTGTAATAATGAATCGGTTAGGAATTTAGTGGGTTAGTGGGAGTGGGGTAATCTTAGTGTGCCCTATAAATATGTACTAAGAAGAGAGTTTTGGGTTACATTTGGGTAGTAGAGATAGTCGAGTTTATGTATTCTGTAATGAAGATATCCACTATGTCTGTCGAATATATTTTGGAGAAGCCGAGTCGCTGATCTGCATGCTGTGTGCACAGATCTATTGTATTACATGAATAAGTCTGTAAGTTTCGCTCGAAGTGATTATTTGGCTGCGACTCTTAATAAAATACAAGTGCTCCTGTGTTTTTTCCCAGATGGGTTTTCCATGTAAAATATGGTGTCTTCATGTGTGTTAGTATTTTTTGTGATGTGATTTGTCATATGTGTTTCTTTGTTATGTTAAATAACCAAGTGAATGTATGATGTGCTTAAGTGTATGGAAATTAGATGCAATCTATTTATCAGGTTAAGTTATCAATTATGTCGATGTTATAAATCTGTCGAAGCTCTGATCTATCGATGTTCTATAACGAAATATAATGATGAATGTATCACTTGGCGAGTATTCCCCTTCTGTTCTGCATAAATTCAGGTTACTGTAGTTCCCATAAATACTTTGGGTGAGACCTCATCTACTCTGCAGGTGTTTCCGAAAGGGATTTACTCCCTTTCAATCTGGTGTTTGTGGATTGGGGAGTTTGTTGGTGAATGCTAAGTGTTGAACCCTGATTGAAGTAAAAGTGCGCCAACAAATGGTTCCGTTTCCGGGACCGAGATTTTGAAGTGAAGGGAAATGTCGTGGCATCTTACTAAGCTGAAGATCCAGGATTGGGTAGACCTGAAATTGGTAGAATTCATAAAGAATCATAACAAACATCCTTGATTGAATAATGGAGATTGGTTAGATAAGTATGTTTTTACTGATATTCATGAATTGTTCTTCAACAATTTACCAATGATATTGCATGAATGGTTAGAAAGTGTTATGGAAAAAATTGTATAAGTGCACTCATCCACTTAGTGAGGGGCTAATCCTTGTAGGTTGTTGCAAGGCCTCAGTCCTTGGAGCCCCTTTTGATGCTTGTTGGTATTCCTCCAAGTGATCCTGCAAGAGATTGTTAATGTAGTTCACATCCAAACATGAAAATATTGATGAAAATAAAATGAAAGAGATGGGGGAAAGATGCAAACTCCAACAACAACCAAAGGTATGCTAAACCACTCCTGTATTTTCCAATGGAATAGTTATACAACACCTAGGAGGTGAAGGCTTCAAGGGAATCCAATAATCTCCCTTAGGGAGGCCTTTCTTTTCCAAACTAAATACTAAGTATATGGAAGAACAATGGAGATAAACACTTTCCCCTTGATGGTAGATGGAAAGCAAGCTTGGAAATGTTCACAATGGTAGGAAATGGTGGGCTATGAGGAAGCTCCAACTCAAATCCAACAGCATAACCTTGCTCTAATTTCTCTCAACAAAATGCATGCCAATGGATTTCTTTTATAGGACAAGAGGTGGCCAACAAACAACTAGATCCAAATGTGAACTCTCTTCCTTCATGAACTGGTCCCAAGGTACACAAGGGGGGATGATTAATGCCAACAAGTGTGTGAGGATACGAATTGGGATTGTTGGGGAGGATTAATCCTTCAGCGTGCCACTGGATGTAAGTGGTATCGTTGTTTTGACATTAGTGTGACTATCGAAGGAAAATTCGCGCGGGTGTAGCGTGGGCATTGTTCAGGTAACATTCTCTATAGCACGGGTAACCTGTGTAATACCCACACTAACCTTTGTTTTGACTGTTTCTGGGAACTTGTGGACTCATACTATGCTTTGGATCTATTGAGGATGCCTGTAGTGAGATGCATTCTTTATGTTGATGATGATTTACCGGATGAATCTCGAAAATGTTGCATGTGCGCAATTTTTAGGCGTTAACAAATGCCCCTTGATGTATGAGGTTCAGAGGGTACTATAGAGCCGATAATGCATCATGTTTCTTGTTGTTTCTATCCTATTCTGTAGAACGAAGCATGTGTAGAAAAATTAAGATCTCCCCTGGGGGAAGATTGCTAGTAACGACCGCTGGAGCTGGAATAAAGAGTAGTTTTTATACAAACGAGGTGGACATACCCATGCTTGTGAAAGGCTATCAAAGTGATTACACTAGGAGAGGAAAAAGATGTTGACTCTACTATACTGTTGGGACATATATGAAGGTGGATTCAATCCATGTTAGAGTAAATTCCCCCAGGGCTGCTGTAACATATTGATCAAGAAGTGGAACTGCTGGTGACCATGATGAACCCACTGTAGTGGGGGACTAAACTTGGTATGTAAATATGCCTGAGGGTTGTACCGTACCAAATAGATTGCTATCACGATTTCCAAATGTGAACACTGCTACCTTCAAAAGTACATCTCCCCTTGATGCGATGATATGTTGACGTTGAGCATAGGGAAACCACCTAGTTAGGGAGCGCTAATGTCTCTCCCTACTAAGTTCGAGGTGATCCCTTATAGTGATTGAAAGGGATCCCAAGGTGCAACTGCAACTACTGCAACTCTTAGAATATAGTGTATTGACGTTTACGAGAGATGAAGCACATGATAGGACGAGAGTCCTATTCTGAGAACTGGGATCATATTGTAACCAATTGGTGGGTTGACAGATCTGACACAAGACTGGTTAATGATAACTGTGGAGCTCATAACTTCCTTTGATTGATGTAACCATGGGGGAGTGGGGACGATAGATTTTCTCTTAGGACGATACAGGTTGAAACAGATGGAGACAAACTGTAAATGAAAGGGGTTTTGATGGAGAGGAAAAATGAAGAGTAACGGTGACTAGAAAAACAAAATATTGCTGAACATATGGAGACTCAAAATCATCGATCAAAGGAGACCATGGGTTGCTGCCAAAATAATATGGTGTGCCCGCAATGTGAGGTGATGCGGGAACTGTTTGTACATAAAGGATGTTGGTGGGGTCCCCAGAGTTTCATGTGTGTTGGGGGACCGAGTTGATGATGGGAGGAGTCCCCACAATTTTGAGTGTATTGGGGGACATTTTCCAATGATTAAGTAAGGCTGAAATTGCAGGCACAAAGATGGGTGCCCCATGAAACATTGTTATGCAGTGTAGTCTTGCGGGATAACTTGATCTAACTGGTTATTTCTAACGGTGGGGCCCCATAGGTGTCTTTGCTGGGGTGATGATACGAGGGGGATTGCGAATGGTAAAGTGCTCATGGAGGTATGAGGGGGCTTTACGAATATTTCTCGTATCATATGCCAAAAAATCTGATGAATGTCTACTGGGTGGAGTAAATGCCCAATTATGAGACGATGCTCTAAGGGAGGGTTGTTTCAAGTTTGGTCAGATTCCTTAGACTTGTAGGGGGTCGACATCATGGGTGTCAATTAATGACGGATATGGAAATGATGCGCACAACCATGGGGGAACATGCTATTTATGGAAATGATGTTGATGGCACATCAAGGTGATGAATGGGGACCCTATGGTTATCAACGAGAATTCTGGGATATGCATTGTAAATGGAGGGAAAATAATATCTATATGCTAGTTTCGTAATGATAACTATGGTAGGGTGCATGACCACTAGTGTTAGATAACAAGAGGCTCCATAATGTCCGGATTGTGGTCCTGCACATACGACGCACATACACAAGTGTAGTAAAGGACATAACCGAGGTATTGACAATGCGTAAATAATATAATCAGAACATGGTGTACCTGTGGAGTACTTGGATATGAAAATAGTGTTCCGATGAATTTGGTTGGAATCTATATTGGTTGGTTCCATGTCAAATATATCGAAGCACTGGTCGTTGTAGTGTGAACATGGAATTGTAGGATGTAGGAGAATTAACTAACTCACCCAAATGATAAAAAATTGCAGAAGTTTCATCATGGAAAGGATCCATATGGTTAATATCATGCAACTCCTTCAAAAGTGTGAAACCTTTGCTGTAGATTAGTTCCAATGTAGAGGAATCATGCTCTTCTTTAAAAATTGCATAACCTTCATCAAGAGACAATTCAAGTTCCTCTTTCACCACATCAAGTGTTTGGATCTCTTCAATTTCATCTTCAAACAAATTAAGCACATTCAAATTTCCACATTTCTCATGATCCACCATGTCATGATAATCCTCCAAACAATCTACCATTTGACAATCTGAAATATAGGAGGAAAAACAAGTATCTTGCAACTTTTCAAGAAGTTGCTCATTTTGAATTGTGAGCTTATGATTATCCTCATTATTCCTCAAGTATGCATCATATAAAAATTCATTAAGCTCAAACAAATGGTTTCTATCAAAAAGCAAAGACATGAAATTACCTTTGATGTGGCACATTGCTCTTTGAATCTTCTCCATGTCTTCAAGGAAGGATGTTTCCTCCAATGAAGTAGCTCTCCAACAAGAATTTGACACCAATGCTTGAGTGTCATGGAAAATGCTGAGGGATTCTTGGATCTTCTTTTCATTCATATTTAAGGATCCTTCAAGAAAATGAGGCTCTTGCAAATGAACCTCCTCATCTTCTTCATTTTTGGTTGGACCAACTTCATGAAGCTCAAGTGGTGATGGAGAAGTTGATCTTGGTTCTTAATCAAATGCTACAAGATTTTCATTATCATGCTTAATGGAACTTGGGCTTGCAGCAACACTTTCAAAAGTGATCTCTATGTCACCAACATAGAGTTGTGATCACCCATCAGTAGGTACTCCTTCATAGTTTAAGCAACCATCAGTAGATGCTCTTTGGTTCATGTCTATGCTAGAAGGTGTCTCGAAATGATCTTCCATATTCTCAATAGAATATTCTTCATGCTCTTGTGATGTCTCTTCCTTTTTCTCCTTCAAGCAAGTTGATTCATTTTTCCCCTTGTTTTCCTTAGGATCAATATCTTTGGAATCTCTTTTTGAAGAATTCCCAAAAGCTCTCCTCAAGTAGGACATCATTTCCTGCACACATATATGATATTGTCTCCAAGGTTCTTTGCAAGAAGGGCATAAACCTTTCTTTACTAACTCCACATCTTCATTTTTGGGCCTATTTTAAAAAATATGTTCAACAAAGTACTCAAAAGACATGACATTTTGTGTATTTTTGCTCAAAGTAAGATATTCTTGATATTTTTGATATTGTTGGGGCAAGGTGTTATATGTTGCTTTCCATCTTTGGAACTCATTCATAGAATTATCTTTGGTTGGTGTGACACACTCATATTCATCAGATTTAAATTCATAAGAATAATCTTCATTTCTCCTGAAATTGTAAGAAGTTTTGCACAATGGCACCTCTTCCTCGCACCATTCACATTCTGCTTCATATTGCTCATAAGCATCTGCATATTCCTCACAAGAATTGTACTCATATGATTCATAATAATAGTAAGACATGGTTTCCAATTATTCTTAAATGTATGTACCTAATCCACAGTTGAAAGGACCATGCTCTGATACCACTGTAATGTCCCTTGTAGGAATTTTATTAAAATGAGAAATTTTCACTTTTTTCCCTAGTTAGACCTTTGACTAGTTTTGAGCTCCAGGTCCCCAAATTGCTCCAATTGCTCCCAAATATTCTGAGAAGGTATATGGATGATTGTAGAACATAAATATGTGTTTCAGGTATTCTTTTGGACCTTTAAAATAATTCTTCAAATCCTCTTTCAATTCTGGCCAATGTAGGGAACTTTACTAGTAATTTCCCTTTGACTAGTATTGGTCTCTAGGTCTCAAATTGACTCCAAATGCCTTCAAATCTTCAAGGAAGGTGTATGAATGATATTATTACTTGAATATGATGTTCAGGGATGATATATGGCCACCAAAATACCTCTTCAAACTCGCTTGATAATCTGGACTAACTATGCAATTTTACTAGTAATTTGGGGTTCAAATCCGCCTGGGGTAAGTACTGAAAATGGCTTCCCAAATGCCTCCAAACCCACTCAAATTTCTGAAAAGAAAAAGGGAATGTATTAAGTATTTTATTAATGTCTCATGTGCACCATTAATTTATTATTATATCTGTTTCAACCCTCTCCCATTCAGCTGCAAAATCACCCATTCGACCCTTGGGGAAATGACACTATTTCTTCTCCCAATGTAATTAAACTGAGTAAAAATACTACAAATGCTCAAGTACAGTACATGAAACTTGTAAAATACATCCATTGCATTCTATTAATCACAAATGTATCAGAGAATCATTCATTCATTCAAAATCATCAGCATTACATTGGTTCGCAACAAGGTAGTGGGGAAATGGCACTGTTCTTTCATTAAAAATGAGAATTACACATTTTTACTTGGAATTTCGACCTGAAAATTTCTGGAGATGAAGAATAGAGTATTTAATTCACATTAAAAAATAAATTGGGCATTATAATCTCCTCCAAAGAGTACAATAGCTCACCAAAAGTGCCCTCCCTCAAGGATCAAGAATATGCCATTAAAACTGGAAATGGTTGAAGGAGTGTGCTGCAATAGAATAAACCATGAGCTTTGCTGTAGCTTACACCTACAAATAAAGAGTCCATTAAAGATCCAAATGAAAGGTCTGAATGGCCTTTCCAATTACCAACTTGGATGGGAATCTTTCACCCTTGAAATTGGCTAAGGCAAGAAACTAGTCATCCACTAGCTCTCCCTCTACACAAATGCAATTGAAAATTATACAAATGATCAAAATATGGTTTCATTCTTTGTTCTTGACATTTATAAATTTTTAATTTCCTCCATGGTTCGAATTCCTTCCAAGAGACTCATGCCAACTCAAGTTGGGAAGAGATTCCAAAGAATGTCACTTGTACAACAATTCCTAGTCTCCCACTTCCATCAAATCACATGTGGAAGCATCTTAGCTTCCCTAACACCCTTGAGCGCACTTTTGGAGTCTAGTTTTAGCCCTGACATGTCATATATGTCATATTTTAGCCTTCAGGTATGATTTGTGTCATAGGTGTCATAGCATCTTCATCATTGTTGTCATAGAGCTAGGGAATCTAGCCCAAGTGTCTCACTAGCTCCAAATTGCCTCTTTCTCTTCCATGGGAGTTACTCTTCCTCTATATTTAGACCTAATTGACTCATGCCAAGTATTATTGACCTTATAAATTATCCCAAGAACATTAGGCTTCCCATGGATTCGAAATTGCAAGAAGAGGATCCCATGTGGCACATAAATTCTAGCTTGTGTGGGTCCCACTTTCTCCATGTGTCTTCATGATCAAATGCCACTTTGATTTTCACTTATATATATTTATTTATCTCCTTTATTAAATATTTATGCCATCCTAATTTTCCAACATCATTTATTATCCCCATTATTCCAAATCCCAAAGATTCCACCCCAAACCTAGGAAACTAGTAATTTTCCTCCTTGGCAATTATTTGACCTTTAGCATCAATTTGACAAACTCTAATGAATAGGGCCAATTTGATTAGGCCATTGTGACCCAATGCCAAATTTGAGACATGAAAAATCCTCCCTTCCCAATATTGCTTGTCCTCAAGCAATTTCAAACATGGGTGTTGAAGAACCTGCTTTCTGTATAATTATTTGAAGTTGCCATTGAATTTCCCAACCTTGCGTCTTTGAGTTTCCATGAAGATTTTAGAGAGGAACCACCATGCTTGCTGCTGCACTACTCTGATAAAAATCACTTTATTAAGTGGGAAATCCATCTCCCATACTGCTTGTTTCCCCAAAAAATTTGAAACCAATGATATAAAAATTATTCCAGGTTCCCATTGCTTGTATTGCCCCCCAACAATTAAGGGTGCTCTCCAACCCATACCATCAGATAAGAGGATTCTTGGATCCCATTTTCTTGTATGCATTCTTCCAAACATCATGAGTACAAAATATATATCATCAAAACACATAAAACCATAATGAAAATGTACATCAAGGAGATGCTTCATCAAAGAGTCATGAAAGTGCTTATACCTCAAAGGAAGTAGACCACCATTTTCCAAGTGAATACAATCTTCAAGTGACCCATCGAATGAGGTCCAATGACATAGGTGAGGATCCCATGTCCTATAACGCTACTCCAAAAGGATGCAATATGCATCAAAATATTCAGCCATGTATTCTTTCATCCAAGAAGTGAATGAAGAATCTCCACTAAAATTTGAACCAAATAATGAGCAAAAAAAAACAAGGAGACTTCAAAGGACTCAAAGAAGTCTCACCCATACATCCATGAATGTGAGAATAATAAAGATATATCAAAGTATGTGGTTTCCAACACAAATTTTCTCCAATCATAAATTTATTCACCCTTGTGTTGGATGAAGTTCCTCCAACATCAAATGAACCAAGTGTTGAGCAAGAAAAACCATGAGTCTTCAAGTGACTCAAATGCATATCATAGGTGCATCGATGTAGATGTGCATCATCATAAAGTAACAAAGGATGCTGCTGCAAATGTGAATAAGAATGTGCTCCAACCATATCATCATAAAAAGTAAATATAGGAGTTCCATACTCCTCATGTGGCACCATCAAAAAGAACCCTTTCACCCATTCTTCATTGAGACTAATGTTGCAAAAGATGGAATTGTAGGATGTAGGAGAATTAACTAACTCACCCAAATGATCAAAAAGTGCAGAAGTTTCATCATGGAAAGGATCCATATGGTTAGTATCATGCAACTCCTTCAAAAGTGTGAAACCTTTGTTGTAGATTAGTTCCAATGTAGAGGAATCATGCTCTTCTTTAAAAATTGCATAACCTTCATCAAGAGACAATTCAAGTTCCTCTTCCACCACATCAAGTGTTTGGATCTCTTCAAGTTCATCTTTAGACACATTAAGCACATTCAAATTTCCACATTTCTCAGGATCCACCATGTCATGAGAATCCTCCAACCAATCTACCATTTGACAATCTGAAATATAGGAGGAAAAACAAGTATCTTGCAACTTTTCAAGAAATTGCTCATTTTGAATTGTGAGCTTATGATTATCCTCATTATTCTTCAAGTATGCATCATGTAACAATTCATTAAGATCAAACAAATGGTTTCTATCAAAAAGCAAAGACATGAAATTACCTTTGATGTGGCACATTGCTCTTTGAATCTTCTCCATGTCTTCAAAGAAGGATGTTTCCTCCAATGAAGTAGCTCTCCGACAAGAATTTGACACCAATGCTTGAGTGTTATGGAGAATGCTGAGGGATTCTTGGATATTCTTTTCATTCATCTTTATGGATCCTTCAAGAAAATGAGGCTCTTGCAAATGAACCTCCTCATCTTCTTCATTTTTGGTTGGACCAACTTCATGAAGCTCAAGTGGTGATGGGGAAGTTGATCTTGGTTCTTCATCAAATGCTACAAGGTCTTCATTATCATGCTTAATGGAACTTGGGCTTGCAGCAACACTTTCAAAAGTGATCTCTAGGTCACCAACATAGAGGTGTGAGCACTCATAAGTAGGTACTTTTTCATAGTTTAAGCATCCATCAGTAGATGCTCTTTGGTTCATGTCTAAGCTAGAAGGTGTCTCAAAATGATCTTCCATATTCTCAATAGAATCTTCTTCATGCTCTTGTGATGTCTCTTCCTTTTTCTCCTTCAAGCAAGCTGATGTATTTTCCCCCTTGTTTTCCTTAGGATCAATATCTTTGGAATCTTTTTTTGAAGAATTCCCAAAAGCTCTCCTCAAGTAGGACATCATTTCCTGCACACATATATGATATTCTCTCCAATGTTATTTATAAGAAGGGCATAAACCTTTCTTTACTAACTCCACATCTTCATTTTTTGGCCTATTTTCAAAAATATGTTCAGCAAAGTACTCAAAAGACATGACATTTTGTGTATTTTTGCTCAAAGCAAGATATTCTTGATATTTTTGATATTGTTGGGGCAAGGTGTTATATGTTGCTTTCCATCTTTGGAACTCATTCATAGAATTATCCTTGGTTGGTGTGACACACTCATATTCATCAAATTTAAATTCATAAGAATAATCTTCATTTCTCCTGAAATTGTAAGAATTTTTGCATGATGGCACCACTTCCTCGTACCATTCACATTCTGCTTCATATTGCTCATAAGCATCTGTATATTCCTCATAAGAATTGTACTCATAGGATTCATCATAATAGTAAGACATGGTTGCCAATTATTATTAAATGTATGTAACTAATCCACAGGTGCAAGGACCATGCTCTGATACCATTGTAATGTCCCTTGTAGGAATTTTATTAAGATGACAATTTTTCACTTTTTTCCCTAGTTAGACCTTTGACTCGTTTTGAGCTCTAGGTCCCCAAATTGTTCCAATTTCTCCCAAATATTCTGAGAAGGTATATGGATGATTTTAGAACATAAATATGTGTTTTAGGGATTCTTTTGGACCTTTAAAATACTTCTGCAAATCCTCTTTCAATTCTGGTCAATGTAAGGAACTTTACGAGTAATTTCCTCTTGACTAGTATTGGTCTCTAGGTCTCAAATTGACTCCAAATGCCTTCAAATATTCAAGGAAGGTATATGAATGATATTAGGACTTGAATATTATGTTCAGGGATGATATATGGCCACTAAAAGACCTCTACAAACTCTCTTAATATTATGGACCAAGTATGCAATTTTACTAGTAATCTGGGGTTCAAATCCCCCTGGGGTAAGTACTGAAAATGGCTTCCCAAATGCCTCCAAACCCACTCAAATTTATTAAAAGATGAATGGAATGTATTAAGGATGTTATTAAGGTCTCATATGCACTATTAATTTATTATTATATCTGTTCCAACCCTCTCCCATTCAGCGTAAAAATCCCCGATTCGACCCTTGGGGAAATGACACTATTTCTTCTCCCAATGCAATTAAACTGAGTAAAAATACTTGAAATGATCAAGTACAGTACATGAAAATTGTAAAATAAATCCATGGTAGTCTGTTAATCACAAATGTATCAGAGAATCATCCATTCATTCGAAATCATCAGCATTACATTGGTTCACAACAAGGTAGTGGGGAAATGGCACTGTTCTTTCATTAAAAATAAGAATTACACATTTCTACTTGGATTTTAGACCTGAAAATTTTTAGAGATGAATAAAATAGCATTTAATTCATATTAAAAAATAAATTGGGCATTAGAATCTCCCCCAAAGAGTAAAATAGCTCACCAAAAACGCCCTCCCTCAAGGACCAAGAATATGCCATCAAAACTGGAAATGGTTGAAGGAGTGAGATGCAATAGAAGAAACCATGATATGCCCTGTAGCTTACACCTGCAAATAAATAATCCATTAAAGCTACAAAATAAAGGTCTGAATGGCCTTTCCAATTACCAACTTGGATGGGAATCTTTCACCCTCGAAATTGGTTAAGGCAAGAAACTAGTCATCCACTAACTCTCTCTCTACACAAATGCAATTGAAAATTATACAGATGATCAAAAGATGGTTTCATTCTTTTTTCTTTAAATTTATAAATTTCTAATGTTGTCCATGTGTCGAATTCCTTCCAAGAGACTCATGCCAACTCAAGTTGGAAAGAGATTCCAAAGAACGCCACTTGTAGAACAATTCCTAGTCTCCCACTTCCACCAAATCACATGTGGAAGCATCTTAGCTTCCTTAACACCCTTGAGTGCCATCTAAGAGTATATTTTTAGCATTGACATGTCATATATGTCATATGTCATCCTTCAGGTCTGATTTGTGTCATAGCATCTTCATCATTGTTGTCATAGAGCTAGGGAATCTAGCCCAAGTGTCTCACTAGCTCTAAATTGACTCTTCCTCTTCCATGGGAGTTAATATTCCTTTATATTTCGACCTTATTGACTCATGCAAAATATTATTGACCTTATAACTCATCCCAAGAACATTAGTCTTCCCATAGATTCAAAATTGCAAGAAGAGGATGCCATGTGGCACATAAATTCTGGCTTATGTGGGTCCCACTTCCTCCATGTGTCTTCATGATCAAATGCCACTTTGATTTTCTCTTGTATATATTTATTTATCTCCTTTATTGAATATTTATGCCATCCTAATGTTCCAACATCGTTTATTATCCCCATTATTCCAAATCCCAAAGCTTCCACCCCAAACCTAGGAAATTAGTAATTTTCCTCCTTGGCAATTATTTGACCTTTAGCATCAATTTGACAAACTCTAATGAATAGGGCCAATTTGATTAGGCCATTGTGACCCAATGCCAAATTTGGGACATGACATTTATCCCATGTAGAATTAACTGAGCCATAACCGGCGTCTCTTATACACCCGCGGGGGGATACAAGAATGAGATTTGGAAAATTGGTGGTACCAATGGACTCAACGTTTGTTCAATGCCATGGCTCAGTGATGGATATGATGATGGTGTTGAGGTGGAGGTGGCTCCATATTTCATGGTAAAAATTGTGCACATTAGTCCATTGGTAGATGTAGGGATATTTGGTGGTGGTCCCAAATATGCTCCTAACAAATTGGATTCATTGTACATACCGGGGGCAATGTCAACATACGGTTGATCATCGCCCAATATAGTTTGTAGGACGTTGTCGGGATTGCTTGTGGTATTAGGGTCATAATAGTTAAGCTGGTTGAGGGTAACTACCTTCCCATTCAAGGAAAACATCATGATCCGAAATACTAAGGACAATACCGCCTTCATGGCATACATGTAACTACACCCCAAGAGGATGTTGTAGTCAAGCTCAACTTTAATTACTTCAATATCGATCATAACCATCTTTCCCCCCAGCTCTATGGGGACATTTTGGTACAATCCTCCTTGTTGGTATGGTCTCCCATCATATCTGTGAAGAGAAAAGATGAGGGGACCAGCTCGGGGGATCCTAATCATTTCTAGACTTTGGTCGACATGATGCAAGTGGATGCACCTCCGTCGATGATACAGTGATGGATCGTGACATTTTTTACCATAACTGGAACTTGGAGTGGAAATGACAATGGTAGTTGCAGATCTCCTTTTTCAAGATCAAAGGTCATGAGGTGTGATTCAGACTGGTTGAAGACACCAAGTGCATTGAGTAATTCCTTTCTCTGTGTTGGGAAAGAATGTAACACCTCTAATGTGGACATAGCTGCAAGGGATTGAGCTAAATTATCCACAATACTGTAATTTTGGGAAGCTTTCATGTGGGGGTTATTAGGGGTACGCCTGAGTGGTACTCTCAGAATCCATGGGATTTGTTCAGTATTCGGGCATGGTATTTTTAATATCCTCCCCGAGGGGATAGATACTTCTTCCACTTTGGGGGTGGAATGCCTTTCGTAACCCTTGGCTCGTGTCTAAAGGTTTATATCCAACTTATAGATATTTTGGAAAGAGCCATCACCTGGTGGGAGAGGATCTTGTTCTTGTGTAACTGCCCCTTGATTGGCGAAGGGTTGTTGTAACGCATTTTTTTGTGGTTGGGGAGGATTCGTTGCTTGAGGGGGTTCGTCACCATCTTCTTTTTATCTTCCACTAACTGTTGGAAGTTAGGGATAAGAGGACAATGATGTGTGTAATGACCATAATCGCTACAGATGGAGCAATAATAATTGGTTTTCAAGGGGGGAATCATTCCCTTGCTTGCGGGGATTGTTAGTCCCTGCATTTGGATCACCCGAGTCTGGTTTTCTGGGGGGTTTCCCACTTGCCCCAGCTGCTGGTTCTGTATGTTATTACCTTGTTTATTCCCCTGAGTTTGTGGATTCTAGGGATTTGCGGCGTTCAATTGCTCAAATTGTTGAGGTTTCTCAACATAAGTAG